>CM046363.1:18722277-19359777 GCA_025413025.1 Ficus hispida
TTTTTTCATGCCTTGAATGCTCGGCCCTTATGCCTGTAGCGAGCAACCCTTATGCCTTGAGGTTCTCATGCCTCAAAGCCATCATCAATTACAGATTTAGGTTTTAAATTCGTGCAGCACAAATAAGAACAAAATTCATAAACTAAAATAATTTAATAATATATAAATTATTCCATAAATAACACATTATAATAGTTGTCGACCGGTTTTATACTTTGAATTCGTTGTAGGGTATTTTTATAATCCATGTAATATTAGAAAAAATATATTTATTAACATGCACAATTAAATTGTCATTTATCTATTGATTTATTAAATTTCTTTACAACATTAATAGCATAAAATAGTATGTCCTTGGAGCTTTATATGTGTATATTCTGAAATAATATCATTAATACATAAATGAAATAACAAAATTACAAATTTAGATATTAAAACTAATCTTCTGAAATTATAAAGTTCATAAATCTCTTTAATATTACCCATAATCATAAAATTACATGCCTCAATATTTTAACGGACCCTTAGTTCTTCTCTCTAACCCTCACGATGGATGAGTCCCGGGTACAAGAAGGCAGCTCGCTATCAAGCAAGCCACCTAAGAATGCAACCTTGACTACTTGAGTTCTCAGCATAGCCGTCTTCTCCAACATTCACTACAGATGATCGTCACTTGAGTCATGTACGCCTCACAATCCAGAATCATAAGGCTCCCAAGCCCCTAGCCACAACCCCCACGATCTCGGAGTGGGGATAAAATTTTGTTAGCTACGTTTTATTTGTAGGAAGACCAAGTGAGCCACTTAGCCTGGTCCCAATGACAGAGCTAGGAATATTTTTTAAGAGGGGGCTTACAATATAACTTGCCTATTTGGTCTTTTTAGTAATGATTTTAAATTTCAAGCGTTGATAATATATTTTATTTTTTTAGGGGGGCTTAATGTAATTTTACTCATATATGTGTATACATAATTAAAGGAAAAAAAAAAAAAAAAAAGTTGAGGGGTGCTTAACTACGTCCCTGCCTGTTCCTGCCATGCCATCCGGCCTAGAGGGGAAAGTGGGCCAGGCCCAACCTGTATGGTAGAAACAAATGTTGACCCAATCCGCATGTTTTATTGGAATATAACTAAAATATTTTGAGAAATTACAATAAATAGCAGTTTTTAGAAAATAGTTAAAATAAATAACAGGTTGTTAAAATATTTAAAGTATATAGTAAATTGATCAGATAAATGAAAAATTTATAATATGTCAATAAATTATTTACCTGATAAATCTGACATAAATAAATTAGGTAAATCTATTATTTACTCTAATTATTTTACAAACCTATTATTTATTTTAGTTTTTTTCTTGAAAACTATTATTTACATCTTTTTCCCAAATATTTTTAAGAAAACGCTATGTATGCCATCCTATGGGACATAAACCTAGGTCCAACCCATTTTCCATAAACCTATCCCAACCCGCTTTCCATGTATGGGCCGCCCCATTTAGTCTGGCCCATGTATACAGCTTAGAAGTAGTGGCAATACCCGTCGGAAGTTAACAAGAGCTAAAAATGGTTTACAAAAACCCAATATGTTTATGGCTAGCAAAAACCTTCATCAGTAAAAGAAAAGCACTACAATGAGAAATGAAACAAGCTATGACAGATGAGTGTTTAACTAATTTTTCGAGGAATGACATTTTAGGTTAAAAAAAATAAAAAGGGAATTATCAATGCCCATTTTTCGTCACTAAATATGAAAGTTAGTTGCAGCAGACCTATCTCAATGACTTATTTCGTCGCTACAAATTTGAAGCAATAGAGTGATAGCGACGAAATTACCTTTTTACTATAGCTAAAGGGGTTTCATCAAGTAGGCTTTGACATTAATGAAACACTTAGCCAAGTTGTTAAACTAATTACAATCAGAGTAGTTTTGTCAACTGCTCTGTCAAGAGGATGGATAATTAGACAGTGGGATGTTAAAAATCCTGTCGTAAATGGCCAATTATAAGAGGGGGTGTACATGCAGTAACCAATAGGTTTCTAAGATCCCGGAAGTCCCGACATGGTATGCAAGCTCAGTAAATCATTGTCTGGTCTTAAAAAAGCACATCGTGCTTGGTTTTAGAAATGTTCTGGAGCTTAGATTTCCCTTGGGTTTATTTCTGAAGAATCAAATCGGTCTCTACTTGTTAAAGCCACACCAAAAGTACTATTTTCGTGTTAGTTTTTGTAGATATCATTTTGATAATCTCCTTACTCAGTTGAATGGTAAGATCGTACTCAAAGATCTTGGCGAGGTAGAGTGCTTACTTGACAGAATCCACTGGAGGCACAGTGGAAGCCTGTTAAACATATTTTGAGATGTTTGCCAGGGACTTTAGATAATGGAACTAATCTCAAAAAGATCAGTCCTAATTAATGATTTGAATGTGGTAGGATTCTGTGATGCAGATTGGGCATCATATTTGTAATATAAGCGATCCACCTCCGATTATCGTGTCCGTTTTGGATCTAGTCTCATTTCCTGGCATTCTAAGAAACAACAAACTAGTTCTAGGCCATCTAGAAAGGCTGAATTAAGAGCTTTAGCTAATCTGATAGCAGAGATTTCCTGGTTACGGTCTTTGTTATGAGAGCTTCAAGTTCAAACCACCAAATTGCCTGTGATTTCGTGTGATAATTGATCTGCAAGTCCTGTTCTCCGTGCTAGGACAAAGCATATTGAGTTGGATCTAGAAGCTTGAGATCAGACAAGTTCCATCACAAGATCAAGTTGTTAACGTCTTCACAAAGGCTACTTCCCGTCCATAGTTTGCAGAAATGAGGACCAAAACTCAGAGTAGAAACGCTTTCTAGTCTGAATTTATGGGGGGCTGTTAGGAATAATAACTAGCTGCAGATTATCTGTTAATCATATAGATTTGTCCTTGTGTTAGAGATCAGTTATCGTAAAAGATTTGTTAGTAGATTAGCCTCTGTTAGAATATAGAAACTATTGTTGGGCGCCCTCCTAAAAGCTTAAGCTTTTGGGATAAATTGACAAACTAACATGGTATCAGAGCGAAAGGTTTGGTAAACTAACAGTCTCTACACAGCAATGTATATATATATGTGTATATATCTCCTGTACAAATGCACTAATCAAGAAGAACGGTATTCAGTTAAGATCATTCTTTAGATCTATGGAAATTCTTTCTTTTTACCAATCGTCATTCATTAGTCAGACGACCTTGAACTTTTCCTGTGATCTGTTCGATGCTGTGTCCCGAGGACATAGGAGGATTAAATCTGTGAACCTCGTTAAATCGCTTCTTGTCTATGGTGTGATTGTTTCTTGAACTTTCTTATATAATTTTCTGGTTTGTTGTCTTTCGTTGGTTACTATTTGCTGTGTGATTTCAGTTCTTTTCTCAAGGATGGAATTTTGCTCCATCAGCGACAATATATATATACTCAAGTACATACACAAATATATTTATATTATGTATATATGTGTTATTTTAACTTCATTTAGTTTCACCTATTTTGATTTGCTTTAAATTAATACTGGTATGTGATCTGAATTCAGTTCCTTATATATAAAGACAAATATTTTGAAAAGAAGGGATCTCATAAAGAAATCCCACTTTTCAAGTTTTGAATTTAATTACGTTCACTTCTTAATCTATTTGTAATAAATTAATTACGGACATTCAGGGAATGGAAGCGAGTGTCTACAAGAGTGTCAAGCTGAGTTACGATTTTTTGAGGAGTGAATCACAGTTATTGTTATTGTTCTGCAGTCTACACGATGAGGAATTATTCCCGCATATTAACTATTTGTTAAAATATGCTATTGGGTGGAGAGTGTTCCAAGATGATTACAAATTGGAGGAAACTAGAGACAGGGTGTGCACCTTGATTGAGGAACTACTAGCTCGTTCCTTGTTATCGAGGGACCCTAACAATCATGATTGTGTTAGGGTGCATGACAACATTCGTGATTGTTCCCTGTTGATTGCGGCCAACGAAAGGAAAATGCATCATATCACAGATGCTAGTCAGCTAAAATGCATTGCTGATAATGGCGCCAAATCACTCAAGGACTCGGTTGCAATTTTTCTATCCAACAAGCACGGTGTGCAACTTCCTGAAAGGTTAGAATGTCCAAACCTCAAGTTCCTGTTTTTAAGGAGAGGTAGAATACCAGATCAGTTTTTTGAAAAATCTGAGGAGCTGAGAGTTTTAGACATGTCTCGTGTAAAACTTCAGCAATTGCCTTCATCAATTTGTGCCCTTCAAAGTCTTCGAACGTTATGTATCTGGGATTGTCATAAGTTGCTAGACATCGCTTTTATTGGAGGCCTAAAGATTTTAGAAGTTCTTACCGTTGCAGATTGTAGCATCTGCAAAGTTCCAAAACAAATAGGACAACTAACACGTCTGCGATCATTAGATTTGAATGAATGTTACAATCTTAAAACGATCGAATCTGATGTCTTATCAAAGTTGACGAAGTTAGAAGAGTTGAATTTAAGCGGCGACAGGAAGATTGATTGGAAGAATACAGGAGTTGATGGCGAAAGCAGCAATGCGAGTCTTACTGAGGTAAAGAACTTGGCACAGTTAGCGGCTTTATATCTCGAGATAGATGATGCTGATATTTTACCGCAGGACTTCTTTAGTGAGAAGTTGGAGAGATATGAAATATTAATTGGAGATGCATTCGATGATGGTGATTTAGTGAGATACAACTGCGACGCCAAGAGAACGCTAAAAGTCTGTCTTGGACAAAGAAAATTACCGAAAGAGAAAGGTCTTGAGGTGCTACTAAAAAATTCTCAGGTGTTGTATTTAGACGGATTGGAGAATGTGAGTAATTTTTCCTATGAATTAGACACAAAATGTTTTGAACAGATGAAGTGTCTTGTACTCCAAAATAGCAATGGAATTCAGCACATGGTCAACTCTACGGAGCAGACTCATCCTTGCAGTGCCTTTCAAAGCTTGGAGTTCCTGAGATTACGAAGCATGAAGAAGTTGGAGAAGATATGTCATGGAGAACTCAGACCAGAATCTTTCGCCAAACTGAAAGTTATACAAGTGATCAGCTGTGATAAACTGAGGAATCTCTTCCATTACTCCATTGCTGTTTGCCTTTCACAACTTGAAACGATTAAAGTGCGTGATTGCGAGATGATGGAAGAGGTTGTAATCAATGAAGGCCAGATCGTTGGCTGCGAAATCATCTTTCCTCAGTTGCGTTTTATGGAGCTCAAAAATGTCCCGAAGCTTTCAAATTACATCTCCGAATTGGATCCGCCTCAAAGGTCAACCTCGCCTCTTTTCTGTGGAAAGGTATTGACTGTTAAGTTTGTTTTGACATATGATTTCTTCTTATTTTTTTATCAGGCAACTTTCAATTTTTAAATTATGAAGTGCAGGGAGAAAATCATTAAGAAAAATAAGGAAGAAGAAGAGTAATGGTGGGAAAATCTTTTTTTTTTTTTCTTTTCATAAAAAGTATTTTAATGTGCAGCTTGCAGATCCTACTAGCTTTCTGAAGTTACGAGAGTTGTTTGTCGAGGATTCCCACTTTATCAAATATCTATTTTCATCTTCTGTTGCTGAGAATCTCTTGCAACTAAATCGCCTCGAGATAAGGAACTGCAGTTTGCTGGAAGAGATAATAGTCGTGAATCAAAAGATGGATAAGCTTTTATTCCCGCAGTTAAGTTTCGTGATGCTAGACAATCTTCCAAAGCTCAAGAGATTCTGTTCCGGAGCTGTTCTTGAGTTTCCACTGTTGACCGAGATTAAAATGAAAGGGTGTCCTGAATTGATGACTTTCATCTCCACATCGGAGCACAAATGAAGTAAGTGGATAATCTCTACTTGAGTCAAAACACTGTTTTTATTCAATATTTTTTAAAAGCTATTTGTACTTTGTTTGAGACTTACTTTTTTCTTTTCCTAATTACTCATTATAGGATCCAAGACATGGAGATCTTCAGGGATGATGTAAGTGAAAAGCGTTGCTTTTTCTGAGATTGACAGTTTTGTTCTTTTTATTGGTTGATAGGAGGATGACACATCAAGGCTTTATTAAATTATATTCTATCATATATATATATATACATTCCCTTATTTGTTATGATAATGGAGTTTTTTTTTTATAATTTTTTTCGTCGAACTATCTGCTCTTAACCTTTCACCTTTAATATATGGCAGTAGATTGTTCCATGAAGCAAAAGTAATTAATAAAATTGTAGAGAGAGAATTTTGAAGATGAAGCTGTAGAAGAGTCAAGATCTATCGTCCCGGATTTAAAGATTACAAGATGAAGGGCCTTCCTTCATGGATTGGCTGACAGCCATTGCATCATCAATAAATAATTCTGTGGTCAATTTGTTAAAAAACTTATTCACAACTTTTTATTGGCCTTTGGACTTCCTTTTCTTGTATTTTCTGTCATTTGTAATAACTATTTACGTACTGTATCTCTAAGTTGCTTTTTTTTTTTTCTTTTTTCCCCGGACTCCTAAAAAAACACATTTTTTCAGTTTTTGATTTGCTCTTGGAAGGACATTTTAGTTTACAACTGGATCACCTATTGAAAAGTAAGGTCTAAAACAAACATGTATTAATAGAACTTGTCGTTTCTGAAGGTTGACAACTTATTCATACTATTTTTAATTTTTATTTTTTTCTTGAATATATATATATATATATATATATTTAATTGAGCATTCTCTATCATCCTGACTATTTCTTGAATCTATTTTGCTGACTGCATTAGGACCCATGGCTCGTTTTAACATGAAGTGTCAATTTGTTTAATTTTGTTCTCGAATATGGTTTCTTTTTCTATTTTTTCTGTAGCCAGAAATCTTTTAAGAAAAATGTCGTTTTAACTTCCTTGGTCGTTCATCGGACTTCGTTGTTTCTTCAGTGTCAATCTTCCACATTATGTCGTTTATAATGTCGTCATCGTTCTTACGTTTTTTATTTTCCTCCTCCACCATTAATATCGTTTCAATCTTTGCTGTCGTTTCCAAATTTTTGTCGTTCGGTCATAACTGTGGTTTTAATATTTTATTTTGGTATTACTTCTTAGGTTAGGTGTCACTTTTTTGAACACCCAATTTAATATATTGTTTAACTTTTTTTTATTTTTAAATTAAGTTAAAAGGCCTAATGACCATTTTTTGATCGGTCAATCTCTTTCTTCCTCACGAAACTTCGCGATCTCCTGCTTTTCTCGGACGACATCGTGATTGTTGACGCCCGAGCTCCTCGTCTTCTTCAGCGATGACAATGTCTGTAGTGGGTTTGGTACAGAGGGGGGTTCGTGGGTTTGGGTGTATATGTTATTATATTATCATCAATCTATCACTGATTGACTTTAAAATTTAATAATTTATGTTATGATCATTGATCTATATTACGGTTAAAAAAAATCTAAAAATCATTTCCGAAATATTCTCATTTTTATTTCATATCCAAAATAAACTCATTCTCAAAATACTTCCAAACGGGCCCTTAAAAGTTGTTTTCTCATTTCCGTATTCATTTCCAAGATTATATAACTTGATACATGTTTTGAAAAACATACTCAAACATAATTCATTTTTTTCTTACATCCAAATTAATCTCTCTAAAAATATAACCAAACACAATTATAAAAACAATCTCAACATCACTTCCAAGATATTCTTATTTATACTTTCATACCAAAAACAAAATCATTTTCAAAATAAATAAAAACAATAACAAACGCAACCTTAACATTTGTTTTTGTAGTTCTTGTTTCCTATTTCTACGCCGCTTTAACTTTTAATGATGGTCACAAATTTCCTGTCGTTTGCTTCATTATAAAGTTTTTTATTTTTTTTATTTTTAAATGTCGTTTCCACTTCTTCTGCAGTAATCCAAATTTTGTTGCTCTAGGTTTTCCATCATTTTCCTTTAATTGTTATAGTTCGGAAGTTTTTATCCTCTTCAAGTTGGATGCTTTACCTTTAAATTAATTTCATAAAATCCACTCTCAATCAGTACGAGATCATTGAAAAGTTGATCCAAAGAGTAAAACAGCAGTAGTGGAATCTGATCTTTTTCTTCTTTGCTGAAAGAGAGAGAGAGAGAGAGAGAGAGAGAGAGAGAGAGAGAGAGAGACCTTAGACACAAGGTTTTATGCTTTTGTCCTCCACATCGCTTGACTCTTCAGTTTGGAATAGGTGACGATGACGCCATCTTTTGCTAAAGATTTGCCACAATTATTCCATCATCATGACGACGTTAATGATTTTAACTCTAAATAAAGCCAAGTTAAGGACGTTCGGTTAAGTTTTAGAGAGAGAGAGAGGGAGAGCAACATATTGCTCGGAGGAAGTGGAGAGAGAGAGCTAGCTACTGGTAAATTTATATCAGGTGCGAGCATATGCTACTCTCCTTTGATTGATTTCCTTTGCTTTGCAATAACATGATTTGTGGTCTGAATTTGGTTTTATTTTGATATCCAAATAGAGTCCTAGTTTTACCTCATTCTAAACCATGATTTTAACCTAACAATTTATTGTGTGTATTCATGTCATTGATTTACTTCCAAATTTGAATTTGCCAATGGGATTTACAAAAAACCATAGAAACGGTACTTTAGATTGATATGTATTGAAGCATCTAACAATCTCAAATTTTTATGTTGAGGTCAAAATTTTGCAGATTTAGTGAGAAAACTATTCTACATTGCATTTCTATATTTGATTTCGAATTTCACGTATATGTTATGCACTTGATGTCAAATTTAATACCAAATATAGCATAAACTAAATTTTGATATTTGGCTGCTTGGTTGATGTGTTAACTTTGCAATGAAAAATTATAATAATCTCGTTTTCAAATTATTAAAAATTAAAAATTAAAAATTAAAAATTATCTTTTAAAAATTATAGTTTGAAATTATAACAAAAAGTAGATGTAACATTCAAAATAGAATAATACTAAAAGATACTGAAACTGTTAAAACACCACTCACTGATAGATGGTGAGTTTCATGATATGAGATCCACATATAGGACTTACTTTCTATTAATAATGGTGTTTAGCACCTAAGTATTTTTTTTTTTATCAAAATAAAATTATATATTGAAGTACAAAATAGAATAGTAGAACAAAAATGTCATTTTTATTTTTATTTTTTGTGCCAAACATAATAATGATATTAACACTTACATTGAAGATGATCTAGACTGACATTTGAAGGGGGAAAAAAAAACAGATCGACATTTGTCCAAGTCAAATAGATTAATTAAATTTTGGATTCGGGTTGTTCAAAATATTTCTAAGTTTTTCTTTGGAAATTATCGTTAAATGACATTTTTAAACTTTTTTTTTCTTTCTAAAAATGGCTCAAGTATTTAAAATTAAGAATATGACCGTTTTTTTTCTTTTTAAAATATGATCGACCAATAATTGACCATAATAAATCAATAACTGATTATGACAAATTAATGATTGATTATGGTTAATTAATAATTGATCATAATATTATCAATTTTCTAATCAATCAATGATTAACTATAATTATGATCAATCATTAGTTAATCATTAAAAAAAACCAAATAAAAATTAGGGTTTAATTTTGTCTGATCTCAATTTCTTCCCTATCCTCTCTCCCTACCTTAGCCTTTACGAACCTAACCTCACACTGTCGTCTTGAACCTCTAGTCATCGTCATCGCCGTAGAGAAGGTTTTGCTCGCAAATTCCATCATGCTTTGTTGCCAGCATTGCTGCCGGCCACCGTTTCCATTGGTAGTTTTGTGGGTTCGTCGTTTCTGGTTGTGGGCCTAGTCGTGGTTGAGGTGCTGGGTTGCGCGTGGGTCTTCCCGGTGAGGTGGTGATGGTGAACTCCAAAGTTTCATTACCTAAACACAATAGCCCAATAGTTTAAAAAGCACAAAATGAGCCCAAGTGCCCAAAATGAGCTCAATAGCCTTGATAATGAGGTTATTATACAGAACATTTTCAGGATATGAAATCCCGTAATTTTAGTACAATTTTAACCTTTTTTTTTTTTTTTTTTTTGCTCTGATTAGTGCATTGTTTTTTTTTTTTTTTTGAAGGACTAGTTAGTACATTGTTAGTTGTTGACCTCGGAAAAATTGTTGTTGTAATTATAAGCCCCCCTGAGAAATATTCCAGGCTTCGTCACTGTCCAACATGACATTATATATCTTGCAACTCTATGATTGTTTTGGCTTTTAGTGATAAACAATATGAGTAGTTTAATTAAGCGCCTAGATGGGAATGATGACTCAATATGCGATTTTTTTTTTTTTTTTCATTATGGAGATTTGAACACCTGAAAGGCTCTCATGGCCTCAAAGATTCTTATGCTTGTCTTGCATTTGTTTGGAGAAATATATCGATCATGGCCTCAAAGATTCTTACGCCTGTAAGGTCCTTAATTATGCCTCAAATAGCAAGCAAGCCCATGCCTACAATGTTCTCATGCCTGAAAACCTTTCATTCCTTAAAAGGTCCTCATGTCATGCTTCAATGGCTTCGATGCCTAGAAGGCCCTTATGCCTATAGCAAGCAGCCCTCATGCTCGAAAGGCTCTCATGCCTTGAAGGCCGGCCCTCGTGCCTTAAAGGCCCTCATGCCTCCATAGCGAGCAACCCTCATGCCTGAAAAACTTGTGGTGTGTTTGGAACAAAAGTCCAAACTAAAATTTTAGGCTAGATTGTATTTTTCTAAAGCGTCAACACAAATATAACTAGTTTTTAAAAAGTCAACTAACTCCAATTTCAAAATTTTTTGAATCTTTGTTCCAAACGCAAGCTTAGTTCTTCTCTCCAACTCTCACGATGGATGAGTCTCGGGTATAACAAGAAGGCTGCTTGCTATTAAGCAACCCTCCTAATAAGCGGCCTTGACTACATTGTTGCACGACCAGTTCTTAGCATCGCTATCATGTCCTCACGATCCATGTTATTCAAAATACCTGGAGTAACTATCAACACAACCATGATGTCACAAGGCTCCCGAGCCCCTAGGCACAACCCCAACAATCTCGTTGGATTCGTAGATGCAGGACGTGGAAGGAACCATGTTGAGCAGTTTTAACATCAAAAGTTTCCTTTAAACATGAGGAGGACCAGGAGATTTAGACTCTATTTATTTTATAAGGCTTTACTTTCTCTCATTTACATACTATGTTGAGAAACTAGTTTGAGTGTATAATCCCGAAAATAAAATAAAAAGTTCATCAACAATAGTAGATGTAGACTTACATTGAGCCGAACCACTCTAATCTCTGTGCCCCTTCCTTTATACTGATATACAATTTCCGCAATTGCGGTTGTTTGATCTTTTTTTAATCGGAACTCAATCTAGAAATTTGGTTCCTCCGTGGTCAACGAATTATGTTGTCAACATACATGCTATTATCTTAATAAAGCTAGTAAAAATTAAAATAAGAGTGAGGTATTATAGGGTTAAATTGGATATTATATAAGAATATATAGAAAGGAAAGATTTTAAAAATTTTCAGTAAGAAGATATCAATTAGTTAAGGAATTTATAAAGCTTAAACCTTTTGGCGATCTAAGTCTCTTATGTCCCTTGTTTAAGCATCTTTTCAATTTTCATCTCGCTCTTATATCTCATATTAGAAAGACAAAGCAGAAACCAAAAAGAGAGAACACATAGAGATAGAACAGAAATCCCATAATAATATATTAATTTATTTGTGGTTCATTAGAAAGCAAAGATGTCAAATTAAGTAGATATGAAGTATGTCCCTAATAATTAATTCTCTAATAATCACATATTAAAGAAAGTATTATCTCATTAACAGACCTAATGCATCATAATTATATGTGTATATATGTATATATGTATGCATAACAACAGATAGACAAAAAAGCAAGACCTGAATTGAATACAACCAACAGAAAAAACCGCCATAACCAACCAAACCTATACTATCATATCGTAGTCTCATGTATCAAATATTTCCATCTAATCTATCTGGATGGAACGATATTTTTGTTCCAACAATGTGATGAAAATGGGTGCGAGAAAGAGACTTTAAAGTTATAGTCTCCTCGCTCTTATATCTCATATTAGAAAGACAGAGCAGAAAACAAAAAGAGAGAACACGTAGGGATAGAGCAGAAAGAATTTATAAGAGTTGTCTGTAATAATAACTAGCTGTATGTTTTTCATCTTTAATTTGACTTCCTAGAAAGAAAGAAGACCAAAAAACAACAGAAGAAAGAACAAAGCAGAAGGAGAACGTGTGGATTTATAGATTGGAAGCATGGATTGCGTTATTAGCGTTGGTGTTTCCATCCTCGGAAAAATCGGAGAGTATACAGTTGCAACTGTTGGCCATCAGCTGGGCTATCTTTTTAAGTACAAGCGCAATTTGACCAATCTCCAAACCCAAATTCAACAGTTAAGAAATGCAGAAAACAGGCTACAACATGCTGTCGACGAGGCTACTCGAGATGCTGAAGGAATCGAGGATGATGTTCAGGAGTGGCTGTGCAAAGTTCGTCAGACTATTACCAAGGCAGAGGGATTCATTCAACTCCAAGGAGAATCGAATGCGGGACACTGCAACTTCATGTCGCGGTATCAATTGAGCCGGAAAGCATCGAAGATGGTGGGGGAAATTCATCAACTGAAAGAAGATCAAGTAACAAGATTCAATAAAGTTTCCTACCGTCCCACTTTACAAAGCGCTTTCAAGAACAAACTTTACATGGAATTTGAATCAAGAAAGGAGACTTTCAATGGAATTATGGAGGCGCTAAGAGATCCTAAGCTCAGCATGGTTATAGTGTGCGGGCCTGGTGGCATTGGCAAAACTTTGCTTGCAAGAGAAGTTGCTAGACGGACCTTGGGAGAGAAGATGTTTAGTACTGTGATTATGGTCACCATATCTCAAGATATAGATGTTAAAAAAGTTCAAAAAGAGATTGCGGAAAAGCTAGGCCTAACATTGGAAGAAAGTTCCTTGAGCGCAAGAGCGGAACGAATACAACGACGATTAGAGCAAGAGAAAGAGATCCTTCTGATTCTGGACGACGTTTGGGTGAAATTTGAGCTGGCAGATGTTGGAATATCTTTCGAGGATGATCAGAAAGGATGTAAGATACTGGTGACTTCAAGATTCCAACATTTGTCTTTTGATGATCACTTGAATGCTACGAAGAATTTCCAAATTAGATTTTTATCTTATAATGAAGCAACCAATCTGTTTAACAAGATTGCAGGGGGTTCGGAGGAACAACCAGATTTCAAAGTTCTAGCTCTAAAGATCATTGAAGAATGTTCTGGCCTACCAATTGCCATCACTATGGTTGCGAGTGCATTGCGAAACAAAAGCATGGCCGTTTGGAATGATGCCCTAAGACAACTAAGAAGCAATACTATCGTGGACATTCTGGGAATGGATGCAAGTGTGTACAAGGGTGTTAAGCTGAGTTATGATTTTTTGAGGAGCGAAGAAGCACAGTTATTGTTGTTGTTCTGTAGTCTACGCGGAGAAGATTCAGGCTCGGACATTAAGTTTCTGTTAAAATATGCTATGGGGTGGAGCTTGTTTCAAGGTGCGTATAAATTGGAGGAAGCTAGAGATAGGGTGTTTGCCTTGACTTATGAACTACAAGCTCGTTACTTGTTGTTCATCGACGAATACTATCGTGATTGTGCAAGAATGCACGACATCATTCGTGATGTTGTCATGTCAATTGCATCCAAAGAAAAGAAAATGCATCATATTAGGTACACTACTGAGCTTAGACACTTTAGTAGCAACAATACACTTGAAGACTCGGTTGTGATTTTCGTTTGCGACAAACCTGGTGATGAGCAGCTTCCTGAACAGTTAAAATGTCCAAACCTTAAGTTCCTATTTGTTGATAACAGAAGTGTCCCGGACCAATTTTTTGAAGAAACTAGGAACTTGAGGGTTTTAGACTTGAATCGTGTCCCAATAGAGCGACTTCCTTCATCGATTTGTGCACTTCAAGGGCTTCGAACGTTATGCATGTGGGGCTGTTCCTGCTTGCGAGATATAGCCTCAATTGGAGAGTTGAAAAGTTTAGAACTTCTTACCATCGCAAGCTGTAACATCAAGATGGTTCCGAAAGAAATAGGACAATTGACTGGTTTGCGGTCGTTGGACTTGAATAATTGTTACCAGCTTAGAACAATCGAGTCTGATGTGATTTCAAAGTTGACAAAGTTGGAAGAACTGAATTTAGAAAATGACAGGATTCATTGGGAGTTTGAAAGAGTTGATGGGGAAAGCAGCAATGCGAGTCTTACTGAGGTAAAGAACTTGGCTGAGCTGACGACTTTAAATCTACAAATAGAAGATGCTAATATTTTACCACGGGACTTCTTTACTGACAAATTGGAGAGATATCAAATATCCATAGGACATAACTTCGACGATGGCGATTTAGAAAAATACAAACGGGACACATGGCCCACCAAGAGAATGTTGCAACTCTGTCTTAGCGAAGGAGAATTACCGAAAGAGAAAGGTCTCGAGGTTCTGCTGAAAAATTCTCAGCTCTTGTATTTAGACGGATTGGAGGATGTGAGCAATTTTGCCTACGAACTAGGCACAGAAGGTTTTCAACAACTGAAGTATCTTGTACTCCAAGAAAGCAACAGAATTCAGCACGTGGTCAACTCGATGGAGCAAACTCATCCTTGTACTGCCTTTCAAAGCTTGGAGTTACTGATCTTGCGAGGCATGATGAAGTTGGAGAAGATATGTCATGGAGAACTCACGCCGGAATCTTTTGCCATGCTACAAGTTATAAAAGTGAACAGCTGTGATAAACTGAGGAATCTCTTCCATTACTCCGTTGCTAAATGTCTTTCGCGACTTGAAACGATTCAAGTTACTGATTGCAAGATGTTAGAAGAGATTGTCATCAATGAAGGCCAGATCATTGGCAGCGAAATCATCTTTCCTCAGTTGCGTTCTTTGGAGCTAAAAAATGTCCCAAAGCTTTCTCACTTCATCTCTGAATTGCATCCGCCTCAAAGGTCGACCTTGCCTCTTTTCTGTGGAAAGGTATGATTGTTTGATTTTTTTTTGATATAAGATTTGTTCTCATCTTTGTAGTAGGTAAATTTCAATTTGAAATTATTAGGTGTGGGAGAAAGTCAATAAGAAAAAATAAGGAAGAAGTAAAACAATGGTGGGAAGGCTGGTCCATTCGAGATTTCTTTGCACAATTTTCTTCTGATCTCTGCTATTGCTATAACTTTCAAATCATCTGGACAAGGGGAGGTTTTTCTTCCTTTTCATTTTTCCTTTTACAAAATCTAATACAACCGAAAACGAAGTGTCACTGAACCAAATATTAATTCATGCACTAATAGTAAGAGTCAAAACTAATCAAGGTTTTAAACAGATATTGAGAAGTGCTTTTAATTAAAAGCAATTAAAATTTGCACTTACAATCTTAGAAGAAGCAACTCGTTTCACTTACAACTCTTTTCGTAGTATTCAAGTGATTTATATCTATGATTAGCATATATATGTATATATTTAAATTCTTAAAGAAGTGATCACATAACAAGAATCATTATGTGCAGCTTGCAGATCCTACTAGCTTTATGAAGTTAAGAGAACTTGTTGTGGAGGATTGTTCCTCTTTGAAACGTCTATTTTCATCTTCTGTTGCTGAGAATCTTTTGCAACTTAATCGCCTCGAGATAAGGAACTGTAATCAGCTGGAAGAGGTAGTGGCCACGAACCAAAGGATGGATAAACTTCTATTTCCCCAACTGTATTTTGTGATGCTAAACAATCTTCCAAAGCTCACAAGATTATGTTCTGGAGCTGTCCTTGAGTGTCCACGTTTGGTTGAGCTTCAAATGAAGGGCTGTCCTCAATTGACGTCTTCCGTCTCCATATCCGAGCATGAACATCTTAGCTGACAAAGAACTGAAACAAATGAAGTAAGAGGATAATCTCTACTTAGTCAACATGCTGTTTTCATTCAATGTCTTTCACTTATTAAGGGAAACGAAAACACTCTCAAGTTTCGAATAAAAAATTTGAGAAATCCTACTTAAACCCCTCACCTCCCTAGCCGAGTTTAGCCTCTCCTTTTCTTTATATCTACACTTTACATACTTTCTAAAGTTGTTTAAAGTTTATGTGAAACGTACTTTCTAAATCATTACAATTTTTTTTTTTTTTTTTTCAGGTAAACTCTTTTATAGAAGATGGTGGATCTGAAGATTATTTTTTGTTTATTGATTTTTTTATACTTTTGTTGACTTTTTCAGAAAAAAAATGACTGTGGGTAAGTTAAATTACCCAGACAAGAGCAAGGGGCTTCCTTCATGGATTGGCTGGGGAGAGACATTGCATCATCAGTAAATACTTCTGTGGGCCCCTTTGTTAAAAAACTTGATTCACAGCTTTTTGTTGGTCTCTGGACTTCCTTTTCTTGCATTTCCTGTCATTTGTAATAAACTATTTTCGTTCTGAATCTCCAAATTGGCTTTTGTTCTATCCGACTCCTAAACGAACATTTTTTTTTTTAGCTTTTGATTTGCTCTTGGAAGGACATTTAGTTTGCAACTGGAACCCCCATTGAAAAATAAGATGCAAAACAAACATGTATTGATAGAAGCTGTCTTTCATGAGGTCGACAATTCATATTCATACTCTTTATATATATATATATATACACATATTTGCTTGAATAGCTATATAAATATATATACATATATGTGTGTATATTGATTGAGCATTCTCTATCATCGTGACTATTTCTTGAATCTGTTTGCTGATTGCAGTAGAATCCGTGGCTCATTTTAACATCAAGTGTCAGTTTGTTTAATTTTGTTTGCCAATATGGTTTCTTTTTCCATAGTTTCTATAACCAGAAATCTTTTAAATGTCGTTTAACTTCCTTGGTCGTTCATCGGGTTTTGTCGTTTCTTTAATGTCAATTTTCCACATTATGTCCTTTATAATGTCGTTATCGTTCTTGCGTTTTGTATCCTCACACATCCAGCATTATGTCGTTTTCAATCGTTGCTGTAGTTTCCAACTTTTTGTCGTTTGTTCATAATTGTCGTTTTAACATCTTACTTTGGTATCATTCTTTCTGCTTTGTTCTCAAGTGTTCTTCTCCTCTCGCTTCTTTCGTTTTCTCGGAACCAAAAGGGATGCCCGTTTTTGCTTGTGCTTCGTTTAGAAACTTTGACACTGTTTCCATTAGATGAGGGGCGTTGATTCTTGTGTAGGCTTTGGGGTTTTGAACATTATACAAACTTGAGAAATAAAGCATAATATAAACAAATAATAGAAGCTATTAAAATCAGTTAATCCATTCCAATAACGGTTGGATTTCATCATCTCAGTTGTTTTCCAGTTTATTTAAAAAAAAAAAAATTTCTTTCTTCAAGCAAAAAATAATAACAATAAATTCCTTGTTGTCGTTCTTTACTTTTCAATGTCGTTTGAAAGCACTCCGTCGTTGGCCAATGTCACCTTGTTGTCGTTCTTGAGTTTTAAATGTCGTTTGAACGTACTCTGTCGTTGTCAAATTACTGTCATTTGCTTTCCATTGTTGTTTGAATTTTAGCCGCACGTCTTCCATTCCACTTGCATTTTCTAATTTTGTCGTTTTACGTATAAATTGTCGTTTTTTAGTGTGATGTCGTTCGAATTTTTATTTTATTTTTCAAACGTATTTTCGTGTGTCAATGTTTTAATTGTCGTTTCCTTTGCATCTTCTCGTCGTTTAGTAGGTTCTTGTCTTTTGGATTTAATTGTCGTTCACATTTTATTTGTCGTTTCAAAGTACATAGATTCTGAAAACAAAAGGCCTTTCGAATTTCGATCTCTCTCTCTATCCTCGCCGACTCCGCAGCCCCTGTCCCCTCCTCTCTCCTCGCCGTCGCCGACCCGTAGCCGTCGCCGGAACCTATTTGGGAATCGCTCGGATGGTCGTCAGCTCGTGCTATCATTGCCTAAATTACAGGTATGCCCACCGGACCGTTGCTGATAAGGAAAGACCTAATGATTCTCCTATGATTCTGGGATGAACAGTTTATTTCTTCTCAATTCTGTTCTTTTTTTTGTTTGTTTTTGTATTCTGTTTGGTTTCTGATCGAAGGGAGAACAGAAAAAAGATTAGAATTTTGAAACTTTTTAGAGTTTTCTCTTCAAGTGAACTGGCTGAACTCTTTTTTTTTTTCAATTGTTTTTTATCCTTTTTATTTTCTATTACTCAAGATCGAAATTCCCAGAAACCAAACAGATTTTTGATGTCTTTTTAGGAGAGCATGTAGTTCACAGCAGCAAAGTAGTGGGTTAAGTAAGAGTAGTTGTGGCTTTCCTTTCAGTGTTCAGTTTGTGGAAGTGTCTTTTGGAAACTATTAGCTTTTATCTATTTCTTGTCGGAACGTTGAAATGTGAAAATTTTTAATGAATTTGTTGATTTTTTATTTTATTTGGCACGATTCATTTCTCTCTTTCTTTTATTTTGTTGGAATCGAAAGAGAGCCCCTAAAGGGGGTGTTGATTCTCAGGTTCAGGTTTAGGGATTCGAAGCTTGAAGATGATTTATACGGCCATTGATACTTTCTACCTAACAGACGAGCAACTCCAGAATTCGCCAACGAGAAAGGATGGAATTGATGACGCCACCGAGACCACGCTCCGAATCTATGGCTGCGATCTCATTCAAGAAAGCGGAATTTTGCTCCGACTGTATGCTGTTTTTTTCACTTTCATTTCGATTCTCTTTGTTTTCTATTCTATTAAGTGTGAATTTGTTTAATTTTGTTTGCCAAAATTGTTTCTTTTTCACAGACCACAAGCTGTAATGGCGACCGGACAGGTTCTGTTCCACCGTTTCTATTGCAAGAAGTCGTTTGCCCGCTTCAATGCTAAGGTTTGTTGATCGTCTACCTTTTTGTTTGGATGCCTAGAAAATATGAGATGACAAAAGAGAAATTGACGACAAAACCCTTGTTTTGAAATTTCTGATAAAGCAATGTCCTGCTTTTTAATCCCACTTTCATTGGTTTTATGGAATTTGTATGCTAATTGCATAATCAATTCCTGATAGGGTGTGTAAATATTTATTTTTGTTGTAAGATTTTTTTTCTATATTCTGCAGAAAGTCGCAGCTAGTTGTGTGTGGCTTGCGTCGAAGCTGGAGGAATGCCCTAGGAAGGCTAGACAAGTGCTTATTGTTTTTCACAGAATGGAATGCCGGAGAGAGAACTTACCCATGGATTATTTGGACCCTTATTCGAAGGTAAGAAGCTTAATTTTGGATTTTCTACTATTTGAAACATTGTAAAATCTCACTCTCTCTGTCTATCTCTCTTAGGCTTCAAGAGTGACTGTACTTTTTTTGTTCCTTTCCTTTCAGTATTCACATTATTTTGTTTTCTTTGCCAGAAATATTCCGACTTGAAGATGGAATTGAGTAGGACAGAAAGGCATATATTGAAAGAGATGGGTTTCATTTGTCATGTTGAACATCCTCATAAGTTCATATCGAATTACCTAGTTACCCTAGGAACACCTACAGAATTAAGGCAAGAAGCATGGAATCTGGCGAATGATAGGTACTTTTTTGACATTTTGTTTTGAATATTTGATATAGAGTTTGTTTTGCTTTTGGGTTGGAAGTTTTCAGACATTGATTTGTTGGAGTTTACTTATATTGCTATGATTAGTGTAACTGAATGAGATCCTTTTGCAACTTCTGTTTTCTCCTTTTTGCTGTCTTTTTCATATTTATCACCGCACTCTCTAGTCCGTACAGAGTTATAAACAACTGATTTTGGGATGCAGTTTGCGTACCACCTTGTGTGTTCGATTCAAGAGTGAGGTTGTGGCTTGTGGGGTTGTATATGCTGCTGCACGGAGGTTTCAAGTACCCCTTCCTGAGAACCCACCGTGGTGGAAGGCATTTGATGCAGATAAGTCCGGCATTGATGAAGTTTGCAAGGTTCTGGCTCACCTGTACAGTCTTCCCAAGGCACATTATATACCAGTGTGTAAGGATGGGGATTCGTTCTCATTTTCTAATAAATCATGGGATTCACATTCTCAACCACTTCAAAAGGTGATCGTTTTCTCTTCTTTTTCTTCTCATGCAATTTAACATTTACTTATAGCATGGCGCTCTGCATTCTTTTTCCTGTCTTTGCCATCATCTACTGACTGCACATGATATGCCAACTGCCGCTCTCTTTACGTAAGATATGTAAAATTTTAACAGTTGTGCTTGTACTGTAAACAAGATGGTGACTCCAGATGAAAAGAATAAGCTTATCATCTATTTCTATTTATAAAAGCTTTACTTTTAGAATTTCTATGAAACATGCTTACATCTTTCTGTTGAGTCCTGTAGGAAGTATCACACAGTAGCTCTCCAGCTAACGGTGAAATCTCTGTTTCCAAGGCACCTCCACCAGCAGTCAATCCAGAATCCATTGAATCTAAGGTGTCTAATGAGAAAATCAAGGATTCGAAAAAAAGCGATGATGAACCAAAGAATTTGCCTGTTGAAGGAGAAACTAAAGAGGAGCCTGTGCATAAATCTAAATCTGAACGTAGAACAGAAGCCGGTGGAGAGAGGAGCAAGGATAGAGACAGGGACAGGGAAAGAGAGAGGGACAGGGACAGGGACAGAGAGAGGGACAGGATAAAGTCTAGGGATCGTGACCGGGGAAGGGATTCTGACCGGGAAAGAGAGAGAGATGAGTCTGACAGAGACAGAGACAGAGAGAAGAGCCATCATCACCGGTCTAAGGATCGATCAAAGGATTCAGGTCAGCTAATGGATTTCCCTCACTTTATGAACCATTGTCCTCTTTTACATTTCTTTCAATATTCGTCTCATGTGAACAGCGTACTGAGATTTCTTTTCCATGGATTTCTTATGTCGAGTACAGGAGGGCATTCAGATAAATCGAGACATCACTCGTCAAGAGGTTCGTCTTCAATCTGCTTAATATTTATTTCTATGGTTTCTTCATGGCCAGTTAGATCAACTGACCACCTTTCTGTTATCGCAGATCGTGATTACCACAGTTCTTACTCGTCAAGGGACAAGGACCGCTATAGACACCATTGATCTTTTAAACTTGTATGACAATGCTCCAGCATCTGTCTGTTCCCGTTTTCATCATGACATTCATTTTGCAGAACATGGTAAACAGTAGAACGGATGATTATTATAGTTATTATCAAGCAATCAAGTTGAAAAAATAATCCTGTACTGTACAAAATTGATATTTGTAACCTTATTGGTTTGTCGAACTCGGAAACCTCATCTAATAAATAACTCGAAACTCTAAAACCTATATTTACACCAAATAGCACACACTTATCCTAAAAGACAGAAGGTTGATAGTATCATTAGAAAAACTAGATCATCATTGTGTAACATTTGACACAAATTAATACTGATATTAAACTACTACGATGTAAATTTTATGTAATAGAGTTGACGGTAGAATTTTGACTGCTGTACAGGTAATCTAGAATTTAGTATAGTGGAGGTTGTGGGTTGTTTGGAAATCAAGAAAAGAAACTTGTTAGGCAGATGCTTGGGCTGCGTTGAAGTTGCAGGGCTTGATATCTCGACTGTGAACATAACTCAAAAACTGCCCAGGCAGCTCTTCCAGAAGTGCTTGAACAACTGATATTTGACCACCTGTTAAAAACAACAAATGACTTGGTTACTTTCCATGTGCATTTAGTAACATAGTTGCATTTTAAAAGAAAAGAAACGGGTTTCGCAACTTGCACAAAAAGCTTCAACACTTCTTTTTACATGACTTAGAACTTAGCCTCTATTTGGTGTTTCAACTCTAACTTATATTCTCCGTCTCAGTTTTAATCTTTTTCTGAAAAGTCAATATAAATTATAATTAGTTTTTGAAAAATCAATCAATTCTAACTTAACAACTTCAACTCCAACTAGCGAATCAAATGTTTTGTTCCGACTTTGAAAACGTTTGCAAAAATCACTTTTCAATTAATGACATTCAATGTTTGATTTGGTGTATGAACTCACTATGCACTTCTCGCATGGGAACGAACTGTACGATGTCTCGTGTAGCCACACGGCCTGTGGTACTCTCTAACCTGCGCCCGTTATCCGCATCAAGAATCTGCCAAATGCCCCTTATTGTCACAAACTCTGCACAGATCAACTTATTACAAAAGGCACACAGAGGCTAAATGAACCAAGTTGTACCTCCATTTGTGTAAAATCAGCACCTCCGACTCCAACTATAAGAACCGATAGGGGAAGATCCGAAGCCTTCACCAAAGCATCTATTGTTTCTTGAAGGTCCGAAAGGACTCCATCCTAAAAAAGAACATGCATTCAACAATTACCAAATAAATACGCATTAGAAATTCAAAAGCCATCCTCTTCCTCACCGTTATAATGAGCAACACGTGGTACTTGTTGCTGTGGTGTGAAAGGGACTGGCCGGCAAATTGTGCGGCCCTGTCAACAACTTGGCCAAACAAAGTGGGTCCCGCCAGAGAAACATTGCGCAGAGCGGTTGCATAAGCAGCCATGATGCCTTCAACTCCTTCAACCTATTTCAGAATTGAAGAAAGAAATTAACATTTGCTAAATGCAAGGTTAAACAACAGAAAGTACAAAAAGTACTAATCGATAACGCCATTAAAATACCTCAAACGCACTTCCACTTTCATTCAAGTTGAAACAGTGCGATATAGTACCATCCGGTATCTTTCCTCCAAAACCCCAAGCGGGGAAGCGCTTATCAGAATCATAAAACTGAAGGACTTCACTGACCTCCATTATCGCCTGCGAATAGTTTTATCCATCAATGAATCTTCTTCAACCAATATTTGTCGTTCCAACGACCAATATAAAAAAAATAAAATTAAAAATAAAAATAAAAAAGCGCACAAGGATTATAAACTTAATCACGGCTTTTTGGTTGCAAATAATTCCAACCAGAAAGACATACCTGCTGATACGAATTCAACCGGCCAGAAGGGTCGATGTAGTGCAAAGAACTTGGAGTTCGAGGATTTCCATTTGAAGCTGGAAAGGTCATTAAAAGCATGAAGAAGACTTTTAGTCACTATCAAGATGATGTGACACTTGGTGAGAGACGGAACCAGACTTTCTAAACATTTACTTTATAACTAATCATTTTACAATAACGTCGAGAATTCTAACCGGTAAAATCAACAGCAACCATGAAGTTAAGCTCAAATCCACTAGAAATGTAATCAAGAAAGCTAAACTGCACCTTCTCGTGAAACTGGTCCACAAACAGCTGACCTTTCAGTACCTATAATGATAATTGATTATTGAGAAACAGTACACAAGATTAACAACTAAAGAATGAACCAAAATAATTGAAGCCTGAACATAAACCTTTTCATGGCCATGCTTAGATGATGGAAAGACAAAATTGGCACCAGTTCTTTCTTTGTGAAGCTTTTCCAGCCCCGCCATTGACTTTTGGAGTTTCCTGGAAAGTTAAACTTCAAAATTAAAGTCCTTTTACACACACACACACTACTTGGCCAAAGGCGACGGGAAAAAAATGCAATTGACGAGTATAATTATTACCCAATAAGTACATGATTTCCATTGCTATTGAAATCAAAACACTCGATGATCAATGGGTTATCCTGCATCAATTTGGAATTTCATTAGTTGAATAATTTGGACACTTCTAAGATTAACAATTTAATACATCCTATCAAACTTATTTAAAATTTAGTTCAGAATCATAAAATGGTAAGCTTGCCTTGCTTCCAAACTGCTGCATACTCAGGCGTAACGGCTTCCAGATCGGGTTCAAATTATTGTCGATTACTTCTGACTTGCAAATCGGAACAGAGCCTCCACTCTCAACAACTCTAGAAATTCTTAAGAAAGGATCCTAAATAGAACAAGAAACAATGGTGACATACAAAATATATGAATATATATATATATATATATATATAAAATATCCGCAAAGAAACAAAGATCAAATCAACAGGCTGCTAATGGCTAATACAAATACATACGCTTTTAGAAAACAGGTCTTTGTCATCCAAGTTGGAACAACGGAATTTTATGTCAACTACAGTCTTCGAAGCTACTGTTTCCTCAGCATGGACAGTGAGTGTCCCCAAGTTTCTAGAACCCCCACGCCCATTTTTGTTGTGGAGATTAAGGGTTAAACTCCGGCTTTGTTTGGTCACAATCTGCCATTGGAATGATAAAAAACGTGGACATTAAACTCATGACTGAAGATCATTACATCCTGAAATAGTTGACGTAACACAATGGAAACTAAAATATGTGTATGTTTATACTATTTTCACCAACTCAGTGATGATAAGTAAAATATTTAAAGGAGCTGATTAATCTTAAAAAAAAAAATACCTCTGAAAGGACACAACTAGCTTCTCCAAGAAAATCTTGATCCTTCAAATTCAGCGTCTAAAATATATAAGAAAAAGAAAAGGCAAGTGTTAAACTGTAAACTCGACTGCAAAATGACCATTTATATGCTCAATAAAGTCAAACAAAAAAGTTGATCTTGAAAGGACATATACAAAATTCTCTGAATAACAATTTGGATCTTTTTAGAGTAAGGTATCCCTAGTAATAGTGCATGTTTTTTGTCATAAGATCCAGTCAAATCAAATTAGAATGAAAAGTATGCAAAACTTATAGAACTTACTAAAAAATCGACGGTTCAAAACAACGTTGTAACGAGAGGGTATTTTCTCGTAGCCTACCAAAGAATTCTCATAACAATTTAGCTCAAGCTGAGCAAAGTAAACAACATGTGCTCAACTGCACTTCAATGAAATAGGATGGAAATGATAGAAATAAATTAAAAGAAAAAGCGCAAAAGAAAAAGGGTACCTTCGCAGGTCTGCTATAATAATTCGTATCAACATCGTACACATGAAATCTGGGGAAACATAACAAGAAATTTAAAAATATATTAAAGAAAATAGAGTTGGAAGCCTAATAAAATCCAGTAAACAAGATACTCGTGCAGTAACATATACAATGACAATATTCTTATCAAGCTTACACCAACGGTTGCACGGTCTCGAACTGGTAAGCAATTGTAACTTTGTTTATCCACGCGGGATTTAAATTATTCAGAATCACTTCGGTACGCCCTAATTCCTCAAGTTTACCATCTCTTCCCTTTGCAAACAAAACAGCCATGGGATCACTCTGAAACAAATTAAAATTAAGCTTGACAAGAGTAACAATATTACAATGACGACGAAAGAAAGAAACGAGCATTCAACTTTCTGTTCGACCGTATCGAGATTGAGAAACAATGTTAGGACGTTGGACATCTTTTATGCACATATTTTCATGAAGGAATTTAGGGGAAAAAGTTAGTAGAATACCAAACTACTTGGAGCTAGCAATATCAAGTTAACTCCTTCATTCACATAATAATGGGCCACTCAAATATTGAAATATGTCGTTATGCTCTTATTTTACAAGAAGATTCTTAACTATGCCTCGCTCAATAATTAAAATATTTATTTATATCTCCATTTAATAAAATACCATCTTTAATTTTGTCAGAGTGCCTTCGTCGCTGATGAGAAAAGTACCTTAGAAGTGATGTCACAATCGAGCAAATTAGATGCCGACAGAGATAACTGCATCAAACAGATTTGGAAACATGAGTACATTCCAAGGAAAAACACAAATTATTGTGACGGAAAAGAAAATTACAATTCAAAGGAAGATAAAACTAAAATATGCACAAATTCCAATCTCACAAATCTTATCCCCCAATTGTACCCTATGCACAATAATGAGGGTAAAAAGAGCTTGGGAAACTGTAAATAAATCTGGTTACCAAATTACAAACAATAGAGTTCAATTAAACATTTTGCCCAGTAAACAAAATAAAATGAGCACAACATAATAATTATTTTATTTTTTTTTATAAGAAACGACGCGAAAAACAGTCAAAATAAAAAGTAGCTGTCCTATTACACCAAAATCAAATCACATTAAAGATAGTAGATTTCTACTATAAGAATTGTTAGAAACTGCGATTTTAATTTTTACAATGGATAATAATAAATCAAAATATTAAAAAATTAATCGAATTAAATTGTCTTAATTAAAAAAAAAAAACATCTTTTGTTTTGAAAAGGTCATAGATGAAC
Source organism: Ficus hispida (assembly GCA_025413025.1). Lineage (NCBI taxonomy): Eukaryota > Viridiplantae > Streptophyta > Magnoliopsida > Rosales > Moraceae > Ficus > Ficus hispida. The sequence continues at coordinate 18,748,493 of CM046363.1, forward strand.
AGGTTCGGACAAGTTCGTACGAAAGGTTATAGATAAACGTTCGTACGAAAGTGTCCGACAGAAAGAATTTTCTTTTGGGGTTGATTGTGAATCATAAGACCAAGAAAAGGGTCAGTTGAATTTGACTTGACTGAGACTTGACTGACGAGGGGTCAAGGGTGCAAAGACCCAATTTTTCCAGGGCTTCTCTGTTGCAACCCCTCGTGTCCGTTCCATTTTTTTTTTTTTAATTGGAAGATAAAGGAGTTGAATCACTATATCTTATAATCTTATAAGATAGAACAAAAAATTTTAAATTAAAATTAATTAATTTTTTAAAATTTAATTTATATTTATATTTATTTTTTTGTTAATAAAAGAATTTAAGATTATTTTATCATTTTTAGATTTTCAACTCAATAAAATAAGAATCTCTTTCTCTGTATATGATTGAGATATATTTTTTATGTTATTACTTTTTCTTTAATGTTTTAATAGTAAAAACTCATACTTCAATAATCAAATTGGAACGAAGTCTCGAAAACTTAAAAAGACACGAATCCCTTTACCAACCCATCCATATATGTGGGTGTTGGTTAAATTTTTATCGATTAAAATAAAAATTATGACAGAAATTTTAATTCCAAACCTAAACAGACTAAAATTATTATTAATTTATGCAGCTTATTTCACTTTCTAGTACATTAAACAATAATGAAGAAAGTAATACTATTTTAACGGTGTGTGTGTGTGTATGATACCTCAAGTTGGGTGAAAAGTGGGTGAAGGCAACGGGACTTGTGAAACAAATCGACGGCTTCATTAGTCTGGCCGCCATAGCCATTGTTGCTCTGCTGAGGCGGCAGAGTCCCACTCCCACCTATGGCCTGCTTACCTCCCCTCACGTCCGAAAAGCAACCCCCCATTCAAATTCTTCTCTCTCTCTCTCTCTCTCCTCTCTCAGTCTTGTTTTCTCTCCCTCTCTCAACCAATTCTTCGTGATTTTCTCTTCCCGATTCTCTCTCCAAAGCCCTTATACACCATATAAGTATACATGTAATAGGCGTTAGGCCTATAGACGGTGGCGTACTCTAAACGTTGATAAGGTGAAAATAGGCAATGTCAGCCAAACTTAAATAAGATGGTAAGCTGTCAATAGGGCATATAAGGCAAACATTAAAAAGTTGGGGGAAAAAAAAAAGTGACAGCGAAAATCCTATTTATTTAACCCCGTGGGGTTCCCACCCATCTATATGGGGTCATAGAAGTGTCCCACGCGTTCAGGGATATCAGAGATCTGTGGACCCAAGATAAATAGAGGCAAACTGTAAAAGCATAGAAAATGAGAATTAAAAAAAGTTAAATAAAAAAATTAAAAAAAAAAAAAAAAACCGGAACGAGAGATGGAGAGAGTAGAGAGAGAGACGGGAAAAAAGGGCGTGGGAAACCCCTTCCAAATTCACAAACCCGCCCTTCACGTTCGGTGCCCAATTCTCTCCCTATTTCACCTCCAATCCAATCACCTATTATCGCCCCCACCCCCACCCCACCCAATCGGATTCGTCATGACTCAGTCTCCGCCTTCTCCGCCGCCGCCGCCCGCCCCCCTCCTCCTCCGGGAGCCTCCGGCATGCCGGAGGCGTTCAGTTGCGTTGCGCCGGCCGCCGCATCGGGAGTCACTGAGGTGATTGTGGACGAAAGTATATTTTTCCCCTAAAAATTGGTGAATAATCGCGTTTGATGGGAAGAACAACTGCTCGGTAGATTTTTTTTTTTTTTTAAATCTCTTTTGAAAATTTTGGTGTGTGACTCAAATTAGATGCAGATTTTTTTTTTTTTTTTTTGTTTTAATGAAAGAACCCACAATTTGAAGAATTGGGGAAAAGAAAGAACCCAGATGAATTTTCAGAGGAGTGTTTAAAACAAAAGATAAAGTAAAAGGGTGAGAATTTTTGTTAGGTTCTCTGGTTATGGACAACCTGAGTGAATAAGAGTGGGAGATGGACGGAGGAGACGAGGGGAAAGTTGCCAAATTGTGGAAAAAGATATTATTTTGTCTAAAAAAGTAGTTTGTAGAATATTTTAAAAAGTCAAAAAATCATAAACATAAATGGAAATGGCAAAATGTAGAAGGTACAGTGGTAAATCATCTTAATAAAGTAAACTCTTCAGTATATATTTTTTACATCCGACGTAAATAAGTGTTAAGATTAATTCATATATAAATTAGTTAACGGTCTAAAAAGTTATGTTTTATATTAAACTTAATATTATGTAATTTTAGTCTTTAAATTTTTTTATAACCGTAATGTTCTTAAATTTTTAAAATTTATTAAATTTGAATGAAATATGTTAGTAATTTAGTCAAAAAATGACGTTAATTTCAGATTCCATCAAAATATTAATAAAAACACTACTGTAATAAATTTTTAATAGTTTATGATCATTTCAGTTACGAAACAGAACACCCTAAACTATTAAAATAATTATTTTTATCAATTTTTAAACGGAATATGTTAATAATTTAGTCAAAAAGTAATGTTAACTAACGGATTTCGTTAAAAAATTAACGTAAGAACTATTGTAGTAACATTTTAAAAGTTTAATTAGGGACATTTCAGTTACGAAAAAAAATTATGACTAAAATTACATAAAATTAAAAATTCAAAACTAACGTAGCAATTTACCCTTGAAAAAATAATGATACCTAAGAATTTTAAATAAGTCATAATTACTTAAATAACTTATTATGTTTAATTTTAATTTCTCAATTATTACTTTTATTATTTTGAAAATCTTGTACACTCTTTCAGCTAACCATGTCCTTAAAGTGATTATAGATATAACTTAATAATAATATCATATCTATTTTATTTAAAAGAGAGATTAAATCTTTTACTTTTAAATAAAAAAAAAAAACCAAGTCCTTAAGAAAAATAGAAAAATCACGGTGGAAAAGTTAAAAGGACGCAACAGGCTTTATATATTATAGTTGCCTTTTCGATAAGCTCGAAGAGAAACAAGTTTCCAAATAAAAGATAGGATGATGGGTCAAGGACTTTTTATTTTCCGAATAAATAATAACGTTTTGTTTGTTTCTTCATTGGAAGGGGAGAAATTAAATACAATAATTAAATTATCACGACAAGTAATTGAAAATGTTGTTATTATTATTATTATTTTTTTTTGGAAGAGTTGAAAAAGTATTCCTTTTAATAAAATTAAAGTGAATTGAAAAGGAAACCTTTAATGCTTTATATAGACAACAGTTAAATTACCGATAAAATTACAAGTGGGAGACATGCATCAGTTGGAAACGTGTGTTGTCACAATGTGGATTTGTCAGCTTTTTTTTTTTTTTTTTCAAATCCACTAAAGAGAGTCAGAGGAAGGCTCGTTTGAAACACAATTGGAATTGGAATTTTAGAAGTGTTTTTGATTAAAAATAAATTGAGAGGTGGCAAACGGCCTCTAATCTTTTTGCCGCACACGAGGCTTGTTCCCCTTATAAAATTACCCTGCTAATCTTGTAGGACTTGTTTTTCATTTAAATAATATTTATTAGTGTGATCATGTTCCTTATTTCTTTCCATAAAAAATAAAAAATAAAAAAGATCTATAGTATATAAGTAACACTTACTGTTGCACCCCGTCGTTGGAGAATGTTTGAATGACCTTTTTTTTTAATTTTTTTTTTGGCTAGAATGATGGATGACTAATTTAATTTAATTGGGATGAGTTCAAAAGCTTATAGATGTCCATTAAATACGGAAACTTTGCTAGGAATGTTCAAATTGAAATTCTCATCAATATCACCACTAATTCTCTATCAAAGAACCATCGTTATATGCCAAACAACAAAATTGCATAAATTAAGAAATACGTATGAACTCGTGTTACGTCAGTAATCCATCTTAAAAGCTATATGTTGTTAGGTAATGAACCAATAACGTTATTATACTTTAACATCATTTACTATCAGATATATATATATATATATATATATTACCATATCGTAGAACACGATTAGTCGAAATCCTTAGCTGATGATAATATTTTGTATTTCTCATTGGTTGCGAAAATACTAATTAGTAATTAATCATCGAGTCAAACATCATGTTATGCGCAAGAGGAGAAGTACATGAGGGATCAGGTCCGTAAACAGCAAGTTTGAACATTAGATTGAAATATTGATTTTCAACTAATAATAATTCCAATATTCAGAATATTAATAAAACTTTCAAGCTAATCCATAGATTCCTGCAATATGTTTTTACTGGTCTAAGTCTCGTCACTTCAAACGAGGTGCTCTTATAGAGAGGTCCACCAAGAAGTTGTACCCACAGAATTCATAAAATTCCACGTCTTAGTTTATAATTCATGCATATCATGAATCATGATACTAGTTTATGGATATATATATATATATATATAATATTCCAATAACTTATTGCTAATTTGAAGCATCTCCAACGAAGATAAATTTTCTTTATAACTTTATCTGAATATATAAATATATATATATACACACACACACATTAATTTAGAGATAAACATTGATGATCTTTCAAAGTGGGGAATTGCAAAAGCTAAGGTACCTAAAAGGTGTCTTCGTCGGAATTCCAGTATTAATGACGTCACCATGCTGCTACGTAATTGAAGTGATGAAATTAAAGCTTTCTAGACGCGGACTCCTTTTTTGTGGAAATTCTTTACGCGTTCTTAAACGTTAAATCATATTATTCTAACACTTTAATATAACTTGACAAAGATTTATCCTAAAATTACACTATTTTGATAAATTGTAAAAAATAAAAAATAATTAAAAAAAATAAAAATACCATGACCATATATAGCTTCCAAAGTTGAAAAGCTTTGAGCATATTAGGATAGGAAGATATACTTTACAAATAGATTTTCATTAAGCATGCATTTGCAATACGAGTTTGAGATGAAATTTTTATGTTGAAATTTATTGATTTTTCAAAAATTAATTATAATTTTTACTTCCTTTTCAAAAAAAGAAAAAAATGAAATTAAAAACTTAAGTTCTGGACCTGTCATCTAAACGGGTGCTAAGATCATGAAGATGACATTTAGTTTATATGTTTAAACCAAGTTGTTTTGATTAAATTCAAATTTGTTTAAATTTTTGTAAGAAAAAAAAAATACTATAGTGAGGTTTTTGTTTAAACCTATGAAGTATGAACCAGATATGCTATAAATTTTGCTTATTTTCTTTTTCAATATAGGGTCAATGATCAAATCCAATGAACTTCGATTTTCCTAATTTTCTCAAAATATGTTTGTTTTCTCTATGTCAAGTGAAAACACATAAAGAATGTAGATGGTTGTTTAAAGGTCTTGGGATAAAGTAATGAAGCTTAATTATTTGTGAAATGTTATGACTAATAGTGGTCGCAATGGATAGAGTTTCCAATTCTATAAATAAGAACATATCAAATCATGAATTCTTTTTTGTTCTATTATATTTTTTTCCACCATATTTTTCCTATAGAGTTTTAACGAGTGCTCTATTAAATTTTCAATTAAGAGAGTAGATCAATATTCATTCTAGTTCTTCATGAAGGCATTCCCATTTTATTTATTTATTTATTGCTTTTCTGTATTATTTTCTTCTTTTACAGACAATAGAGGGGCAAAAACACTTTTGTCTCTCTCCTCTTCCCCCCCCCCCCCCCCCCCCCCTCCCCTTTCATTTAGTAATATGAGCGGAAGGTGCCACACTCAAGCATCTGTTCCTCTCCAAAAAGAGATGGATGATGCTCTTAGAGAAACCGACAGTTTTACTATAATTAAACAAGGAGGAGGTACTCCTCTTAAAATTGCTCAGGTTTGACATGTATACGAAGTTAACTCCGTACTTGATATAAGATATAAAATTTGAATCTCTCTTAAAAAAAAAAAAATCGCAGAGCTAGTTAGAAAATTATATAATTGAAAAACTAAAGAGACATGTCTTGGAGGTTTGAAAACCCACCAAAGAAAAAGGAGCACTTTCTATTTGTTTAAGAGAGTTTTTGCCGTTCTTACACACTTGAAACCCTTTTTTTTTATTTATTTATTTTTTTACTTTGAACAATTCTTTTTTAACTTCTTTTTAAAAAAGAAAACCATAATCTACTCACAAATGTGGACATAAAAGGAAAACGGTTTGAGTACGAGCTAGATTACATAATATTTTTCAAAAAAATACAATTCATCACTATTAACGATGCAATCATTGTATGTGTCGCTGCAGTAATACCGCCACATAGCAAAGTAGGACCCAAACTAAAATAACTAATTAGGCTGATGTTTGGGCTGTGTTGAAGTTGCACGGCTTGATGTCCCTACTGCGAACATAACTCAAAAACTGCCCGGGCAGCTCTTCCAGAAGTGCTTGAACAGCAGAAATTTGTCCACCTATATATATATATATATATATATCAAGAACCACAACCCACGTCACTACTTTTCCAATTTTGCACAACAATAGTAAAGAGAATCAAGGAAAAAAAAATGCTATAACAAGTCAGAGCACATTATTGTACTTCACCAACTTCAAAATGCTAGTTAAATGGATAAACAGAAAGTTGCAAGTATTCACTCACTTTGCACATCTCGCATAGGAACAAACTGCACGATGTCTCGTGTCGCAACACGCCCTGTGGAACTCTCTAATCGACGTCCATTATCGGCATCAAGAATCTGCCAAGTGCCCAGGATTAAGTGTCACAAACTCCCCTAGGATCAACTAATACAAAAGCAAAGAAAAGTAAGTATGAAGAAAAACTGTACCTCCATTTGTGTGAAATCAGCACCTCCGACTCCTACCACAAGAACCGATAAGGGAAGATCCGATGCCTTCACCAAAGCATCTTTTGTTTCTTGGAGATCGGTAAGGACTCCATCCTAAGAAAGACAATGCCGCATTTAGCAATTACTAGATAACAAAGGGATTGAATTATGAAAAGATCATCTCGTTGTCTTCTTCACCGTTATAATGAGCAACACGTAGTACTTGTTACTGTGGTGCTGGAGGGACTGGCCAGCAATTTTTGCAGCCCTGTCGACTACTTGGCCGAACAAAGTGGGACCTGCCAGAGAAACATGGTGCAAAGCATTGGCATAAGCGGCCATGATGCCTTCAACTCCTTCAACCTACTTAGAATTGGAAGTAATCAACTGGTTTTCCAATATAGAAAAAATCAACAAATGACGCAAATGGCTCATTTAAATACCTCGAACGCACTTTCATTTCCGCTCAAGTTAAAACAATGCGATACTGTACCATCCCGTTTCCTTCCTCCAAAGCCCCAGGCAGGGAATCGCTTATCGGAATCGTAAAACTGGATGACTTCTCCAACTTGTGCTATTGCCTGCAATTAGTTTAGTCCATCAATAATCAAACGTCTTTAACAATCAATATCATTTCTTCTCCTTATTTGAAGACAATTTCTTAGAGTCACTTGGATTAATGAGCTAATTATTTGTGTTTTCAGAAAGCCATACCTGCTGGTAAGAATTCAACCGGCCATAAGGATCGATGTAGTGCAAAGAAGTTGAATCTCGAGGATTTCCATTTGAAGCTGAAAAAAAAAAAAAAAAAAAACTGCGCTTCAGTAAATATTATGCAAAACATCGAAATATAACAAATGATCAATCATCTTTAGATTAATTCAAGACTATTTACCTGTAAAGTCGACTGCAACCATAAAGTTAAGCTCAAATCCACTAGAAATGTAATCAATAAAGCTGTACTGTGACTTTTCTTGAAATTGGTCCACGAACAGCTGACCCTTCAGTACCTACCATGGTCAAAAATCGAAAAACAGTGAGATACAGCTAAAGAATGAACAAAAAACCCACCAGTTTAGTTGATGTATGAAGTAAACACCTTTTCATGGCCATGCTTAGATGATGGCGAAAAAAAATATGCACCGGTTCTCTCTTTGTGGAGCTTTTCTAATTCCGCGACCGATTTCTGGAGTTTCCTGAAGAGTAGAACTTCAAATTCGTTCTGTTTCTTTTTCTTCTTTATTCCAGGTAATAAACGATGAGTCGATGACAATCAACAAAAGCGAAAGGAAAGTAAAGGAATCATAATTACCCAATAAGTGAATGATTGCCGTTGCTATTGAAATCAAAACACTCAATAACCAACGGGTTGTCCTGTTTCAATTTGGGGTTTCATTAGTTTCATAAATTTGATACTCTCGCTAACAATTAATACAGAACATACTCTAAATCCATTTAAGCTTTTCACATTTAACTCCAAATGATTAGGTTACAAGCTTGCCTTGCTTGCAAACTGTTGCATACTAAGGCATAGTGGTTTCCAAGCTGGATTTAAGTCATTGTCAATCACTTCAGTCTTGCATATTGGAAAGGAGCCTCCACTCTCCACAATTCGAGAAACCCTCAAGAAAGGATCCTGAAGGAAACACGGAAACCCGAAAAAGAAAATAAAAATTAAATCTTTTTGATAAGAAACTAAAAACAAAATATGTATCTGCATGGAACGCAATGGTTTAAAACTAGCTGCTATGTCATGAATACATACACTTTTAGAAAATAGATCCTTGTTTTCCAAGTTAGAACAACGGAATGTTATCTCGACAATACTCCTTGAAGCAACAGTCTCTTCAGCATGGATAGTGAGTGTTCCTCGATTTCTTGAACCCCCATGCCCATTTTTGTTATTGAGATTCACCGTTAAACTCCCGCTTTGTTTAGTCACAATCTGCAAGTGGAACAGAGTTTAAAACAAATTTACATGATGAAACAGCCAAAGTAGCTATATCAACCCCAAAATTTATTAGATAGCCTACTAATCCAAAGCCAAGTTACCTCTGAAAGAACACAACTGGCTTCTCCAAGAAAATCCTGATCCTTCAAACTCAGCATCTACAGTGTAATTCACCAAAATAAAATCAAAGGACAAACTAAAAAGTTCAAAAGATGAACTATCTCGTCAAAAATATTTGCTTTATCACTCCGAATGGAACGCCAAAATTATGCAATTAGTTCTTGGGAAGATCACAAGGAAGAACAATACTTAGTGAGACATATATATATACATACACACATATGTATACAGGTCAGTAATAAATAAATATATATATATATACAGATTTAAAAAATACATCATAATTTAACAAAAATAACCAAAGAACTTTGGTTTAGTAAGACAGGAATACAAGCAAAATTAGATAAAAGCTTAAAAAAGGAAAAACAAAATACCTTAACAGGTATGTTGTAATATTTTGTATCAACATCATATACATGAAATCTGGGGGAGATGAAAAACAGAACAAGAAGCAAAACAAATTTAGGGGAAAAAAAAAAGGGTCAAACAATCGTACAAAATCGCTTACACGAAGGACGAACAAGATGTTTTCTATACAAAAACGACTTACACCAATGGCTGCACAGTTTCAAACTGATATGAAATATTAATTTTGTTTATCCATGCAGGATTTAAGCTATTCGCTATTACTTCGGTGCGCCCTAATTCCTCCAGTTTCCCATCAATTTTCTTGGCAAAGACAACAGCCATGGGATCACTCTGAAACAACATGAAAAATCTGAGAGTCAGCATATACCATGCTTAATATTGTACCCGCAACCTGACATAAATGTATATATATAGTTTTGTGAAATACCTTTGAAGCAATATCACGATCAAGTAAGTTAAATGCTGAAAGAGATAACTGCATCAAATTATTTGACATACATTAGTTTATAATAACAAGGCAATGTACAAAGGCAAGAAAGTAGAAAACCTATTACAAAAACGTTTTTTCCCCCTTAAAAAAAAAAAAGAGAGAGAGGGAAAAGGTAAAAACTTTGCATTGGTGTAGGTTATAATTGTTTAATTTTTTAAAAATTAGTTAAAATTTTTATTAATTTAAAAAAAAAGATAAAAATAAATTGGAAAATTATGATTCCAACTGGTGTTAAAAACAAATCTTTCTTTCTTGACAAACAAATGTCCAGTTTGGAGCCTAATTATTAGGCTGAGGAACATATTGAGGATTTCATCCATGTATTTTTCAGTTGTCCTAATTTTACTTATTTTCATTTTTATTTTATAGAGACATACAGCTATGAATTTCTTTTGTAATATTTGTTAAGGTTGATGATCACTTTTTTCTTCCTTGATTAAGCTTGCGTTTGTAACAAAGATTTAAAATAAAAATTTTAAATTATAGTTGTTTAACTTTTTAAAAATTAATTTTAATTTTTATTAATTTTTTAAAAAATAAAAAAAATTAAAAAGGAAAAATTTAGGTCCAAACTTTTATTATAAACAATTATGTGTTTGGGTGGTGAGTTTAAACTCACCACCATCAACTCAATTTTTGTCTTTTTCCCTAAAAGTTTTTTGTCTTTTCTGAAAAAGTCAACCAAAATCACTATTTAAACTTACAAATCTTAACTCAAACTTAAACACCAAACACCCTAGTGCCGGCTAATTAGCAAGAAAACGAAAGTAGCTGTCCCATCACACCAAAATCAAATAATAGTACGACAAAAAAAAAAAAAAAAAACTTGTGTTCGTGCCCAATGGGTAAAAGTTGAAGGTGAAGAGTTCAATTCTAATACTTCAAGGTATCAGTCAAAAAAGACTTTGACCAAACTTTCCAGGTGTGTTGTGTTGCAAGCCATCGGGTCCATTCCGGTACATTCCACAATCCTCAATAAAATAATTTCTAAGAAAGCAAATATAATATAATACAACATAATAGAGTGTTTTCATTTCTATATTTCTGATAACAACATAATACATGAGTAATTAATATGATACGATATTGTAAATGAATATATGTATATATAATTGACGATATTGTTAGAAAAACATAAGTTAGCTAAAAATAAAGAGATATTGGATTAATATAATATAATATAATATAAATACCTCAAGTTGGGTGAAAAGGGGGTGAAGGCAACGGGACCTATGAAAGAAATCGACGGCTTCATTATTCTGGTCGCCATAGCCATTTCCATTGCCATTGTTGCTCTGATATGGCTGGGTCCCACCTATGGCTTGCTTCCCTCCCCTCACGTCCGAAAAGCAACCCCCCATTCAATTTATCTTCTCTCTCCTCTCCCTCTCTCTCTCTCTCTCTAAAATCAGTCTTCTAATTTTCTCTCCCGATTCTCTTGAAATCCCTAATTCTTAAAATCAGTCTTTTAGATGGTGGACGTGAAAATGAAAACGTTTTCTAAATAACGTTTGTTAACAAATGCTTTCAAAACGAAATCGAAAACATAAAATAATAATAATGAGTTTTGTGTAGAAAATGAAAAGTTTTTTTTCTCTCGCCAACCAATTCCTATAAGATGCGATGGAAAGACGTCTGGTGTGTGCATATGCGCTATATATATATATATATGTATGTATGTATATGTACATCAGCAATGACAATAGAGTGGAAACTCGCATGCTTTTTTTTTTTTTTTTTTTTTTAAATTAAAGAAAGACTTTTGTATTCTGATTTTATCGCCCCCCCGCCCCCCCTCCCTCCCTCCTCCTCCTCCTCCTCAAGTCACAAGAAATAGTTTTGTTATAATAAAACAATGTCTTTTTAAACATAACTTTGATTCTTTCCCTTATGCCGATTGACCTAACTTAAAGAAAAAAAAATGGGAGATGTATTTTTTTTTTTTTTGCAATAATTAGAAAAACATATGGAAATTGCTAAATGTTAAAAAATGTATAAACAATGAACAAGTTAAATATATTAGAAAAAATATTACAAGGAAATACAAATTACAACTACCGGAAATTCAATATTAACTCGAATATAACAGCATAAGATGAAGAAAGCCGAGGCACGTGTAACACACGATTCCCTTAAAACAGATTCGCCCCCTCCGATAAGTGCATGGGTTTCAACAGATACTTTTCTCGTAAGATGCAACAATGAATAACGGTAGTATAGCACAATTGAAAACCGCTTCCGGCGAACTTGAAATCAAAACCTTTCCTTTATTACCAAAACAACCAAAAACCGACTACAAGAGAAAAACGCCTAAGAATAAAGAAAAACAAGAGAGAACAAGAAGAACTTAGTGTCGTGTGTTCAAGTGTGTGTCAAATTATAGACTTCAAGATGAGGTATTACAAAACCAAAATTAATATGGATTAATGAGAATTGTAACCCCTCAACAGACATTCATGTCATGTGAGTGCTCATGCTTGTGGAGGCCTCCTTTTATAGACTTCAAGATGAGGTATTACAAAACCAAAATTAATATGGATTAATGAGAATTGTAACCCCTCAACAGACATTCATGTCATGTGAGTGCTCATGCTTGTGGAGGCCTCCTTTTATAGACTTCAAGATGAGGTATTACAAAACCAAAATTAATATGGATTAATGAGAATTATAACCCCTCAACAGACATTCATGTCATGTGAGTGCTCATGCTTGTGGAGGCCTCCTTTTATAGACTTCAAGAGGAGGTATTACAAAACCAAAATTAATATGGATTAATGAGAATGTGCTCATGCTTGTGGAGGCCTCCTTTTATAGACTTCAAGTAATATGGATTAATGAGAATGTGCTCATGCTTGTGGAGGCCTCCTTTTATAGACTTCAAGAGGAGGTATTACAAAACCAAAATTAATATGGATTAATGAGAATTATAACCCCTCAACGGACATTCATGTCATGTGAGTGCAAACATTGGACATCAAACCCACTGGGGCCTTGAGAAAACCTCTTAGGTACATCATCTTACCCAAGACCACAAGTACAATGACTTATAACGTCCATCAAGCCTCTATGTCTAAGCAATGTGGGACTCTACATTCTTAGCACTTTTTCCAACAAATTCCAATAGCAAAGTACACACTTTGAGTATCAATTTCTCATTCACTTGATTACCATTTTGAGCGTATGAATATACGATTTTGTTCTCCTTACAACGGAGAATGTATATCCACCAAGATCCCTTACTTTTATAATATGAGTCCTACTTAAATTTATACTTCAAAATGTCTCCACAAAATGGTTTTTTCCAACACTAAAACCCTTTCCTGCTTTTGCTATGATTGGTAATTATTGTTTAGAAAAAAGAAAGGTAAATTTGGCATAATTTCGCATAATGAAAGCTTTCCATTTACGAAAAATATTTGCAACGACTTTTATTTTAGTCTTAAATGAATTATATATATTGGCTTGTCACTTATTTTAATAGAGACAGATATGTTTTCAAAGCTTTAAATTCTAATGTCTTCATTATTACATTTCTTGAAAATCTTATATATGACGTTAAGTGTCTTCTTTCTTCTTTCTTTCTTTATTTTATTTTATTTTATTTTATTTTTTGATATTCAGTGAACCATGTCCTTACATTTGTTAACAAAAATATTACATGAATTAGCTAAAGATGTCTAAGAATTTTCATTATTAGAAGAGGACATTATAACGTATATAAAGTCTTTGCATTGTATATAAAGTTTTCACAGTCAACATAGAAAAAAGTCCCTGTAAAATTTACTGAAAATACAATTGGAAGGACATGCATCACATGATGATTAGTTGGGAACACGCGTAAACACGTGAGTTTGTCTGCTTTTTCATCTTCTTATTTTTTTCCCCCCTCCTCTTTTAAGCCGATCGATTTGTCACTTCACTTGAATATATTAGACGAATATATATATATATATATATATATTTATATAGTCGATACACTTATCAAATAAATATATATAAAAATAAAAAGGAACCACTTATATTTTATTCTGCATCTTATATATATATTAGCTAATTTATATATAATTTTTTATTTAAAATCTTATAATATAGATTAACTATTAATATAAATGATAAATATCATTAATAAAATATTATATTAAAATCAATTAATTATTATAATTGCGTACAAAAAATTACGACTGTTGTTTCATACGAGTGCCACTACCACATAAGAAAACTCCCATATAAATATATATATATATATATATATATATAAAAGTAAGTTTGATAGATAACATCTGGAAAAAAAAAAAAAAAAAAAAAAAAAAAAAAGAAGAAGAAGAAAGAAAGAGGTCTTTCGCTAGGAGATTTCGGACGAAAGAGAGTAAGAAATGGACTTTTCGCCGTGTTCCAGGCCATGTTCCCGTTATGAAATTACATATCCAATTTTGTGTTTAATGTTGTATGACTTTTTTTTTTTAATAACAAAAATATATCATTGATATGATCATGTTTCTTGTTTCTTTCATCTTAAAAAAAAAAATGGAGATCTATCAATTGAAAAAGAAAGAATCATATTAATTTGATTTGAAAAAAATATACATATATAAGGCTTAATTTTTCCTTTATCAGCACGAAATCTAGCAAAGGAATGTGAAAATATATCGAACACTAATTTAATGTTGTACGTAGGCCTAATTTAATTTGCTTGGGGTGTGTTCACAATTTTTTATTTGCTTGGGATGTGTTCAAAATTTTTCATTTGCTTGGGGGGGGGGGTTGTTCATAATTTATATGTGTCCATTGAATAATGTTAGTAATATCAACTATAATATTAATTTTTAAGTAACAGATCGCATGATACCAAGTTGTCATCTATTCATCTTCAGATACAATCTTTTAATTTTAATTGACATGACAATTATTTAAACACATACTAATTAAAAAATGGTAATTCACATACGGTATAAATTGGTACTTATAATTTAAGATTTAATTAGTCTTTAACATTATTCATGTTGATTGTGGAAAATTTGCAAGGAAGGTGCAAGTCCACTTCTCAAATGAATCAAGGGCTTTGCACGCTTCATGACTCGTATATGGGTGACGATCCATAGTTACAAACTCGCCAACTCTATCTAATTATCGCCACTAATTCTCTATCAAAGACCATCGTTTTACGTCAAACATCGAAGTTGCATAAATTAACAAGTTTATATAGATTTACATGTTTCGATAGCAGTCCATCTTGAAAACTTAAGATACTATAAATCATGTTGTGTTAATAAGAGTTTTATATTTCTCACTTGTTATCGAAATTAATAAGTCAATTGATCTCATCCATTCATACATCGTATTAAGCAAGAGAACGTACGCAGCAAGTAATTTGGACATTGGATTGGAATATTGAGTTCTCAACAAATAATATAATAAAATTCCATTCAAAACATTAAAAAATTTCCAGATAACCATAGATTCTTGCAACGAAGTTTCATGTTTTCTTTTCGACTAAGGTTTGATCTAGAAATGTTCTTAATTAATGGTCCAAAGAGTAACTTCAAAGGAGGGAATCCTATTTAGAATATAACCTTCATATATATCTTTTATGGTCAAATGATAGGTCAACCAAAGAACGTTGTACACACAGAGTTCATAAAATTTCACATCTTTACCATTATTCAGAGATATCATGATAATGGTTATTGCTTTCAAGCATCTCCAACTAAGACTACTTTTCTTTATAACTTAATCTGAATTACTTTTCTTAATAACTTTATCTGAAAATATATTAGATATACATTAAAAAAAATTAATTATCCGAGTTGGATGACCAATAAAGGAACAAATTAATTATCAGTCTTTTTTTTAAGACATACATTGCAAAAGTTAGGTTCTGATAAAGTTAGAAGGTAGAGTACTTAAAAGATTTATTCGTTGGAATTTCCATGATTAGGGCTTATTTGTTTGTTTCGCGTGTTTGATCCTTCTCATTTTAAAAAATTAAATTAAAAATGATATATGTTTAATTAAACCTAAAGGCTCATTTTATTTTAGAAAAAAGAAGGAAAAAATTCTCCTATTTTCAAATCAACGATTTCACTTATTTAATTTCAAAACTATTTTGAACTAAAAAATTTCTCTCTCGTGCTTTGAGTTTTTAAATTCCATATTTTTCTCATTCCATCTTCAATTAAAATGATTTTTTTAATATATTTATAATTAGAAGAGGAACAAATTTATATTCATACCCTATTAAAATATGAAAAGATGTCATCGAATTTGTTATTAAAAAAAAAAAAAAAAAACCAATTTTCGAAATATTTTTTCTTTCATATATTTAAACATCATTTTGGAAATTTTATATTTTTCAGGATTTCAAAAGAGATGCACATCAAAGCGCTTTTCAAAATAAAAGAAAGTGACTTCTCATTTTAAAGCAAGAAAAATTTTCGTTCAAAAGCAAACATATAACCAAATAGATCCTTAGTCCAGTCACTGCCAGCGCATGCTGCGAAATGGAGTGATCAAATCAAGTGTGAGGTATTTGTTATTATCACAAGAGAGAGCTTTCTAAACGCAAACTCCTTTAGTTTGAGGGAATTCTTTACGCGTTTCTAAATGTCAAATCACATTAGCTATTCTAGCTTAAATACAATTTAAGAAGATTTGATTGCACCACCGGCAAAGTTTTCTTTTTAACCTGATGACCTAATTAGTTAAAAAATGAATTCCACCACTAACATATGAAAACAATGCCCTACCAATACTATATAGTTTTGACCGAATAGATTTTTTCATTATGTTTGTTAAATATGCTCACTTTTTTCTTCAGTAGGGAATTTTTCCACCTAGTTAATGATCAGCCCCAATAAAACTTCCATTTTTTAGGAGTGATTTTTAAGATTGCACCCAAAAAAAATAAAAAAATAAAAAAAATACACGTCTTTGAATTATTGTCCTAATCAATCACCCAAATCTTGAATATACCAATCCTACACTCCTTTCTTCTATTGTTTCTTTGTCACTTCTTGGAAATCACGAAAAGGATTCCCGACTGGAGTGAGCAGGAGGGGAGGGGGGACGACCTGCCGAAGTCACATCAGAAATCGACAACATGAACACAAACGAACACAAACGAAATCTTGAGTTGCGTATAGAAACAAAACGAACCACTTATATTCTCGAAGTTGAGGTATATGAAGAATGGCTTTTTGGTGCCTTTGGTCGAGTGGTTAGGGCATTATTTTTTTCATGTCGAAGACACGGGTTTGATTCCCATAAGGGATAGGTACTCATTCCTGACCGCTTTCAGTTAGTGTTCATTGCTGAGTGATCACTCACTATTTGGCTGGAAAAGGAGGTCCGGAAGCTGACACCTTCAATTTTTTTTTTTTAATGTTAATTAGATAACTATAAAGGGGCGATTGTTCCTTTATAATTGAAAAGCTCAAAAAGAAACACTACTGACAGTTGGCTAAGGCTTAGAACCTACTTTCTTCGTGTTTGATTTGCAGTGATGGAGCCAGAGTTCCATTTTTAATTGGGAAGTATACTATTTTTTCACACAAAAATAAATAACAAGAAAAATGAAAGCACAATAATTGCAATGTTTTTCCAAAAATTTCTAATTATATTCTGAGAATTCTACTATCAATAAGGTTTCATATTTAATCATCAGATCTATATAGCGAAAGTTATTTGCTTTACACACTATTTTGTTTGATGTAATTTGATCAGATCTAACATTTAAAAACGTGTATTATCAATAACGATGTCTTACCATAAAAGCTTTCATAAATAAATAAATATATATATATATATATAATAAATCAAATAACATGTTACAATAGCTCAAGAGTTAAAAAATAAAATAAAATAAAAAGGATAAAGTTTAGGGGCATATGTGACAATAATAAATCCTAATGGGCCAAATGAATAAATCGCAAAATTTTTAAGAAATCCAATTTAATTGTTCAAAAAGTCAATGGGGGCGACTATCTTAACTCAACCCTTTATAGCTCCACCCTTGGCCTAAGCAGGAAAAGTTTCAAATGGTGTGAATAAGAACAAAGTAGATCGTGTATTCTTTTTCTTTTTACTAGGTTTTTCCCACTAAGTTTTTCCTTAAAAATTTTAAGGAGATCTCTCTGAATTATTTTTTTTTTTCGTCTGATAATTTTGATGGAAGATGCTTTACATCTTTATTAAAAGAATAAAGGTTTAACATTGTGCGTAGCTATATAATTATACTATTGAAAGACTACTATAATGCTAAACTACGATTAGATGCAAAATCTCATGATAGCGTTAGGATCAAATCATGACCGCTGTATTTAGCTTCCAAAAACAATAGAGAGAGAGAGAGCAATTATTTTTTTAACTGATTCGTACAGTGGAAACCCAAAAAAGAAAAAGAGCATTTCTCCGTCAAGATATATACCAATATTCATAGGTTTAACATTCTCTCTTCTTTCTTCTCCTCTCTCTCTCTCTCTCTCTCTCTCTCTTTTCTTTTTTTTTTTTTTCCTAAAGGAAAACTAGAGTCTAGATTTTGAGACGAAACCGAGTTACATAATATTTTTTAAAGATATGTCATTTATCGCCTTCAGTGATGCAATCACCATAATAAAATGACTAATTAATTAGACAGATGTTTGGGCCGTATTGAAGTTGCACGGCTTGATATCTCTACTGCGAACGTAAGTCAAAAACTGCCCAGGCAGCTCTTCCAGAAGTGCTTGAACAGCCGATATTTGTCCACCTATATATATATATATATATATCAAGAACCACAACCCACGTCACTACTTTTCCAATTTTGCACAACAATAGTAAGAGAATCAAGTAAAAAAAAAAAAATGCTATAAAAAGTTAGAGCACATAATTGTCCTTTGCTAACTTCAAAATGCTATAGTTATATGGATAAACAAAAAGTTGTAAGTATTCACTCACTTTGCACATCTCGCATAGGAACAAACTGCACGATGTCTCGTGTCGCAACACGACCTGTGGAACTCTCTAATCGACGTCCATTATCGGCATCAAGAATCTGCCAAGTGCCCAGGATTAAGTGTCACAAACTCCCCAAGGATCAACTAAAGCAAAAGCAAAGAAAAGTACGTATGAAGAAAAGCTGTACCTCCATTTGTGCGAAATCAGCACCTCCGACTCCTACCACAAGAACCGATAAGGGAAGATCCGATGCCTTCACCAAAGCGTCTTTTGTTTCTTGGAGATCGGTAAGGACTCCATCCTAAGAAAGAATATGCCGCATTTAGCAATTACCATAAATTAGAGGGATTGGATATGAAAAGATCATGTCATTGTCTTCACCGTTATAATGAGCAACACGTAGTACTTGTTACTGTGGTGCAGGAGGGACTGGCCAGCAATTTTTGCAGCCCTGTCGACTACTTGGCCGAACAAAGTGGGACCTGCCAGAGAAACATTGTGCAAAGCATTGGCATAAGCAGCCATGATGCCTTCAACTCCTTCAACCTACTTAGAATTGGAAGTAATTAACTGGTTTTCCAATGCAGAAAAAATCAACAAATAACGCAAATGGCTCATTCAAATACCTCGAACGCACTTTCATTTCCGCTCAAGTTAAAACAATGCGATACGGTACCATCCCGTTTCCTTCCTCCAAAGCCCCAGGCAGGGAATCGCTTATCGGAATCGTAAAACTGGATGACTTCTCCAACTTGTGTTATTGCCTGCAATTAGTTTAGTTCATCAATTAATAATCAAGCATCTTTAACAATCAATATCGTTTTTTCTCCTTATTTGAAGACAATTTCTTAGAGTCACTTGGATTAATGAGCTAATTGTTTGTGTTTTCAGAAGCCATACCTGCTGGTAAGAATTCAACCGGCCATAAGGATCGATGTAGTGCAAAGAAGTTGAATCTCGAGGATTTCCATTTGAAGCTGAAAAAAAGGAGAATAAACCACGCTTCAGTAAATATTATGCAAAACGTCGAAATATAACAAAGGATCGATCATCTTTAGATTGATTCAGGAATATTTACCTGTAAAGTCGACAGCAACCATAAAGTTAAGCTCAAATCCACTGGAAATGTAATCAATAAAGCTGTACTGTAACTTTTCTTGAAATTGGTCCACAAACAGCTGACCCTTCAGTACCTACAGGGGTCAATTAATGAAAAACAGTGTGATACAACTAAAGAATGAACCAAAAACCTACAAGTTTTGTTGATGTATGAAGTAAGCACCTTTTCATGGCCATGCTTGGATGATGGCGAAAAAAAATTTGCACCGGTTCTCTCTTTGTGGAGCTTTTCTAGTTCCGCGACTGATTTCTGGAGTTTCCTGAAGAGGAAAACTTCAAAATTGTTCTGTTTCTTTTTCTTCTTTACCCCAGGTAGTAATAAACGATGATGATCAACAAAAACGAAAGGAAAGTAAAGGAATCATAATTACCCGATAAGTGAATGATTGCCGTTGCTATTGAAATCAAAACACTCGATAACCAACGGGTTGTTCTGTATCAATTGCGGGTACATCAGTTGCATAAATTTGATACCATCTTTAAAAATTAATACAGAACATCCTATAAAACCTTAACAATTAAATCGAAATCGTAAGGTTATGAGCTTGCCTTGCTTGCAAACTGTTGCATACTAAGGCATAGTGGTTTCCAAGCGGGATTTAAGTCATTGTCAATCACTTCGGTCTTGCATATTGGAACGGAGCCTCCACTCTCCACAATTCTGGAAATCCTTAAGAAAGGATCCTAAAGAATACGCGGAAACAAGAAAGAGAAGTTTAAAAGAAGAAAATTAATCTTTTTGGTAAGATACTAAAAACCATTTACTGGTTTGAAACTAGCTGCTACGTCATGAATACGTACACTTTTAGAGAATAGATCCTTGTTTTCCAAGTTAGAACAACGGAATGTTATCTCGACAATACTCCTTGAAGCAACTGTGTCTTCAGCATGGATAGTGAGTGTTCCTCGATTTCTTGAACCACCATGCCCATTTTTGTTATTGAGATTCACCGTTAAACTCCGGCTTTGTTTTGTCACAATCTGCAATTGGAACAAAGTTAAAAACAATAAGCCAATTGTTACGGAAAAAAAAATGACTGAAAATTACATGATGAAATAGCCGAAGTAGCTATGTCAACACCAAAATTTATTCGATATATATATAGTCTACTAATCTAAAGCAAGTCACCTCTGAAAGAACACAACTGGCTTCTCCAAGAAAATCCTGATCCTTCAAACTCAGCATCTACAGTGCAATTCACCAAAAAAAATTCAAAAGACGAACTAAAAAGTTTAAAAGATGAACTATCTCGTCAAAAATATTTGCTTTATTACTCCAAATGGAACGCTAAATTATGCAAGTTCTTGGGAAGATCATATTGAAGAACAAAACTTAGTGAGACATGTATAGATACATACACACATGTATACAGGTCAGAAATAAAAAAAAAAAATATATATATATATATATATATATATACAGATTAAAAAAAATACATCATAATTTAACAAAAATAACAAAAGAACTGTGGTTTAGTAAGACAAGAATACCAAAAAAAATTAGATAAAAGCTTAAAAAAGTAAAAACAAAATACCTTCACAGGTATGTTGTAATATTTTGTATCAACATCATATACATGAAATCTGGGGGAGATGAAAAACAGAACAAGAAGCAAAACAAATTTAGGGGAAAAAAAAAAAAAAAAAAGGGTCAAACGATCGTATAAAATCGCTTACACGAAGGACGAACAAGATGTTTTCTATACAAAAATGACTTACACCAATGGCTGGATAGTTTCAAACTGATATGAAACATTAATTTTGTTTATCCATGCTGGATTTAAGCTATTCGATATTACTTCGGTGCGTCCTAATTCCTCTAGCTTACCGTCAATTTTCTTGGCAAAGACAACAGCCATGGGATCACTCTGAAACAACATGAAAAATCCGTGAGTCAGCCTAAACCGTGCTTAATACGACACGAGCTACACCATGATATAATTGTATACAGTTTTTATTTTTATGAAATACCTTTGAAGTAATGTCTCGATCAAGTAAGTTAAATGCTGAAAGAGATAACTGCATCAAATAATTTAGCATACACTTTAGTTTATAACAATTCTTTATAGCAGTAGTAGCTATACTGTACACACTAATTTCCAGTGCGGAGCTTAATTATTATCTTTACACGGAGGAAACATATCGGCATTTTCACATTTGTATTTTCAGATGTCCTTATTTTATCTTTGATCGGAGTCGGGATTTTAATTTTGAGAATTAATTTCGAAATATATACGGATATGACGTTCTCTTGCAATTTTTTCTTCTTTTAGTATAAAATATAGTATTCGCTGAAATTTGACATAATTTTCATACTAAGAGTGAATTGCTTAAATCTTATCTTAATTTTCTTAACTTCAATTTTTATGACCGCCTATTTTTTATTAAATTTGTGTTTAATTCATCAGTTGAAGATAAAAAAGTACAAATTTAAATGTCAAATAAAACTTAAAAATTATTATTTTAAATTAATAAATTTTAATATGGATACTGATAAATATCATGAAAAGAAAAAGATTGAAGCTTGAAAAAGATAGAAAATATGTCCGATAAGATAAACGACAAAAAAGTCAGATTTGATTTTGACAATAAACTATATAGGATTGCAAATTAACACACACACACACACATAGATAGATAAATAATGTATCGCGAATGGAATTGGGGAATTTGGGGGAAAAAAGAAGAAAAAGAAGATAAGAAACCTCAAGTTGGGTGAAGAGGGGGTGTTGGCCTCGAATTCTGTGGAAGAACTCGACGGCGTCGTTTGGACCGTCACTGGAGTTTGGAATTGCGGCGGCCATGGCTGTGGGCCTCTGCTCTGCCCCACCTATTCCCTGCTTTCCCCCCTTCATATCAGAAAAGCACCCTCCCATATCTCTCTCTTACCCTAATTTAGTTTTTTTTTTTTTTTTTAATAATTTAAAGATGCGGGAGATTTAAACTCTTCACCGATAATTCACCACTTCTCTTACCCAAAGTTCCGCAAATTTGCGGCTCTCTATTTGTTTATGGCTGAAAAATAATGATACAAATTTGGATATCAAAAAAGAAATAAAAACGCGGTGATTTTTACTTCTCGCTTTCTTTCTCTCTTTATTTCTTTTTTTCTATTTTGGGTAATTTCTCTTAATTGAGAGCACTATTGGAGAATGGAGAGAGTTTTTCTAAAAATTTAAAAAAAAAAAATCGAACAAAAAATACACGTTGTTATAGCAGGAAATGCATTTGTATCAAAATGCAACGCAAAAACTTGTTTAGTTTTATAGAACCGAGGAATCAAAATTGAACTTTCCTTGTCAACGAAAAAAATAAAAAATTAAAAGACTTGTTGGAAGGAAGTAGTAACGAGGGTTGCTAAGAACTTATTGAGAAAAAGCTACCTAGACTTCCACGAAAAATATTGTTAACTCTGCTGGGAAACGTCATATCCGAGTCACATATGCACGTCAGATGTTGGTAACTACTATAGGTGCTATTACTATTTCTCCTTTTTTTTTTTTTTTTCTTTTTCTTTTTTCCTTTTTCTTCTTCTTCTTTTTTTTTTTCGGAAAAAATTGTAGTAGAGCTCATTTGAAGAGTACGACCGGTAATAATCAATTTTAATGGTTAAAAATGATTATATGAGTAAATGAATTACTATGATATAAGGTGCATCCAATATTAATATATATAATCTTGTATACACATAATCATTTATATTATTTTAGATTTACATTTTTTTAAAAAAAATTTTCCTTCCACAAATCCTAGAGCTGAAAAAAAAAAAAAAAAAAAGATCTGATTGCTGCCGACCCGCCGACGGAGATGAAGAGAACAACACCTATTACGTTGTTCCTTGCCTCATTCTCTCTCCGACCACTAGCATGCAGATCGCAACCAGCGACTGTGGCGTTCAGATCATGACTGACAAATGATCATGTCGTTCAGACTCAGGCAACGCTCACAGATCTCACCATGATGTTGAGATCGCATTTATAGAGTCTTCGTGAAGGACAGTGGACCAAGAACATGGATCTTGCGATGGAGATCGGAGACCTAGACGATGACAGCCGGAGGAGAGGGTTGGCGTGGGGGAGGGGGGGGGGGGGGGGCTTCCTCAACGTTAGGCTGGGGTGTGTAGGGGGGCTCGGACGGCCTTGGGAGGGAGTTTTTTAAATTTATTTTTTATATATTATTTTTTAATTTTTTAGTCTACATAGTATAAAGTAAGGTGCATTATAACTATCACATACAAATAAAATCTTAGACGTTTGATTACATCTTAACGGTTTAGAAAGGAACTCTACCGATAATATATATAAAGAGTATTTACCGCAATCTTATCCTTTTTTTTTTTAGGTAAAAACTATATGTTGCAATTTTAAATGAGTAAGTGCAATTCATGACCCAGCAAGGACATGTGCGTGGATGATTTTATTGTCGGGGGAAAAAAAATATTTATGGTCAAGTGGGAATTTCTCGTCCATTTCAATTGGCAGTGGCACATCGATTTTGAAGAAATCACACGGTGTGTGTGCTGGGACAATACTATGAATCCTAACTCGAAAATAGGCTTGTCGATAGAGTGGATGCATTCCAAATCACATGAACATGTTGAACATTTCACTCAACAACGTGTTTTTGGATGATTTCATAGGGGGGAAAAAGGTTTGTGGTCAAGGTCGAAATTTCTCATCTGAGTTCGTGACACGTCGATTTTGAAGAAATCATGCGCTTTGTGAGCTATGACACCAATAATTAATATGCATCTCGATCCGATCTGAGATGAGATCAAATATTGAATAGACTCACCGATACAAATCTTGCTCACGTTCCGGATCAATGTGATAAACATTTCACTCACAAGTCTTTCGTGATATATGTTTAGTGTAATATTGACATTACAAAATTTTAAGAGTATAATTCTTCCAATTTTTATTGTTACACTTTATTTTTTATTTTTTATTTTTTGTTTTTATTTTTTATTTTTTTGAAATGGGGTTTACATTACTACACATTTTTAAAATCAATGTTATATTAAATAAATATTTTTTTTTTCAATTTCTATTGTTTTTGACGAAGGATAATACCTTACGACTTATATTTTTTTTTTTTTTTCATGTTTATGTATATTAATTTATGTTTATTCAATCATTTCGTGTGGAGTACACGCCAAAAAAACAAAAAAGAAAATATATTTTTGCTAAATTAGAATGAGAAGACTTTAAAAGTTAAAGCACTATAGTATATTAATTAAAATAGATTATTTTTTTTTATTGTTAGTTGAGAAAGAGATAAGATTTAAAAGTTGACGCACAATAGTATATTATATTAATTAAAATAGATGACTTGTAGGCGTGGTTTTTCCACATCAATGTTCGTCAACGTTCTTCTACCTTCTCTGTCTCACTCAATTGTGTTCCTCCCTCTCACCATGAGGCGCTGGGTGTTGTTGAGCCTCCATTGAAGAACGTTCTTCTACCTTTTATTGTTAGCTGAGAAAAAGATTAGATGCATGGCAAGCTACAATACAACTCGTCAACATTGCTTGAACAAACAACAAAAAGGAATAACATAATTGAATGGATAAATGATGAGTCTAAACGTATGTATCTTTATTTTGGGATACTCATTCAACATATGCATGATTTGTCAATTACATCTATACATACATATTTGTATATGTACATGTACATATATATATATATATATATGTATATAGTATTTGATTAGTTGATTCGAATTGAAATGTAGCTAAATTAAGTTGAGTATAGATGAGTCATTAGAGTAGTTATTATTGCACCGTACTATAATATCCATTTGGCCACCAACTATTGGGATGAAACTATTAGTTGAATATTTTCACTATTTCACCATAATATAACTCGAATTCAAATTCAAATTTTCAATTTTTATAAATTCATATCATACTCATTTTTTTTATCTTTATATATATAATTCAAATGTTACATTAAAGACTATTCAAATACACAGTTCATTTAAATAGATAATTCAAATTATACATTTAAATAATACAAATATTGAATTTGAATGAATATTCAAATGCAATCTATGATCTAAATAGACATTATAATACATTAGCGAGTCTGTCATCTTTTAGACAGAATGAATCTTCAAAGAGACGAACTTATCTTGTCTTGCTTATATTAAAAATGTGAAGAAGCTTGAAGATGAAGCTAGCAGCTATAGAGGAATCTTTTCCTTTTCGTTTATGCCCCCTCTTTATTCTTGGTTATTACTTATTTTCTGTTACAGTCCAAAAGAAGGATTCATGTTATGGGAAAATTTGTTTAAGTAACAATCTTAAAAAGTGAAATTAGTAAAATTAACAAAATGACTTTCCTTTTATTTTAACACTGAATAATCAATGTAACGTTCTGAAGTCATTTTGTAATTAATTTTTTTTAAATGATTTGATAAATAAATAAAAAGTGTTTAAGCTTTTTTTTTTTTTTTTTTTTTTTTTTTTTGGGTAGCAAGTGCTTAAAGCAATTTTGCAAATTGACTCATGTCAACGTCTAATAATGTTTTATGGAGAGAGGGAAAAAAAAGTACATATAGCTCCTAAAGAGAGCGGGGGTACTCTCCTAAAGTAGATTCCAATTTTTTTTTTTTTTTTTTTAATTTTTGGTGGACAAGCATTCAAGTAGATTCCAATGTTAAAGAGCTACAACCACAGACCATTTTTTTTTTCCCCCGTTTATAACAGCGTTGACGTAAGATGTACTATTACCCACCCCGATTTTCCATAATTCAGGAAACGAAATACATTGTTGATAAATATATAAAAAATTGTTTTTCTAAAATGAAAAAAAGTAAACAATAACCACGTGAAATATAATTCTACACAATCGCATGTGTGGTTAATGAAATATTTTAATGATCAATAATATTTTCTACAAAATATTTGAAGATTATACTGCCTTAAAAGAGCAAAACCAGCATTTTATTTTAATAAGAGTGTATTTTTAAAAGACAAAGGATGTATTTGGAATTTCGATTTAATTCAAATTAAATTATATTTTTTTATTTTAATTTTTATCTTTTTTTTTTTAAATCAACAAAATTTATAATTAATTTTAAAAAATCAATCAATTCTAACTTAAAAATTTCATTTCTACTTCCAAACCAATTCCAAGCAAAGTCAGTTTTGAGCTCA
Organism: Ficus hispida; assembly: GCA_025413025.1. NCBI lineage: Eukaryota > Viridiplantae > Streptophyta > Magnoliopsida > Rosales > Moraceae > Ficus > Ficus hispida. Next base: position 18,775,418 of record CM046363.1, read on the forward strand.
AATGAATAACAAGACTTATCATTCAATTTTGAACTAAAATAACACGGTGAAGAGTTTGACCCGTAAAAAACAGTGTCAGCTCCACGTGAACGTAGACCAAAAGAACAGTTAAAAGTGGATAAACAAACGTAGAATTTTCCACATATTTGATTGTCTAACTGTTTAACAACTCATAAGGTTTCTTCCATGAAATTACCCTGTTGAATAGAGAGAGAGAGAAGAGAAGAGAGGAGTTTTTATGTAATCTACAGAAGATTGTTGGGATAAAAATTAGAAAAGTTTCAGCAATTGTGGCCTTAATTTATGAAAACCAAAATGGCTCAATTCAACGGCACTATGGACCCTCTTAGTCTAAGCTATGGTGGGCTTTGAATAATTTGAGCTCCACTCGAAGCCAGTTCATACCCAACAAGAGGAAAAAAAAACATCTGCAAATTCTTTAGATCCAGAAATCGGCCTCATGTTCTGCAAATGCAAATTGGTTTGGTAATTTCAACCAGCTAATCCACTAGCTTTATCACCGGAAGTACACAAGATACACCTACAAAAAGCACATAAAATTAAAAGTCAGTTTAAATATTTCACCTTCTCTCAAAAAGAGAGGTTAAAACTTATAACGAGCCAACAAGAATGGACATGTAAAAGTACAGTACAGACCGAATTAGCGATATATATTTGAACTAGACAGGTAGCGAGAGGAGGCCGGCAAAGGGGTGGCTTCCGTCCTGCCTAAGTGATATGTCTGGCAGTAAGCTGGTGCAGTTTCCGAACCATATGTTGAGTACAACCGATCCAACCTCTCCAATTGATCGGTTTCTCTCCTTCGCAAGGGGTTGGTCTCGATCAAGTAAGCCTCTCTCCTTCCGCTAATCGAGTAGGAAGAGCTTAAAGGGATATCCTCTCTCCTTTGTGGTGGGAGGTAACGGTCCACAATTGAACTGCTGTAATAGTAAGAATGATGTGGGTCCTTCGCATAGGGGTCCAAAGGAACCTCACGTCTAGCGCTGAGAGCATAAGCCTGATAGTCTCTCTCGCTAAGGTATGGAGGATCAGCAGCAGGGACGGTATCCCTCAAAGGAACATGCGGGAGTCTTAAAAGCTGCTCTCTGTCGTAATCCCTCCGGTAAGTTTCTGAAGGAGGATCAGGGATGCGAACAGGGGGAGTTAAGTTTCTTCTCTCTCCCCGGAGACCATAAGTGCGATATTCCTTTTCAGTAAGGTACAAATTTCGAGGACTCTCTTGCCTTCGCACCTCACGGTGCCCACGATGGTGATCCCTTTCATGGGCAGGCTGACGATGAGACCTAGAATCACCCCTGCCATGAGAATCTCTAGCCTGTTCTTCCCAATGTGAACGAGATTCTCTTTTTCTTGCTGTACGTGAATGTGGTTCTCTCTCTCTCTCGTGAGTACCTCTATCCCTAATTGTTGCTGCTGGTGGTGAGCGAATGGAGGCCAAAGGACGGGTTTCAGCTGGTCGGAAAAGTCCAATGAGCCTCCTGACCTGAATGGTAAAAAAATAATTAAACACCATCAGTGCCAAGTTACAAAACAACGACCACCACTCATGCACGGGGAAAAAAGGGTGGGGGTGCAAAAAATTGAAGTAGATACTCACTTGTTTACTTGTAAGTTCTGTTTTGAACTTCTTTTTGTCATTGTAATTCTCCTTTATTGCCTTTTTAAAAACACTCTCAGGTAGTGGAATACAATCCTTGTGCACATCGAACCGCACCTGAAAATTGAAAGTTGTCAGCACACAAATCTGTACGATTAAGAAACAAACAAGCAACAATCGGACAACTGATATATAACCTGAGCAGGGAACGCTCCGCCAAAAGCTTTTGGCTCAAGTCTTATGCCACCAGAAGACGCTGCCTTGTAAACCCCATATAACAGTTTAAGATCAAAATCATAAAGAAAAAGCTTTAGCCCACGTCTGATACCCAATACAACGTCTTTCTTACCAATTGAAACACCCATGACATTGTAACGGAAACAATCGGGTTTTGTCTTTCCACTACACATGAATATTAGACCTTCAATTTTTTCTTTCTTACCAGTTGCAGGGCTCTTATCTGTATCTGCATTCTTTCCTTTATTCCGTTTATTCTCTAAATCCCTATCTGACCCCCCATTGTTTTCACCTTTCTTACGTTTTTGCTGGCTCTTTTCTGATTCATTGATCTTTTCCTTGTTCTTTTCCACTTGACGGCTCGTCTCGGCATGCTCTTCATTAGCAATATTCTCATGTTGGATTTGTTTTCCCGAACCACGCTTTGCACCCCTTTTTCGTTTTCGAAGGCTGTTATTTGATTCAATGATCTTTTCATTGTTCTTTTGAGCTTGATTGCTCTTCTCCGTATGCTCTTTATTGGCAATAATCTCCGGCTGGTTTCCTTCTCTAGAGATCTCTTTCTTTGCAACCTCCTCCTTGTTGTTTTCAATTGCTTTGTTACCCTGTAATACTATATTCTTCTTCTTCTTTCTCTTCCCCTGAACCTGTGGATTGATTTTCTTTTGTATATTTTGCACTCCTTTAACAGCCACAGGTTTCTTTAGGATTTTAGATTTAGCCTTCAAAGATTTTGGGGTTTTCCTTTCAGACGACTCTGGGTTATTGGGCATCTTCAGAGGAATCTCTTTTGGACTATCGGATGTTTCAGCTGGACTCTCGGTTTCTTTATTTTCTGCTTCTACAGGAATTTCTGTTCTGTTACTAAATCCTTCTATTGGAATTTCCATTTCTCTAGTAATTTCTTCTGATGGAATCTCCGTTTCTTTACTAATTGCTTCAACATGATTGTCTGTAGGCTCGCTGACTACCACTTCAGCAGGCGCAACTGTTGGTTCACTTGGATATTCTGATGGTCTCCCTATGGATTTGTCGGGAGCTTCTTGTTCCATGATCTAGCAAACACTAAACACATCCCAGCAAACAATTTAGAAAAGTAGGATATCTCCCTTTCTTTTTCCTCCGTGGCAAACAGGATGCAGATATCCAAAGACAAACAGACCCAAAAAAAAAAAAAAGACTCCGTTTGCTTGTGTTCGGACCCCCAAGCTCTCTTTAGAGAAGACATAATAATCGAGATAAGAACACTTAACGTAAAGGAAAGGAGAATAAAAGCAAAAATTGAAGAATCATTAAAATTTAATAACTGAAAATTCAGCCCGAATCGTTAACATTAGAATCTTTGATTAAAAACCAACTATAGCAACTCACTTAATAGGCTAAATTCGGTCAAGATAGATAAAGCTCTTCCTTTTCTCTGCTTAGCTTATGTACCAACCATATAAGTATGAGAATCTATCTCCGAAAAATGCACACGTGTTCAATTCCGACAATCTCGAACAAATATAACTAAAATACCTAAATGAGCACCAGTGTAGATTAAGACCAATCCAAACCGAATCTTCCATACTATTAATGTACAATGTATCAAGCTTTATCTGACTAAATGAACAAAGTTTTTGGAAATTCTCAATCAAAACTCTCACAGTTCCTAACAACAATAACAAAACACATAAATAACGAACACAATGGTGCAAATTAACATAAACTCTCCAAGAGTCATGCAAGGCAAACTTATCTCCCAAACAAAAACATCTAATCACAAAAACTATACCCAGAGCCAGCTATCCATTAAAAAAAGTCTTAAAATGTTGAAAATTAATCATATATAATTTGATTTTATTTTTGATAAATCATGCAACACATTAATTAGGCCTCAGTTTCATTCTATAATCTTTGAAGAACTCCTTTTTTTTTCAGTTAATTATTATTCTTTAAGATAAAAATCATCAAAACATGAACCAGAATCATCACGCCACAAAATCCAACACAGATTTTAGATCTAACAACAAAATAGTGAAGCAAAAACTCAATAGACAGATCAACAAGTACAGAGAATTTCGAGATTTTAGGGTTTTTTTTTTTCCTTTTTTTTTTGGGTGGGTGAAATCAGAAAGCGAAAAGAGATTAAATCAAACTTGGAATTGAAAATTAAGAAGGAAACCACCAATTAAATTGGGTAATTGCGGATTAAGGCCATCGAAGAAAGAAAACCCTAACCTCAAAATCTATCCTTTTGCTCCACAAAGTTTCGCCGGAGAAATTGGCTTTCTCTTCCACTCTCAGTGAAAAGCTCGGGGGTAGGCAAGGTCAGATATTTGGTTTCCGTAGACGAGATGGAGAAACGGAAGGCTAATAGAAGAAAAACAACAAATGAGATAGAGACTCTAGACAGCGAGAGAGAGACTACAGGAATATGTTTCCATTTTTTTTTTTTTTGGTGGAAAAATTATCTAATGTATCCAATTATCTCTAAAGTTTTTGCTAAATGCAATATTTGTCCCTACATTTTTGTAATATAAAAATCCCATCAGTTTTTAAAATAAAGATTAAAAAAAAAAGGTAATAAACAGTTATTAAATTTAAACCCTTATTCAATAAGGCTGTTGAAATACACGTATGCGAAAATGAGACTCCTTACTTTTCTCTCTCTTACCCGTATCATTAATTAATAATTAATCATGATTAATTAATAAATATATATTAATATTAATTAATTATTGATTAATTTTGATTGAACATTTTACATAATAAATCATTTTGCTAATTTCACAATTTATTAAAGAACTTCTTACAAAAAACCATTTACTCACGTATTCTTAGTTTTCCTTATGGATCTTTGTTCTTGCTTTTTTTTTTTTAATAAATTTCTTCCTTTTTTTTTTAATAAATTTCTTCCTTTTTTGGTAGGATACGGATCTTTGATGTTTTTTTTTTTTCCATTCATCTTCTTTTTCCTTTTCCTTTTTCTTTTTTTTTTTCAATGTCGTTTTTCGTGTTGAAAGTAGAATCTTATTGACTTTCCGCATTCATATCAGAATTCATTTAGTGAATGAGTTGAATTTGAGTTGAGATGAAATTTTAAAGTTTGAGTTGAGTTGACTTTTTAAAAAATAATTATAAATTTTGTTGGCCGTTCAGAAAAAGACAAAAACTGAAATAAAAAAATACGATTTAGTTAGAATTAAACTTTGTTACCAAACAATGCCAATATCTTAAGAGAGATTATTTTTCCTTCTATGTTTCAATCAAATTTTCGACAGATTATGGTCTCATATTTTATTGTAAATTTAAGGTTTTTTTTTTTTTTTTTTCCCTGCTGATGCTACTTATGAAAAGGCACAGTTTGACACACAACAAATTACAAACAATTACAATAGATCCTGATAAAACTAGTTTAGCGAGTGAGAAACGAGATTAATTACCTTAAATCCTAAGTTCAGAACTCGAAAGATTTTCCTTCAAATTAATAAAGTGAATATCATAGGACTCCATACGGTAAGGGGGGGAAAAAAAATTACGTCGCATCCGATGTTTACCAACAATTACTTTCCAAATAGCCAATAGGGCTCCACGATTTTTTTTCCCCCTCTTAAGCTTCTTTCAAAACAACAATTCATTTTCCACATATTTGCAACATGGCAATGAGTAAAACACCATGAAGCAACTGAATCATTCGAGATAAATCTTAATATCGATTCCGTTATCGATAAGGGACTGAACAACTGCCCTTAACTTCCCTTCAAATTTGTCCCTGTCCCTTGGCGTGTAAGAAGCGGTGTAGACATCAGCTTCCCTTGCCCTCTCAGCCAAAATACGGCCAACGGCCAAACAAGCAGGTATATCTGACCGGGACCTGAGTACGGCTTTAATGTCCTTAGAGTTTGTGCCAGCAACTGCAACCTGCTTGCTAGTCACCCTGTGAGTAAGTGATGCCGTCACAAAGCGCTTTGAGATCAACACGTCGAGTGTGAACGGTTCCATGTAGGCCTCTGTGCGTTGTTTAAATGATACGTGCTTTTGTGGGTTCTTCGACTTCTTCTCTTTCTTATAGGTATATGGCCGGCTATTATCATCATCCAGGAAATCCTCTACCCCGAAAAAGCTTCTTGGTGCGTAATGAACCTTCAACATTGGATAAACAGAAAGAACTTGATTTGATCAGAAAATCCCAAGTTAGAAGAGCCATTTACTGATCCCATACGAGCATTTTCAGAATTTCAGTTACTACAGAACTGATTGTCAACAATGAAACGGTCAAGAAAATAAATTCACCAAACCACAAGATGACGTGAAATCAGGGTAACAACATGTTTTGGAAGAAGAGAAGAGAAAAGAACAAAGTACCAATACAAAATGTCAGTACCGGCAAATTTTGTATGGCGTAAGGAAACAGCGAAAGGTTCATATAGCATCTAGCTAAGCACACTTCTGCAAATATAAGCAGATTATAAAAAAATATTTTTCCTTATCAAAGGGACATGTGTTCTAAGTCGACCGAGCGGCATATTGCATTGTTCTTTGAAAGAATAAATAGGCAAATCCTCACGATCAGATTACATCCACGGAATTACATTACAGCAACAAAAATCCTTTTCTTTTATCTCTTAAATCTTAACAGTAGAATTTCCACGTATCATTGCAAAATATGTCTTGCCCACATCACCGTTTTTCCCTAGCTTGCAACAAACGATACATACATACATACATACCTACGTACATATACATGCACATATATATACAAACACACACACACACACACATAAAACAAGTACAAGTAATTCTTCGCCAGAAATGGATTACAAATCAAGTTAAAAAAACAGAATTTTCATATGTCAAACCATTAGTTTTCGTAGTTCAAGAAAAAGACAATCGTGCCTGTAGGACTATCACAAGTCATTGCAAAAGAAAAATCAAAACTGAGATAGAAAAACAATATCGAAACCCGAAAAACATAGCAGAAAAAGACTTCAAGGTCTACCTGGCCATTGTGGAAGCCAATTGCAGGCACGGAAAAGCAATTCCTAAATCTCTCTCCACCTTGCCCATGAAACCCTTTGCTCAAAGCTTTTTGAAGAACCTGCTTCAACATGTCTTTCACCCAAAAATCCTCTTATACAGAAAGAGCTTTAATCCGCCTATGTGTTTAACCTGAAAGTGAATTAAAACTTGATTTCGTTTCGTTGAGGCATTATGTCGAACAGATGGAAGGCATTATAAGATCAGATGGAACAGTTTGGCAGCAGACACAAAACCAACTTATAAGGAAAAGTTATTGACAAAAGGAAACGAATAGAACAGGAAAAGAAGAAGAAATGTTTACCAATTTAGCTTGACCAAATACAAATAGTTATATATACATAATACATGAGTGTGTGTGTTTGTGTCTATATATATAGGGAGAGAAGGGTCTTCCTATTCAGGTGAAAGTAAAAGAACGGAGATTTTAAAAAAAACAAAAAGAAAAAGAAGTAAAATGGAAAGCTTTTTGCTAGAGCCAGGGGCATTCCGAGAATCGAACTCGGGACCTCTCGCACCCAAAGCGAGAATCATACCACTAGACCAAATGCCCTTGTCATTCGAAGTCGTGGAATTTTTTTTATTTATCTACTATTCTAGCCAAATCTGAAGCTCTCTCACCCTGAAAAAAAAAATAAATAACAAGAAAAAAATAATGGGGTATTTCTTGTGATGCCTCAGAGCATTTTGTATCATTTATGGTACATGTATTTATAATTAAAAAAAGAAAATGTATAATTTTTTTTCATTTTTCGAACTGTAAAATTTTATGGCCAAAGTTTATAGTATCTGAAATTTTCAATTAATAGATAGATTACTTTTCATTAAGGATTAAAAAAAAAAAAAAAGAGAGACAAGATATCAATTATATTCTTCCTTATTTCAAACATCATACTTTAATATTGGAAGGGGGCATAATATATGTTGCAATTTTTATTTTTTTTTTACAAATATATAAATGTGTATGTGTCATAATTTTGGATAAGGATAGAGTAAAACCCTTTTTATACTCTATCAATAGAGTTCATTTTAAATTGAGATGTTATTTATACATGATTTTATCTTATACTAATATTAATTAAATAAATTAAAAAATAATATATAAAAAATAAATTTAAAAAAAAAAAACTAAAACACCGTCTGATAGTGACCTAGTCCCCCCAACACCAACAAAGCCCCACCCATGCCCCACACTAGATTTAGCCCCAACAACGCTGGCGACCTAGTCCCCCCCCCCCCCCCCCCCCCCCCCAACCTTCGGATGCCGACAAAGCCCTGCCCGGCCCCCCCCGCCCAGCATCTAGCTTCCCCCAACAAGCTACCCCCCAAATCCCGTCCCTTTACAATCCCGACATCGTCCTTCCCCCAGCAAGCTGCCCCCAAGATCCAGCCCCTCTACAACTCGGCCCCCCGCCCAGTGACTTTCTCCGATCCCTCTGCAACTCAAGCCCCTGACCGACGACCTTCGCCCCTCCACTCGACGATAAGCCCCTCCTCCCGAGACCCATGACTCAACCCCCCTCCCAGACGACAAGCCCCTCCCTCCCTTTTTCCTGATCCTAGCAACGAAAACCACTTCCCTACTGCCCACCCCAACCTTTCACAAGTGAAGGTGGATTTTTTTAAAAAATTTAATTTCTTAGTTAAATACTACTTTAAGATAAAATGTATAATAATTACCGTATATAAATAATATCTCAACTGTTTGATTATATCTGAATTATCTAAAAATAAGCTATATAAAAAATACTCTATCACAAATTTTTGCCATAATTTTTTAAACTTTTTAACTAATATCGTACTTTTTTAATTAAGTCGTTTTATTTTTTATTTATTTATTTTTGACACAAAAATGTTTGCACAACACAAATGTTCAGAGAATTTGACAGCCAAATCACATGCATTTCGCCGTGATATACAAAAAAGAAAGTTTTGGCAACGCAAAAACACAGCTTTTAGCATCATACATGAGAAAGAGGACCAGTGAGGCCACCTGTACTTCTGATTCTGAACATGGAAAATTTGAATCAAGAACTTAAAAAACAAAAGAAGAAGAAAGAAAGAAATCTATTAGGCTTTGGTGTACTACAACTCCAAGTAAAATAAAAATGAAGCCAAAATGAAATTACGCAACTTCCGCATAAAATTTCTTACATTTCTTCTATAATGCTTTTTGTGGAAAATGCCATGCGTTACAATGCAGACGGCGGAGCCACCGTGTATATTGGCAAAAACCTCTGGCTTACACAAGCAGCAATAGAGATAAAAATGTTTGACATATGGCACTACAAATCTCAATCTAAACGAATGACACTAGTCGGGATCGATGATGGGTCAAGCTCCCAACAGCCTGCAAGGCGGCTTTGGCTCTCCCCTGTGTGTTGAAATGCAGGAATCCGATGCAAAAATCGAGCCATCTCTGCCTGTGGTATTTCAAGCACACCAGTTCTTGATCTCTGGATCCTCGGAGCCTTGAACATTGATTTCGATCCATTAAGATGGAAAAGAAGAACAACTTTTGTGCTCTGCTCATTATCTTCCAGCACCTCCACTATGCCGCAGTCTCCCTTACTCGAACTGGGACAAGTCAAGTCACCATTCTGGCTCTTGCGTAGCGCCCAAATTTCACCTTTCCTAGGGTAGATTTCATATCTTTTCATGCCCTTGGGTGTGGCATTCACACTATGGGAGAACGAAGAAAGTGAAAACGCCTTGGTTCCTTTGTTTTTAACATAGAAATCCCCACAAGAAATGGGATGGCTCGTGTCCGTAGATGGTGAGCATGAATCAAGCAAAGCCACACGCACCTGAAAGTCTGGGGTATGCTGAATACTCTTCACTTGAGCATAGGTCGTTGGCATCGCATCTCCATCAGTACGAAGTGCCCATATCTGACCAACCTTGAACTTCTCCTTGGACTTTTGCTGTGTAAAGTCAAAGCATTCGGTTTGTAACAATTTACGACTAGGAGTTACGGGTGCTTCAGCAGCAGGAGATCTCGCAGAACTCTTATTACACTGCTCGTTCACACGTGAAAACACCTTCGGAGCAGAACTACTAGAAGAAGTGTGACTGGAGAAGCCGGAGTTTTCATCTTTTTGGGAATGTGGTTGCTTGGTAGCCACCTCTTCCTTTGTAGGCCGATTCCCATTTACTTCACTCTTTTTCTTGCTTACATCCCTCGGTGACCTCCTAATCTCAAATGCCTTTGTTTCATGATTGCTCCCCTGCTTCTTTGGTGTGTTGATCCCCTCGTCAGACTGACACACACTGGTGCTTCTCTTGGATGGAGTTACCTTTCCATTGTCCAGGCCATTCATACCACTTTCTACAGAAACCCCTTGGCTCCCACCTGTTTGACCACTGATATTGGACTTTCTTGGAGATTTTCTAGGCAGTGGAGTCTCTTTTCTCGAGCTACTTCTCTCACGCTTCCCAGCTGCAGGAATCTCCCCACGACCACTTACATCTCCTGCCTCAACTTTCTGAGGCTCAGGACATAAGACATTGATTCCAGCACTGATGCTTCCATTATCTATTTTTGCATTGTCGTGATAACCAGACTCGAAGAAACTGGGCGGTAAAGACGCAGGATCCAGTTCATAAGATCCTTTGGGAACCCCTTTTCTTTCCTTGCCTGTCAATCTAAAAGAGGGAACTCGATGAGAAAATCTGTAGAGCTCACTAGTCAGAATTTGGAATGACAAAACTCCATGCTGCTCAGTCTGCTGAAATAGGCTAACAAACCCTTTAATTCTCGCTAAATAAGCTACACAAACACCAGCATCCTCAACAAAGTCTGACAGGACTTCCACAAATTCATATTGGAATGGTTGATGCTTGTGAGGGTCTGAACTCCAATTCATATCCCAATTCTGGAAGACAGCCCAAGTTTCGCCCTTCCTCGGATATACCACATAAGTATTTCGACCACTGCCTTTTATGCATTGCATCTGATGAGAAAACATACCGTGATCTACCGTCTGAGAGTTCCCGAGTACATACTTACCACAAGCAACAGGCAACTCCTTATCACACCAATCAATCTCAGCTTCGTTAACTGGATCGGCCTCCAGCCAAGTAATCTTCAACCTAAATCCAGGGGAGAACACTTTCCTGATTCGAGCATAGTATCTCGGCATACCATCGACTGGGTCATATATAGCCCAAATTTGGTCAGCAGCAAAACAACTTTCTGCCTTATCCTTATCAAAGTCACTGAACTCCGGATCCGGGAATGAAAAATTATCCAGAATGGATGTTTTATTTGACTTCAAGTAAGATCCCCCATCGGTTTTTGGCTTTTGGTCAGGGTGATCAGATATGTCTGCTTCCTTTCCCTTAACCTCAGATTCACGAGCTTTCCTCGTTTTGCTTGTCAAACTTTCTTCAACTGGACCACCAGCAGACTGCTTTAACTGTTTCTCACGCTCATCATCATTAGCTATCCCACCATTTTCAAAAGCCTTTTCAGTGCTCTCTTCACTAGCATTGGACGATTTGCTCACCCTTGACCTCTTTGGAAGACTAACAAAATCATCATCGTCATCGCTTAAATTTTCCTTGTAGGAAACATTCTGCTTCTGTCTTGAAGATTTCCTACGGTGGTGGCCTTCTTTCGCTGTAGAAGAATCGGCACCATTATCTTCCATAATATCATCTTTGCTTTCAGTTTCAGAACTTTCACCGGATTCGACGACTAACTTCCTCTCTCTCTTCCTTTTTGAACTTTTAGAGGAATCTGTTTTCTTGGATTTGATGGTATCATCCTTAGGCATTCCAACCCCTTGCTTTGTCTGTAGCACTTCCCCATTATCTCTCTCTTCCCTCTTGGACTCGCTTCCTGTCTTTGACGTTGGTTGTGAACCCGCGGATGCATCTAAAGATCTTTTGCCAGAAAACTTTGTGCTATTACCTTGTGATGGAACTTTTTGAGGCCCCTGATCTGGAGCCTGTTTCTGATGTGGAAATTGACCAAAAGATCCTGGTTGTACACCTTGCGTACCCAAATCAACGGTAACAAACTCTTTCCTGCAACTTTGACACAATAACGCCTTATTTATACACTCTCTGTAGTATTCAAACCTCATATGGCAAAAAGGGCAACATGTCCAAAAAGTTTGTGACTGTGCCTGCTGATGCCAATACCAACCAGTACTCTGGGGACCGGGTTGATTCCGAAGATTGTTCACCGCACCATACTGCGTCTGAGCAAATGAGTTCTTTTTTGGTTGACAGACTGAGGGTTTAGGTTTAGCAGCTTTCGCAAACAGTCGGCATTTCATATCATAAGAAGAACGGTTTGATTGATCTGAAAGCACACTATTTGCCTCACCAATAAGCTTAAAAGCAGCCTCAGCACCAGCAAACTTGTTCTTGTCAGGATGAAGTAAAAACGCGAGCTTCCTGTATTGTTTCTTAATGGTTGCCGCATCAACTGTTTGTTCAACCTGAAGAATTCTATACCAGTCCTTTTCACTCCCGCCTAATTTGATCTGTGCCGAACAGTGAACTTCGCAGACAGTAAGCAACTGAGAAATGTTCTCCAGATCAGGGTATAATTGCCGAGCCTTTTGTGCAATCCTCTGAGCTCCTGTAAAATCAGAGGCTTGCATCTTCTTTTCTGCAAGCTGCATTGCCCTGATGGCCTCCTCTTTGTTGCACTCCATGGGAGTTTTTAGATTCCACAACGCCTAGATTTGCCACAACAGAGTATAAACACCAAAAATCAAGCAGAAACTAATCTAATGCCCGCTTCTCCATAGTTCACGGGTTATCCAAAAGCATCATTCTCCTTCAATTAAATCCGAACTAAATGTAAATTCAACGTTCCCACCAAATCCAATGCATGCATATCCAATCGAAACGACTAAAAACAAAGAAGAAAATGTATACCAATAAATTACCTTGCCTTTGAGAATTCAGAGATCAAAATGGCCAAAATAAACACCACCTCCAAAATTTCAGCAAGCTACTACTATTCTGCAGACCCAGAAAAAGAAAAGTGGAATCAAAATAAGCTACTAATGAAAATTACCAACTAAATAAACAAATTCAGCTTTTTTTTTCCTCTTAAACTTTCCGATCTCCTCTGTTTGAACAAAACAAGTTCTCAAAAGAAGAAAGGAAGTAAATGCAGATTCGAAAAAAAAAAAAAAAAAAAAAAAAAAAAAAAAAAAAAAAAAAAAAAAAAAAAAAAAACTCTCAAAACACCAAGTAGTGCAATTTTTTTCAAAACCCTTTTCGTGAAAAACTATAAAAATGCTAAACCGCACGAATAACACCAACAAAATCCGCAAAAATGCTAAACCGTTGCTGAAGAGCGAGAACAAAAAAGGGGGGAAAAAATCTTTACTTAGAAAAACCAGGATATGCAAAGGGAATCAAGGAAAATTACCAGGAAAAAGAGTGGGATTCTGGGGAATTTAGCGGAAACCCTAGAAACGTTTAGTCGTGAGTAAGAATGGAAGAAACAGCAGAAACGAGAAGAGGAGAGGGAATTTTGAGTTAGAAAGTGAGAGGGAAAATGAAGCGGGAAGAGAAAGTGAGAAATGAAAATTTTTGGGGGGAGAAGGAGAGAGGAGACCTTTTTTTTTTTTTTTTTGGCTCTGAAACTTGGCCCCTTACTTTCTCTGAAATTGCCCTTTTAGGTTTTGGTTTGGAAAAAATACTCTCGACGGCTTTGGGGGGCTTAATGTTAATTAACAATATATATATATATATATATATATAGAGACACACACATATATATTGGGGAGAGACCGTAGGGCCAAGCTGGGGGTGTTTTTGGAATTATCTTAAAACTAGGCAAGAACCTCTCTGATTGGCTAAACTTGTTTTGTGATCGTGCTAAAACACAATTACAAAAAAGAAAACATCACAAGAGTGTTTACTCATCAGTAATCTAATTTCAGAAAAAAATTAAATTCTCGATTTTAAATTTCAGTGTTAATTTTATATTTAGAAATTAAATAGTGTACATCTCATCTAAAAATAGGAAGTTAAGAATTTGTTTGACATTTAAATATAATTTCAGTTAAATTATATTTTTTCATATTAATTTTTTTGCTCCGTTTGGTAAAATATCTTAAATTCAAATTTTTCGTCTCAGTTTTTGTCTTTTTCTGAAAAGTCAATAAAAATTATAATTAGTTTTTAAAAAGTTAATCAACTCAAATTTAAAAATTTCAACTTAAACCATTTCATCAAATGAACCTTTTATTTTTTTAAGTTAAACAAAATTTATAACTAGTTTTTAAAAAGTCAACCAACTCTAATTTAAAAATTTGATTTTCAACTGGTGAACCAAACACAGGCTAAGTTTCTTAATATGGGAGAACTTGTCTCCCACCTACCACTTACCGAATTAAATTCCTTCTCCTTAAAAATAGGAATAACAAACCCTTGTACTAAATATACTCTTGTTTTTTAAAATTATTTTTCATTTACAGATAATTTCATAACTACAATAATTCTATTATCAATCCTTTTAATTTTTAAAAAAATAAACAATATAATAGAAATTAACTTGATTCGTTAATATATTAATAAACACATTAATCAAATTTTAAAATATTCAGTGTAATTTAATTATTTTTTCATGGAACTAATTTCCTATATTTTTAGAATTCTTGATTAGTAAACACACGATAATCTAGGACTTTATAATAGAACGGTTCAGAGATTTTGACAGTTTTAAAAAATGACGATTTGAAAGTAACTTAAACTGGTTCCTCATTTTACATGAGAGATGGATGGTTTGCAAATTGGAAATGGTCTAGACTTATTGGGCGATTTGGATTTATAGTTATGTTATCATTATCAACTTACAGTCTTTTTAGCTAGAAATGATCATCAAACATGAAAGTAGCTCTACAATATCTATCATGAAATCATTTTCATTGGATTTTGACTAAATTATATGTTCATAAAAAAATGTGCACTTAAAAGTACCAATAGAAATCGAACAATGGGTGCTTCTAATATTTGATAATGACGAAGCTTGATCGAACCAAACTTGACAAGACGTGCAATGTACAACTACATATGCACTTTTTTCTCCATCGAGTTAGGCTTGATTAAACACACGTTTTATGTCAAATCTAGCTCCTATGTCCAATTCCTTTCTGTTTTATTTTATGCCTCTTAAATAATATCATGTCACGTTAATTTTAACTAACCTAATATGACATTATCAACAGATATAAAAAGAAGAAAAGAAAAATACGTCAGAACAATAATAGTGTTGAACATCATAATTAATACTTTAGAAGTTGTGTTTCATTTTTCTTGGCTATCTGTGCTAGGAAGAGTTTGATATGATCCATACAAGTTTTACAAAGAATTTGCTACAGCCTTTGCTGAAACTGAACAAAATTTGAAATCTTTTTTTCACGTCCTTGTGGAAACTAACACGGGAATTTATTGTTACAAGCAGAAATCTTTACCTTTTTTATTTATTTTTTGAAGGAATGTTTTGAAACAAAAATCAGAAGCAGCAATTTGAGAATATAAAGGGTATCAAGAAAAGTTCCTTCTTATGTATTTCTTGCCAAGACCTCCCTCATCAGTTGCTTTGGCGCTGCAGCACAAAAAAGACAAAGAACAAAGAGTTAAAATGACTGGATAGCTAGAAAAATTTTGTAAGCAGTAAAAAAAAAAAAAAAAGGGACAAAGGTTCAACTTACCAGGCGAACCAGTAAATCTCTCATACTGTTCAAAGGCTTGATTTACCAACATCTCTGTCCCATAAACAACAGCTGCTCCAGACTCTTGTGCTTCTTGTAAGAGTCTAGTCAACTTTGGGGTGTAAACAGCATCAAATACAAGAGAGTAGTGTTCCAAAGCTTTCTACAACCAAAAAAAAAAAAAAAAAAGGAATTGTCAACTTACTTCACCTAAAGGAAATTAAAAAAATTAGTTGGCAATTTAAAGTTGTGATAACTATGCTTTGGGAAGATTTGATGGGACCAAACCTTGGGTATGGGTGTGTCATCTGCTCTTGGTTTCATTCCAACAGCTGTAGTGTTTGCAAGAATCATCCCGTCCTCGGGATGAAAATTTTCTAGTTCTGCAAGAGTGATTGCTTCACCTCCAACTTTTGTTGCAATTTCTTTCGCCTTGTCTAGCAATCGCAAAAGAGAAGACCCATCAAACAGGGCTACTGCAATGCAGTTAAAAACCAAAGAAGCCGAAGAAAACGAGTTTGGTTTCTTAAATATATCTCATGCCATGTATTCTTCACCTTTCTGTTTTGGAAGACACTCTACGTTTTTGCGCGAAGCAAGTTGGTCTGCTCCACTATTTTATTTTCACCTTCTTTTGTTTTTTTCATTCACTCATTTATTTTAATCTCAGAACATATAAATGACGTATGCAAAGAGTCTTACCATATGTTCTATTGGCTACTACAATTCTTGCTCCTTTTTCTTTTGCACCATAGGCAAGTGACTTTCCTGCACCGCCAGCTCCTATGACCACGAATAGCTTACCAGCCAAGGGAGAACCAGATACATGATTTGTGCCATTTAACTCTGTGGCAGAAAAACATTAGCACTTAAACCTTACAAAATAACCGAGTCCATTCAATATTACATTGGAATTGGAAAGCATGGGACACCTTGTAGTCTGTCTTCAATGGCGGAAATTGCTCCAAGATAGTCCACATTATAGCCCTTCAATTTCCCATCTGTTGGACTCTTGACCATACAATTAATTGCTCCTATTTCCTATAAAACACATCTAATTAGTCCCATAAAGGTTTGGTTAAAGGTCATTTGAAAAACTTGTTTGACGAAAAAATAACTCTTAGCAAGTTTTATAATGCTACTATGGAATAAAGATTCTAACAGAAACCATACCGAAGCAATTGGATCGACTTCATCACAACATTTAATCCCGGCCTCCTTGTGGGGAATGGTGTAACTGATTCACAAACACTGACATGTCATATCCATTGTAAAGAATACGATCCCCTATGAAATTTCTGGTGCAACTAGAACCTTGTGAGATGAGACTGTTTACCTGTATCCGACAAAATCAGGGGAAGAGTAGGTGTCGAGGAAACTTGTGACACTATCCACTAACAGAGGCAAATAAATTCCATTGAAACCAACTGACTTAAATGCTGCATTATAAAGATGAGGACTTTTGCTGTGACCAATTGGATTTCCAATCACACCGTATACTTTGGTATCACATCCTATTTGTCTGAAGTTGTACAAATCCAACAATTCTTTTAAAGTTGGTTGCCCTGGAGCCGATATGAACCCCGCCTCCAGTGAACCAAAAGTGAGAAATCCACCAAATTTTGCACAAAGCACGCGCGAGATCAAACCCTTCTCGCCCATAACAAGTCCTATCATTGGCACCTGCAGTTTCAGTTGAAGTGTCACTCACTCTATGCAAAAATCCTAAAGTTCATAAGTCATTCGTTCGGAACTTACTTGGCAATGCACAAGTACTTGAAAAACACGGGCAGAATCAGTGATGTCTAAAGCAGTTGTTGCAATCTTCACTATATCAGCTCCGGTTGCCTGTATTCTAGCCACCAGGTCACCAAGCTCCTCGACAGAAGGAGTACGTTGATAGTTATGTGAGGAAACAATAATTTTGGTCCTATCCGATTTTTTCCCTTCGATGTACTTAAAGAACTCATGAGCTACCTTCAAGAATCAAAGTTCAAAGAGACTTGGTCAGCATGTTCCGGATTTACTTCTCCATGGTAAATTGAATGAACTTGGAAGGACAACATTTCTATAATACAATAAGAATTCTACCATAAGCTCGACATCAATATAATCAGCCCCAACTTCCAAGGCTACTCGCAGCCCTTCTTGTCGCTGGCGCTCGTCGCCTTTGTACTGACCACCCTCCCATACCGGTCTAAAACATACATCATACAAAACCAGATTTCATATTGACCTCAACATGTATAGTTTCACAATCTCAAAATTGAATTGAAAAGATCGGAGCCAAAATCTCAATAAGAACTATTCAATTCCAAACCCAAGTGATAACAGAAAGCAAAAATTCACGATTGACAAGCCTAAAACTTTCGTTGTTACCTATAAGTGACAAGAGTTGGCAAAGGACACTGTTGGATTAGGAATTCAAGATCTTGTTTTGGTCTAAAATTCTTCAAGAAGTCAACCCTTATCTCAACAAGATCAGCACCCAATTCCTTCGCCTTTCGCATTTGATCCACCATCTGATCAACCGATTCCGCCATTACCGGCGCGCAAATCAGCGTCGAATTTCTCCGAGCTCCATGGCCAACTTGAAGAGAACTTAGCTAGAATTACGATCACCCCAGATTAGAGTTAAACAAAACAAACGAAAATAAATAATTATGTGTACGTATATATACAAATGTATAGAAGGCTGGAAAAGAAGTTATACCGGGACGCTGTCGAGAAACGTCATTGTGATTTTTTTTTTTTTTTCCCTTTTCTTTTTTTGTCCGAGTTTGGCTGGGGTTTGAGCTGGGAAAGTGGCCAACAATGGCGGAGACTTGGAGAGAGAGAGAGAAAGAGAGGGAGAGGAGAGAGAGAGAAGCAGAGTCAGTTTGGGTCTTCTGGGTTGTGAGGGGTTGGTGGGTTAGGTGCACGGTGTAGGCGTGTATGTGTGTATATATTGACAGAAGACAACGTGGTCCGATGGCTGCTATACAATACACATGTAGCTTCTTTTCTTCAGCATATTTTTAATCACGAAGACCGTTGGCTGTTTTCTCTCCCCTTTTTACTTTTCTTTTCTTCTTTTTTTTTTTTTAAGTTATTTTGGAAATGATTTTAAAATAGAGCTGTTTTTTTTTTTTTCATTTATGTTTTCATCCGGAAATTTGTAAATAAAATAAAGTTGAACTTGTTTGGTTTCGTTTCCAATTATTTTTGCAAATGTTTCTGTACATCTTTTGAAAAACAAAAAATGAAAAAATATTTTGAAAACAAAGATGAAAACAAAAATAATAATAATGTGAATGCTTTGAGCGAAAATAAAAACGTTTCCTAAATTTTTATTTCCTTTACAAAAACTATTCTCATCATTTTTTAATTTTGTTATGGTCTTTAAAGCATTTGGTAAATAAACATTATAATTTTAATTTTAATGCCCTAACAGACGTGAAAAGTATTTCAAAAAGCATTTGGAAATAAAACCAAACATCACTTATAAGTTATCATGTTTTTGTGATTAACTATTTTTTTCTGGTCAACTATTAACTAGTGGATTAGTAGGACACTTATTATTAAAAAATAATTATTTGTAGGGTTATAGATGTAGAAATCTCGAAAAAAAAAATAGCTAATATAATATCAAATTCATATGTAAAATCCAACTCCAATATTCAGTAGAAAAAACACTATTTAATTTAATGCGATTTCCAATACTATAACAAGGATAGCAATTCCCAAATTTAAACCATCTCCATTGAAGTGTCAAATTGATGTTCCAATACTAATATTTGACATTTGAATAGAAAAGGTTTTTTTATATTTCCCTTTTTTATTTTATATTTTTTATTTTTAGATTTCAAACTTTAATAACTGTGACAAGAACTAAACATAACATTCGAAAATTAAAATAAGATTAAACACTAGAGCAGCTATTTAGAGTTGAATATAATATTAACATTGACATGGATATTTCTAGAGATTTAGAGGTAAATTGTCTTTTAAAAAAAATAACAAATGATCAAAGTTTTAAATATTAGTTAAAATGTCATTTTTTTAAATAATCAATTAATGATTGACTATATAACATTATTAATTTGATAAATCAGTGATTTACTGTAGTGAATCAATGATTGAACATAACATAAGCCATCAATTTTCAAGGTCAATTAATGACTGACCAATTCTTAAAAAAAAAAAAAATACAAAGTCGTTTTGCTAATTCAAAAATAGTTTGATAATTTATTAAATCAAGCGATCAAAACAGGCCACCCAACAATATTATCAAATTTCTTATTCTCTCCTTTTCTTTCTCTTTCTGAATACAAAAAAAAAAGTTTTAGTGTTTGGCCAAAATTTTGGCGCCACCTCCGATTGCATCGTCGGGCTTCCGTCCCTGATTTCAGTCCTCAGACTCGTCTCAACGTTGGCTTTCTTGTGATGGTGGCTAGGTGTGGAGCGGCACATCCGTTGGAGTGAATCTAACCTATCTTGGAGATGGGTTGTCCCCTATGGTGGCTTCGCTTAGATCTGGCTTCCATTCGATGGTCGATGGCTTACTACTGGTGAATCTTTTTTTTGTTTTGTTGTAATAAAAGCATTGATGTTTTTCACTTCTTTGGCGTGTGCGTTTTCTTTTATTTACTCTAGTGTTTTTGCTTCGGTAATAATGTAGGCTGTGTCCTCCCCTTATGTCTCCCATTCGCCTGTTATCGAATACCGTGGTGTGAGTACCCATGTTATATGAGTATTGGTCTCGGTTGATTGGCTTAATCTATCAACTGTTTTGGTGTTGTTTAACAAGCAATGGTCAAGCTTAAAGTTTATATACCGAGTGGATCTTCTTCCGTTTGAGTTTTGATACTTGTATTCACCCGTGAGTTATTTTGGTCTTTATTGATGGATACAGTCTTTGATTCGGGATCAAACTCCTTTAAATTTGGAATCATTTGTGTCTTATGTATTTTGTTTCTTGTGAAATGAAATTTCTATTAAAAAAAAAAAAGGTCACTAACCTATTTTTTCTATTAGATATGGTAATTTAATTGATATTGATTAATGGATTCATTTAATCACTATGCATGTTTTTTTTTTCAGATTATTTATTATTACAAATTTATTTTTACATGTTTCAAAACTTAAAAAGGAAAATTTCCTAAAAAAAAAACATAAAAAGGAAAATCATCTGTATCTTTTGAGAATATAATATTAAAATGGTCATTATATATTAAAGTATAAAATAAGATTAACATATATATTTTTAAAATGGCTTGTATCCGACGGGTAGATACACCATACATCCGTTAGTTGTTACTGTTTATTTATAAACTTGTAACTTCGAATTTTGTGACACGTGTCACAAAATATTTTTAGTTGATTTATATAGAGTTTCATATTTAGAATGTTGTCACCTCATATTATTTATATTTATGATTCGTTTATCATTTCAATTCAACTCCAATTAAAATATACTTTTTCATATTAAATTTTTTTTAAGTCAACAAAAATTATAATTTATTTTTAAAAAATTAATCAATTTTAACTTAAATATCTCTAACTGATAAATTAAATATAAACTTAATATAAATGATAAATATTATTAAAAAATATTATATTAAAATCACTTAATTATTATAATACTTTAAAAAAAAAAAGTTACAAATGCTTTTTAAGGTGTCAAATAACAACATATCCCTATTATTTTTATTTCTTTACGATATACAAAATATTGACAACAAATTGATGATAGTCTGAGTTTATGACTAATGACTCAAGCAACAACCCAATCGAAAAGAAAAAGAAACAAGACATATGGTTAGTTGAGTGCCGCCTTATGCCCACCAAATGTCGGAAAAGTTAATTTTACCAATTTGCCCTTGATGTTGACGAGCTTTGACTTTCGCTGTTTAATTTTATTTTTTTGGGACTTCTACGGTGAGCACCACTTCTTTTTTTTTTTTTTTTTTTTCCCATTAATGAAGTAAGATCCATCCGTTGGAAATATTTGGATTATAAATGTCTACCAAATTATAATATATCACATCACATATGATTATGCTTAAAAAAAAAACTAGCAACTTCCCACCCCACTCCAACGGCTACCCAATCCCCCCACCACCATGACGCGAACCCCCCCAGCGAGCCAGGTCCGCGTCGTGTGGGGGTGCGATTCGAGTCGCTGGGGGGGGGGGGGGGCATTTGCAGTCGTTGGCTCCGGGGAGGTAGGGCGATTCGAATCGTTGGGGGAGGGGAACCTGCGGGGGCGGAAGGAGGCGATCCCGTGGTCGTTGGCCGCCGTGGTTCGTGAACCACTCCCTAAGGCAGCCACCGACCAGCAAAACCCACCCCCCCGAGCACCGGCGCCGGAGAAGACAACGCAGAGGGGGTGGTGGCTCGGCGCCTGAGAAGACGACACGGGGGACTCAGCGCCGGAGAAGACCACGCAGTGGGGGGGGGGGGGGGAGGCGAACTCGACGCCGCAGAAGACAACGCGAGGAAGGGGGTCTGGACTCGACGCTGGAGAAGACGATGCAGGAGGGGAGGGGGCCTGGGCGCAAAGGAGTAGATCCGGTGCACCTTCTCTTCTCTCTCTCTATTCGGGGTGGGGGTGGGTTGGGGGGGCCGGTGGGGTCGTCGGGGAGGTGCCGGGGGGTCGCCGGGGGGGTGGGGGGAGGCCGGGGAGGGGGGCCTCGGGTGGGGGGAGGGCTGCGGGGGGAGAGAGAGAAGAGAAGAGAGAGAAAGGGGAAGAGAGAGAGAGGGGGGGTCGCCGGTGGCCGGTCGGGGGTGGGGTCGGTGGTGGGTCACTGGCGTTGGGTAGCCGCGGGAGAGGAGAAGAGAGAGAGAAAGGGGAAGAGAGAGGGGAAGAGAGAGGTAAGAGAAGAGAGAGAAACAGGAAGAGAGAGAAAAGAGTCGCCGGTCGAAGGTGGGTCCCGACGTTTATCGTCGGTGGTGAGAAGGTCGCTGGTGATGGAGAATATTTGAGGTGGAAAAGTTTATATGAGATAAAGTCTATAATAATAATGATACACTCCTAACATGTTAACCGTTCGATTAAATCTAACGGTTAAAAAAAGAACTCTACCGGTAGAGTCATTTGGGAGAGACTCTACCACAGTCTCTTCCTCCGAATTATTTTTTATTTTTTTTAAAGGAAAACTCTAATATTTTAAATAAACTTAGGGTTTGTTTGGTTTTTCATCTTATTTTAAACTAAATTGTACTTTTTCTATTATGTTTTTTGTCTTTTCTAAAAAAGTCAACAAAAATTACTATTCAAATTTAAAAATCTCAACTCAACTCAAACTCAACTCATTCATTAAACACCCCCCTTAGTTGTTATCATTTAATTAGTAAGTCTTTGAAAAACTTTTATATCAATTAAAATTAAATTTTTTTTTATACATAAGTAAACACACACGCATTCTCACGAAACACATTGATCATTAGAATCTTCAAAAGGAGGATCAAGTGAACCCATAAATAAATCACATTAAATTATAATTTTTAGATAATTATTAAACAGAAGATATCATATCTATCAAGATAACTCACTAAGTTAGTACTTAAAAATTAGTGGTTATAGGCATAACCTAGTAGTAATTTTATACATAACTCTACCTAAAGGTTCAGAGTTCGAATCCCCATCCTAAGTTCAGAAAAAAAAAAAATCAGAATCAGTTTATCTAACATTATCCTTAATATTGTCAAGTGAATCTGTTGTAAAACCATTTTTATATACCTTATCGATAAAATTTTATCTAAGACCATTGAAATCTAATCTAATTGGTAAGATACTGAAAGTGTACAATAACAAAAATAAGCCCTGACCTATAGGATTGTAGAAAACAAATAAAAAATTAAACTTCCTCAAATTAAAAAAATTAAAAATTGTAAGAGACTGTCGATGAGGGCCTAAACTTGGCTGCGAGGGGGTGGAAGGTCGCTAGGGAGGCCGGTTGGTGCCCAAAGGTTGCGTAGGGGGCGGTTTCTCCATATGGCAATTTCATAAGTGGGGGAAGGGGGGCCGGTTGCCATATGGCGATTTCATCGTGGGGGCCCAAGGTGGGGACAATTACGCTGTCCAGAGAGGGAGGGAATGGGGCTATTCGTCGAAGTATGATGTGACAACTCCTGAGAAAGGAGCTGTCTAATACATACATAAACTTAATTTGTATCACAATTGATTCAAATAAACATAAGATGTCACACCATACATAAAAACTTATTTAAACCTTTTCAAAATATGACAATAATAAATAACATAACTGAAAATATACTTCAAAACATAATACACTTTAAGTGATATAATAAAAGATATACTTACATCAACCAGCTGCTTGTTAGATAATAGAAATAATTCTCTCAAAAAAATTTTTTTTTCCCTTCTTCTGTCTTTCTCTTGCCGCGTCTCACATTTCTACTTCTATTCCGAATGGCTGCTAAGCAACCTCCATGTATAAGATCACAGAACCTTGGATAACAAGGTTTATCCAATTAGATAACTATGAAGCTTGAACAACGTGGCAACTAATTAATAGACTTGGAGACTTGACAGCTAGCACATGACTCATGGGTGCATCCAAAAAAATCCTTATTTCTTACAAAATAATTAAGGGTACAACCTAAAAAGACGCATACAAGGAGAGTTAAAAAAACATGCATGTTTTATTGCATGTGAGCATGTCTCTAGAAAGGAGGATGGCTAGGATTTTAAACTTCATTAATTAAAGTGTTTTTTTTTTTTTTGGTTATACACTTATTAAAATCAATATTTTTAATTTTTTTAATTTTTACAATAAAATTATAAAATATCAAAAAACTCGTTAAGATATTTATTTTTATAGCTTGTTTGGTGCACAAGTTGAGTTTGAGTTGAGTTGAAATTTTTAAATTTAAATAGTAATTTTTATTGACTTTTTCAGAAAAAATAAAAAAAAATTTCAGAAAAAACAAAAAACATGATGAAAAAAGTACAGTTTAGTTTGAGTGGAGATGGAGAACCAAATTTAACATAAGGGGATGTTATATCTTGGGATGTTATATCTTGGCACACGGGGGGAAGGGGAGGGGGGGACTCCTACCTGGATCTGAGAGAGCACGGGGGAGAGGGGGGGTGGGTTGAGGGTCTGAGCGTGGGTGGGCTCTTCACCGGGGTGGGCTTTTCGCTGAGGGAGGGGGGTTCACTGGTGGGGGAGGTCGGCAGAGATAGTAGAAGGTCAACCAAGAAGGTGGGGGGTTTCCGTGGAAAGGTTGATTATTTTTTAACTTCTAATTTATAATAATATAAATTAAGATATATTATAATTATTATAAATAAATATGATTTCAACTATTGACGTGCATCAAACTGTTTATAAAATAAATTATACTTATAAAATATATAAATGAAATTATATCACAACCTTTTTCCCATTATTGTCCCATTAAAAGTTCAAAATAGAAAGGACAACCCCCCCCCCCCCCTCATAATTAGAAAAGGACAACAAAAAAAAAAAAAGTTCAAAATAGAAAGAACAACCCCCCCCCCCCCCCATAATTAGAAAATGACAATAAAAAAAAAAAAAAGTTCAAAATAGAAAGGATAAACCCCCCCCCCGGTTTACAATTAGAAAAGGACAATAAAAAAAAAGTTCAAAATAGAAAGGACAGCTTGCTTGATTCTATTAATCCGAGTAAAAAAAAGAATCCGTCAGAAGGGCCCACAACCAACATATCACAGACAAGTTTGGCCAGATTAATAATAGATGAAATATTATACCGTCGGACATGTATCCGATCCGTAGTTTCCTAGTTAACACTTGACACCACACATTTGAGGTGTTTTTTTTTTAATATTTATTTTATTTTATTATTGGTATTGGTCTTTTGTTGTACAAGAAAAGATATAAAAGAACTTTTGATAATGGCTTACCAGGACATTTACTGTGCCAAACATTCAAAAAATAAAAATAATGGAAATTTCACAATTTGCATGAAATTTCCATCACCAAATCATATATGCATATCAAATTATATGCAATTTAATTTTTGTTACATACATTTTACACAATTCAATTATTTTCTCTCTCTCTTTTGATGAGAGCATCAGAACTTTTCCCATATAATCTCGCGCATGAATTCCACAGGCGCTGCAAAAAAACCAGGAAATGAAATTAGAGATAAGAATAAGAATTAAGATCACCTCAATCTAAGCACAAATATATAGATATATGAATATATATATTTATGTAAGCATCATGACATGATTAAGGAAGAACAAAGAAAAAAAAGAAAAAAGAAAAAAGAAAAGGAATAGACCATGAGAATTGAGATGATTGGATATGGAAGAACAAAAGGAAAAACAGAAAATCTCATTCTCACCTTGTTGTCCATCTGTGAAGAGATTGAACTGGCCAACGGCCTGTCGGAGGAACATTTCAACTCCGCTGACAACGATAGCGCCGGCTACTTCAGCTTCTTTCAACAATCTCGTTTTCTTTGGATTGTAAACCGAGTCAAACACAAGTTGATAATCTCCCAAACTTGCCTTTAAAGACCCCCAAAAAAAAAAAAAAAAAAAAAAATTCCATTGAGAAGCCAAAAATTTAAATCTTTGGTAATGGAAATAGACTAGGAGCTGTAGTATTATACATCAGAAACAGGAATTCTATCTGTACTCGGATGCATTCCTATCGGAGTTGCATTGGCAAGAATGGCACCTTTCTCCGGCTGGAACTTGTCTAAATCTTCAAAACGCCTAACTTCGCCGTTTACAGCGTAAGCCAGAGACTTTGCTCTGTCTTTATAGGACAAAAAACAAGAATTTTGATCAACTTTAAGGCTTTTATTTGGCAAGCCTGATTCAGGCTTTTTGTGTTAAGCACGTTAAAGATAGAACAGATTTTTCATCGTCATACCATAATCTATGTCGAACACGACCACACGAGCGCCTCTAGTTCTGGCGCCAAATGCCAAGGCCCTTCCCGCGCCTCCAGCACCAACTAGCACAAACATCTTACCATTTAACGGAGCACTCAAAGATGTTTTTCCGTTAATGAATATGTGTTCTGTAACATGTCAAATGAAAAAAAAATACGATCATCAACTGAAAAACAATTCGGAAGCATAACAATTTCCATGGAGTGTTGGGGGATTTTCTTGTGCGTGAATTGCCTTTTAGTAGAGCATCCTCTATTGCAGTTATTGCAGCCTCACAATCTGTATTGTAACCAATCAGCTCCCCATCACTGGGCCTCCTTATGATCGTATTGGCGGCGGCAATACACTGATGAGCCATGGAAAAGGTTCATTAGCTTAGAAAAGTAGTCCAAATTATTATTTCGTATTTTTGAAAATGCAATACTACAAAAGAGTTTGCAACTTCGAGATTTTGAAACGGAAAATTGGGCGAACCTGGGCAAGCGGATGGACTTCATCGCAGAAATTGATTACAGCTTCCTTGTATGGAATTCCAACACTATAGGAGCACCCAAAATGAGTAAAAATAAAAATGGACCCCTTTGTAAAGTACTCTATGTGTGAAGAGTTGAGATTTTTGTTCTTTTGGGGTTATACTAATTCATTACTGTGCAAAATACCTGAATCCAACAAAGTCAGGGCTAGGATATACATTGAAGAACTTCAGGAGATCGTCAACAAGCATTGGAACATAAACTCCGTTGAAGTTCGAGTGTCTGAAGACAGGATTGTGCAGTAGAGGACCTTTGCTGTGGCCAACAGGTTTTGAGACGAGCCCAAAAACTTTAGTCTCCTCATTTATGCAGTGAATTTTATAGGCTTCTCTAAGGTTGACTAACGTGGGTATTCCCGGAACAGAATCTCCTTCTATCGAGCCATATACCAAAAACCCGCCATATTTTGGGGACAATATCTGGCTTATAAGACCTCTTTCTCCAGAAGAATATGCAATCAGTGGAACCTGTAGACAACACCAAAAACATAGACACTAATTTGATTATCACCTGTTGTTGCACCTACATTCTCCAATGTTGATATATACATATACATATATATATATATATATATGCAAGAAAACAAAAATGAGAACAAAAACACAGACCTGGCAACAGGATAAGAGGTGAAAAATTCTTGGTAATTCTGTGATATCAGCTGCATTGATGACGAGTTTGACGATATCGGCGCCAGTAGATTGCATGCTTGCAACAATTTGGCTAAGTTCTTCTTCAGAAGGGGTTACTCCATTCACATAACTGGACACAATGATTTTGCTGTGTCCATTTCGATTCATTTTATTTTCCTCCACAAGTTTAGAAGCCACCTAGAACACATTAGAATTTCCGCCTTTTCAATCTCGGTAAAAAAAAATTTCTATTGATTTTCTTCATGATAACAGAATCTAGAAAAATTCAGATACCAAAATGGATACCTTGAGATCATATTCGACATAATCAGCTCCCAACTGTGCAGCCAAATGAAGTGCTTCGACTCGAGCCTGTTCATCTCCGTCGTACAGACCACCGTCCTGTTTCGGCCTGCAAATTATGAATTCCTCGTTTGAGCATCGACAAAACAAGAGAGACAAAATACAAGCAAGTTAGAAACTATACCGGAACACAAAGATCACCGGCAACGGCTTGTTTCTCAAGATGGTTTCGAGGTCGTTACGGGGCTGGAAGTCGAGAACGCAGTCCAACCTGATCTCCACCACATCAGCACCCTGTGCCTTGGCCTGGTGCATTTGGAT
This sequence comes from Ficus hispida, assembly GCA_025413025.1. Lineage (NCBI taxonomy): Eukaryota > Viridiplantae > Streptophyta > Magnoliopsida > Rosales > Moraceae > Ficus > Ficus hispida. The sequence goes on from CM046363.1 coordinate 18,803,667, forward strand.
CACCATTTTCTCAATGGTTTCCGCCATTAGTGGCGCACAAATCATGGTTGAACTTTTCTTCATTTTTTCCAAAAGAGAATTCAGCAGAATTGGCCGAGAAAATTGAGTGACAAGTGAATGTGAGAAGCCAAAGATTTCCTATCCAGTTACACAACAAACTGGACAGGACAGGACAGGAAAGCTGAGATAGACAATTCACTTAAATGCGTCTTGTATATTTGTGTGTGTATGTATGTATGTATGCACATATATATATATATATATATATATATTTGGATTGAAAATGTGGCGAAGAGAGTTGGTGGGAGTGTGTAGGTGAAACGAAGAAAGGGATAAGAATGAACTCAAAAGGGGAAAAAAAAAAAAAAAAAAAAAAAGGAAGAGAAGAAAATCTAACAATCAATTTCAGCACTTGCCTTGGTGGTGAGAACCATTTGACATCTTCCTGTCCAAGAAAATAAAAGAACTTTGACATCTGCCTTTACGATCGGTGCATGCTAATAATGTTAGGTTCAACAGGTGTTGTAGGCCAAAGGGAGTAGGTGGGGGGAGACCTAAGAAACTTGCTTGTTCAGTTTTGTTTTTTTCCTATGGTAACTTTTGTGGTGGAATTTTTTTTTTTTTTTAACTTAAAAATTCGATCTCTACACATTATGATAGAGTGTGATATAATGTGAATTGTTTTATTTTTATCATTATATTAATTTTTTAAAAATTAATTTATTAAAAATATTAGCTGATATGGTGTGAAAGTCTCAAGTTCTTTTCTTTTTTGGGTGATGGTGTATGTCTCGGAAGGTAGTTAGAATATCCAAACCAAAAGATTTGCATTTTTCTTTTTGAATTTGAAAAATTTTCACAATTAAGAGAACTCAATAGATATTTGATTGTTCCTAAAAAAAAAAAAAAGATATTTGGTTGTTTAAGTTACATATTTTATATATTTTTTTAAAAAATTGATAATAAGACCTCTTATTTTTATTTTTAAACGTTAAGTCTCAAATACGAGGCCGTAATATAATTTTTAAAAATAACTCACAAGAAAAATTTATTAGCCGTGAATGATACAGCTGTTAGGTGAAGTTTTTTGTCTTTAGCGTAGATGAATTGACTCAAATCTTCATGAAGAGAGAAACAACCAGGTTGGTCTCCCATTTATCAATTCTTGACTCTTCAAACTTCAAAATTCAAGCATCGAATCAGTCAAATATGTTACGTTTTTGGTGAAAAGAAAAAAAAGAAGTAAGGTTAAACTAAGTGAGAGAATACATATATAAAAGAATTAGGTGAAACCAGTCATTTCACCAATTTTCAAATGTCCCAACTCTTTTTTTTTTTAATTAAAAAAAACTCAATTTTTTTCCAAAAAAAGTTTAAGTGCTTCCCATGTTTAAATCCATGTTCAGTAATAATTTTTCATCAAATGACAATGTATTTTTTAAAGGAGACATGACCATGAATTGGTCCCAAAAAATGGGCATCTCACATTACAACACACATAAAATTATTATTATTATTATTATTCACGAGGCAATGATAATTGGGATATATGCATGTGATATAAAATTATTTACGAAATAAATTCGTCTAACATGATCCTCATGGATATTATTGAAACTCAAAATTTTATCCAAAAAAAACTTAACAAATAATTAAAAAAAAACATATTTTTCATAAATGAAGAAGAATAAAATAACGACCACCATAGAGTACTTTCTGGCTTTTATAATGACACTGCCTAAGGTCTTTTTCCTTTCCACGTAGGCTCCAACGCATCTCGTACCGACCTCATTACTAACAAAAGCTGCAAGTTGAACAATAATAATAATAATAATAATAACAAATTGAAGCAGAGTACTCTCCAAGATATAAAAAATAAAAAATAAAAAATTAAAGCCGAATACACTACACACGACCATCCAACATTTCCACTTTTCAAAACCCAAAAAAATAAATAACAAAAATAAATAATCTGCAAAAGACAATTATGATATGCCTTAAATTATTTTTTTTCCTTTTTACTTTTTTTTTGGCTGAATTATTCTGATTTGTGAGATGGATCATGGTAGGTAGTTTTATTGTTCAAAGGAGGATAATGGTAGGTGATTATGGCCATCTAATTCATTTTATATTTCAGCCTACCACAAGTAATGTTAAGCGCATTAGATTCTATTTATCTCAAACCAAAAATTTCATCTCAGTTTTTATCTTTTTCTGAAAAAGTTTTTTATCTTTTCTGAAAAAAATTTTATTTTTTCTGAAAAGTTAATAAAAATTACTATTAAAACTTAAAATTTTCAGCTCAAACTAATTCATCAAACGGATCCTTAATATCCAACATATATTTTCATATATAATTTAATGATAATATAGTATTTGATTTCATCATAAATATATAATTTAAGGATCAATTGATAAATTTCAGACAACAGAAAAAAAAAAACTATAATATTTTAATAAATATTTAAAGTCATAGTTTTAAATGGTCAAAGATGACTTAAAAATCTCTCCTAATCATAAAAGTAATGCTCCCAAAGTATTTTTGTTATGTATGATTTCATCTAATCCAAAACTAACTTCCGCATTATCGGGAAGGATTACAACTACTTAAAGAAAAAGGAAGGGGAAAAACAAAAAACAAAGAAATTCCTATTTGGTTGGCGAGAAAAGAGATGGAAAGAAAAATAAAAGAAAAGAAAAGAAAAAAAAAACAACGATGGCATGTTTTATTGGCATTGGTGAGAAAGATGGGCGGGGATTCTGATGTTCAGATTCACGCGAACGCTGCGCCGCTCATTTCCACGTTCTTGTCTTTTTACTTCATTTTGGACCGTCAGATCTTACACGTGTCATGTTCTGCGTGATCCCGATTGATTCCGCTTTGACTCAGTGTCTCTTCAACTTTGTTACTTTTACTTTTGCACGTAAGCGATGACTTTTTTTTTTTTGGGAAGTACGTAAGCAAGTTGTTGGGTGGTGCCCGGTTGAAAGTCTGAGAGCGATATTTTACGGAAAAAATGTTCACGCTCAAAAAGTAATTTCCCGGATATGATTTTCTTTTTTCTTTTTTTTTTTTCAACACCAAAAAAAAAAAAAAAAAAAACCCACATTAGTAATAGTAATGATTGAATTTCACGTTACTTCAATCCTCTTTTAAAAATTTTTTAACGACGATTTTTAAGTAAGGTATATTGTGGATTGAATCTCATTATCATTTTCAAATTTTGTTTAGAGGTGATTTTATATCTTTATAGCTAGCTTTTTGGATGAGAAAGAGTTTAGAATCTTATGTTCTAATTTAAAAGGTTTGAGGGTGGTTTTTCATTTAGTGGACTGCATGCATTAAGTTGTAATCATGTTTACGTTATACATATGTCCAACAAAAATTTGAATGAGAAAACTTCCTTCCCAAATACTATTTTATGGAGCAAATTATCACCATCACCGTCTCCATTGATGAATCCAATATTAGCTCTAATTTCCACAAATTTTGTAAAAAATCATGTTTATCTTCCAAACAATATTTTCAATTATAACATAAACAGTTACGTAAACAAAAAAAAAAAAAAAAAAAAAATACAATAATAGAGCCGAGAAGATTGAAAACGACAAATCAAAACCTTCATTCTAAATCAATGGATTTCAATTGCAAAAAAACACCTTCTTCATTTTCCATGTTGATGATGATAGGGGTTGAAGTATAGATAATGTTTTGTTAAATTATTCACTCTCTGTCCAAAATTCAACAATGCCTACAAATTGTCAAATCGAGATCTATTGTCTCGAATTTTCTATTACATTGACGGTTCCCTTAATAATGTCATGTTATATCATCTGAATTTTAAAATTTAATCTTATAAAAAATATTAAGTATTAAAATTATTGAACAAATTAATAAGTTATTAAAAACCTATTAAAAGAACAGCATTTGAAATAAGAAAATGGGACAGCTGGACTCCAAACTTTTTCTCTTCCTCTCTCGCAATTTTGTTTGTACTTTATTCTCCACCGACAGAGGATGGAATCGTTGATTTTTCCTACAATTGCATGAATTTTTACAAATTAATGAATGCATAAAGTGATTCCAAAAGGGAAATAATTAAAAGATGATATCCGTTTAAATTTAATTGAATGAGATAAGAGATTTTGGTGAGATATTAATGTTGATTTTGAAAATTGACAACTAATAAAATACATAAAAGGAAAGAGAAATATAAAGAGTAACAAAATGATGACATGAAAAAAAAAACCCTAAATACTAAATTTTATTGAATGTGTGCATCATGTAAGCATGATAAAGTGATATATCCGATCCACTGAATCATTCCTCCATCTTGTGATCACTAATTCCTCCATTTCATTGGCAATGACAAAGCGAAAAATATTTTTTCGAGGGCAAAAACCAAATTTTAAACTAAAAAAATTGTTGCATTTTATTTCTTTATTAATTTCCTTAGATAAACTTTTTAATCAAAAAGTAATAAAAAAAGTATGAATTTAAATGATAGAGTAGAATTTGAGAGTTTCAAATTTAAAATAACATATATATATATATATATATATATGAAAATCAAATTTTGGGACATTATTTGATCTTATTAAAAAAAGTTAACTAAGAAAATTTAAGGGGTAAATTAAGAGGCAATTTGTTAAAAAAAATCTTATAATTAGGGTTAAAAAATTAATGTGGCTCCGCTACTACCTGGTCTCCATGCTAAAAAGAAAAAAAAAAAAAAAAAAAAGAAGGAATTTTGATGTAATTTTCTAGGCATCTTTAGTTAGGGAGCGTCTTTGGTAAAGATTTATTTTATTTTTTTTCAGGGAGTCTTTGGTAAAGTATTAAGGCACGAGTGTTTTTTTAATATATATTTTATATATTTTTCTAAGTTTGGCTAAATAGCGTAAAATAATTGGAAGGTTTACATCTTCCCTGCTCTCTCTGTGTCTCTCACAATGTTTGCAATTTTGCAATTTTAAAGATAAAAAGTTCATTAAAAAACGCACGTGACAAAGAGTTCAAGTTTTTTTCTTCTTTCTCTCCTCTCTTTTTGTGGGAAATGAAGAGGGTTGTTTTTTAGACGATAATGTGGGGGAAGGGCAATGAGCTGAAATGGCGTGGTAGTACTCTAGTATAGATTTAAGCATCTTTCTATATAATTTGAACTTGAAATTTCTCAATTTCCAAAAAGAAATAATAAAACAATTTAAGAATAAGCCTCATGCTATATTCTTTATTTAAAAAATAATTAAGGTGAGTTCCTTCAAAAAAAAAAAAAAATAATGTGAGCATTTAAATTTTATATCTTATATAATGTACGAAATTATAACTAGTCTATTAGATTATCACATTAATTGCTATGGAAAAAAAAAAAATCAAGTAACATGATTATCACATTAATTGCTATGGAAAAAATTGATGTTATAGCATGCCTTTGGTAAATAGATTGGAGTATAATTTTTATTATTATTTTTTCTATTGGAGTTGTTTTATTTATTAAAAATTATTTAAAATTTTTGTTGATATTCAGGATAAAAAAAAAAAAAAAACGAGTTGAGTTATTTAGTTGGAGTTAGTACTCTAAACATCACATAATGATCCGCATTATGTAGGGCTGCTGCAACCTTTTTGTTGGAGTAATGATATTTGGTGGCGCCTACGTGAGTGATGGAGATTCAATTCGATGATTTATTTATTTTTTATTACCATCTTTTTTTCCCCCCCTTTTTAATGTTGTGGTCTTGGTTTCCCTCCCTCCTTTGCGTGTTCTTCAAGACTTTGGATTTGTTGACTTGTTGTTTACGGTTTCAAAGGTGGTTGTTTTTGAACCACTCCTTTCCTTTGTGTTCTTCGTTTTCTGCATACCATTAGAGATTTCTTTTTGAAGAGAAAATGTATTTCAAATTATACCATTCGTTACGAGAAACAGAGAAAGCCTTACCATTTGAGTATGAAAAAATAAAAAAATATTAAACGTTCATCTGGATCATTAGTTGTAGTTAAGATTTTTAAGTTAGAATTAATTAACTTTTTAAAAATTAGTTATAATTTTTATTGACTTTTCAGAAAAAATAAAAAATTCAGTAAAAAAAAAAAAATTTAATTAGAGTTAAATTGATACAATCACATTTGACTCTGTAGCCCATCTAACCTTGAATAGTTTGAAAACATTAAAAAGTAAAACGTCAAACAATAATAGTCCACTACTTTAAAATCAAAACGAAAAAATAATAGTCCTCGTCACTTTTAAATTTCTCCTCTTAACTATCAAAAAAATGTATGCTTCGACAAAAGTAAGCTTGTAGTAATTCCAAACCAACTTCAAAATCTAATAGAGGTCTAAATTTGCTCTCCCCACGCCTAAAGTTTTCTTTGTACAAAATCACAACAAAAAAAAAAAAAAAAAAAGAAAAGAAAAGAAAAGAAAAAAAGCAATCCTGAGAATTTAGAGAAAAGGTGAATTGCTAAGTTATGTTTGCCATTTGCTCTCAGCTTTTCTGGCTGAGCATTGTCATTTTACACGAGCCTTTTCCGCTTCTCCAGCTCTACGATATAGTTCTCAAGATTTCCAGGTCGGTATTCTGATTCAAGCTTGTATTTTGTGATGTAGTGGATTACGGTTCTTACAGCTTCTATTTCTCTGTCTATGGCCTGAGTCCATGATCACAGTTTAGTTAGCATGCTATGGAAAATGCTAACGTGTAACTTTATGGGGAAAAAATTATACCTGTCTCGAAACCGATTTAGTTCCTTTCTTGTATATCTTTTCCTTCGACTGCTTCAGATAGTCCTTCAGGAGACTAACTGGTTGGAACATATCCACCACTTCAAATGCGTATATATGTTCAATGGCCTCAAGTAGCAGAGTCTTTTGTATGAGATTTACGATAAGATCTGTCGGACAATAACCAAGAACCGAAAAGTTCGTCAAACTGCTACAGAAGATGTCCAAGAGCCTAACATCTCAAGTCTTAATCACACTACCTAATCAAAGTTCTAGCAATCCTAATTCAGTAATAACTCTAAACAGGCATGAGATTGCGTGGAACGATTAAGCTGAAGTTTCAAACAGAATAGAAATTCAGTACAGAAAGTAATTGTTTCTTGTTGTGAAAGGGCAAGATTAATAGAAACAATTTTCTGGATGTGCTCACCTAGGACTTTATCTTGCAGACCAAGAATCTGACACAAACCAGGAGACGCCTTGTGCTGATTTGCGGTTGACAAAAGACCAAGAAGCTCATCTGCTGCGTAATTAGACGTGAATCCATAGGCTACTATAAAGTGCAGAAATCCATACACATTCAAACCAGTAAGATAATTCGGTACCAAATTAGCTCTCCACTCATTTGCCATCTTGAGTGCTTCTTCTTTCACACGAGGATTGATCTCGGGTGATATAGTTATTAATTGCTCTAGCAAGACGACACAGCTCTTTCTGACTTTATTCAATGATAAACTCTCGTCAAACTCGGGCTGTGAACGGAGAAATCCCGGTATTGCATCCAAAACAAGCTTTGCTGGATCGGGCGCATGTTGTAAAGCACCACAAACCTCACTGCACATGAAATCATGCTCCTGCACGTGGTTATATAAAAATAATCTCAAACTCTTCCCATCCATGTTGATGCAAAAGGACTTAAGTTCTGGCCAAGGACTTGCGGATGAAGAAGCCACTGAATCATGCTTCTCCACAGGATCGTGGTATAAAATAGTTGAACCTCTTCCATCCCTACTGATACAGAAAGATTCGAGCTGATGCCACGGACTGGTGGAAAAAGAATTTATTTGGTTGTCCAACTTTGAATATGCCTTTTGAGATTGTTCGACCTTTACTTGGGAATGAAGGATAGTGCTCTCTAAACAGTCATAACATCAAGAAGTGCATGGAGTGGCATCAGTAAGTGAACTTGAAATTTAAACCAAACTAAAAAAAAACTTCAAAATTTTAAAAATTAGCAATCATATATACAAGAATTAGTTTTGAAGTTCTGGCCAAGACCCAATATCAGAAGTTCTTTCTCCAACAGAGTGGCTGAACCAACAACCTTGGAGGAATTCTCCATAAAATTTCAACAAAAAATAACTACGATAACTCTAAAATCTCTAAGATGTCGACGTAAAATTACAACAAAGCACGAAGTGACCCCAATATTTATCGGCTGAAAGCGTATACGATAATATTAAACAGTTTCCGTCCCAATCTTAATCAACTGAAAGCATGTATGATGCATTCAAAAATTTTGCTGCCATTGGACAAAATACAGACTCATAATCTCTATCAACGTAACAGTTCTCTATATTCAGAAAGTTCGAGGTACATTTTTCAGCAAAAACCTACATGCACGATGAATTTATTGCTATTTAAGCTGTTTTCAATATCAACAGAGTCTGTTATACTGAATATTTACATTCAACTATCATAATAAAAGGCAATAGTTTACTCACGGGCTAAATTTCATTAAAAATTTGTTACTCATCTCACCGCATGCTAGAGAATGGATTAGAACATTACTTTTTCCCTTTGATTTCTTCTTTTTCTTCTGTGTAAATACAATTTTCGTCTCCTTCTTCTCATTCTCCAGCTCCACAATTTGTTTCTCAAGGTCCTCAGGTGGATATTCTGACTCAAGCTTGTACTTTGCAATGTACTTTATTACAGTTCTCACAGCAGCTATTTCTTTGTCTATGGCCTGGTCAAGCAAGTATAGTTCAATGACTCAGTTGAATTTTTAAACAAATATCAACATCAAGTGGTGAGAAAGAACATACGAAACACATACCGGTATCAAATTTGCTTTGTTCCCTTTCTTGTATTTTCTTTTCTTGGAATAATTCAAATAGCCCTTTAGAAGACGCACTGGCTCGAACTTATCTGTCACCTCATATGCATACACACTGTCAATAGCTTCAAGCAGCAGAGTCTTTTGTATGAGGGTTTGGATCACAACTGCCAGGCATAAACCAAGAGCCATGAATCCCGTCAAATTGTGACAAAAAATCGATCTCCGAAAGCCAAATTGCAGGTATCGCCACAAGCCAAATTCTAGTCATCCTAATTTGATATCTGTCTAGTCATCCAAATCATGAGGGATTGCATGAAAACATAATGCTTAACTATATAGATTGTAACACCTAAAATTTCGACTTCAAAGAATTTAAAATTCACAGCACATAGAAACAACTTTGTCATTTAAGATTGGAAGCAAATTAACAACACATTTGGGATTTGTTTTACCTTCTGCTTTATCTGCCAAACCAAGGACATGACATAAAACAGGAGAGGCTTTGTACTGACTAGCAGTTCCCAAAAGACAAAGAAGCTCATCTGTTTCATAATTTGATCTTAATCCATAGGCCGCTAGAAAAAGCAGAAATCCATACACGGTCCATGGGCGTTGATAAATCTTTCCCAAGTTAGCTCCCCAGTCATCTGACATCTTCAAAGCTTCCTCTCTCACATGAGGACTGAGCTGGGGGGATATTGCTATTAGTTGCTCTAGCAAAAGAATGCAACTCTTTCTGACTTTAGACATCGATAGGCTCTTATCAAACTCGGGTTGTGAACGTAAAAAACCTGGTATTGCATCTAAGACAAGCTTTGCCGGGTCCGGAGCATGACCTAGAGCATCACAAACCTCATTGCACAATGAATCATACCCCAGCTCCACATGCTGATAGAGAAACAATTTCAAACTCGTTGCATCCATAGCAACACAAAAAGACTTGAGTGCTTCCAAGCGGCTTGTAAATGAAGAAGCTATTTGGCTAACTAACTGTAACTCTTTCTTAGATGACCCGTCAATCTTTTCTCGAGAATTAAGGGTAGTGCTCACTGCACACGTGTAAAATCAAACAATTCACGACATGGAGAAACCACCAGCAAATAACGCTTCAAGATTAGCAAACAAAGTGCCAGTTACCTAAATATGTTTCAAACAAGTAGCTAGCAATCTTGATGCACATAACATAGATCTTTCAAGGTACAATAATGACGATCTTTTTTGTGACAAAGATAAACTCCATGTAGCAATGAGTTGCCTTTTTTTCACTGATGCAATCTTTTGATAGTAATTCACGTGACGATTTCTTAAATACCTCACATGTCAGTCAATTAGTAGTAAAAAGGTGGGATTAGCAGCATATATACAAATATATGGAGTTATACACCACTAATAACAAATTGAAAATATATACACAAAGACATCGAGAACATACCTAGATCTTTGTTGTCAGCTAGACCAAGTTCTACTCCCAACTCACTAACTACTTCGGCTTGTCCACTCTGCTGCCCAATACTCTCAAAAACACACAACAGCTCGCCAATATCGAACTCATCAACCAATCCATAAGCCCCCAAAAGCAGCAAAAACCCCATAACCTCCAAAACACCACTCTTTTGCCTCTCCTGCATTCTCATCTTCGCCCGCCACTCACGGGCCAATCTCGCCGCCTCTGCCTGCACAGGACCCACAATTCTCGGCCTCAGCCTCGTCAACTGCTCCAGCAAAACCACACAGCTCCTCCTCAGAACACTCCCTCCAACACCCATTTCCCCATTCTCGCAATAGAACTCCTTAACTGCGTCAAGAACCAATTTTCCCGGCTCTTGACACGATTTTAGCGCCTGAAAAAGGCCATTATGCAACTTTTCCTGCTGACCCACGTGCTTGTTCAAGAAACCCAGCAATTCTTTCCCATCCATGACTGCCATGGATCCCAAATCCACCTCATTCTCTTTGGATTCGAGTTCTTTGAGGAGGTTTCTGACGTGGGTCTCCTTCATCTCGAGCTCCTCCAAGCGGGTTTCGATCGATATCTGGTGAGAAACCAAGTGATCCTCCTCCTCCTCCATATTCTCACACTGACCCTTGCTCTGAAACTTGTCGTTGTAAGGACGATTTTAAGCCAATAATTTTCAAGAATGGAAGATTGTTTGGTCTTTGCTTTTGCAGAAGGTAAAGAACGAATTATAGTGGACTAAATACAAAAAGGAATAAGCCGTGTATTTACTAGGAAAAAGGAATAGCGAAGTAATAGCGAAGCCTTCATGGTAAATAAGCCTTGTATTTACTACGAAATAAAAAAGGAATAAGCCGTCATGGTGGGTCCCTGTAGTTCCTAGGAAAAAGGAATAGCGAAGTACTGTACTTGGAAGAAACCTACGAAGTCACGAACTTTAATTTCACATGATGGCATGAGTATGAATAAGCCTTGTATTTTTTGCGCCCTTTGTCCACGCGATGTTCGATAGGCCAATTAACGGAAAAAAATATTCTTTTAAGTAAATTATACTTGATAATATTAGAGTAATTAATCTAAATAGTCCTTAAACTCTTATAAAGATAACAGTTTGATTCTTATTCTTTTTTTGACTGAGATAATTATAAATTCTTATTTTTTAACCGTTATGGTCATTTTTGTCAAAATTCGTTAAATTTTTAATGAATCTTATTGAAATAATTATTTTTATAAATAAAATGACTAAATACCCTCCCCTCTCTTTGTGTTTTGCCCACCCCTCCTCTCTCTAGCCCCTCCACCCCCGACTGTGTTGCCCCCCCACTCCCTCTCTAGGTTTTGCAGCCCCGTCCCTCCGCCTTTCGCCCCCCACCATGCGACTGAGTCCCCCCCCCGAGAACCCAGATCAGAGTCGCCCCCCTTCCGCCCAGTTGTGAGGCCCCACACCCCCTCTCCCCACCGGAACCCTGATTGGGGATTGCCCCTTCCGTCTTTGCCACGGTCGAGCCCCTCCCCCCCCCTTGGGATCACCAATATGGGTCCCCTCCATCTTCGCCGTCATCGAGCCCCCCCCCCAAACTGTCTTCCCCTTTGTCAAGCTCGACTCAAAACCCATACACCAAATTAGGCCCCACCACTGTCGTCGAGCTTGCCTCGCCCCCTCTTTTGATCTTGGCCCCCCCAGATCTGGGGTTTGGTTTCGAGGAGAGAAACTAGGCTTTGTTTTGGAGGAGAGAGAGAAGAGGGAGATTTTTTTAATTTTTTTTTAAAATTAATGATTAATAAAATACTAAAATACCCTTTTATTATGTTAGAAATTAATATATTTTGACAGAAACGCTAATAACGGGCAAAAAAAATAAGAGTTTAGTATCTCGACCAAAAAAAAAAAAGAACATAGATAAAACCGTCACCTTTTAAAGAATTCAGAACTATCTGGATCAATTACACTAACTTTTATATTTATGATAAATAATTTATTTATTAAACATATTTATAATAAAATTATCTTAAAAATTCTCGTACATAAACAATTTATCTTAAAGATGTTATTTACCTCAAATAATTTTAAAAATGTTATTAATTTTAAATATTTTTTTAAAATATCCGTTTGAAGTAATTTTATAGGACAATAATTAGTTAATTAATTAATTTTTTGGGTGGATTGAGGGGTTATTAATTAGTTCATATTGAATTATTGATTATTGATCTAGTAAAATGAAATTCTTCTGTTTGTAACCCTTTTCACATAACAGAAATATAGAAAGATGAATTGATGTATTTTTTTGTATTGGATATTGAATTTGGATTCACTGGGACTGATGGGGCTTGAGCCCGCAACTTCTGCCTTGACAGGGCGGTGCTCTAACTAACTAAACAACAATCCTAGCTCTAACCGATTAAACTACAATCCCAAAGAAATAACACAATAAAATAAGATGTACAAATTACATATTCTTATAGTTTTATTCAAATGCTTTGGAGGTGGATATGAACTTTAGCAAAAGAAAGCAAAAATGATTACGTGGCAGTGACGAGTGAAATGGAAGCAGCCCAAGTGCATGGGACACATGAAATTTGGTGCGAGTCAACAAGGATGAAGATGATGATGAAGTAATACCATGAATTAATCATGATTATATTATTAAATTTAATCATTCAACATAGTGTAGAAAATTTTTTTTTTTTGATAAACAATTCAACATAAATATAGAATTTGGATACGGCGAGAGAATTCTTTAAACAATGGTTACATTACATCTATTTCCATTGTAGAAACTTGAAAGCCATTATCTATTAAGAGAATGTTTGCAAGGGGCCACGTTGTTTATTTGTTTGCTGAAAAGGAGAATGGAATTCCCCGATGCAGGAACTAGTATCTAAATCCTTTTTTTTTTTTTTTTTTGCTCAATAGTATTTTTTTTCCCCTCAATTTTTTGCTGTTACCACATATGCCCCACTTTGCCAATTTGGCCCTACGTAATTATTATTTAAAAAGAAAAAAAAAAAATGAAAAGAAAAGAAAAACGCGTAAGATGTGGATCTTAGCACATAAATCTCAAATGCTCATGCACAGACTCGTGTAACATAAACGACAGGAGATTTATGTTGAATATAGTTTTTCTAATTTTTCAAAATGCTTCTCTTTCACCTACAGTGTCTGTTCATTACACAGTCACGTGTGTTAAAACTTAAAAGAGGGTGGGATTCAAGGTCAGAAAAACTATATACGACAACAAACAGCAGCTAGCCAATTGCTACGACCATAACTATACCGGGTATAATTTAAGTTAAACGACAATAACTACACCGGGTTTGTTCTCTAGTATTTACAAACTACTGTTGGTAAGTAGCACTCTTGATGAGTTTGTTGTACCCAGTTGAAACTTCAATTTTGGCTTGAGAAAAAGCTTAGAGATGTTTCATGCTTTAGAAATGCACTCCGGCATTCGGGAAAGCACCCCCATTAGGACCGATGACAAACTGCTGAGGGTCTCTTGCAAAGGCATGCCGATTCGGTGGAAAATCCGCTGGTCGTTGAACGACAGGGACGAAAACGGGCGGACCACAGAGGGGTCTAACAGTCGATGAAAATGTCCGGGGGAACTTATTGTTGCCTTGTTGTGGCTGACCCGGGTTGTTGCTTCGCTTCTTCCATGTCTGCTTTTGCTGCTGTTGCTCTTGTTCAACCTTGGGACGAACCAAATCCGCCGAACGCCTCCTATCCTTCTTTATCTTTTCCAACAAACTAATGCGCTTTGATATATCGATCAAAGAGTTTTCCCAATCAAGGTCGGAATCAAGGTTGCAATCTTTAATGCATTGACTCACTCCCGTTAGAGCTGCTATCTCTATGTCTGTGATCTTCTCCTGTAAGTAACAATTAGCCTTGATATATGTATGAACGACAATGGAAAACAGGGTGGTAGAATAAGAAGCGGACACCGGTATCTCAAGAGAAACTAGCAAATCAACGCTTTGATTACCTTTTCTTCAATAGGTTTCTTTCCCTTGCAATTTGTTTTGGTATATTCCTTCAGTTCGTTCACGTACTTGGTTATTAGAGGCAGTGGCGAGAACTTGTTGGTTAACTTGAATGCACAAATGAGTCTAACAGCCTCAGTGAGCTTCTTCTTTCGAATAAGATTTCGAACAAATTCTGCGACATGCAAAACAAAATTACGTGTTGAACAAAAGCACATTCCGTCAAGTCTCACGGGCCATTCAAAGTGGACAAAAAAGAGGGCTAAAGTCAATCCCATTTTACATGCCTAACGACAATTTCATCATCTAGAATCACATTTTGAAAGTCTATTTCCACTACAAGAGAATATGAATAAAAACATTTAAGAAAAAAATAACCCCCAAACCAACTTTTTTTTTTTTCTTTTTTTAATTAATGGCTAAGAAAGCAGATTTTCAGAAACCTTACCAGGAATCTTGTTGGCAAAACCAAGAGTACGGCATGATTCCAGAGCCTCTTTTTTCTGGCAAATTTTCTCCAAAAACTTCAAAACTACATCTTCTCCAAGTGAAGAAACCAATCTATATGCGGCCACAAACTGCAGAAAACCAAAAATCTCCCAATGATTTTCGGTTTTGCCTCTCATTTTGACTTTCCACTCTATTGCTAGTTTCTTTGCATCTTCTTTCACTGCAGGTTGAATTTGGGGAGAGCTTCTGAACAGCTTCTCAAGCAGGGAAATGTAGTCCCTCATGGCATTTTCCTCAAAAGCTACACCTCCACTTTTCCAATGCTGCGAAAAACAGCCTTGTATATGGTCTAAGACAAGTCTCGCTGAATTTGCCGACATTTCAAGTAGAGATAAAATGTCAATCTGCATGGTGCTCAACTGAAGATTTGAAGAGCTTGTCGCAACATTGGTGGACAAATCTTCTGCTTGATTGGTTTTAGCTATGACTGGGGAGAAAAATGAAGTTTCTTACTAAGTAACTGGAAAAGGAAGAAAAAAGAGATGCAATAACATAGATTCTCGTATCAGGCATTCTAGTTCTTCTTTTTAGAAGAAAACTTCCCTTCATTGATAGAAATATCAATTACAAAGGAAAGAGGTTGAGGATTTATTATTCTAGTTAGTCCGCAATCAACTAATCCGCTGGCACACGATAACCATAAACCCTTTCACAATATGTTATAGCTCCAGGCGAGGGCACTTGATATCTAGGCTATATTTTGGAATAAAAGCCCGCAAAAAAAAAAAAAAAAAAAAAAAAAACAAGAAAAGAAAATTTATATACATGCGCTAGAACAAAAAAAAAAAAAAAAAAAAAAAAAAAAAAAAAAAAAAGAAAGAAGAAAGAAAGAAAATACTGAGTCACTGACAGTACTCTTTAAGTTGACTGTTAAACAAAAAATAACGGTGGCCGTCCCAGAACTGCAACCAATGCGGCCAGACAACTCAAGTAATATATTTGAGACAACTAACTCACTCGCTTTCTTTAACGAGGTATAGTCGCAATGTTGTACAAATTTCTACTTCTAAAATTACAAGACACAAACGACGAATCTTGAGATTTGGTTAACATGATTATAAATCAATTCCATCATGTGTATACTATACTCCATAAATAAAATTGAAGTAAATAGAAGAACTTACCAACCGCCTTATCTGCAGTTGAAAGGACTTCACGTAACTCCGATCCCTGTCTCTGATGACCGACAATATCAAGAAGTCTGCGAAGCTCATCTGGATCAAAAGCAAAGGCAATTTTATAGCTAGTTAAGAACTGCAAAAAACCCAAAGCCTCGAGGTAATTCTCCTTCATCATCATAGACTTCCAATCACCCGCCAACTTAATTGCTTCATCTCTCACTTGAGGGTTAATCTGCAGAGAGGATTCCATTAACTGTTCCAACAAAAGAATGCAGCTCCTCCTAACAATATTCACATCGAACTCACTATTTTGCTCACTCGACTGCAATGGATAAAACCCAACCATCGCATCTAAGACCAACTTTGCAGGATCTGGGGACGCTTGAATAACAGAAAAAATTTCACCACAAACCGAATCATGCCTCATCAAATGCCGATTCAAGTGGAACTGCAAGTCTTTTCCTTTAATGGCGATGGATTGTTGACAACTTGCAGCATTGACGGCATGAGTGTATTCAGGTTGCTCAACCTTTACTTGTATAGGGAGCATATTATTCTTTTCTTTCACTCTCGATTCAGTTTTCTGCGACAAATCAAATTCGTTCCGTCTCAATTCAAACTCATCGACCATTTTCTTCAACTGACTCTCTTTGACTTTGAGTTCCCGGGATCGGTTTTCCACCAATTTTTGGAGCGAACTAAATTTCTTCTGTTTCGCTTCACATTCTTTGAGACCTTCATTGACCTTCTTATAGATCAAATCAAGTTCCTCAGATTTTGATTCACATAACTTTTCCTTCTCTTCAAGCACCTTTAAGCAGCCTTCAAATTTCCTCTCTTTCATCTCAAATTGTTGAGCACACTCGTCCACTGATTTTTTCAGTGAAACAAATGCCTTCTCTTTTAACTCGATATCTTTCCGAACAAAATCAAGTTGCTTATGTTCCGACTCGAGTTTATTCGAGAACTCCGCTATTGAATTCCGTAGAGAATTAAGCTCTTCCTCCTTAAGTTTAATCTCTTTGTCACAGTCATCAATTGATATCTTACACATTCTAAGTTGCTCTTCTTTCAAATCAACTTCCTTCTTCCGTTCCTCAAGCGACCGCCGAATCGCATTGAATTTCCTATCTTTCAACTCGATATCGTCTTTATAACCCCTCAAAGTCTTCTGAACCGTCTCGAGTTCCTTCTCTTTGGACTCAACTTCTTTATGTTTTTGCTTTAACCTTTTCTCTAAGGAGTCTAATTTCTCTTCTCCCTCTTTGATAGACCTCTTAAGAGAACCAAGCTCCCTCTCTTTCTCCGCAACCGATTTCTGAACCGCGACATACTGCTTCTCTTTAAATTCAAGCTCTTCCCCATTTTCCTGAATCAACAATTTCGCAGAATCGACGTGTTGCATACTCAATTCGAGAGCTTTCGCCTGTTCTCCGATTAACTTATCAATTCCCTCCAACTCCTTCTCTTTCGACTCGCATTGTTCCGATTTTTGCTTTATCCTTTCCTCTAACAACTCCAGTTTCTCCTCTCCCTCTTTGAGAGAACTCCTCACGGAATCAAACTCGCTCGCCTTCTCCACAATCGATTTCTGAATAACTTCAAGCTCTTGTCGATTTTCCTGAATAGCCGATTTCAGAGAATCAACATGTTGCATATTCAAATCCAGAACTTTCACCCGTTCGTCGATTAACTTCTCGATTCCCTCCAATTCCTTCGCTTTCGACCCGAGATTCGACTCCAATTCCACCTCTCTAACCTCCAATTGCCTCTCCCTATTGGCGAGGTCCTTCTCGCGTTCCGCGAGAGATTCGAGTTCGCTCTGAAGCGAATTCCGAGTCGAATCGAAGTGGTTCTCCAAGTCCCGCCATTGGAGGCTGAACACGAGCATCGAAGAAGCCCGCGCATGGAGCTCTTCGTAGGCTTTGCAGAGAAGGCCCTGCTTCAACTCCGATATTTTCAAATCCGAGGTTATCTCCTCCATTAGAACGAGAAAGATGGTGAGAAAAGAACACAGAGACTAAAACAAAATCAAAAAGAAAAAGAAAACGCAAACCCTAGGAGGACCAGCAGAGCTCTCCCGCCATGGAAGGACGGTTCAGAACCCTACAGTGAAAGAAAAGAGAAGAGTGCGACCGAGGAGTGGAAATTTGCGTATTTATATGGAAAGGATGAGAGAGAAATTTGAAACGACTTCGACCCGTACGATAAAGACACGTTTGCATGGTTGTGCTTTTCTTTTCTTTTTTCTTTTTTCTTTTTTTTCTCCCACCAATCGCATGTGAATATATTATTATTATTATTACTTTTTTTTTTTAGGAGTGAATATGAGATCCTACGATGTATAATTTTAAAATTTTGAATTTTTAAAGGTTAAATTTTTGAATTTTTAGAAACGGATTATAATAATAAATAGGAGGATTAATATTAATTCTTATTAAAAATACGGCAGTTATGGATGAATTGATATTAAAAAAAAAAAAAAAAAGAACTTTTAGGTGAATGTATTTTTACCTTATTTAAAGGATCATTTTCTTAATTTTACTTTGATCATTAATTAAAAATTTTATTAAAAAGATATCGTTTACACAAAAATGTCAGAAATTTATTTTAAATACATATCCCTTGAGTTGACCATTATGCCACCATCTCAGCATCTACTTACACAAATCCATTTAATTTATTCTCCCCAACAAAAAACAAAAAAAAACAAAAACAAAAACAAAAACAAAAACCAGACTAATCGACATTTCATCTAGCACTATTCCCTTGTACATCTACGAGCCTCCCATCATTCAGATTTCATACTAAATTTGACAAATGTTTCACTCATTGAACTCAAACAAGATCAATTTATTCCGTGTATGTCACTTTATAAACTAAATAGCTAGAGATAAACATGAGAGTTTACCTGTCGATTTATCTACTGTGCAAATTGCTGGCTTAATTGCAACGCCTGCCTTTTCAGACCGACAGCATAGAGAAGACTGTGAAGCTCATTTTCATCAACGGTAGAGCCAAATCTGTAGCTCGCTATAAAGTACAAAAGACCGAAAGCCGCGAAATGATACTCAGTTGCTGCAATGATCTTAGACTTCCAATCACTTGCTAACTTCATTGCTTCATCTCTCACTTGAGGATTAATCTCTGGTGACAAAACAATGCAGCTTCTCCCAAGTAAATTCTGCAGAATTTCCACATGGAATGTCATTTTGGTCCATTCTCTCGTGTAAGCCACGTTTTGTTTTAAATGACCATTTTTATCCTAAGGAGAAACCAATAATCCTAGAAATATTTTTCTGTTTTCGTACAATTCTCCAAAGTTTTCTATTAAATAGATTTTTTAGCTTGTAAATTTACTAATTCCGTTATTTTATTTTAAAATCATGCTGGCATAAAAGATCCGATTACAAAGTTAAGTATCCAATAATAAAGTGTTTAGAAAAATAGGAAATTTGGCAGCTAAATGCATGATAATCATACGATAATTAATCTATTAGATGCTTATATTAATCAACTACTTTTAGCACTGCACAAAAGTTTTAATGCAACCAATATTCCAGCAACCTTAAATAACATCATCTGGGATTTTTCAAGATTGTTTTAATTCACAAGGGCTAATTTGTAGATTAACAGCAGTTTTATTGGTTTCAGCAGAAGCATACATCTAGGTGTTAGACGAAGATGATTTCAGATTGTACTTTTTGATAGCAGATCTGAGATTGTACTTGATTTTACTTTGTTCTGGCTGACCACGGGGAACGAGCGCCGCATTTCTTCGTTTCTTGGAGCGAGATCCATGTCTGTTGAAACCGACGTTGTCAAGAAGATTGTGCAGCTCATTCACATTAAAAGCTGAGGCCAATTTGCAGCTGGCTATGAAATGCAAAAGGCCAAACACCTCTAAACCATTCTTGCACGTCACAGTCACCTTGGACCGCCACTCACGTGCTAACTTCATTGCTTCTTCTTTCACTAGAGGACTGATCTGCGGCGATGCTTTCATTAGCAGCTGTGACAAAAGAATGCAGCCCTGCCAAACAAGGATCTCATCAAATTCCGAATCTTCACTACTCGAATGCAAATGGTGAATTTCACGTATCGCATCCAGCACCAACTTTGCAGGGTCTAGCGACGCCTGAAGGACAGCAAAAGTTTCACCACAAACCGAATTGTCTCTCTTTAACTGCTGTTCCAAAACCCCGAGTATGTATTCCGGCTGTTCTATCTTTAGTAGAGAATGAGGGGTATTAGCCTTTAATTTGAACTCAAATTCTTTTGATCTCAATTCGAACTTGTTCACCTTTGCTTCAAATTCTTTCTCCTTTTCCCCAAGCTCGCGGGAACGTTCTTCTACTAATCTTTGGACTGAAGCAAAATTTCTCTCTTTTAATTCAACTTCCTTATTATTGACCTTCTTAGTGATCAGATCAAATCCCTTGCATTTTGATTCAAGTAATTTTTCCTTCAACTCAAACTCCTTCACCAAGCTTTCAAATTCCTTCTCTTTCGTCTCAAATTTACGAGCACATTGGTCAACTGACTTTTTCAGTGAATCTATATTCTCCTCCTTCAACTTCTGAAGCAAATTGAGTTGCTTTTCTTTCAACTAGAATTCGTTCAAGCATTCAGAGATCGAATTCTTAATGGACTTCAGCTTTCCTCCTTCAATTTGATCTCTTTCTTGTACACAGCTATGCAAGTTTTTTACACTTTTGAGTTGCTCCTCTTTCAACTCAACTTCCTTGCTACACTTTTCGAACGATATTTGCTTCGCAATTAGTTGCCTCTCTATCAACTCTAAGACGTCTTCAGACTCCTCTAACACTGCTCTATTTTCTTTGGTTTTTCGTTGTATGCTTTCCTTCAACAAATCCAGTTCCTTTCTGCCATCCGAGATACATTTTTCGACACGATCAAACTCCCTCACTTTCTCTTCGATCGCAACCTGAATCTCATCGTACCACTTCTGTTCATCCTCAAGCTCTCCACGCTTCTTTTCAATCACGGATTAAGCAATGTAGCTTCTTGTCTATTCACTTCAGCATCTCGCAAGAGCTCCTTACCTAAATTTTCAAATTGATCCAGTTGTTTCGCTCCCGATTCAGTCTCCACATTCAACGTAGCCTGCTTAGCTTCCAATTGCTTCTCTTTCTCCACTATCTCGTTTTCGCGATCTTGTATATCTTTGACTAAACTCTGCAAAGAATGATTCACTAGGTCCATCCTTTCCGAAGAAGCCCGAGACAGTAATTCTCCAAACTCTTTAGAAAACCGTCCCTGCTACTGTTCCCAGAGCCTCAAATTTAAAGCTATGTTGTCCATCTGAAATAGAAAAGGTAAAACCTTTCGGCGAAATCCCGAATCACACAGACTGGTTGAGTATGGAAACCACATCTTAAGCAGACAAAGGTGAAAAAGACCACAAGTCTTAGGCTTTAGTCAAAACAATCACAGAACATCTTGTCCACTGCAAACCCAAAGAAGACGGAATGCCCAAGTACAGCTATAGGAGTTGGCTATAAACTTATTCTATATCCATATATATATATATATATATATATATATATATTTGTCTCAACTCACACACAAAAATGCAGTACTTTTTCGTCCACAACATTATATATATATATATATATATATAAACCCTTTTCACGACATCCCACACGCAGTATTTTGTTCCTGTTCGAAGTTTATCACTTTGAGATCCCAAGCTACACCTTTTGCCCCTTTTAACTGCACTTACGGAGACCAAATATATATGTGTGTGTGTGTATGTATATATATATGAACTGAACCAAAATAACACTATAAAGCCTACTAAAATAGAAAGAGAAAAACTTGAGAAAAATACCAAAATGCAACAGAGCAGTTGAGACAGAGCAGAAGGAATCCAAAGTGAAATCCCAAACTGATTTTCCTTTGCATAAACAAAGCATATAAAAATACCCATAAAATAAGCAAAGTGAACATACCTTTTTTTTTCCCCCACTTCTGAGATAACTATTCTCTTCTATGGTTGATTAGAAAAGAAACCCAGTTTTTTTTTTTTTTTACTTCTTTCAAATAGATCACTCACTAAAAAAAGATGAAAATAATAAACTTGAGATTGTACTCTTCTTTAGCCCATACAAAAATGCAAGCTTTTAATCGCGATATATGATTGGCTCTACATTAATGAATATCATGGTCTTCATTAAAAAAAAAAAAAGAAAAAGAAAAAAAAGCTTATAGATTTTTCACTGCCAGCCAAAACTAGTCCATGAAAAAATAAGTCAAGCGTATGTAATACTGTGAACAAGTAAAAAAGAAACAGTTTTTTTTTTAAAGATGAATTATTCATTTAATCTTTAAATTTTTAATTTTATATAACTTTGATTCATTTTTTTTAATAACTAGAATATCTTAAATTTTTAAAATATTATTATAATAATTATTTTTGTTAATTTTTAAATAAAATTTATTAATTAATATTATTTTTAATTAAATTATTAATATATTTCATTTAAATATTAACAGAAATAATTAGACTAGTCGAGTATTATAATTATCTAGGCTTTATGAAAATGCTAGAAGTGACTTGTTTTGCTTCTTGCTTTTTTTTGTTGTCGATCTTTTTTTGGGCTTTTTGCTACTTATCTTTGTTTGGGTTAGAGTTAGGTGACGAATTTTTAACAGTGTGCGCTGATAATTAAAACCAAAATTTAATAAGTTTTATAGGGATGAAAAGGGTAGATTCTTAATTTTTGATGAGGACTTTGTGTCAATTAATCCAAAAGAGATATACTTATATATAATTTTACAAAAAACAAAAAAAAAAAAACAAAAAAAAAAAACAAAACAAAAAGGAAAAGAAAAAAAGTTGAGTGGGAGCTTGGGCTTGAGCACCCACTGGATCTATATTGGCTCTGTTGGTGATAATAGGCAAACAGTAGAATTTCTTATAAGCTGTTTTTAACATTACTTGTCTGAAATCTATTTTTCTAGGTGTTAGAATTATTTGTAACAAGAGTTTTGACTTTTTAGAAGAGTTTTCATTCAAAGTTAAAAATTTTGATTTCTTTAAAAAAAAGCTCTTTTTAATATGACATTACAAACAATATTTTAAAATTTTTATTACTTATTAAAAAACTTTAAATCTATTTTTGACTTTTAAACTCTATTATGAAAATGGTTCCGAACACTTATTGAAAATAAGTTTTTACTCTCCCATCCAGATACTTTGAAGGCTGAGGATTGCTTAAAGGGTATAAATCAAGCAAAATTTTTTTTTTTTTTTTTTTTTTAAGAAAAGAAAAGCTAGTATAATCAATTATTTGAAACTTGGTAGTTGGGAACATGTTAAAACATCAATTAAGGGATTGCCATTATCAGGAAAACACCAAACGGCATATCGTTTGCTATTAAGGGAGGGAAAGCTTGTGAATAATGGGTCATTCGGTCTGAATCTTGTGGATCATATGTCGTCACTGTTAATAAGCCCAGATAATGCCTTGGATGCATAACAGCTTATCTTTTTTTTTTTTTTTTTTTTTAATTTAATTTTAGAAAAAAAAAAACTGCATTTGAGATATTAATGAAGAGTGTTCATACCTACACCAACTTAGCTCACGGATGTCCACCACCTAATTAGTACTCTTAATTTGTCTTCTTTTATAGATAATATTTTCGTTGTAAAATATTAAAATGTAACAAAAGAATTGAATTTGAAACATATTTAAAAAAGGGCAAATTATGAAGTAGCAGTTATAGCAGCTTCCTTGGTGCATAACATTCTTGTCTTCAGAAATCAAACCATAAACGACACATTAGATTTTCTTGAACAAGCTATACACATTGGCTTATTGTAGTCTGTAGATCATTAGGAGTAACTAGAAGAAGACGATCCGTGATTGTAGGTTTCGCGACACGTCTCACCGGCATTGCGGAATTCTCCCCATCACTGGAATCAATCGGAGGAAACTTGATCTTACTTTGTTCTGATTGACCATGAGGAACAGGAGTGGCGTTTCTTCTTGTTTTGGACCTGAGATGCTTGCCCGTTCAAACCGACGACGTCAAGAAGATTGTGCAGCTCATTTACATCAAAAGCAGAGGCCAATTTGTAGCTGGCAATGAACTGCAGAAGGCCAAACACCTCTAGATCATTCTTGCACGCCACAGTCAACTTAGTCCGCCAAGCTCGTGCTAACTTCATCGCTTCTTCTTTCACCGGAGGACTGACCTCTGGTGAGGCTTTCATCAGGAGCTGTGACAGAAGAATGCAGCCTTGCCAAACAAGACTCTCATCAAATTCAGTATCTTCACCACTCGATCGGTGCAAATGATGCATCCCTTGTATCGCATCCAGCACCGACTTTGCAGGGTCCAACGACGCTTCAAGGATGGCAAAAGTTCGACCACAAACCGAATTGTGCCTCTTTAACTGCTGATTCAAGACACCAAGTATGTCTTCCTCTCGCTTTGACGTGCAAGATTGGAGACTTGCGAATGAAGTGTGGGTTTGTTTCGGTTGCTCAATCTGTAGCAAATTATTAGGAGTATTAGCCTTAAGTTTGAGATCGAATTCTCTCACTCTCAATTCGAAGTCTATGACTCTTCCTTCAAATTCTCTCTCCTTTTCCCCTAGCGCACGGGAACATTCTTCTACCAATAATTGGACCAGAGCAAAATTTTCCTCTTTTAACTCAACTTCCTCGAGGAAATTATTGACCTTCTTACTGATCAAATCAAATCCCTTGAACTTTGATTCAAGTAATTTTTCCTTCAACTCAAGCTCCTTCACCAAGCTTTCAAATTCCTTCTCTTTCATCTCAACTTTACGGGCGCATTGGTCAACTGACCTTTTCAGTGAATCGAGATTCTCCTTCTTCAATTTCTGAAACAAATCGAGTTGCTTTTCTCTCAACTCGAGTTCATTTGAGCATTCAAAGATCGAATTCTGAATGGACTTCAGTGTTTCCTCCTTCAGTTTGATCTCTTTCTCAGACTCGGCTATGCAAGTTTTACACACTTTGAGTTGCTCCTCTTTCAACTCAAGTTCCTTGCCACGCTTTTCATACGATATTTGCTTCACAATTAGTTGCCTTTCTGTCAACTCTAGGGCGTCTTTGAACTCCTTTAACACAGCTCTATTTTCTTCGGTTTTTCGTTGTATGCTTTCCTTCAACAAATCCAGTTCCTTTCTGCCATCCGAGATACATTTTTGGACATGATCAAAATCCCTCTCTTTCTCTTTGGTCGCAACCTGAATCTCATCGTACCGCTTCTGTCCAGCCTCAAGCTCGTTGCGCTTCTTTTCAATCATTGATTGAAGCAATGCAGCTTCTTGTCTATTCACTTCAGCTTCTTGTCTATTCACTTCAGCCTCTTGTCTATTCACTTCAGCCTCTTGTCTATTTACTTCAACCTCTTTCAAGAGCTCTTTACCCAATTTTTCAATTTGATCCAATTGCCTTGCTTCCGATTCGATCCTCATTTTCAACTTCATCTCCTTAGCTTCCAGCTGCTTCTCCTTCGCCACTATCTCGATTTCGCGCTCCTGCAGCTTTTCAAACTGAGTCTGCAACGAATTCCTGACCGTGTTCGTGTGATTCACTAGGTCCTTCCATTCCTCAGAAACCAGAGATTGCAGTTCTCTGCACTCTTTAGAAAACCATTCCTGCTTCTGTTTCAAAAGCATCGAATCCGAGGCTAAGTTATCCATCTGAAACAGAAACAGAAAACCCTTCAGCAAAATCCCAAAATGCATACGGAAAGGTCGAGAATGGAACCGACATCTTAAGAAATCAAAGGTGACAAAGACTAACATATTTTAGGCATGTTCCAGTTAAAGCAGCACATAATATTTTGTGAACAGCAAAACCAAGCAACAAGAAATGCCCAATAACAACCATTATAGGAGTTTTTCTAAATTGTCTCAACTCACCCACAAATCAAGTAAAAAAGAGATATATTTCACAACATGAAGTCATTTCGTTATTTTTCTATATATATATAACCCTTAAACTAGACATTCCATTTTCAAGCAGAACAGAGAGAAAAAGTTCACAGCTGACCTAGTGTGAGGATATATTTGTTCCTGGTAGAAGTTTGTCCCCTTGAGATCCCAATGCTACGCCTTTTGCCCTTTCGGCCGCACCATTGGAGACCAATACCACACACACACATATATATGGATATATAACAAAATATCAGTATCAAACCCTTTAAAAGAGAGAGTAAAACTTGAGCAAAATACCAAAATGCAACTTGCCTTGAAACTTTTTCTTTTTTTTTTTTTAAACTTCTGATATAATTATTCTCTTCTACGGTTGATTAGAACACAAACCCTTTTTTTTTTTTCTTTTCTTTTATAAAGATCGCTCAGTGAAGAAGATGAAGAAAATGCAACCTGAGCTTGTACTATTCTTTAGACCACTCAAAATGCAAGCTTTGAATCTCAAACATATGAATATCATGTTACTCTCACTTGGTTACTAATAAAGCAAAACTTTTTCCACTATTAGTGCTCTTTCTAAGCGGTCTGTGACCGCAGTAAATAAACAGAGTGGATAAAAATGAATATTTGTGTTTTATATTAAAAAAAAAAACAAATAAATAAATGAATAGAATATTTGTGACCCTTTGTGTTTCTTCTCAGTGACAATATTTTTTAGTCTTTTATCCTTTCTCTTAATACCTTTGGATAGATTGTGGTATTTTATCAACTGTGTTTTATTTTTTTATAAGTTAGGTTAGGTGATTTTTTTAGGAAAAGAACATAAATGACACCTCTATGACACTTATTATACATAAATAACACTATTTATTGTCAAATCACTTTTTTGACATGGTCAGGAGAATCCCTAGGATGTCAAAAAGTGTAAGATCACCAAACAGTGCAAAAAAAAAAAAATCAAACCGGTGAATAAGTGTGGCTATCAGTGAAATCTTCTGGTCTTTTCTTTTTTAATAATCTAATTTAATAGATTATTTAATTTTTTTATTAAAAAAAATGATCGTTTATTATTTTTTAGTTTAGTCAATTAATGATTGATCATAAAAGTTGATAATTGATTATGAAATTTAATGATTTACGTTATGATTAATCAGTGATTGACTTATGATCAATCATTGATTGACTATTATGTGATCAATTACAGATTTACTATTTAAGAAAATTAAATAATTATTTAAAAAAAGACATTTTAATTAATTTTTAAAAACTTCGGTCATTTATTAAAAAACTTATTAAGAACAGACTATTTAGCTATAAATCTTTTTTTTAGGTAAGTATTGTTTTTATTATTGGATTAATTTTTTAACAGTTTAATTTATTATTAAAGTAATTTTATATATCAAGTTATATATTTTACATGTGAACATTGACATAGTAGATTACTAAAAAATTAATTTATCTGGTAAAGTAATAGTATGTTATAATAAAATAAAAATAAAGTTTCTAAAAGTAAAGTTTTTTCTATTTTATTACTTCTTTTATACGTGAAGAAAATAAATATAAGAATATTACCATGCGGATGAAGAGTGGACAAGTCTTTTTTTATGGCTGGAAAATACAAATGAGTTTCGTTTCTTAATTCGCTTATTTAAAATCATACCTTCACCCAGAAGAAAATATCACAAAGTCACAGTCAAACCAAAAAAGTTTGTCCGTTTACATTCCCAATAACGTAAACTTTTGCACAATAATTATTGATTTAAACAACTCTTATCAATTTAACACTTCGTTAGAGTTCAAGATATCAAATGCAAATCGAAATGAGACGGATAAAGTGAGACAACCCCTATAATTTGATGTTTTTCAGGCCAAAATAACATTACAATCATAATACTTTTAAAATCTCACTGTTTAGAGACATTTTAGCTAAAAAAGATATAGAACAAGCTACTTGGAACTGACATCCAAGAGGGGCCATCCTGAACATTGTTTCCAACCGCCCATCGAGACACATTATGAGCCATGGCGTTGGCTTCAGGTGTGACACAAATCGGAACGGCACTCTTAAAAGATCTCAACAGACCGACTGATTTCGACACGATATTAGAGATGGCCAATCCTGGCTCACAACTTCCCTGAAGGTAGCTAATTACCGCCTCCGAGTCTCCCTCCAGAGTGATCTCCTCCCATTCTGAAGAGGACGCCAGAGTCAGCGCACCATGGGCAGCTAAAGCTTCCCCCGCTAGAGGATCTGACCGGGGAGTCTTCCGACACCAAATGGACAACACCGTGCCATTGGTGTTGCGAGCGACTACACTTAGAAAACTACAATCCGATTGCCTGGCACAACAAAAATTCATTTTGACACAACCGCCAGGGGATTTGGCCGTCGGTTGGGGAAGCTTAATGTTGCCTCCTTGTGATGGTTGATCCAAGGGACATAAACTGCTGATTCTTCTTCGTTTCTTCATTTGTTCAATCTCGAGGGCAAATGCTCGGTCCTTGTTTTCCAGAGCACGAACGCGTTTAGGAATTTTGTCGGAGGGGAACTCAGAATCGAGATTGAAATTTTTGAGGCATTCCATCGCGGCTCTCAGGGCGGCTGCCTCTTTATCCGCGACCTTTTTCTGTATGTTGTTTACGGTATACCAACAAGGAGATGAAATTGAAGTACCAGACTAAGAAGCAATGTAGATATCTCAAAAGAATAAAGGGGTTCGTTTCATTACCTTTTCTTCAACAGATTTCTTTTCCCTGCAAAAAAGTGTGGTATAATTCTCGGCATCCTCCAAGTATTCGATTAACAGTGGCACGGGAGAAAACTTGTCAGTTAACTTCAGTTCACAAACATGTCTAATAGCATGGATGATCTCCCCCCTTTCGATAAGTTTTTGAATAGATTCCGCGGCATCTGAATGAAATGGCAGCATATCCAGTGAATCCCATAAGCAAAATTAAACCAATTATTTCAGAACCCAAAGAGCAAAATCAATGTAAAACAAAATAGGCCGGAATTCTCAAACTTGTTAAAACCAGTTTCATCTCCCAAAGACGGGTAAAGGAAGAATTGTCAACTATTTTCCAATCACTTTCGTAGTCACACTGTTCCGAAAGAAATCTACAAGCCAGGATCCATGAAACGCTAGAAAGGCTAGTCAAACCACAAACTAGACAAGTGCTACTCATCGAATTAATTAGCTTAAGGTTAGAAAAAAACAGAAGAGCTTACCTGTTGCGTTTTCTACCAAGCAAATTGCTGGTTCTAATTGCGATGCTTGCCCATTCGTACCAACAAGACAGATTGACTCGTACAAGTCTTTCTTTTCCTTTGTCATGCATGATTGATGACTCGGTTCTAGTCGTTCAAGCTTCACCTCTTTCAACCCAGATTTAGTTGATTTTCGAATCAACTCGAATTCAGATTTTGCCAATTTGAACTGGTTCCTTCTCTCAAATTCGCTCTCTTTCATTTCTAGTTCACCAAAGCGTTTTTCTACTAATCCTTGCAGTAGAGCCAGATTATTCTCTTTCGTTTCAACCTCTATGAGGCAGTCATTGACCTTCTTATGCATCAAATCAAGTTCCTCAAATTTTGATTCATGTAATTCATCCTTCATTTCGAGCTCCTTTACCAAACTTTCCCATTTTTGCTCTTTCATCTCAAACTCATAAGCATATTGTTTCATAGATTTTCTCAGTGATTCAAGATTCCGCTCCTTCAATTTCCGAACTACGTCAAGTCGCTTTTCCTTCAACTCAAGTTTCTTAGAGCATCCATCTATCAAGCTCTGAATCAAGTTAAGTGTATTCTCTTTCAATTTGACCTCTTTGCCACAGTCTTCAATGGAAATCTGACACTGTTTTAGTTGCTCTTTTTTCAACTCATATTCTTTGCTGCAGTCGTCAAAACACTTTCGCATCACATTTAATTGCTTTTCTATCAACTTTGTTATGTCATCAAACTTCTTCAACATTTCTTGAATCGAATCAAGTTCCTTACTCTTCGACTCTGCCTCTTTGGATTTCTGATCAATAGTTTTCTCTAATAGTTTCAGTTTCTTAGCAGCCTCCGAGACAGATTTTTGGAGATGGTCAAACTCCGCCTCTTTTTCTTTCACCGATATCTGAATCGCATTGTATTGATTCTGTTTTAACTCAAGCTCGTCGCACTTCATGTAAATCAATGACTGAATTGATTCCACATCACGTTTCTTTTCTTCAAGGTCGAGCAGCACAGACTCAAATTGCGACTCTTTTAATAGGATTTCCTTTTCGCGCTCCATAAGCCGTTCCAACTGGGTCTGTAACGAACTCCGCATCGACTCCAAGCCCTTATGCAGGTCCCTCACTTCAGAATAAACTAGAGAATGAAGCTTTTCCAACATTTTGGAGAAGCTCCTCTGCTTCTCCTCCCATCGTTTCAAATCCAATGCTACACTTTCCATTTTCGAAGAGAAAAGCGTCAGAACTTCTAATGATAGCCAAAATTTTCACTCTCTCTCCTGTTTCAAGATGATTCCAAAATCAAATTACCATGTCAAAGAGAAAATACACATTTATGCATTTCCAAGAGACTGAATCACGCTATGCAAACCAATGGGCTATGTAATACACACACGCACACGCACACGCACACGGCAAAAGTACATTAAGCTAATTTTGATTTGCATAAACAAGAAACCCCGAGTATTAATAATTCAGCTCTGACCAACTTCGTATTTTGAATTCTAATCTTCTTCTTCTTCAGACAACTTAGTTAAATCAAACAAATTAGTACATGGGTAACGTAGAGTAATTTTAATTACCTAAAAAAAGGAAAAAGGAAAAAAAAAAAAAAAGTGGGGGCTGGTTTTGATAACAGCAATGAAAGAGAGAAATCAGCAAGGAAAACCATTCTCACCTGTTCTTAAAGATTCAATCTTTCTTGTTTGATTTGGAAAAAAAAAAAAAGGAAGCAAGCTTCGAGAACAAGGAAGAAGAAACGACTGAGTACCTTGTGTCGTGCGAAGCTAACAACTATTCAGTGAGTTGTTCCTGTTTTTCTATTTCTTGAAATGGGGTTGTTCTAAAATTCTTGATCTGAAGTTTCTTGAAGTGGGTTTGGGTTTCTCTGGGATTTTCTCTGTGGCTTCCGTATATTTCATATATAATATCTACATGCATTGGATGGAGGAGGAGAAGATTTTTTTTTTTTTTTTAACTTTTTTTTTGGTCGGACAATATTCATTTACCGAAAAAAAAAAGTCTAAATATTTATTAGAGTAGATTATTTTTTCATAAATTAGGGAAGAAAAATCTCAACATTTATGGCCTTTTTTTTTTTTTGGTAAAATCTGATGAAAGCTTTCCTTTGTACTTTGACGGTGGGTTTCGTGTGAGAAAAGTTAAAAGGGAGAGGACGAATGACAGTTTCAGAGTCATGATCGCTTGGTAGAAAATAATAAGGGACTTCTACTATGAATCCCTTTTCAGGTACAAAAATTTTGACCATTAAATTGAAATTAATGACTAAAAAAAAAAGCTAAAGACCATCGAAAAGAACTATTGATTTTGAGCAAAATATGTTTTTTTAGTGCTTTTGTTTCACCTACTTTTTTCTTTTCATTTTAGTTCTTTTTTATTTTTAAATATAGTGATCTATTTTTTTAATTTATCCTCTATTTTATTTTTTAATTAAAAATTTTAAATTAATTAATTTTTTAAAAATTAAATTTAAATTTTTATTTGATTTTTATTTTTTAAAAAATTAATAAAAATTATAATTTTAAAATTAAAAAATTAAATTTAAATAAAAATTTAAATTTAAATTGACACATCAAATAAAAACTTTCTTTTTATTTTTAATTTTATCTTTTATCTGTTATGCCAATTATACTTTTACATTGCCTTTGTCTACACTTATGATACCACCACATGACTTTTTTTTTTTTTCCCCTTTCTTTTCTGCATGTCTATCATCTAACTAAAATTTCATTTAATTTCAAACTCAACTTGAACATCAAACGCACCCTAAGCTATTGAACAACTATTAACAGATTTTGGGAATTGTTTTTTTGTTAGAAAAGGGGGGAAAATATTTAAAAAGTGGAAGTGCGATGTCTTTATAGAATAAATGGTAGAAATTTTGTTTCATACTTCAATTTAGGACATGATTTCTCATCTCTAATTACTTTCGCAAACTATAGTTCCATTTCCCTTCGGTCATTTTCATTTTATATGAACTCTTGTCCAACATGGTAATAATGTTCTCTTTATTTCTTAAAAAACTAAAATAATATACATAACTTAGTAATACTTCCACATCAAACTCAGCCACAAGACATAATTTGAATCCATTACCCCAACTTCCAAAAAAAAAAAAAAAAACAAAATCAAAATCAAAACAGTTAATTTCTGTCGTCAAAAAACTCAAGTAACACAAGTAGGAACTAAAATGAGAAGTCCAGCAAAATCTCATGAAAAATCTTAGAAAAATATTCTTTAATCACGTGTATCTATGTAAATCTTAGCAAAGATATTCAGTAATACTAACAATTACCAACAATTCCAGCATTATTCCTAGCCTCCTCTTTTTTTTTTCTTTTCACCTTCTTCTTTTGATAAAGCTCTTCATGAAATGAAACAAAGTCCACTAGGACAGAGAGTGAGTTAGCCAAAAATAGAAAACAAGCAACTAGGAACTGACATCCAAGAGGAGCCAACCTGAACATTCTTTCCTGCAGCCCACTGAGACACATTCCGTGCCATATTGTTCGCTTCGCGGGGGATCCAAGCCGGAATAACACACTTGAAAGATCCTAATTCAGCAACCGAGTCGGACACTATACTGAAGATGGACGACGACGGATCACAACTTCGTTGAAGTTGAAGGCTGCTTATTACCTGCAGCGAATCTCCCTCTAAAATTATTGACTTCCATCCTGAAAAAGCCGCCCGACTCAACGCGCCATGAGCAGCTAAAGCCTCCCCCATCAAAGAATCAAGCTTTACTATCTTTCTACACCATATTGCCAACACAGCACCATTCTGATCACGCGCGACAATGCTCAAGAAACCACAATCCACTCGATCAGCAAAGCCAAAATTCAGTTTGACGAAACCTTCAGGGGGTTGGTCCAGACATTATCCCTTTTACTCATACAGGGAGACATGAAATTACGTCGCTGTGGTGGTGGTTGATCCCCAGGAGAAAGACTGGTTTTTCTTCTTTTACATGATTGTTCAGCCTCGGAGCCAAACAATTGGCCCTTCTTTTCCAGGACGCCAATGCGCTTCAAGATCTTGTTGGATAGGAACTTGGATTCGAGATTGCAGACTTTCATGCATTCCATCACAGCTCTCAGGGCAGCTTCTTCTTTGTTCTTGGCCTTTTCCTGCACAAAAGTGTATAAAAATAAAGGAGGCAGAAGTAGAGTGTAAGACAAAGAAGCGTGTAAGCGAAATCTCGAAAGAAAGCAAAAGGGTAAAATACCTTTGCTTCGTTAGCTCTCATTTCCCTGCAGAACAGTGTGGTGAAGTTCTCTGCATCCTCCAAGTATTCAGCCAATAGTGGTATTGGAGCAAACTTGTCTGTTAACTTCAATTCACATATATGCAAAACGGCATGGATAGTCTCCCCTCTTTGTATAAGATGTCGAATAGATTCCACGACATCTGCGCACGTTTTACGAGAGAATATTCAGTTGAGGTTGATGGGAAAATTACTATCCTAATTAGGGATGGTGATGCTATAGAAATGAAGGGTTAAGAGAAGGTTCACGTGAAAGAACCATAATGATCAGATTCAGAACTCAGAGTGCGAAAAAACGCCATGATGTAAAGAACAAATAGGCAGGAATTGTCAAACCAATAACCAAAATTATTAAAAGTCAGTTTCACCAAGTGTTGAACTAGTTAGCATGCATTTGTTACAGAATCAATGTTCTAAAGATGAACAGGAGAGCTAACCCCGTCCTTTACGTAAAGCACAAATGGCTTGACATTCTTTTTGGACTGATTGGAACTCGTCGACCCTTCTTTCAAACTGGCTCTCTTTTGTTTCTAGTTCAGTGGAGCGTCTTTCTACGAATCCTTGCAGCAGAGCCAAATTCTTCTCCTTCAATTCGACCTCCATGAGGCAGTCATTGACCTTCTTATGCATCAAATCAATTTCCTCAACTTTCGATTCGATAATTTTTTCCTTCAGTTCAACCTCCTTTACCAGACTTTCCAATTTTCGCTCTTTCATCTCGAACTCAAGAGCACTTTGTTTCATTGATTCTCTCAGTAATTCGAGATTCCGCTCCTTCAGTTTTCGAACCAAGTCAAGTCGCGTTTCTTTCAGCTCGAGTTTCTTGGAGCGTTCCACAATTGAGGTCTGAATTGAGTTAAGCCTTTTCTCTTTCAGTTTGATCTCTTTGTCACAGTCATCAATGGAACTCTTACATTGTTTGAGGTGCTTGTCTTTCAACTCAAATTCTTTGCTACAGAATTCAAAAGATTTTTGCATCACATTTAATTGCTTTTCTTTTAACTGCATTGCCTCCTCAAACTTCTCCAACCTTCCCCGAATTGAATCGAGTTCCTTATTCTTAGACTCAGCTTCTTCAGATTTTTGTTCCGCACTTTTCTTTAACAAATCCAATTTCTGAACAGCCTCCGAGATAGACTTTTGGACATGATCAAACTCCGCCTCTTTCGCTTGAATTGATATCTGAATGGCATTGTATCGGTTCTGCTTAACCTCAAACTCTTCGCGTTTCTTATCAATCAACGATTGAAGTGATTCGACCTTTAGTTTCTTTTCTTCAAGGTCAATAAGCACCGACTCAAATTGCGACTCTTTGTCCCGCATTTCATTTTCGCGCTCCATGAGCTGTTCCAACTGGGTCTGTAACGAACTCTGGGCCGACTCCAAGCGATTCTCCAGATCCCGCCCTTCGGAAGAAGCTAGAGAATGAAGCTCTCCCAACGTTTTGGAGAGATTCATTTGCTTGTCCTCCCAGACCTTCAACTCGAAGGCCAGTGTTTCCATTTTCGAAGAGAAAAATAGGGAACTCGTAGAAAAGCCAAAAAAGTATGGACTTATTCTTTCCCTGTTTCAAGATAATCCCAGAATTATATATCACCATGTTCAAATAGAAATACACATTTATAAACTTCCAATATACAGAAAGACGAAATGCAACCCGCAACAAATGGACTATTTTGGAAAGAAACATAGGTTTCCCAAGCTATATGATTTATATATTTAAAAAACAAAAAAAAAAAAAACAAAAAACAACAACAACAACTAGAAAAATCCAAGTGAGCATTACCCTAATACACAAAAAATTAGAGTCTGATAACCGCAATGAGAGAGTAGAAGAAGAAGAAGCTAGGTGTGTGTGTGTGTGTGTATACGCATGTGTGTGTGCGTGTGCGTGTGGTGTGGTGTGTGTATAGCTGATATCTCCTCTAATTAAAAAAAGAAAAAAATCACCGTCCGTACTAGCAAATTCTTCCGACTTGAAGCGTTTCAAAAATATTGTTCAGATTCGAAGATATTCGCAATATTGACAACCTTAAAGCTTCCATTTTTGTTTGATTTTGTTTTTTTTTTTTTTGGGGGGGGGGGGGGGGGGGGGGGGGGGTTGTTGAAACAAAAACAACAACAACAACTTTGAAAACCATAAAGCTTCAATTTTTTCCATTTTTGTTTGATTGTGGGGGGAAAGAAAAAGAAAAAAGAAAAAAGAAAAAAAAAAACAACAACAACAACAACTTTGACAACCATAAAGCTTCAATTTTTTCCCCTTTTCTTGAGTTTGCTCTCGTTTGATCTTGTGTGATTAAGGAGCGGGTTAGGAAAAATAAATAAATTAAAAAAAAAAAAAAAAAAGAAGAAGCTTCAAGAACAAGGAAGAAGAAACGACATAGTACCTTCGTCTTGGAATGGGTTGCTTTGTCTTCTACTCTTCTCTGCTTGTTTCTGAAAAAGCTCCTTTTTGTTTTTAATTTGTTTTTACTTCAGAGGTGGGTTTTGTTTCAACTTTACTGAGTTAACCAGTTTAACGACAATATCAATCTTGTCGTTTCTTTCCGTAATTGCACAGTAAAGGACATGAGCAATCAGACGAATTGTTTCAAGTTTTTCTTTTTTTTTTTTTTTTTTCATTTACACATATCCTTTATTAAAGAGAAACGAAAAAAATTTTTTAGGTTTCACACCTAAAGTTCCTACCCAAATTCCTTCTGTCTCTGAATTCTTGCGGAATTTGTTTAATATTAATTGGATTAAGTTACGTTGTGACATTTTGCACCATCTCATGTAAGTTACTCAGCTAATAAACAATAGCTGTTGCCTGCGAATTATTATTAACTGATTTTTATAAAGTGTGCTCATAAAAGAAAAAATGAAGAAAATACTTTAGAAATGTGAAAATATGAATGTTTATGTACAACATAAATGGTAAAATCCTCTTTTTTTTTTTTTTTAGTTCAAGCTTGGGTGAGGCCGCTACGCCCATATTTAGAAGAGGGCATATAAAATTACATTTTTTTTTTTTTTGTTATTTGAGTGTAAGAGATTCGAACTCTACACCTTTAGATGGAGTCATATATAGAATTATCGTTAGACTATGCCTGTAATCATATTATAGAACAGTTATGTTTGCACCAAAGGATTTCTTTGTGTCAAAATACAAATTGAGAAATTGAAAGCCTAAAATGTGGTCATATAGACAGTCTGACGGTATAGTTCAATCATCTAACTCTAAATTTAGAAAATAAAAATAAAAGTTAAATTAAACTGAAAGGATAAAATATTTTCAAATCGTCCCTACAATTTGAGGATCTCAGTAAATTAAAATTATATTAATGGCACAAGTGAGGGACTCATACAGCATATACGGCAACATCATATGATTCAAATCGATAAGATTGTCTTAACAAAATCAATGTAATTACTTTACAAAACTAACTTTATTACCTTCATTTCCAGTATATATAAACATTGAATTGCTTCATCTTCTTTTACAAAAAATTCAAAATTAATCGGTTTTAAATCTTTAATGTGGACAAAATCAAGTAAAATAGGTAGGAACTAAACTCAGAAATCCAACAAAATCTAAGAAAAGATATGCACAAATCAAATGTATCCATCCAATACATATTGGGTTTTCTAGTCTTTATACACACACCTCTTTAAAGGTTAGCCATAAATCACATACTGGCTTTTGAGAGAGAGAGAGACAGCCAAAAAGAGAAAACAAGCTTGTAGGAACGGACATCCAAGAGGGACTAACCAGAATACTCCTTCCGGCAGCCCACTGAGACACATTATGGGCGAAAATGTTGGCCTCGCACTGGACCCAAACCGGAATAGCATGCTTGAAAGAAGATCCTAGCACTGCGACGGAGGCAGACACTGCACTGGAGATGGACAACGTCAGCTCACGACTAAGTTGAAGGCAGCCTATAACCTGCTATGAATCACCCTCTAGGATTATATATAATCCCATCCTGAAGAAGCCGCCAGACCCAACGCACCATGAGCAGCTAAAGCCTCCCCCTCCAAGGGATCGGAAATCATTATCTTTCTACATCAAATAGCCAACAAAGCAGCATTGTGATCGCGTGCGACTATGCTCAAGAAACCACAATTGGCTCAATTGGCAAAGCCAAAATTCATTTTGACTTATCCTATGGGATGTTTGGTCCAAAGATCATCATTTTTAGTCATTCGGGGAGACTTGAAATTACCTTGTTGTGGTGGTGGTTGATTCCGGGGAAAAAGAAAGCATTTCTTCATTTGTTCAAGTGTTCAGCCTCAGGACAAACAAATGCCTTCTTTTCCAGGACGCCCATGCGTTTTGAGATCTTGATGGATGGTAACTCAGAATTGAGATTGCAAATTTTCATGCATTCCATCAAGGCTCTCAGGGCAGCTACTTCTTTTTTCTTGGCCTTTTCCTGCACCAAAGTATATAAAAAGGAGGCAGAAGTAAAATATTAGACAAGAAGCCAACAATCAATATCTCGGAAGAAAGTAGAGCGCTGAAATACATTCCCTTCGTTAGATTTATTCCACCTGCAGAATAGTGCGGTAAAGTTCTCTGCATCCTCCAAGTATTCAGTCAATAACGGAATTGGAGAAAACTTGTCCGTCAACTTCAGTTCACATGTGTGCAACGGCATGGATGGTCTCCTCCATTAGTATAAGATTTTGAATAGATTCTGCGACATCTGAAACAAAATTGTGTGTTTTATAGAACAATATTCAGTTGAGTTCCAAGGGCAACAAACTCCTATCCTAATAAAAAATGGTGATATTATAGGAAAAAAGAATAAGATATGGTCCACTCAAATTGGAGAAACAGTATCCGTGATGAACATATTCAGAACTCAGAATTTAAAGGTCAGTTTAACTTATCGTTTTTGGGTCCCACCATTCCCCGCGGAAATATACAAGCTCCCTCCCTCCATTGATGAAATTTTAAGAAGGCTGATGCATATGTTTATTGAACCAATAAACTAGAAAAATGTTCCAAGTATTGTAGTAAGTAGCATCAATCCATTACACAAATTATCTATCTAGAAATAAATACGAGAGCCTACCTGGTGCTTTTTGTACACTGCAAATGGCTTGACACAATTGGGCCTCGCCATTCCAACCAACACCATCAAGAGGATTCCGAATATCACTTGCAGGTGAAGTGTTTCTTTGTTCCGATTCCTGAATCATCGATTCAAACTCTGCTTGTCTCAATTCAAACTCCTTTAGCCTTCCTTCATATTGGCCCTCCTTTATTTGAGTTCATTGGAATAGACTTCTAGAGATTTTTGGACTGAAACAAAGTTCTTCTCTTTTGATTCGACCTCTTTGAGGCATTCATTGACCTTCATATGGATGAAGTCAAGTTCCTCAATTTGCATTCAACAAATCTCCTTTTAATTCAAGCTCCTCACAAATCTTGAAATTTACTCTCCTTTGCATCAAGATCAGTAGCACATCGGTCATGAAATCTTCAAATTTCTTCACTTCTATATCAAGTTCATTAGCTCGTTGGTCCATGGACTTTCTCAGTGAATTAAAATACTTCTCGTTTAGCTCACGAACCAAATGAAGTCGCTTTTCTTTCAGCTCAAGTTCATTTGAAACAAACTTAAGCTTTTCTTGTTTTGATTAAATCTCCTTGTCACAATCGTCAATTGAAATTCAACAATGAACGAGGTTCTCTTTTGTCAAATCAAGCTTTTTTCTGTAGTCTTCATAAGACTTCTTCATTTCCCTTGACCTATCCTCTTTCAACTGAGTGACATCGTCAAACTTCTTCAATATTCCTTCCAGCAAATTCGCTTCCTTGGTCTTAACTTCAGCCTCTTCGTATTTCTGTTTTACTCTCTTTTCCAATGAATCCAATTTCTCCGAACCCTCCCTCCGAGATAGATTTTTGAATAAGACCTAACTCCACCTCTTTCTCTTTAATTGACATTTGAATCAAAGCATGCTGCTTCTCTTTAACCTCAAGCTCTTCGCATTTGGTTTCAATCAACGAGTCAAGCTCTCCAAGCTCCACGTTCAACTGAAACTCTTTTGCTTCTAGTTCCTTCTTTTTGGATAGTATCTCTGTCTCATGCTCTGCGGCTCAACATTTATTTGCCTTTCTTTTAACTGCAATGCGTCCTCGAACTTCTTCAACGTTCCTCGAATTGAATCAAGTTCCTTACTCTTGGATTCAGCTTCTTCAGATTTTTGTTCTGCACTTTTCTTTAACAAATCCAATTTTTGAGCAGCCTCCGAGATAGAATTTTGGACATGATCAAACTCTGCCTCTTTCGCTTTAATCGATATCTGAATGGCATTGTGTAGATTCTGCTTAACCTCAAGCTCTTCACATTTCTTATCAATCAATGATTGAAGTGATTCGACCTCTAGTTTCTTTTCTTCAAGGTCAATAAGCCCCGACTCAAATTGCGGACTCTTTATACCGCATTTCATTTTCTCGCTCCATGAGCTGTTCCAACTGGTTCCGTAACGAACTTT
Organism: Ficus hispida; assembly: GCA_025413025.1. Classification (NCBI taxonomy): domain Eukaryota; kingdom Viridiplantae; phylum Streptophyta; class Magnoliopsida; order Rosales; family Moraceae; genus Ficus; species Ficus hispida. The sequence continues at coordinate 18,843,467 of CM046363.1, forward strand.
GGGTCGACTCCAAGTGATTCTCTAGATACCGCCCCTGGAAGAAGCTAGAGAATGAAGCTCTTCCAATGTTTTGGAGAGATTCATTTGCTTCTCCTCCCAGAGTTTCAAATCCAAGGCCAGTGTTTACTTTCGAAGAGAAATGAGGGAACTTCTAGAAAAGCCACAAAGTATGGACTTATTCTTTCCCTGTTTAAAGATAATCCCAGAATTATATATCACCATGTTCAAAGAGAGATACAAATTTATGCACTTCCAACATACAAAAGCACACAATGCAACCCACAACGAATGGACTGTTTTGCAAAGAAACAGGTTTCCCAAGCTATATTTTAAAAATTAAAATTAAAAAAAAAATACTTAGAGCTGATTTTCATTTGCAAAAAATAGAAAAACCCAAGTGAGCAGTACACCTTTTTTCCCGAGAAAAAAAAAAAACAATTATTCTGCCCAAGCAATGTAAGCATATAAAATGGGTAACAAAGATTGATAATTAAAAAAAAAATTCTGATAACCACAATGAGAGAGACGCTAGGTTATGATATTTAGCCAACCCAATACATATATAACTGATATTAAAAATAAATAAATAAATAACTCCTTCCGTACCACCAAATTCCTCCTACTTTCCTTCACGATTCAAAGATATTCACAACATTGACAACCTTAAAGCTTCCATTTTTATTTTCCTTTTGTTTGATTTTGTGCGAAAAGCATTCACAACCATAAAGCTTCAATTTCAATTTTTTATTTTCCTTTCCTTGATTTTACTCTTGTTTGATCTTAAGCGACTTGGGCGTGGGTTGGGGGGAAAAAAAGTAAAAATTAAATAAATAAATGAAAAAGACGAAGCTTGAAGAACAAGGAAGAAGAAACGACATAGCACCTTTTTGTCGTGTTAAGCTAACAAACGTTCCCCTGTTGAGACTACAGGAAAAAGCTTTGACATTTCCCTTTCCATGTCTTGGAACGGGTGTCGCGTGTTGGTTTGTCTTCTACTCTGCGGATTTTTGGAGTGGGTTTCAATCTGAGAGTGTCCCGAGTGGATTTTTGGGTGACGACAATAATAATCATGTCGTTTCTTTTCCATAAATGCACAGTTCATGACAAACAACTCGGACAATTGTTTTTTTTTTTTTTCTCTTCTTTTTTAGGAATTTTAATTTGCTCTCATTTTTCGGAAATTGTAGTAAAAATAGGGTTTTAACGAATTTAAATAAATAACAGTAACTAGCAAACTTACCTAAAAGTAAATAAACCAACCATCTAATAATTTTTCTATTTACATCTATTTACTCTATGTATTCATAAAATCTACTATTTACGTTAATTATATATAGCCTTTATTTATTACGGTTTATAGCTAAATAGTTTTTTTTTAATAAGAACCCAAGTTTTTAAAATTAGTTAAAAAAACATTTTTTTTCTTGTAATGGCTAATTAATTTTATAAATGGTCAATCAATATCTATCATATTTTATTGATTGATCATTGATTAATCACTGATTAATTATTAATAAGTCATTTATTAACCATCGGTAAGTCATTTATTAACTATCAGTAAATCATTGAATATGATAATATAACTCATAAATTTTTATAGTCAATCACTGGTTGATGATAAACAAATCACTAATTGACCATTGGTTATTAATCACTAATTAATTAATGGTCGGTCGTAAATTAACTCTAGTTAATCATTAATTAACTAAGAGTCAATCTTTGATTGACTCTAGCATAATTAGTGACTGATCAAGTGTAAAAAGATATGTCAATTTTGATGGAGTATGAGATAAAAGTCAATTATTGATTGACCATAAACATATTCAAAAACACGAGAAAACACACAACAATAAAAAAAAAAAAGGATCGAAACACTTTTTTTTTCCCAAAATTGATAAACAAAACCCAGAAAACCATAGAAACCAAAGTGAAAAGAAAATAAAACAAGCAAAAGCAAAAGTACAAGCCAATAATCTTGCATAAAACATGAGTGAAAATCGAAAAACCGAAAAAAAAAAAAGCAAACAAAAAACAAAAACAAACATTCATATTTCAATTGCAATTCAAAAATGAACTGAAAATTAACAAATATGAAGAAAACACAACAACGGCAGAGGAAGAAAAAGAAAGTTGGGGGAGAGAGATAGGGGGAGATGTTTGGAAAAAATGAAAATTGATTGAACAAAATAAAAACATTAGGCCATTTAGCTTATTAAGAGGAAATTGGACTATCTATTAGATTAGATAATAAATATAGATCACCCATCTTAATTTTCCTTATTTATTAAAGAAAACGGAAACACTACTCCCCATAAAATTCCTACCTTAATCTCTTTTCTCATTCATTGAGCTAACTCTTACTAAGATTTGTCTAAGGTTAAGTTCAAGTTGTGATATTTTGCACCATTAGTTGAATTAATATTAATTATGTCAAATAAGATACTCAGTTAATAGACAATAGATAGTTTCCTTTTGAACTATTTTTAGCAGATTTTTATAAAAGTGTGTTCATAAAAGGAAAATGAAGAACATATTTTAGAAATGTGAAAATATTAATGTTCCTGTACACTATAAATGGTAAAATCATCTTTTTGTAATTCAAGCTTAACGTGAGGCCTCTACTCCCATATTTCGATAAGGGCAAATGAGATTACAGAACTGTTAAGTTTGCACCAAAGGATTTCTTTGTGTCAAAAATATGCAAATTGAGAAATTGAAAGCCTACAATTGATTTGGCGATAAATTCACGCTTCATTACGTGACTCCATCATGATAATACAACGAGTTACAAATCATTTTACTCCAAAATTAAATAAAATAAATAACAAATAAAATAAATTAAAATGCTAAGATGTTTTCAAATCGTCCCTACAATTTGAGGATCGCATTAATAAGAGCCCTTATATTGAGGGCACAAGTGAGAAAATAAAAATACGACGATATCAAAACTTCCTTAACGATCTCAAAATAAATAATGACGTTTGTCCTTTAAGATTTGTTTACTAATTATAACTCAAAAATCAAGAGATGATACTTACTTCTGACTCATGATCGCAAAATTTAATTGACAATCCCAAAATCAATGAAGTTAACGAAAAACTTGCAAATTTGGATGATTTACTTATAAAATATACGAAGAAAAGCTTGACAAATTTACGATAAACAAACGTAAAATACGAAAAGATACGGACGACTAACTTACGGTAAATTACACAAATATACATTTAGTTTTTTAAATTATTTTTTCCCTTTATCTTTCTTCTCTCTCTTTCTTTTTCAGATCTGACTCACTGGACACACTCCTTTCTTTCTTGTTTATATTTTTATTTTTTAAAAGCATCAGATCTTTTAGAAAAGTAATCACAATATCTTTTAGTTCGATTTTTATCTTTTTTTTTTTTTTAAGTAATCCAAAAAAAATTGGAGACTTTGTTTTGTAATCAAGTTCAGTTCTACTATATTTTTTAGTTTGATTTTTATATTTTTTTAAAATAAAAAAATTATAATTAATTTTTAAAAATTAATCAATTTTAATTTAAAATTTTTAAGTCAACCGACAATCCAAATAGAAGTGAAGTGTTCAAGAGACTTAAGGCCCGTTTAGGATACCATCTTCAAATGATATTTAACCATTTTAATTTCAAAATTCCAAATCAAACTTTTTTTCTATTTTATTTTTAAAAAACTCAAATTCTAAAAGTCTATAATGTTCTCATTTCAAATCGAAATATGATATTTTTTATGTTAAAATGCTCATATCGACGTGACAAATAAATAATATTTATTTTGTATATTTTTTTCTGAACGCGTTTTAAATTTTTATACTATTTTTTATATCATTCAATTATTTAAAAAATTTTCTTTTAAATATATTTCCAACTCAACCTCAAAATGTCAGTCTCCAGATATCCTAAACGGGCCATAAGCTTTTACTAGTGGGGCCCATTACTGTTTGCTTCTGCCAAGAAAAAAAAAGAGAGACTTGATGTTGAGGAAGGTAAAAAAAAGGTTCAACAGGTAAGAAGTTAAACTTTTCTTTCCACATGCCAACTCGTGAGGAGATCTTCTAATCTGACGGTTCAAAATGAATTTCTGGCGCGGTGCCAAAAAAAGCACTCCCGACATTGTAAGAGTGTCCCTGTTTATTCTCATTTCAAATAATTTTTTATTTTTAAAAGAATTTTTACGCATCAAAAATATCATATTATTCTCAAAATAAAAAAATTTCTCACTTTAATCAATAAAATTTTCGTTTTTAAAAATAGATAAATAATCCAAACAAGACCATAATTTAATTATAATTTTTCTTTTTTGATTTTTTTTGGCATACACATAAAGCAACATATTTTTTTCTCACTGAACAAATCTACCACAAAATCTCCAATAAAAGGATCATAATGAACTTTTTTATTTTATTTTCATGGTCGGAAAGAAAAATATTTACATGGTTACATCTTAATCTTCTTTTTTTTTTTCCTTTAAATTTGACCAACCTTTGTAGTAAATGATGACTTATGTGATTAAAATACTTTTGCAAATTTTTTTTTTTTTGAAAGGGATACTTTTGCATTTTATCAAAACACAATATGTAAACGCACATAATTTTATAAGGATAAACTAAAGTGATAATTTCATAAACTATAATTGTTGGGACATTAATTCAAATCTCTCTCTCTCTCTCTCTCTTTTTCTCTTGACGGTTTATTTAGTTATTTTTGAATTAATTAATTAAAGAAATTGATCTGATTGTTGAGAGTTAACAAGGGTATTAAGGGACATTAAATGATGAAATTAAAGGGGAACAGGCAAATCCGGTTTCCTTGTTCCCATTACTAATTTACTCCTAGAGGAAAGAGTGATAGGGACCCGAGTTCACCATGAGTAGGACTTCGTCGAAGGTTAAAAAGAATAGATGCGATTCTGACGGAGTTAGATCCTCTGGCGATATGTCCTCCACACTATTGATCTTCGAGTGTAGAAAACAAGTGCCGAGCACAAGTGAATGCAGGTAGAGATCTGTCTTCTCGTATGCCTTTTGTTTTCTGGCAAAAATATAGTCATTTTCAGACTGACTTCAGTGACCACGTTAGAACTCTTCAAATAAAGCCACCGGCTATATGACTTAATTTTGATGAAAACGCAACAAAAATAATGAAAGAAATCTCATTAAAAAAAAATGAAGAGAAAATCTGAAAGTGAAGAACTGGGGTCAAGTGAATCGTTAACTATGGAGCAGCTGGTTCTTTCTTATGAGTTGTGCAATATTTATTACCACTAGTTGTCGTATTATTATTCTCCAGTCAAGTTTTACTCTTTCTATATTTATTATATAAATTGTCAAAATACTAATTTACCTTTCTCCCCAAAAGTTGCAGCCTTTTCCTTCACTTTCCATCCACTTTTAGGTGTGATTTTACCTACTTGCCCTTAATGCCCTCAAACTATTCTTCGACTCGTGTCCGGTGGTTGCATTTAACCACTGCCGGTATTTATAGGTATTTATAGGTCAAATCTTGTCCATTGCCTCTCCGAATTTACAGCCACGTGTGGCTGGCCAGGTCAATGTTTTATAAATATTTAACGTTTCAACTTAATTTTAATTAAATTATATTTTTTATATCTTAATTTTTTTTAAATAAACAAAAATTATAATTAATTTTTAAAAAATAACCAACTTTAATTTAAAAATTTCATCATCACCCAATAAATCAAATGCAAATACAAGTAAAGCATTTTTTTTTTTAATTCCAATTGCGATGGGAATTGTCCTTTTTTGTACCAAGTTTTTTTTTTAATTTTTTGTTGCAATAGCATCTTTGCCTTTTCAAGATATCACAGCTGTTTTTCCTTTTTTTTGGTCTATCTGCTAAATTAGTTTAAAAAAAAAAAAAACAAACAAACAAAAACAGAAACAGAAACCAAAAAACAAAACAAAAACAAGATCAAAATTAGGCATCAAAAGTCCCAAGGCTAAATTAGGAGAATAGACCAACGCTTCTACTAAATAATGATATTCTTATATACAAAATACCTCCCTTCCTAACTAGCTAGCAAGTGTGGAAAAAAAACAAAAACAAAAACACAAACAAACAAAAAAACAAACAAACAAACAGACAAACAGACAAAGAGCTAAATTGGCTTGGACAAGATTTTCCATGCTGGTCGGGCAGTGCCACCATCAAGTATTAAGAATTAGATTGTTGTGGGACGGATTTAGAAGCCGGTACGGCATGGTTTTTAGCTGTTGAAAGAGCTTTCCTTTAGGAAATTTGCTTACTCGGTTGCTGTTGTTGATCAAGAGGTGAGAGAGAGATCTTTCTTCGTTTGTTGCATGTATCTTGGTGCTGCTGCTGCTGTTCATCACCGGATCCGAAAAATAAGGCTGAATCTCTCCTGTCTTTCTTTATCTTCTCCAGAAGAGCAATGCGTTTCAAAATGCTTTCGGATTGGAATTGAGACTCCATATTGTAATCTTTAATGCACTGAGCTACGGCTCTCAGAGCAGCTATTTCCCTGTCCGCAACCTCGTCCTGTAACCGATTCTTGGCAATTGTTAATCACGTTAACAGTTGACTTATTCGGGAAGCAGACATTGACACTTTCAGAAAGAAGTTTTTCATACCTTTTCTTCAATAGTATTCTTTTTCTCACAAAATTGCCTGGTATAACTCTTTGCGTCCTCCGTGTATTCAGTCAACAACTTCGTCGGCGAGAACCTGTCAGTTAACTTGAATGCCAAAGCGAGTCTAACAGCCTCAACAGTCCTCTTCCTTCTGAGAGAATTTTCAATAAATTCTGCAGCACATGAAATGAATAACTGCAGGCTTTATTAAACATTTCAGTTACGTCTAAAAGGCAATCAATTTAAAGAGTAATAGTCATATTTGGGAAAACCGTTCAAGACATATGGGCTAAGTTGCTAACATAGCAAATTTTCAGAATAATTTACCAGGGATCTCATAAGCAAAACCGAGGCTTCCACCTAGTTCCAAAGCACGTTTATTTCGAGAAATCATCTCCAGAAAACTCGAAATATCATCTTCATTAAACGATGAGACCAATCCATATACAGCTACAAACTGCAGAAAACCCAAAACCTCCAAATAATTTTCGGTATTGGCTATCATTCTTGCTCTCCACTCGGTAGCTAGCCTCATGGCATCTTTTCTTATCTGAGGTTGGATTGGTGGTGACTTCTTTATTAGCTGCTCAAACATGAAAATGTAACACTTCATGAAACTTGCCTCAAAACCTACATCTCCTCTCTTCCAAAGTTGAGGAAAAGATGCTTCCACAACGCCCAACACAAACTTTGCTGGGTCCGGCATTTGAAGAGCAGCTAAAATGTCATCTTGCGTCAAACTTTTACCACTCGAATCTTCATGCTGACCCAATTGAAGATTCCTTCCACTCTGGATTGTACTGGAATGAAGATTTGGAGAACAAGTGACGATGTTGGCATTGGCCCTCGAATTTTCTGCTTGCTCAGCGTCAACTGCAGAAAGAAGATTTTTCTTGCTATGAAGATGGTATAAGGAACAAACTATAGCAATGACAGAGTATGGCAATTTAATTTATCGACCGAACACCTGTTAATTATTAGGCCCTGCCAGAATCTGGTGTAGCCCAGAAGAAGACACTATTTAAGTGTAATGAATAATCTCTGAATTAAGCATAGTAAGATGTTCATAGCATTAATTACAATAGATTTAATATAAAATTCCTAAAAGCCATCGTAATTTATAGGCACACCATGACCAAAATGTGAAGCTGAAAACCTCCTAGAGACACAATGTTAAACGGACTCCATAGGATGAGTCGGTGAAAACCTCCAAGAGACACAGAATTAACTAGGGGAGGTGGCATATCTAGCAATATTGCCACGGGAGAAAGAGCAAAATAACATATTTAAAGAGGATAATAGTAAATTGTAGCCTAAAATTTTAATCCTATTAATAAATAACATAAATCAAATTTATGATCCCTCAAAAAAAAATTATGATCCTCCACCCCCCCCCCCCCCATCTCTTTCTCTCTCTAACATGAAACCATGCACATAAATTTCTCATTAAAAATTAAACATAAACCCGTTATTTTCTAAAAATTGAAGGAAATCCAAAAATTTTCCCAAAAATCCAAGGATTTATCAGAAAATATGTGACATAATTTACCATCATTTAAAATACCTGCTATAAACTTCAAAAGTATCTATATAATATGCTATTTGCTACAATTTCCCCATTTCCACGATGATTTTACAAGACAAGACATTAATGTAATGGAACGTGGTCTAATCACCATTAGAAATTCAGAAAGTAGATGAACGAAAGACCACAAAAATTAGCTTCACAAATGATACATGTGAAGTTAAATACAATGAGAACATGATAATGTTTAGGTGTGTCGTTAGGGGGGAAAAAGAGAAGGACACCATTAATGGATATGTTAGATGTAAATTGGGTAATCCATTGGAATCGGGACCACTCAATTAGTGAAACTTAAATTCCATTCCAATAACATTTACGTGTGCATAAATAACATGACGCAAACCAATAACATATGTTAGATGTGAAGTGGGCAATCCAGGGAAACTGGGACCACTCAAGACCAAATGTCTAGGGATATTTTGTGGATCCACAAATGTCCCAATTCCCCTGGACCCCACTTAATGAAAGCTTTCAGTTACTTAGTATTAGCACGATTTTGAACTATTCCGAAAACATTTATGGATCCCAATGTTGCGTATATCGGTAATATGATACAAACCAAGAAAACTGCCATTCACTCATAAACTTAAAGAAATGTCCAAAGTCTTGAATTTTGAGATCCAAGCCTCCGCAAGTAAGACAAGATTTATAAATATAAAAACAGAAGAGCTCACCAGGTGCTTTATCAGCAATGCAAAGGGTTCGACGTAATTCGGATGCCTGACTGCTTGAACCAGCAACATCAAGAATACTGCGAAGCTCATCCGCATCAAAACCCGAGGCCAATCCGTAGCTAGCTAAGAGCTGTACAAAACCCAACACCTCCAAAACATTTTCTGCCTTCACAGTCATCTTAGCCTTCCACTCACCCGCCAACTTCATTGCTTCTTCCCTCACTTGAGGGCTTATCTCCGGTGAGGCTTTCGCTAACTGCTCCATCAAAAGAATGCAGCTACTCCTCACAATACCCAAATCAAAGCTCGTATTTTCCTTGCTAGAATGCCGAGGATAAAACCCCCGTACCGCATCCAACACCAACTTTGCAGGTTTTGGCGATCGTTGAAGAACAGTATATATCTCGGTACACAGTGATTCTTGCTTCTTCAACTGCTCGCTCAATAGCACCAGCAAGAAGTGCCCATTAGTGATGCAATACTGATACCTTGCAAATGATAGGAAATCATCACAGTTACAATCATTATCGGATGGCTCGATCTTTACTCGAGGATCAACGGCATTCTTTTTTTCCATCGCTTGAAAGGCAAGTGTATTACGGATTAACCCAAATTCTTTCCGCGTCGCTTCGAATTGGCTCTCTCTCTTTTCAAGCTCATGGAAACGTTCTTCCACCAGTCTTTGAAGAGAAGCAAGATTCTTCTCTTTCAATTCCACATCTTTGAGGAATTCTTCGACCCTCTTATAGGCCAAACCAAGTTCCTCAATTTCTAATTCGGATGGCGTTTCCTTCGCTTTGAGAGCCGTTATCAAACCCTCGAATTTCCTTTCTTTGGAATCGAACTCGTAAGCACATTGGTCCATCGATTTTTTCAGTGAAACAAAATTCCTCTTTTTCAATTCGAAATCTTTTTGGATTAAATCGAGTTCCTTTTCTTTCATTCCGAGTTCGATACCGCACTCGGCTATAGATTCCTCAATCGCGTGAAGCCTTTCCTCTTTCATCTTGATTTGCTCTTTTCTCAACATAAATTCTTTCCTATAATCCTCAAGAGACCTCCGAATCGACTGCATTTGCCTCTCTTTAAATTCAAGATCTTCTTTGCACTTCTTCAACATTCCTCGAACCGAACCGAGTTCTTTCTCCTTGGACTCAACTTCCTCTGATCTTTGCGTCCTAGTTCTTTCCAAAATCCCCAATATCTTCACCCGATTATTAACCTCTTTCTTCAAACAATCAAGTTCCCTCTCTTTCTCCACCACCAACTCCTTCGCCGCACCGCTTTGCTTCGCCGTAATCTCGAGCTCTCGCCGTTTTTCTTGAATCGAAAGATTCAACGAATCGGCTTCTCGTCCGATCAATTTCAGAACTTTCCGGCGCTCGTCGATCGTTTTCCCGATCTCCACCAAACGCTTCGACTTCAAATCGATCTCCGAGTTCAACAGCGAGTCGTTATCTCCCAACTCGTTCTCTCTGGCCTCGACGTTCTTCTCTCGCTCCACGAGCTCCTCGAGCTTCTCCTGGAGCGCCATGCGAGTGACGTTGAAGTGGTCGTCGAGGTCTTTCCATTGGACAGTGAGCAAGAGGACCGTGGACGCTTCGGACTGTAGCGCCTCGTAGGCTTTGCAGAGATTGACCTGCTTCAACTCCGACATCTTCAACTCCGACGCTATCTTTTCCATTTTCTGGCGAACGGAGAAACCATAAACAGTAAGAGCAAAAACTGTACGTCGGTGTCCAAACCCTAACGGAGAGAATCCGACATTGAAGGACGGTAGTAACTGTCTCGGAAAATAGATATATTTTTTTTATTCTAATTTTTTAGGAATATATAAGAGGGAAATTTTGGATTTAGGAAAAAAATAATAATAAATAATGGAGAGAAATTTCGGGAACGAGGGAAGATCACGGCTCATGTACGAAGGGCCACGTTGGGCATGTTTTTTGCCTGTCGTGCCCCCGTCTATCTTTTTTTTTTTTTCCTTCTCTTCTCTTTTTGAGTATTTTTGTATTTTTTTTAAATTAAGTCATACGGTAAATTTTCAAAAAATAAAAATTAGAGATTTGGAATTTTTTTTTTTAACTTGACGACTGATTCGTGAGGATTTAAATTAGGAAGATGTGAAATTATTATTAGATTGTGTTCACAATTATGGATTTACCGTTTTTATTCAAAATATTGTGAATTGGAAAGTTTCTTATAATTTTCTTTTCAAATTTTAGTCAGTTATTTTTAAACTTCAATGAATTATTGTTTAGTGTCCCAAAATTGGACAATGACTTTTAAATTTTTAACCTGGCTTGCGTTTCTTTAAAATGTAGAGACAAATAATAATACACTTCATGTTATGCGATCCTAATTAATTATAGACACACTCTATTAAATTTAAGGATCATTTAGCCTTTTTTTTTTTAATTTGATCACTTTAGCCTCTTTATCCCTCCATCAAAAACAAAACCGAAAATTTGAACATTCTTTAGAAAACTAAGGAAAAGACTTTTTTTTTTTCGAAAAATAGAAAATAAAGATTTAAACTTTAAATCTTTGTGATGGGATAAAAGCTAATATTGATGGGATTAAAAAAAAACGTTATTAATGTCGTATATATTTTTCCAACGGTATAGTTTTTTTCGTATTGTAAGATCACTTAAATTACGCCTAAAGTATCGTGATTGATACCACAAATTGAGATAAAGTTATTTAAAATTTTTCAACATCAACGGTCTTTCGAGGGTGTCTATATGATAATTTGCCTTTCACTATAAAGACACGACAAAGAAATGTGTGTGTGTGTGTGTGTTTTTTTTTAAGGGGAACAAACAAATGCTTTGTTTGCTTTCTTTTTTTCTTTTATAAATAAATTGGAATCGGAAATTTGAACCCTACGTCACAAGGTATAGTCTAGTGTCCAATTATCGATACCTTATCTCTGCAACAACCATTCGTTTGCTCAAGTCAACTATGTAAGTGCATATAGATGCTGTAGAAATTTTTCCTCAATGAATGGACCGGTATTCCATTTTAGTTTTCCTCCAAAAAAAAAAAAAAAAAGAAGTAATCCATTTTAGTTTTTCATAACTCGTGAAAATCCTGTTGAAGGGCATAATTTCTTCATGATATTTATATGGAATACAAAGTAAAAAAGAAAAGGTGGAAAAATGAAATCCTAATTCAGGCAACTTTAATTTTTTATATAGGGCACCATCTTGTACAAGAACAGATACATTTTTAGTTTTCTTTTGCCAAAAAAGAAAGAACAAATACATTTATCAGTCTCTTAACATTACTCACACTGCCACCATCAACTCTAACAGGGTATAATGTGCAGATCACCGGAGCCCCTACAATGTGCTAAGTAAACCACGGTGAGAAACAAAAAGTAGATGATTCAATAAGCAGATGGCAAGAACGCCAATCCTTGAGCCAATAAGACGGAGAAGTGGCGATCAGACCTTAACACGAACCACGAAAGAGCCTGTCCAATTGTCTCACAAGCATTATTATGATGCAAATGCTATAAGCTTTATCAAAGTATGATTTTCATACAAGAGAAGACTAACAAATAAATGCATGATGTTTCCTTTCTTAGACAACTGCATATGCAATTTTTAAACAGGAAAGTGCCTGGCACAAGAAAACGGTTATCATCTGACAAACAGAAGAGTTTTTCATTGATTTATAAGGTTAAGAATATAAACTAAAAAGACTATATGTTGTTGAGAAAGTTCTGGAATCCATGCAAGAAACAAGCGATGAAATAATAGTATATTAACACAATAAAAATAAAAATTCAGAACACTTTTGATGCCGGTGCCTAGAGACAAAACGGGTGCTGAGGGTGACTAACAGGTCAATGTGTCGAAAATCCAAAAGTAAGTGGAAATAAATTGTCAATGTAATTCACAATTATCAGTCTAATACCGATGGAATAATGTAGTTAAGATTTGACAAATAGCACCATGAAAATTAACCACCTTCGCATCTGACGGTGCTTAGCGCAGACCAGAAGCCGTCTAGTATCTATAACGGATTTGAAGGGAACAAAGTAGGACATTAAAACAAGTGGAGAAACTATGAATTGCAGTGATCTTTGCAGGTTCAGTATGAATTGACAATCAATATTAGCAACCATGATGCAAAATAAAAATTAGCAAACCTGGAAAAACCAGAAAGCAAATTCAAAAGGGAAATCTCAATTCGCAACTAAAGCACTGAAGAGCGAATAACTCACAAGCAGGAAGGTTGGATATGTCGGCAGAAACAGCACAAGGAATTCCCAAGTTAGAAAGAGCACCCCTTATGATTCCACAGGGGAAATACAGATGCATGCTCATCACTTGCGCCACCTTGTTTTCGGGCGTAGCCTCGGGATTATCTTGAGATACATCTCCATTCTCAGAAGGATCGACCGATACGCGGGAAAGCCAACGAAACTTACTATCTTGCAATACAAATGTACCCTAAAAACACAAGCAAAATTGGGTATTCTATAAATTCAGGCAAAAGATCTAGCATTCGTCTCTCAAGTTAGTTCTTCATTCGAAGAAATTACCTTGTGATTGGTCTTCAAGTTGTCTATCTGCTTCTTAAACAGCTCAGACCAGAAATCCTTGCAGATGAACTTGATAGCCTCTAGGTGATCACTGAAGCGAGGCATATCCATTGTGTACCTAAAAATAAACATATTGCATCTTATTTTCCAAATCTGAACTCTCAAAATATGTACAAAATGGGTGTGTGTATATATATATATAGATATAACCTCACAGCTTCACTCATATCAAAAGACTCTTCATTTCTCATTTCCCAAATAGTACAAAGTATAAAATCGGTCATCACATCCCTTTTTCTCTACATCAAGAGAGAGATTTCACAATAACACCACAAATTGAATGAATTTTTTTCAGATCTAAAGCTCAAAGCTTTACAATTACATTGAAAGCCCTAATCGAAAATCAAGAAGAAAAAAATGATGAAATTAAGGAGGAATAAATTGGAAGAGAGGAAGGAATTAGGGCAGAGAAAATAGACATACCGTTCGGAGAGCTGGTGGCCGACCTGGTAACCGATGGCCTCGATACTCCGGGCGGCCAGATCAGGCTTGTTGGCGTAGAATCGGTTGCAGTAGGTCGACACCATCTCCGTCGTTAGACTATCCACGCAGCTCTCAGACACTTCTCTCCCCATTCTCTCTCTCTCTCTCTCTCCCCTCTTTTCTCTCTCTTCCCTGCTCAGCTGCTCTGCTTTCTCTCTCCTCCGGCTCTGAGTCCGTCGAGACTGGGAAGTAGGAGAGAGACCTTTCTGTTTTAAAGGTTGCTGTCGTTTCTATAAAAATTGTCGTTTATTTATTTATTTATTTATTTTTAGAATAATTGATCAAAATATTCTGAACTGCTTATAATGTAACAATTTTAGTCTTTATTTTTTTAATTTTGAGCAAAAATCTTAAACTCCGTGAATATTGATAATCTTAATTATTTCTATCTGAATTTGTTAAATTTCTAATAAAATGAACTATGTGTTCTAATTTGATAGCTTATTTTAGTATTTAACAATAAATTTAATTTAATAAAAAAATCTTATTGTTCTCAATTTCAACAGATATTTTCGCTCTCTCTCCTCCCTCTTTCTCTTAGGGGTTTAGTTCACCCATCAAACTATCTAATTCAAATTTTTTTTATCTTTTTCTTAAAAATTTTTTATCTTTTTTCTAAAAAATTTTTTATCTTTTCAGAAAATTCAATAAAATTTATTATTAAAATTTAAAAATCTCAACTCAACTGTTCCACAAAAACCCCTTATTTCCAAAACCAATTTTCTCTCTCTTGAACAGTGCCCTAACCAGTCTTTTCCTCCTTTATCTTGTTGTTCATCAATGGTGTCTCTCACAACAGCCGTGCTCTTGAAACTTTTGGTGAACATGGACACCAAGATGATCGGCGAGCCATAGCTACCACAACCATAAAATCTACCCTTTTGTTCTTGATTTTGGCCAGAGGAGATTGGTGGAGCTGGGGAAGGGTAAAATGGGAAAATAGGAGTGGGAAATGGAGTTAGGTTTTTGGAGTGATGAGGAAACAGAGGAAGGTAGAACTTTTTGTAGAAAGTCTGTGATTGTAATATAGCCATTGGAGAGGAGAATCATAAAGGTTAAATTAAGAACAATTTGAAATTTTTTCTTTTCGGGTGTTGCAAAGGAGACGGGAAAGCTCGAGGGTTCCTTTTCGCAAGTTTTTTTTTTTCCCAAAAATAAACCTATTCTATTTCAATCGTTATTTGATATAAATATCTTTTGTTTTGAGAGGAAAATCAGTTGAAGAAGAAGTAAAACTAGTTTTTTTTTTTTTACACCATTTCTCTCTCATTGGTTCTAGGATTTGGGAAATGCCAATTTTGGTTATGCATGATGTTTTACTTTCTTTTTTTTTTTTTTTGGTTCTTTTCTATTTATTGTTTAAGATTCAAAAGATGTTTTGGTCTTTTAACTTAAAAAATTATCACGTGATTGTTCACATGTGTGATTACATTACAAACTTAACGAATTTGGATGAAAATAACTAAGATTATCAATATAAAGAGAGTTTATGATCTTTTTGATCAAAATTAAAAAAATAGAAATTAAATCGTTACCTTCTAAAGAATTTAGGAATCATTTGGTCAATTACTCTTATTTTTTATTCATAAAGCTAGTTGTCAATCAATAAAATATTTTATTTCTTCTGTTATATTGTCTTCCAGACGGCGTCGTTTTGCCAGTTAGGTCGTTTGCGTAAATTTGTTGTTCTAGAGCGAGATTGAAAGAAATGTTGTCGTTTCCAGGGTGGTACGATGTCAATCTAAAATACTGTGTCGGATTGTTGTTCTTCGTTTTAAAAGTCATCGTCATTTACAAAAAAATTGTCATAATAATGTGTGTGTGAGTTTTTTTTTTTTTTTTTTTTGGGTTAAGAATTGCTATTTGTTGTTTCTAAAGTCGTCGTCGTTAGAAAAATTGTCGTTTTGATGACATTGTTGTTTCTTTAAGTGTGGTTCTTTCAAAGGGTATTATTGTTTTCAGGATGTTTTCATTTTCAGAACCTTTGTCACTTTAAGGAACGTTGTTGTTTTCTATTTTTTGTTGCCTACCGTTGTCGTTTTCATAATATTGTTCTTTAATGACATTGTCGTAATACAAAATTATCATGGTTAGGACATGTTATCGTTTCTTATCAAGGCTACTTCTCACAAGCTAGTGTGCACACCCTACAAGGCCTCAACTCGGCCTGGAGAGCTTGCAGAGAAGACAGAGGATGATGTCTCATCTCTCTAAATTCTCTTCCAACTCGTTTTTTTCCCCAATAAATTGTAAATTTATGGTAGTTTGTATGTTATGTCCTTTATAAGATCTTGTCGTTTTTTAAGGAAGGCTTATTGTTTATGTTGTCGATGATTAGTTGTTGCTTAATGCTATTGTCGTTTTCATTATTTCTTATTGTACTTCAAAGGGTTTTTTTTTTTCAAATGTTGCCATCTTTCCAATCAGAAATGATATTTGAAACTAATTGCAAAGAGTTATGATTATGTGGCTTGTGGCTTGGGTTTAACTAGGCCCCACATTCAATGGATGTGCACAGATGACAAAGCAAACAATTGGCATTCATCGGATATCGTGAATTTAACGAGTAGTGCTAAATAGCAATACTCTTATCCGATTCTAAAAACCACGTCATAGAGTAAACTACAAAAAGAATATAAAAAGAAAGAACAACATAAAACCGACCTACGACTATTCTCTTTGGTAGCGATAGTTGTCTATAAGCAACATTTTTTTCAAACCACAAGTTTTTATGAAAACGACAACATTTAGTAAACTAGGAAAACGAGAAAAAAAAAACGACAACAACGTAAAGACGCATCTTAAACGACGGCGAATAACTTGTATAAAGTCTAACCTGACAAGCGGAAACATTAGAAAAAATGACAGCATCTTAAAAAGACAAAATCAAGAAACGACAAATTAACAAACCATTAATATGAAAACGAAATATCCTACTGAAAATGACTGCGTTTGAAAACGACATTTTAAGAGAAGACGCTCGGGGTTTTTATGTATTTTCTTATTTTGAATTAAAAAATAAATAAATTGCTCCTGTTAAAAAAATAAAAATAAATAAGAAACATTGAAGATAGCTCTACACTCTTTTCAACAACCATCATAAGGCCTCATATTTCCAGCTCTCTGAATAAACGACAACATACTAACTCATTTTTCAAATTTCATTTCAGTCCGGTAGCAGTTCTGGGGTGGTCTTGCAAATCAACAAAGAGCTAGCTTCTTATCTATAACTCCAAGTGAAAAAAATTGGAAAAAAAAACTTTACAAGCCTTTTTGTTTTTGTTTTTGAAGCAAAAATGAGCATATACGATTTGTAGAACACACTTGGTACTCCTGGAACTGTTTTCACGCCTCTTTTGCTCAACTCCGCCTGCAAAGTAAGGGTGCAAAAAAAAACAGCAACAAATAAAAATTCCCAAAGTCACAAAGAAGAATAAATCTTTGATTCGCGGAAGGGGATAATACGGTTTTCCAAGAGGTCAACATTTGCATATTATGTATTTAAGTGCTCCCAAGGGACAACCAGACAGATGTATATCCAAACGAGTAGAATACCAAGTTATCAAAATAAAGCCAACGTAGTTGTAGCGCCTGACCTTAAGACGATTATGAGAGACCGAATGCAAGTGAAAATCAGTAGTGGACATAACATTGGACAAAATGCAAGAAACGATAGAGAAGAAGAGTGGGGTATAGCAAATTACTAATTTCTCCTGCAAAATCTTTGTCTCTTCCATGTTTGAACTCCTCTCCTCCAGCAGTTTCGAAATAGTAACTTCAGCCTACAAGGGGAAAACGTTATGTTTTCATATCAGTGGTTGCACAGTCACAACGAAGAGTGACCGAGAAAAGCAAGGACGTCCAATTTTGCTGCTATCCAAATAATGAACGTCAACCTCACCGCAAAAGAAGCACTCTCAACATACAGAGACTGCAAACAAATAAAACCACACACCAATTCTTAAATATAGAATTTGCAGTAAGACCAACCTTATGGAGCTTTAGTTCAAATTCGCTTAGCTTTGACTTGATATCCTCAACATCGTAAACTAACTTAAGCTCCTGTTTGTCAACATTTGTCAACTCCACACCTTTTGCTAGCTTCAAGTCCTCAACATGCTCTACAGTTTTCACATTTATGTCCTTTTCCAGCTTCAATTCCTTTACATCCTTTGTCAGATTCAATTTCTCGACACCCTTTGCTGGGTTTAATTCTCCAACACTCTTTGTTGAATTCATCTCCTCTTCATCCTTTGTTGGATTCAACTCCTTTACATCCTTTGCTGGCTTCAACTCCTTTACATCCTTTGCTGGCTTCAACTCCTTTACATCCTTTGCCAGTTTCAACTCTTCTACATCCTTTGCTGGCTTCATTTCCTTTACATCATTTTCTAGCTTGAACTCCACATTCTTCACTGGCTTCAATTTTTCTTCAACTGGCCTTGGCTCCTTGGACTTAACTAGTACAGACTCCTCCAAGTCTTTGGTAACCTGATTTATGAGAAGAAGATGAACAACATGATATTCAAAAAGAATTCTTGGGCATACTTTGGCGATAGACCTAATGAAAGGACAGTATTTCTATTAAAAAAAACAAACAAACATGTCACATGTATCAGAGAAGTCCATTGAAATAGATGATTTGCCTTAACGAATTCAACTCTAATGCATCCTCAAAAGTTGACAAATATTTTGACCAAGCACAAAACAAGTCTTTCGAGAAAATCAGCATGAAAGAAAGGGGGCTTGAGACAACAAGGTAAGTGTTTCTCTAACCATGTGCGGTCTGATTTGGTCTTCCACTCCACTTAAAGGTTGATCTTTTGAAAATGAAGTTTCACGGCCCATCCCCTGGTTCAAGTTTCCATTGATCGGTGACAGTGTTGGTGAATCAGGCAGGCTGACAAGGATCACTTTTAGTTTCTTTTCTTCAACGTAATTTCCACGATCTTTGACAAACTGCCAATAGAAGGGAAAAAAATAAACCATGATAAACCAGAAGAGAAATCACTACTGAAAACAATTATATATATTTACCATGCTAGCTGTGATATCCTCATCGGTTGTCTCTACAGAAACATTTGTGCTCTGGATTAAGAACTTGTCTTTGCACTCCAAATCAAGTGGAGCTGTCCGTGACACTTGCATTGTGACTACGTTGACATGAAAGTGACATCAATTAAAAAGAGAAGCAAATAACCAACCATAACAATAAGAAAAATGAAAGCCAAGTAAAACCTATTACTTGTCAACACAAACCCATTAACCTACGACCTTATCACATGCTGAAAGTTTGTTTCCAGAAAGCTTCATAATTTGTCTAAAGTAGGTCATTATGATTTTCTTCCAAAAGTTTTTCATCAGAAAGTTATTATACTTCTTAAGGCACTGTATTTATTTGGGACAGAACTTACAGAACAAGAAAATCAAGGTGCAAAACCTGTAAATATATGCATACCTGTGAAATCAAAAGTTGAATTAGGCATGACGATACCCACATTTGGCCGCACGCAGTATTTCTTAGGGGATGTGGTTTTAACCTGCCAATATCACCCTCCAATAAGATTGCAATCTAGAACTCGTCTCAACCAAGAAAATTAATCCCAAAAAAAAAAAAAAGGGTATACCTTAAAAGCAACATAGTAGTTGGTGACGTTGGTAAGCCGAACCGAGCACGAGCTTTGCTTCTTCAACTCAACTATGAAAAACAAATACAGAGTCCATCAACGAACTTAAGATACTTGTTCGGCAAAATAGAAACAAAACAAGAACAAAAGCCTCAATGGTCAAAACTCGCAGGAAACAGAAAGGAGAAAGAAAACAAGGACAAACTAAAGCCACAACGGTCTAAGGAAACAAGCATAATTCATAAAAAAATATATTTAAAAAAAAAAGCATAAAAGACAAGAAAATATTTATTTGAAAAAATAACCTTAAACTATCATAATCCCAACAAAGCAGAACCCACAATGCAAACAGATATTGCTAATGATTTAGAGATCACCAAGATGCTAGTGATAAGATAAAAGAAACTAATGGCCCATATAACAATAATCATGAGACTTACTTATAAATTTCAGCTCTTTAGGCTGAATTTCCAAAAGTTTACTCATTTCTCTGCCTTATCAACAAATTCCCGATCAGAATACCCAGTATCCACTTTTTCCCTGCAGAAGGAAAAAAAAATTCTATATATTAAGATCACAAAAAATGTCCGGCAAAATCTTTTTTTAAAAAATTAATTTTGATATATGCGTGCGTGCACGCACGCGCTTGTATAATAAGTGCATACCTTTTTTGCTGCTTAGAAACACCTAGAGTTCAAATAAATAAATAAATTTTATTTCAAATGATTTACTGTATGGGACCCCATAAGGAAATAAAAAAAGCAAATCCAAGCGAGGAAAAAGGCGAAATCAAATCAAAAGGTTTCTTGCACTGGATCCCGAGACAAAAATAGCGGAATTGAGAAGAGATTCTGAAAATCAATTTCCTTCCCCTTCACTCAATTTTCTCGCCAACCAAACAGAAAACAGACGATCGGAATTAACACGGAATGGACTCGAAGTTTGACCAAATGGTCAATCTGAAAACTTTTTGCACACTTTCTCACTCGCTTTGGATTCAGTTTCCAAAACGATTCCCGAGAAAAAAAAAAAACAAGAAAAAAATTAGAGAATTCAAATCAATAAAACACCGACCGACTCTGACTTGAATACTCACCGATTTCTCAGCCCGGATCGCTCGGAAAACGAGTGGAGTAACCTCCAAAAACGACGCGGTCTCCGAGCGTCTTCTCGGGGTCGTTCGACTGCAAACAAAGCCCTATCGGATTCGAATTCCTTAATCAAGAGAACGAAGAGAGATAGATATAGACTGTGAAGCTTGCCAATTTGGGCGAAGAAATTGTCGAGAGAGGCTGAGACAAAGAGAGAAAGACTTCAAAAGGAATCAAAATGATGCGTGAAAATTCCGCTTTTCAAACAGATATGTATATAGGTGTGTGTCTATATATATTGATATATATATATATATATATTTACGCAATATCTAATCAGAATAAGACCAAGCTTTGGTGTTATTGAGAAATCCAAACAGCAGGACAAACCCTAGGATTGTGGAGAGAGAAAATGCTAGAGAGAGAAAGTCTGGTTTTTGTGTGGGTTTGGTGATCTGAAAATTTGAAACGGAAAGACAGCAAAAATATATGATGAAGCAAGTGAAAGTGAAATCAGTAAGGTGGCGTTAGTTGCAGCGGCAGTTTTGGCGGGTCATTCGGTTCGGGTCGTCTCCTGTGGGTCGGGTCAGACTAGGAACCAATGCTTCTTATTTTATTTTATTTTTTGGTCCTTCTAATCAACGATATTAGGACATGTCATTTAAAAAAAAGTTTAAAATGCTTTTTAGATGGGATTAGCTTGGTGGATTAGAAGAGAGAAATTTAGAAAAAAGTTTCGTTAAAAGAATTCATGGATAAATGACCTTTTTAACGAGATTTTAATAGCTGAAATTGTGTAAAATTAGAAAAATAATCTTTTTAAAAAAATAATAAATCAACTATTAAGTATTTCAGTCATTGATTAACGGATATTTATCTGAATAAAAAATTTCGATTATTTACTTAAATAAGTATTTAAAACTCTATATTTATTTAATTTTTCAAACATTAACATATTCTATTTTTTATTAGTATGAAGGAGTATTTTTTTTTTTTTAATATAACAGTCATATCTTATTCGTTTATCTACTAAAGTAATGTATAATTATGCTTTCAACAAAAATATTGATTATTATATAATGAATTAAGCACTATTTGAACAAAAGTTAGAAAAAATATTTTTCATTTGAGTCGGGTCTGTCCGTCCAAACTCTTCACGGGAAAAAGTAAATGTAAGATAAAGGTCAACAGAGGTTCCGCCCACCCCCCTTCTCACGAAAAGACACTTTTTTAGACAAATAAATAAAAATTTTGTTTTTGTTTTTTTTTTTTTTAAGCAAAGCTTTTGTCTGGGTACTCTGGAAAAGAAGAATTGAACCGAAATAATTTATTGCAGAGTAGACTTCTAGCAAAAAGAAAAAACCATGTTTCGTAGACTATAATTAACTACAATAAATGGGGCTATCTGAGCCAGGGCAGTTTCAGTGACTAGTCCAATATCTACAAGGGTTGGTTTGATCTTCGTTTTTTTTTTTTTTTTTTTTCAAAAATAAAACAATAAAGGTGTATTTTAATGATAGGTGATTTTTTCTTTTTTTGGTAGAATATGATAGGTGATTTGTACCATATGACTGCATCGTATAATAATCATTTTGGAAATCAAACAATTCGCCAATTGAATTTTTAAAAAAATTATAAAAACTTGACTGTTTAAATTATATAATATTATTTCCGTGTTCTTTTAAACCTACCATAAATTTCTCTCTCTCTCTCTTTTTTCTTGGAAAAATAACTTTCAAGATTAGAAAAATAAAAATTTTGAGCTTGAGATACTACTTGTAATGTCTTGCCCTTTATAGTGGTAAAATGGTCCCTATCATGAAGAGATTGCTAAATCACAGTTCAACGTAACACAAGGGCAAATCAACGCCGGCTCAATTGCGTTTTAATGGATGCGTGACTGTTTTTTTTTTTTTTTTTTTTAATTAACGGAGTAATAACTCAGAAAATATTAAAGAATCATGTTGCAGGGTATGAAAAAGTAGATATATTATTGATAGAAAACTTAATTTTGTGATGATTTAATAGTTAATAACAGTGATCACGGAGTCATAATATTTAATCAGTGAAAATAGTTATGAAAAATTAAGAGATAAATTTTAAAAATAAAAGACATATTATAGACTTCAACTATTAAGGAGGACACATCAATTTATCAAAACATATATGCATAACTGAAATTCTTTTAGAAATTTTAGAGGTAAAAAATTTAGATTTTCTAAATTATTATCCCCACTCAATTATAGCGGTCTCGTTATTAAATATATCTTACTAATAATGCATTTTTTCAAACCTTACACAAAATTATTGATAATCCACCACAGCTAAAGATGTAAACCATGCAACAAGATATCATTTCATTGATCGCCATAATGTCATTTCTAAACTTAAGCAAAGAGAAAGGCGTGTGATCTCTTTTTCATATTTGGCATTTTCCACACACACACACACAAAAAAGGGGCAAAAAAATGAAAGAAAAATAATGATCATAATAAATGCTGGGAAGTAGGATTCCCATTACGAGAGAGAACAATATTAGATTTGGATTCAGAACGTTTGACCAGAATGCTTTTCAAACACTAACAAGTCCTAAGTATGATTTGCCCTCTTCTTTTTGTAGTCATCATTTCATTGGCCATAAGAAAAGCGCCATGTCAATTCGCAAGAAAAGTATCTTCTACCGACTAAAGAAATATATATATATATATATATTTAAACAAAATAATAATAATAAAAAGGATAATATATAGACGGTTCTAAAATATGTATGAAATAATATTTTTTTTCCTTCTTTTTTAGATAAGATTTCATTTAAGTGAGATTAGTTTTTTTACTAAGACAAGATTTCATTTAAGTGAGATTAGTTTTCTTTATAATAAAATAGGATCAAAATCACATCAAAATTAAAAAAAAACATACAGAACTAATAATTTTTAATATAAATATAACGACATAAAATAAAGTCTCATCAATAAGATTTATTTTAGACTCTATTATATAAATATCTCCATCTACACATAGCTCATGTAGAAAAAAGGAATATTATATTATGCAAAATCGTTTAAACTTTTTTTTTTTAATATAACATAATTAATTTCTCTTGAAAAAGAAAGGCTACTGAAAATTTACCGAACAAAGATGAGTTTAGTTGAAATAACAATTCAGCAAAATCTTCTAGCTGATTTCTCAGATGGTATAAAATGACTTCTCTCTCACCGACTCTATATATAATGTGATTGCGTATATGTTAGTTATGGCTATGAACATTTATTGTTTGAACCAAACGTTGCGTACAATATATATATAGACATCTATACACACACATATATATATATACACATATATATATATAAATGCAAGAATAATATTAAGAAGAAGGATATTACATGGATAAAGTAAATAACTAAAGAAAGAGAGAATAATCCTTACGTCAAAAGGCGCATGATTCTGATTTTTAGATGCATATAATTTCATGAAATGGCGAAGGCTTCCCAGAAATTCAAATACCAATCAAGAAAAATGATATTTTCATCAAACAAAAAGAGTGCCATTTGCATAAACATTCAATTTATAGCTAATAAATGTCTTGTCTTTTAAACGAAAGACGTGTTATTAAAGTATTTTTATGCTATAATTACTCTATAGAGAAGCACTGGAAATCTTTCCTTTCTCGAAGGCTTGGCTTTTGCCATTCTGTAAAATCCTTTTTTTTTCCCCCCCTTCTTTTTCTTTTTCTGTAAACTTTTAAGCTGTTAAAGTAGAATGACAATCTTAGCGGGTAAAAAAAATGCACAATCACTTTCCGACATTGGTGCTGACCAGCCCCTTATTATATATTCATATGTATGTCATGGATTTTGTATAAATATTTTCCTTTTCAAATTTTCCAAGGCCTCTAAGATTTTTCTTTCTTTTTTTATTTTTTTTCGTGGAGAATTCTATATGGCTATTCTGAAAATATAATATCTTACAAAAAACTTTACTCTCATTTTTTATGGGTGTAATTTAACAAAAATAATAACCCTTAGATTTGTCGGTTCTAATATCTTCTTATTATTTTCTTAATTAGTTTATGAAATTATTAAAATGTGTTTTACTCTCTTGTGTGCTTCATTAGAACTTACTGGTGAAATCAAGATGTAATTGGAATTAAGTTTTCTTGTGTTATGAATTCATTCTAATCATTGACATTTATATTTTCTTGATTTAAAATACAATTACTATTTAAAAAAAATAATATGTGTTTAATATAAAGATAAAAAGAAAAAAAAAAAAAAGAGTATTCTAGCTGCCTGGACCACACGGTCAATGTAGTATTATCTCTTTGGAAAATTCTTAATGCAACGTCCATAAATCAATTCATTATTTTGACATCTTCCACAATTAAAGTGTACACATGTTTTATTTTGGGAATGAGAAACCACTACGAACACATAACTTTTTCTCATCTCAGAGTTTTTACGATAAGAATTTATTTATTTATTTCATGTTCATCTTAAAAATTCAAAACATAAAATATAAAATACTTTAATTATAGTTCTAGTCGTTGAAATCTTAATTAAATAACTAAAACAGTAATTCCCAAAATATGAGGTTTTACATAAAAAGTTCTCTTATCTTGTAAAAAAATTTAAATGGTAGGATTTGGACTTTGATTCTACTAATAAGTATTCTTGTTTCAGCAATTATATCAATCTTTTAACGGTTTGATCAACTACCGTAATTCTATGTAATTTATAAAAATAATTTTTAAAAAATAGTTATGCATAAAATACAATTCCTGTTACAAGTTTTTTTTTTTTGGTCTTTTTATAGAAAATTAATGGTAGGGCAGGAATTGTACTTTTTATCATATTGGTATGAGTCGTTATTTTAATCATTACATTAACTTTTTAACAGTTTAATCTGTGAGTATCCACATTAAAAATTTACAGCATGCGACCAAATATTGCTTCTAATTATAAATCAAATAGTTGAAAAGGTAATCTAAAACACTAAACATCAGTATCCATTGGTAGAATAAAAGCATCATTCTTAACATAAGTTTTGTTTTGTTTTGTTTTGTTTTGTTTTGTTTTTTTTTGTTTTTTTTTTTTTGTTATTAACAACAAAGAATCGTTGTAGGACTCAAAATTGACAATTCTTGCATTGAACATCTCTTTTTTTTTTTTTTTCGGGTATACTAAGTAGGATTTTCCACAAAAACAGATTAATTAGATAAGGAAATTGGAGTTTGAAAAAAAAAAAAAAGGAGAGAGAGAGAGAGAGAGAGAGAGAGCGAGTGAGCTAGATAGAGATAGAGAAGGGAATCATAAATTACTTACTCCCATCTAAGGCTAATTAGACTTTACAGTGCTACAAAGAGATGAAGATATTTACTTTTTTTGACTTTTTGTTTGGTGCTTTAATCTTTATTCATGTATCTTATCTACAAGATCAAATTTTATTTATTTATTTATTATTTTTTATTTGGGGGGCATGAAAGTGAAAGGAAACCTACAAGTTAGTTGAGAGTTTGGAAAGAGACACGAGGAAATTAAAAACTTGGGCCATTTCTACGAAAGCCACAATAAATAATAGCTTCCCCAGACTCAACTCAGCTATTTCCCAATAGACAGATGTAG
Organism: Ficus hispida; assembly: GCA_025413025.1. Taxonomy (NCBI): domain Eukaryota; kingdom Viridiplantae; phylum Streptophyta; class Magnoliopsida; order Rosales; family Moraceae; genus Ficus; species Ficus hispida. Next base: position 18,869,788 of record CM046363.1, read on the forward strand.
ATTTTGGATGGCCTTCTCATTTCCTAGCTATATCTATCATGTAAGTGACAATTACAATGCATGAAAATTGGCCGCCCATGGTCCTTACATCCATAAATTTATCCAAGAAAAATGATATTTGGGCAGTAAAAAGGAAAACGACAAAAATTCAGGTGCAGAATTGATACAAATATATCAAGAATGTAGTGCTATTTTATTTTTTTTTATTTTTTTTTTGGGTAAGGAGAATGTAGTACATCTTGTAGACATGCCATGTACATTGAAATAGTATTTTCGGTAATACTCCTGAGGTACTTGCTATTCACCTTTTTTTAAAAGTTTTGAAGGTACTTCTATGGAGTGATAAGACGATCAAAGTCGTATCAAAATAAAAATATATAAAATTAATAGTTTCTTATAGTTATCATACAATTTGAAAACAAAATTCTAATAGTAAGTTTTTCTTCTTCTTCTTTTTCTTCTTCTTTTTTTCCCATTATTTTATTATAGAATTATCCTTCTCTTAGATCGATTCATGGAACAAATTGAAAGTGTAAAAAGTTTGTTTTTGTTTTCATAAAGAATTGAACATTTGAAGATTTGCAAGTAGCTCATGAAAGGGTTTTCTGTTATCATTAAAAAAAAAAGTTATTAAAAGACAAAGGGAAATAGTTAATTGAAAGGTAATACTCGTAAATCCGAAGACATTATTTGTTTTATTCGCATGAGTTTGCTTGTATCCCGTAACTTTTTTTTTTTGGGGGGGGGGGGGGGGGGTAAAATAGCTTCTACCCGTATTTACAACATGGTGCTAAGTGGTCGTTTGCATTTTCCTCGGATTTCTGTCACACAAATATACTTTTGATTAACATGATATAAATCTCAATCATAAATAATTATAGCATGATTTTTATTGTTTAAGCTATTAATATTTAAATCTCTGAGATTCGATTCATATATCAAATTATTTGTATCCCACTAAAGTTTCAACAACTAAAGACGAAGCAGGACTTAAAGGGGAGATAATGAGACTCGAATCCGGATAGATAAAATGGAGATACTTAACAAAGATATCAATATATTTTATCATTGTATCCATCCCTGTGTGAGTAAATATTTATATTTACTTCTTATTTTAAATATTTTAATTATTTTCGTATTTACATGACACCTAATTTTCTTAAGCCCATTAAAGGTCAGGGCCCAACCCATCATTCATGTTCAAAGTCCAATGGGCCGCCTGAGCACTGTCTTTCTCACCGTCCAACATACCACGTGTGATTCGCGTGCCGTGTCCGAACGGATGAGTTTTCCTTGGATGATCAAAACCCTTCCTTGTCAATATCACTGTTATGCCACAGAGCTATAAAAAGCCCTCCTTACCAGGTGTATTAACGGCCTGCCTGCCTTTCTCTCTCGCCTCGTGCCCTCCGTCTCTCTGTCCTCATTTCTCTTCACTTTTATTCTCTCCAGAGCTCAGAGAATCCTTCAATGGCGGCTGCCACCGGAGCTTCTTTGATCTCCCTCCGATCTCGCCCCGCGCAATTGCATCGGAGCTTGGTGCGTCTCATTTCCATGGTTTTCGATTCGATGTGAATCGAGATTTGTTATATTTTCACTCCCTTTTTTTCTCTTCTGAAATTTCATGCTAAGCTTTTGTTCATTTCGGTTTTTAGTGTTCTGTGTTTTGAACTAAGCTCGATTTGGTTATTGAGTTGTTATGGTGTTAGATTTTCATGACTTGGCTTGTTAATGTGATGTGAAAATCATAAGATCTGAAGATTTTGTACATGTTTTTGTTGGAATCTTGCTTCCATGAATTCATGCACATCAATACATGATTACGTCATGGTTCAACTCGTAAAGGACTTAAAAATAAATAAATGAAGAAATACTGTTTTTGATCTTGGTACTTTTGAAGTGAGGAAACTTGAACGAGAAATTATTCATTTCCTGTAAGAAATAGGTTACTAGAGATTCTCGTTTAATGTAGACATACGATATTTTATATATTTCTATTTGGCTTGAAAAAAAAAATGATATGTCATGGATACAGATTTGTTATGGTTTATAAGACTAGTTATGTGAAATAAAAGTGTTTTACTGGTCAAATATGGTAACTGAAATGTAGATTTTATCAAATTGGTTTTTGTTGCTCTCAGTTAATCGGGCAGGGAAAAAAAAAATCGAAATTAACACCAGTGGTGGTTGTACTGCTAATTTGGCTGCCCTAATGTTTTGTAACGAATTTGAAATTTGAAAAGAGTATAGCTAGGAAAGAATGATGGATGCCACTTTTCTCTGTGCTATTTGTTGCTGTTATTAAGCATGTACTGACGTTTTAAGGACTGGATTTATGTAACAGGCCACATCCAGTTCCTATGGCTCGAAGTTGGTTTCTGTGGTCTCATTCAGTTCAAGGCCGCGTTTTGGTCGCCTTCAAGTGACTTGTGCTGTATGTTTCCATTAATGAAGTGTTTTTATCTACCTAGTTTTTTCTTTGCTTTTACTCATATGGGCAATAGCTTTGCAACTCAATATTTGTTCATGCAAGGAATCTAGAAGAGATCTTGGTTAATACGAAATGTGGTGAATGGAAAATGTTCAACGACAACATAATCCAGTTACAGATTGCCTATCGTAAAACATGGTCATAGCGCTTTAGCCATTATGATTTGGTGTTAGGCGTGGCTTACTAGTCCATTATCAGGGTAGTGCGTTGCTCAAGTTTGCCTTTGTTCTAAGTTTAGGTGAATCATCGGATGATGCTTTGTTGTATTGGGATTTACAGAGATGTATATTGCCTAACGTAAAACAAGGTTATAGCACTTTAGCCTTTATGATTTGGTATTATGCGTAGCTTTCTGGTCCATTGTCAGGGTGTGCACGGCTCAAGTTAGCCTTTGTACTAATTTTGGGATGACGCTTTGTTGCATCGGGTTTTACAGAGCTGTCTATTTTCCCAAACTGATCAAGTTTTACAATTAGAGATGCTTGTAAAATTACATTTGTGCTTTGCATGTAAAAAGGAAAAATGTACTGTGTTATTTTAGTCTTACACTTGAGCATCAGTAGGAGGAAATTTTGGATACAATTGCTGCCCATCTCTGTACCTTACAGGATCCATTGGCAGTTGGCGTCATGAGTACAGCCCGATTAGTTATTCTTTTTATCAGTTCTGTTGTGCGTGTGATGTCTAGTCGTCTCCCAGTATGCTATTTGTATGTATGCTAAATGTATATAAAATGTCCTTCTGCAGGCCAAGACAGAAACAGTGAACAAGGTGGTCAGTATAGTGAAGAAACAATTGGCACTTTCAGATGAAACCAAAGTTTCTGGGGAGTCAAAATTTTCTGAACTTGGGGCTGATTCTCTTGATACGGTACTCTGAAATTGTCCCTCAACTCCTAACTAGTTTTGAATAGTTATTCGGCTGTCATATGAGCGTTAGCATTTAAACGCTTGAGAAGTAAATCATATATTTATTCTAACTTGTACTGTCCATCACTAGGTTTTTAATTCAATCTCTCTTTCTTTTTTTTTTTTTTTTTTTTTTTTTTTTTTTTTTGAATTACTGGTAGTGGTTCTTGCTTTAACTAGCATATGTTGTGTCTGCTTTAGGTTGAGATTGTAATGGGACTTGAGGAGGAGTTTGGAATTAGCGTTGAAGAGGATAGCGCTCAGAGCATCGCTACCGTTCAGGACGCTGCAGATCTCATTGAGCAGCTCGTTGAGAAGAGCTCTGGTAAGGAATGTTAGAGGCAAAGACGCAGGCAGAGGCAGAGCATGAATATGAAGATTTTAGCTTGGTCTAGGTGGAGTATCTAGAAGTTTGGGTTATGAACAACTCTAGGGCCTTTTTGTTTTTGCTTTTGTTTTGGTTCTGGTAATGAACAATATTTTAAATTGTTTGTTTGAGTGCATTACATCATAAACTCTTTTATGTTTCTGCGTTAGTCCAATTCTACTTGATCAAGTGGAGAATTCAGATAATTTGCATTTCATGTTGAAACATTTTTGCCTTACAATATGTCAAGCTTCGAAATATAGAAGGAAACCTGGGACTGAGGAGTCCATGTGCGAGCACGGCGCTCTGTGTCTGAAAGCACATGGCCTTTTTAACAAGTTCAAGGAAAGATATCGATAACAGCTTTATGTATGTATATGAAAAATATTAAAAATATCAATTCTAATCTCAAATGTTGAATACAATATATGGAATATGAGTTGACATTCTTGATAAGTATTTAAAACATTGTCACATTAAATTATTACATCAATCAATAAAAATTTAAAAGTGGGGATTAAAATTGGTGTTCTTAGCACTATCATAAGGAAAATGCTATGTTTTGTTTGGTAATAGATTGTTTTTCAAAAAAAAAAAAAAAAATTGCTAACCAAAACTATTCCAAAATAGTGTTTTTTTTTTACAAAGTCATAAAGTCATAAAATAGAAAAAAAAAAAAAAAAAAAATTTCATATTTCGTTAAGAGATGAGAAAATAAAATAAAGTAGTATTCTCATTCTCATTTTCTACGATTTATATGTTTGGGTTTTTTTTTAAAAACATACCTGACAATTATTTTTTCTCATATTCAATCTCTAAAAACACACAATTTCCAAAAATATTGCACGATTCTTCTTTGAAAAAAAATAAAAACAAAACAACTCAATATCATTTTGAAAATGTTCTCATTATGCCTTAAAAACAAAACCATTTTTATTTTTTAGTAAAGGTCATAATGGTTATGACCTTTACTAAAAAATGATCAAAAATTAATTTAAAAAAATAAAAAAAAACTGGTCATAATGATTATGACTGGATGGTCATAATGGTTATGACCTTTACTAAAAAATGATCAAAAATTAATTTATATGACCTTTACTAAAAATGATCAAAAATTAATTAAAAAAAAAAACTGGTCATAATGGTTATGACTGGATGGTCATAATGATTATGACTTTTACTAAAAAATGATCAAAAATTAATTTAAAAAATAAAAAAAAAACTGATCATAACGGTTATGACCGGTGTCATAATGGTTATGACCTTTACTAAAAAATAGTAAAAAATGTTAGATTTAAAAAAAAAAAAACTTTCGATGGAAGTTTCTCTCTTTACATGGAAGTTTATCTCTATTATATGAAGATTTGGGTTTCAAAATGGACGGGGGGCTAGGCGGAAAGTGAAAAAAGAAATAAGTTTCCGGTGGGTGATAACTCTCTCTCTTTAGATTTCAGTTTTCTCTCTCTAAAATACTGTAGATGTTGATTTAAAAAACTTTTTTGGACCATGCGAGGGAGAGAGATATTTGAGTTTGTAGGAGATGAGGGTAAATCTGTAATTTGATATACATTAAATGCTACTGGCCCCATATTAAGTGCTAAAATTGATGGGGATAAAAAATGATGCTGTTTTTAATATTATTTATTTTACAAATGTTAAAAGTGAAATTAACCTAAAAATTAACACTAAACTTACATAACACAAAAATATAATTAAAATTTATGTCATATTAGATAAAAATAAAGAATTTATGTCATATTAATCAATAGATGAAAAAAATATGATTATTTAAGTAATTTTCTAATCAAAATTTGACACAACATAATGGAATTAAAACCAGAAATTAGTCGGCGGGGGGGGGGGGGGGGGGGGACAGTAGTGCAAAAAGTACTCGCTTACCACGTGTGAAATGGAGTACACCCTGCCACCGTTCAGTGCTTTTTTTTTTTTGGCCTGATGAGTTTCTTACATTAACGTTTTTTTTGAGACCACTCTGAAACAAGAAAACAAGTTTACACATGATTTTACCCATGAAGATTACGACCTAGTAAGAATGAGACTGATTTGTATACAATCAGAAGCACCACACACAATCCAGCTTTCTTAGCTTTAACGACTGCAAAAACAAAGGCTAAAATGTGATTTGCGTCAGACAATCGAGTGAAAGTCACTTAGCTACTTGCAGGCTGGGAAATTCATCATCCGGTTAAAAAATATTTACTTTTATTTACAATGACTTTAATGGATTACATCTTTTTATGTCTCGGGATGATTCCGCTTCCACATCATTCATTCCCAATCTTCGTCGAAGAAACCGGCATCTTTCATCTCCGAGTAGTATACATCTTCCAAGTGCAAACCTTCCTCCTGTGTTAACAAAAAGTATTTAAGTACCAATTTTATGGGACGACTCCTTTGAAAACATTAGTAAAAAAGTGTGTGATTAACAAAAGAAGACGATCAAATCGAAGAAATCATGACATGTAATCTCGCAGGAGATAAAGTGCTGACCTTGAAAAAGTCGGCTAGAAATGTTATGTATATAAGAGGAAGATAAAACGCATGGTAACAGACGATAGTAGCACCATATAACCTGCGATAGAAGTTGGTCCTTTAGAATGTGACATAAAAAGATATAGGTTTAAATGGAAACTTGTAGCTCAAGCAAACAAATGTAGAAATACCAGAATCCAAATCCAGCCCCATTCCCAGTAAGTCCACAGGCAAATATTGATAGTGCATTTAACAAGAACATGATCACCGTATATTTGTAGAATGCAGGTCTTGCTGCAAAAGAGAACCGAGAAATCAGATTCCATTACACAGCCACCAAATTAATGTTGACCAACTTGTATAACTATGAATAGAATACATCACTGAGCTTACCTGGTAATCTTTCTCTCCACTTGGAATTGTACATGAACAATACAAGACCATAAACTGCAGTAAGCACCAGCCTGTGGATAATCCACAGGCCCCACTTTTTATGATGCGCTTTGTCATTGCTGTCAATGAATAACGGGATCCCAAATCCAAACAGATATATTGCCTGCACGAGAAACCAGTATCGCGTCACTATTTACTGATATCAATGTGCATATGCCAATAACAACAGGTAAAAGAAAACCTATAAAATGTAAGCATTTTTTAATCACAAACAAACATACACTGCTCGAGAAGGATGAAATGTGAGAAACCAAAATAGATACCTTGAGAATTATGTCCAAACCAACAACAAGACCCGAAACGCCAAAAGTCCGTGTCATAGCCTCTAATCCATTCACATGGTTTCCTTGAAACAAAAACGCTAGCAAGCTTACTTCCAAAAATAGCATCCCAGAAGTGGTAAACAAAGATAGGACATTCCATGCTAGTTCTTTCCCAGGAGTGCACTCCCATGCCTGTGCTATTCAAAAATCCAATCCGATCTTAGCTAAGAGATAAAAGAAACTTCATATAAAGGATTCGAAAACAAATCATCAATAGGACTCTGATAGCATAGTCTTTACAAGATCGAGACGAGGAAAACATTTCATGGTATTATGAAAACACACCACCACAGCAATGTTTTGAACTCCAGATCCCAAAGCACATGAGGAAAAAAAAAAAGTTCCGTAGAGAGCCATACAAAGCCCCCGATCGACTCTTGCTGTTTAGAAAATTACAATACACCTTGTTAAATCAATGTTCCCCCCTCAAAGACAGCCACCATCAGAACTCAAAAGCACAAAGGACACCATAATGCACCATTCGGAGACAAATTTCGCAAGTAAGGTAAATTCAACTACAGATGAGCTATTGCGGCAATTCAAATAAAACTAAACTAAATAAAACAAACAACAACAACACTATCCAGAACCTACTTTTTTTTTGCAAAATTACTCTAAAAACGAAAATAACAGTAACCTCAAATCCAGCCAAACCATAATCGTACATACCACTAAATTGCTATTAAGTCCAAAAACTAAAATCGAAACCATGATAATTCTAAAACAATAATCAATGAATCAAAGTACACCAAGAAATGAGCCAATTTTAGATGATAAAAACCCCAAATTCGGTATAAAAGTTGAAAGAAGACGAACCTGAAAAAGGCACCAAGCGAGATTGAGCAAACTGACAAGCCAAAGGCAGGCGTAATAGGCGATCATGATGTAAGAGCGGCCATGGGAGAGTTTAGGGAAGCTTTGCCTGGCCTGGTATCCCAAGTAGAGGACAAAGAGAAGCGAGGCGACAACCAGAGCGGCATTATGCCAGAATCCATGGCAATCCGTGATCCAGCTATGGAGTACCGGACCCGAATCTTCGACTGTTAGGGTGAAATTCGAGGTCTGCGCAACAGGGGCTTGGGCTCCTGGCTGTGAGAGAATTTCTTCCAGAACGCGCATTTTCGCATCAGAGGAGGAGCGAAAGATCGTAGCTTGAGTTGATTTGCAGAAAACAATTGGGCAATCAAGGTAGAAACCCTAACCCTAGGTCTGGTTTGAGAAGGGATTTGGGGACGAGTCTCGAATGCACGAAGGTAGAAGATCGAACAATTTTTTTTTTTTTTTTTTTAACGTGACATGACATTATTTTATTTTATGTGAGGATTCAATTAACAAAACATTTTTCTTGAATTAAAAATTAATGTGGCATAGTGTCGTTTCAAAAACATCAAAGGTGACTCTTTTATTAGAAAAAGAAAAGTATGATCTCATGTATACTCAATAGAAAAATTTAGGTTCATCAATAATAATCTTTTTTTCTTTTTTTGTCATTTTTCTTATAGTTATGTATATATGATTAGATCATATTTATTAATAAAAAATTAATAACTTATTATTACGTAAGTTGATATTAAAAAATTAAAATTAAAATTAGTATCTTAAATATTATTTTAATTAATGTTGTGATGTTTTATGATTTTTCAAGTTAAGGTTAACATAATTTATAATTTTAAAATTTTTCATATTTTAAATTTTTAAAACTAAAATTTTCACTCTAATAAAACATTATTTCATTTTTTTAGGTCATTTTCTCCGTTATGAAGAAAAGAAATCCGAAAAAATTTTACCATTCTTTTTAATTTTAAAAGTTATGAATTAAAATCAAGTCCTTGCTGTTGAGATAAATATGAAACTATGGCTAAATGAAGCTTACAATAACACCATTATCTTTTTTCTAATACATATATTTTTTAGGATAATTTTTTTGATAGATAATTTATTGAGTCTATAAATGTATGAGAATTCAAACAAATGAGAAGGGATTCAGGATTTTACATCTAAGACGTTTACTTTCACGATCTTATCTCTAAGAGGGTTTAACTATTTAAATTAGTTAATTCTTCTAATCTTTAATTTTTATTGAGTTTATTGTACCATATTCATATTGTATAAGATCTATTAATATAGGGAAAAAACATAATAAGTTTTTTTTTTTTTTTTAATTTAGGATGTTTAATTCGAAGTCTTCACTTTTTAATACACTCATATATAAAACTACTATACAACTATATCTATAACGACAATAAGAATTCTTGTTAAGAATATCAATGATGAGCACACCTGAATAGCAAAAAGAGAAAAAAATATAGAATGAAATCAAGAACAAATGATTTGTTATTTATATGATTTTTTTTATCAAATTATTCTTAAAAAATTCAATTGTGAAAGTAAAAAGCAAAATGCACACGTTCAATAGTTTTTTTTTTTAATTGAATTAATATCTTCAATAGTTAAAGCAACAATTAAGTGAAACTTTTAAAATGAAATATAAGATAAGTTGGTTAAAAAAAAAAAATTAGAAAGTACTTCACAAGATACGTTTGAAAAAAATAATTAAAAAATGATAAAATTGTAGTAAAACCCATTTTATATACCCTATTGATAGAATTCAATTTTAAACTGTTCAGATGTAATCGAATTACTGAGATGCTACTTATATACAGTAATTATTATACAATTTTTATCTTACAGTAATATTTGATTAAAAAATTAAAAAATAAAATAAAATATTACAAATTTTCATCATCGGGGTTGGGATGCGGGGCCTCAAGCATTTGCGAGGGGGCGTGTTGGGGGAAGGGGGGTATGGTCGGTGTCGAGGGTGGGCAGGACCTGGTTAGTGTCGAGGGTGAGGGGAGGGGGGGCTCGAGCGTAGGGGTTGGGGAGTCTGGTTGATGTCGGGGGGGGGGGGGGGGGGCGCTTGAGCGCAAGGGAGGGATGGTCTTGTCAGCATCCGGGGTTGGGGGGGACTGATCTGGTCGGGGAGGTCTATCGCAAGCGTCGGAGAAGGGAATGAGTGGTTTTTTTAATTATTATTTATTAATATATACTGATATGAGGTAAGGTGTATAATAATTATTATACACAAGTAATATCTTAACCATTTAATTATATTTTAACAGTTTGAAAATGAGCTATATCGATATGATATATAAAAGGGACTTTACTGTAGCTTTATCCTAAAAAAAATATACAATTGTTCAAAAGAAAAAGGAAAAAAGACCGAAGAAATATAAAACGGGAAAAATAAATATTGAGACAAAAAAAAAAAAAAGAATATTTGATGCTAGTCATTGCTTTGAGAGTTAAATACTTACGTTTTTTTTTATTTTTCTTATGTAATTATAACTAAGCTTTTGTTTGATAAGTTAGTTGGAGATAGAATTTTTAAGTTGAAGTTGGTTGACTTTTTAAAAACTAGTTATAAATTTTGTTGACTTTTCAGAAAAAGATAAAAATTAAGATGAAATAGTACAATTTAGTTTGAGTTAAACTTGAATACCAAACGGAGGCTAAGTATTAAGTTACATGATTTGTTTTTTTTTTTTTTTTTTTTAATTTAGAAAATAAAATCAATAAGTTAAACATATTTTTGAGGTGTAAAGGAATTGATCCTAATAAGAAGGAGCATTGACTGACCTTCCTTTGTGCCTTAACGTTCGGATCCTTTAAATTCCAAAAATCTCCTTGATACAAGTTTCAATCTCAAACACTAAAAATGACAGATCAAAAATTAAATTTCAATAATAATACTTTCCAGGAAGTAGCTAGGCAATTTGAATGATTTCTTGCAGTGCAAATAACAACAAACCAACAACTTGAATTTAATACATATTATTAATCAACTTTTTTTTCCCCTTCTTTTCCCCAAAAGAATTGGCTATGGATAGAAGCAGACATGAGTATGCTAAGCAGAACAGCAACATGGGAACACCACGGACGCCATTGTCGCCAACGCCGTTGCCTCTGAACCGCCATGCTAGGATGGGCTCGGCGACTGGCTTGGCCATTGCCAAGAAGGCACAGAACGCCAAATCCGCGGCGCAAAGGCTTGCGCATGTCATGGCACACCAGTCTGCAGATGATGATGAGGATGATGATGATCTTTTGTATGATTATAATGGCCCTATGAGCAGCAACACAGGAAGCCTCGGACTTGGCAGTGGAAGGGCTATGCCATCTCGGTCTCCTATGGTACTACTGCTAAATGGAAGACAAATTATTTATTTATTTTTTTTTATTTTGATGAATTTGCTATGATTTGCCTAATCGGTGCATAATGTCATGAAAAACGGATACGAATTTACTAATCTTGTTTATGTTTGTGTCCGTTAGACGGTTCGTGGTGTTAGTAATCAAGAGCAATCTTCTTCTAGAAGAGCAATTCCAGGTCCGAGATCGTCTTCATCTCTCAACAATCTGGAGAAACTATCACCACGACCGTTATCATCATCATCCGCCCTTTCAATTTCAGCTAGCAGTACTCGAAGTTCGCAGTCCGTGAATCCAGTAGAGCAGCCTCAATCAGCTTATTCCATATCTGCTGATCGGACATTTGAGTCTGCAATCTCTTTTGAACAATCTCCATTGAAGTATTCTGCTACTGCAACGAGATCATTGCAACAAAACAATCCGAATGAGCAGCCTAACTCTGCTCGTTCGACTATATCTTCGCGATTTTCATATCAGCCTTCCATTGAACAGCCTCCTTCTGTTATAACAACGCGATCATCGCAACAAAACAACACTAATGAGCAGCCTAACTCTGCTCGTTCGACCACATCTTCGCGATTGTCATCCATCGAACAGCCTCCTTATGACCGTTCTCTGTTAGTTGGCCCTCCTCACTTGGGAGTCAAGACAGTTTCCACGGTCCCAGCTAGTGTTCCAATCACGCTAAAGCCGCCCTCTCCGGCAACGTCCTCAGATGTTCATGTTGCAAGAGATAAAAGGTATCCTTCTCAATCTTCTCGGGGACTATTTTTTAATCTCAACAATTTTAGATCATGCCATTGTTTTAATTAGCTCGGGTTGATAATCCAGGTTGTCACTAGATCTAAGTATGAACTTGAGAGATACTGGCAATCAACGTTCTTCTCCGGTTCTACAAGATGAGGAACGTCTAATTCAACTCGTTCAAAAATCGTCAACTTTCTTACGTTTCAACTTTTAAACTTTCAATTCTATATATTTACAAGGTTTTGTTTCAATGCAGCTTGATATGCTACAGGAAGAAAATGAAAGCTTACTTGAAAAGGTGATGTCAGAAAATTTAAAGTAACTTACATGTGCAAATAATCTTTCTATCACAAATCTTTCTTCCGTTAAGGACCATCGATAATGTTTTTCCCGCTTTTGAAGTTCGAAACGAGATCTTCTATCAAGCATGTTAGCTATTGCAGCACCATAAATTCACTGAATTGTAGACAATTTGATACTTTTTTATTTTGCTTTTTTGGAATTATATTTTGATTTGTACCTCCCCAGCTTCGACTAGCAGAAGAGAGGTGCGAGGAATCAGACGCACGGGCTCGGCAGCTGGAGAAACAAGTAAACTGTCTACAATACCTTCCAAAGCCTTAATGTCGGAATCTGATGACATAAAGGAATAATTCTGAAAAACATTTTTCAACTTTTTTTTTTTTAATTCACCCTTTTAGGTTGCTTCTCTTGGGGAAGGTGTAACTTTAGAAGCCCGCCTTCTAAGCAGGTATAAGCTTCGATATCCATACATCAAATCGTGTTATATATATATATATATATAATAGCTAACTTTCTTATGTTTGTTTTACTAATCAGAAAGGAGGCTGCACTACAGCAAAGGGAGGTTTGTATATACGCTTACATCGAGATTTTGCTTATGTTTCTTTCCACTTTTCTTGTTTGTTCTAAAAGCACAATAAAGAGATAAGCTTTTGCTTCCTTTGTTTATTTGCAATTTCTATCGAAACATGGTTTAAGAGAACTCTCCTTGCAGGCTGCTTTAAGGGTAGCAGCGCAAACCGGTAGAAACGATCTAAATAATGAGATTGTTGCACTTAGAACAGAAGCCGAGGTATCCAACTAAAGCTTTGCATATTTTGTTCTCTTTTTGGTTCTAAAAGCTTTTATACGAACTTCTTGAGTTTCGAGTTAGGTGGCGAGGGATGAGGCAACGTTGGCATTGGAGAATCTCCATGAAGCGGAGAGAGAACTGAAGTCACTTCAAGTCATAACCCAGAGAATGATTCTATCCAAGGAAGAGATGGTCTGTACTTCACCTTAGTAGTGTTTGTCTTTTGCAAACTCTAGCTTTCTATTCTTCATGTCTGATATGTTTTCCAGTGCTCATCGTAGGAAGAAGTCGTTCTCAAGAGGTGTTGGCTCGCTCGTTATTGGAGATTATGCGTTGAATACGGTAGAGTTACTTTACTTTTTGATCTCTCAAATGAAAAGGAAATTCCTTGTATTTTCCGCTTTCGCAGTTTATAAATCATGATGTTTACCGGGCACTTAACCTTTTTGGTAGGTATCCATTCCGAGATTGCGAAGGCAAGACACGAATTCTGGTCGTCTTTAGCCCCTTTACCTGTCGAAGTTGTGTTGGCCGCTGGACAAAAAGCCAAGGAAGAGAAGAGTAAGACTCCGTTTGGATTTCTTTTCTGTGCTTTCATATCTGGTATCTGTCTATTAATCATTACCATAAACCGTTTTTACTCGTCAATGACGGTTGAGAAGACAACGATTTAGACGGAGTAGAGAATGAACCGCGAGACTGGAATGAACTTTCTGGGGATGGAAACATTGAGAACATGCTTTTAGTTGAAAAAGGCATGAGGGAACTGGCTTCCTTAAAGGTAGAGGATGCTGTGGCGCTCGCTATGGCTCTACAAAGACGCCTGACTTTGATAAGATCCGGTTTATCAGGTGAAGTTATTTACTGAAAACAACAAATCCAACTTCTGTTTCTGTACCAAGCGTGACAATACCAGTTGCATTACAATTTTTTTCCTCTTTTTTGTGTTTTTTTTTTCTTCGGTCAGCTTCTGAGGGTGTGGATGACTTGAAACTGCCTATTGAGGGACAGTTTGAAGCATTTGGTATGTTCAGAACAAAATTACAATTTAAATTAATCATTTCATGATTTGCTTAGAATTATCAAAAGTAATGACATGCTTTGCTTTCAGAATTGAGCAAAGAGGAATCGGACGACGTTCTTTTTAAGCAGGTACAAAAATTCTTCACTAAATTCTCTAATCATAAAGAAATCTATGGAGCAAAATCTTCAATTTTAACGTGTTCCTTTATTCGATTACTGGACATAAATAGGAAGTTGAGTCTCTTTTAAGCTGGGATTTTTATTTTGTAGGCTTGGCTTACGTATTTCTGGAGAAGAGCGAAAAACCATGGACTGGAGCCAGATATAGCAGATGAGCGTTTAGAGCTCTGGATATACCATGATACCAAGCCAACAACTTCACACGACGCCGTTGACGGTACAATTCTCTCTTTCTCTCGAAGTTGTTAGGTGTATGAGCCTAATTATCGTTCCGATGCACCTTGAGAGGCGTGAAATTAATAGTGAATGTAACTCTCATGTTGATTTTTGATTGGATTGCTTTCATTAGTAAAAGATTAGGCAATTTAATCAGTGACATTGTGTCTTTAAAGACAATATGACTTGAATTTGCCTTTGCTTGGTTTGGCTACTTTAATACAGTTGAGCGTGGTCTTATGGAGCTAAGGAAGTTGGGCATTGAAACTCAATTATGGGAAGAATCCCGGAAAGAATTTGAGCTCGACATCAGCCGCAAAAGACGGAGTCAGTCCGACTTCTGATATGCAATTTGAGCTCCATTTCCACTTGCAAATTTTCCCTCCTAGTTGGTTGTTTCATCTTTGTACTATTCTTCACCAAGCAGAGCTTTTGCAATCATAATTTCCAGTGTCAAAAGACTCAAAATCTGGTCTTAAAGTGGCTATTTTCAGTTTGCAAGACACAGTTCCAATGCAGATCATTATTATGAATTCTATTTGCATGTAATAATGATTATTACTATTGTTATTATTATGAGTTTGTAGTCGAACCTGTTAGTAGAAAACCGAAATAACTAGTTATAATAGGCATGAAGGGTCTAAATGAAACATCTTCTTTTTATACATAGATTATAAAGCAATTCTCTAAAATTTCAAATTTTGAAAGAAAAGAGAGGAAGATAAACAAAAATACTAATTAAAAGAGGAAGTGCTTTAGATACGTCAATTCTCTTTTTCTCTTATCCAATTGCAAAAAACCTTCTTAAAAAATTTAGCCTCTGTTCGGATCACCGTTTGGAGACTGTTTTTGGGTACTATTTAAAATGTTTCTTCGGTATTTTCTCTCAGAAAATTTTAGTTCATTATTTAAATTTACGTTTCAAATCTATGATCCGAACAAACCATTAGAAGTGCATCAGTAAGAATTGCCAATAACTTACAGAATTCATAATTGGGTTCCCATGTTCTATGAGAATTTGATAAACTTGACAGGTAAACCACGCTGCTCAAGATCAAAAATCATAATTTATATTTTTTGAAAAAGGGGCAATTTTGCAACGAATTGTCAGCTCAAGTCAGCTAAAAATAAGGATCACAACATCCCAAAGCATAGCTAATAAATATAAGGGGGAGTTTGCCATAACTATCCAAACTCCCCAACTCAAACTTTTTTTTGTCTTTTTTCAAAAAAATTTTGTCTTTTTCCTAAAAATTTTTTATCTTTTCTGAAAATTCAAAAAAATTTACTATTTAAACTTAAAAATCTCAACTCAAACTAATCCACCAAACACCCTTTAAGAATTCATATCTCCATCCCACTTTAAGTACAAACCTTGGCCCTATTGCTCAAGTTTGGTGAAGGTTTATTATGCCAGAAAGTGGAAAGAAATGAATGGAATGAAAAAGTAAATGGAATCAATGTATTTCCATGTGATTTGTAGGATTATCGCTTAAAAATAGTATATTTGAATTATTACTTTAATTAAAATAGTTTTAATATTATTACCGTCAAGTTATTTATCATTATAAATGGTCAAAATTTTAAATAAGAGGACAAAAAACATAAGCATATATGTTTGAAAGGTTGTTTCTACAATTTTGAATTTCTATGTCTTTTGCAGAAATCATGTGAAGAACAAAGTCAGATTTGTGTTGTTTGTCTAATAAATTTGCCACTTTCAAGACTATTGCAAAACCGAAGGAAATAAGAAAATTTTATGTAATTAGTGAGGCATGGTTTTTTGGTCACATCCTTATTTTCGTCGACCATTTGGGGATGATCTACTCATCTATGACAAGGCCACCAAACCCACCTTTTTTTTTCTTATGGTTTTTTTTTTTTTTCCTTGATGATGAAAGTGCATACGCACCAAGTTTGACCTTAAGGATGCAACCATTTTAGTCATTAGTTTTACTTTTTATTTTTTAATGGAAAAATCTCAATTCAATCTAAATTCATATATAGAAAATTATGTGATAAGATAACTAATAATATTCTATATATAGAATCCGTCAAATCACATTACAATTATATCAAATTAAAAGAATGGGATAACTTGATGATATTTGATAAAAATCTAATCCTTTATAAATTTATAAAAACTATTATATCATCATTGAAAAAGTTTTTTAACCGTCTAACTAATTGTGTATACTATAAATATTTAACATGAATATTTATAAATTAAATCGTTAGTCTTTAATTTAATAATTAAAAAATAGTTACTATCAATGTAAATAAGTGGTCCTAGGTCGGAGCTCCTTTCAAATTAAAATAGCACCTTTTTTTTAAGAGAAAATTGTAAAAATAATCTTTTAATCTCATATAAACATATTAATATTTATCATCTTTTTATTTAGATTTTTGACCTTTTTATATATCTTGTAGTTGTGGTAATAATTGAAAGTGATTCTTTTTCAAGGGCAACCTTACACATCATTCTTTTACTTGACACCGGCAACATGCTATATAATTTGCACGTGAATTGATTTTTACGACAACTTAAAAACTATATCAAAAATCATTATAATGACATAAGCAATGATGTAATAAATTAAAACCGTGCGTTCAATCTCGCCGGTTGCTCTCTGATAGAGCTCCAATCCCCTCCACACACGAGCAATAATCGCCTCCAACCTCTTCAACCATTTTGTCCTCAACCAGCCATGAATATCAACTAGTAATTGAAGGATATAATTGATATTTTCAAATAAATAACTAAATAAATAAATATTTTATTGGTGTTATGTTTTGATAATTTTGCAACAAATTTCGTCTTGCTTAAAAAATCAATCAAAGGCACGAAATTGTGGCATTTCTCTAGAGTCCATTTTTGGGCTTAGATTTAAATGGGCTTTCTGAGGAGAATCACAAAATGGCCCACTAATTCACACTGCCTCAAGTGGAACCACTACACTGACACAATGAAATGACCAAAAACACCCCACATTTGGTTAGGTGAGCGAAGGTAAACACGAGAATCCACCATTTTTATTTTCGCTCTTCTCACAGTCCCACGCTCTCATCTTCTCTCTCCTGTCTTTGGTCACACCGCTTCCTTTGCTATAAAACCGGTCAACCTCATTTGCTCCATTATCCTGTTTTTCTTCCTTCAGCTTTTTATAAAAATATCTCTCTTTTTCTCAGCTGTGGGGGTGTTCTGAGGTGAGCTCGATTTTTCCCTGATGACCGATTAACGTTCGATTCTCTTTTATTTTCTTTTCTATACTTTGGGTTTTCCTTTTTTTTTTTTTTTTTTTTTTTTTTCTGTGGGTTTTAGTTTAGTGATCTGGACCGTGTGAGACCTGCTTGAGTTTTTTTTTTTTTAATTCTTAATTTTTCTCTTCGTTTTTCCGCTTCATTCTTGTTGATCTTTAAAGATCTTCTTTTTTCAATGCAAAATACAGCAAAGTTATGTTTTTATTTTTTATTTTTTATTTGTCACTGATTCTGTACGATTTTTTGCTCTGGAAACTTTGCTTGTGCTGAAATGAAACTAAATTCAAAGATTATTTACTTGTTTTTTTCCCTCCTTCTTGTCTTCTCGGAATATACTTCTATTCATAAATCGGTGAAGGGGGGTTTTTGGTCCCCCTGATTGTTATAATACAAAATCTTCCTTTGGTCTAAGAGAGTTTAAAGAAAATAAAACTTGTATATATATATATATATTCTGAATGTTTATCCATGTCCAGATGCTTGTAATGTTTTATTTTGACAATTAGGATGTGGATTTGGTGAAAACTAGAGTGAATTCATAAACCCATGTTCGATTTTCTTTATGAGATTTACTATTTTGCTTTTGTTATGTCGTTAAAACATTGATTTTGCACATCCAAATGATTAAAATCTGCAATGTTGTTGTAGCCAAAACTTGAACCAGGTCTTGCATTAGATATCTTTCCTTTCTGATTAGCTGATCTTGCTTAGATCACAGAGAACGATGGGGAAAGCTGTTGCTGTTCTTGGATCCAGCGAGGGCGTCACTGGAACTATTTACTTTACCCAGGAAGGAGATGGTAACTAGATATGCTACTACTTATAGTCGTGGTTAATCTGTTTAGGAGGAACAAATCCGGTTTTGGGACTCGACATTGAAAACATCTTGTTCCATTTAAGTCCTTCTGTTGAGAGTCACTTAAAAAGTGGATGGCAAATGACATGTGACAGTCACCTGGCAGTTCGTTAAATGCCCTTTCAAAGCGTCACACGACTGACACATGTTATTTTACATCCACTGTTGAGCAGAATTCTTGACGAAACTGGGAAGGGCTTTAATGGAATAATTTTATAGTTGGGATGTTTTGAGTGTCATGCTTGTTTGTTTAATAACGATTTACCGTTTAAATTGATGTTCTTCTTTCTTTTACAGGGCCAACCACAGTGACTGGAAACGTTTCTGGCCTTAAGCCCGGGCTTCATGGTTTCCATGTCCATGCTCTTGGGGACACAACCAATGGCTGCTTGTCAACTGGTATAGTCTGATCTACTGTGACCTTCGTCACTTTGTAATGACTTTATAAGCTGATGAAATTGTGATAATGAAAAAAAAATTCAAACCCAATGCTAATGCTATGAATTTCCTTGTTGATCTATCTAATTGTCAAGTTTCTTGCAGGACCACACTTCAACCCTGCTGGTAAAGACCATGGTGCCCCTGAAGATGAGCATCGTCATGCTGGTGACCTCGGAAACATCACTGCCGGTGATGATGGTAAGCAAGAAAAACTTTCCTTTCTCCATTTATTAATCACCGCTTAATAGGATGTTTTTGTATTAATTGAGTCATGGTTTTCGTTTTTTTTCTTCCACAAGTTATTCTTTTACCATTTATGGCATGAGAATGGAATTGGGCATTTGATTACATATTTTGTTGGAAACTTGGTTCCGAATGCTTATAAATAACCCTTTCCCATGCTTGTTTGTTTCAGGAGCTGCTACCTTCACAATTGTTGACAAGCAGGTAAGCTTCTTTCCTCTCCTATCTGTTTAAAAATATGACGAAACAAAAATTTTGTGAGGGTTATAATAATACATTTCTTATTCTGTGTAATCGAATTTTAGCGCCTCTTTTCTGAAATATTCAATTTCCATTGCAGATTCCTCTCTGTGGACCAAACTCCATCATCGGCCGTGCTGTTGTTGTCCATGGAGATCCTGATGACTTGGGCAAAGGTAATCTCTCCGTGTTCCCTGTCAAAACTCAGTCTTCTTAGATGGTTTCCCTGCAAAATTGTTTCAATTCATCCACAGACGCCGAGTGCTTATAATTTTGTACACATTGGTGTTTCAATTGACTTTTTTTTTGTTTTTGTTTTTTTGGGTTAAATCTAACCCAACTTGCATTTTTGCTTTTAATGGCCAGGAGGACATGAGCTGAGCAAGACCACCGGAAATGCTGGCGGCAGAGTTGCTTGTGGTAAGTTAATAGTTGTCTAGTTTCAGTTACATGGAACTTAGTTGCATTTTTCTATGTATGCTGTGTCTGATACTGTGAATTTCTTTTATCTTCATCTGCATTCATATTAACTGATAAGTTTTGTTATGCAGGTATTATTGGTCTGCAAGGATGAACTGCCTCGAGACGAGCACCGTGGATTCAGATGGATAAACATGTTCCAATGTACTTTGAAGATTGAAAAACGTCCAAAACTTTCTGAGTACTTATCTGAATAAGAGGAAAGACAGTAAAATTGGGTTGAATCTGTTATGTGCTTTGTTATTAGATTATACTTTACTTGTGTGAAGACTTGGGTTTTTTGTTTACATAACAGTGATTCGACTCCGTGTGACCATTTTTGGTTTGTTTTGTTAGTGGCCCTAAGTTTCTTCCATAATCTACATTTTAGCTTGTGTTTGGTTCGTCGGTTGGAGATGAAATTTTTAAGTTGAAGTGAGTTAACTTTTCAAAAATTAATTATAATTTTTGTTGACTTTTCAGAAAAAGAAAAAAAATTGATATGAAAAAAAAACAGTTTAGTTGGAGTTAAACTTAAATGTCAAATGAAGTTAGTTTTTACCTAGGAAAAAAAGTGTTCGGTAAAAAGTTTTGCTGTCATTTACAGGTCGAGTTTAGCCGTCGGTAATGTGGTGAAAAAAAATCTTTGGCGTTGATTATTTCCCCATCATTCTCAAAAAGCATCTCTCATGCAGACGTAGGTTTCTAGTCTGGGATTTCGGGGAAAATGCTTACCAGAATGTCCTGCAACAAAGAGGCTTTTAAGATGACTATATATCTATATGGCATGGTTTTTGCCTATAAAATAAGAGATTTAAGCCATGACGTTACTATTAAGGTTCGGCGGTTCGAAATGAATTTTTTTTAGTTGGAGTTAATTGAATTTTTAAAAATTAATTATAGTTTTTGTTGATTTTTCATAACAAGAAAAATTGAGAAGAAAATTTTGAATTGAAATCTGAGTTTCAAATGCAAATTTAATGTTTCATATCTTTTTTAGTTTAAATCCATCAGTGTCTCCTCACTAAATAAAAAAATAATATATACATATTTATATTTTAATTTGGACCAAAACTTCAAAGCTTCAAAAGTTCAGATCTATGAAACAAAGTCATTTAGGAAGATAGAAGAAACTTTTGGTGCCCCACTAAAATATTTCATGGCTTTACTACTAGTCTGGGAGGTGAGCTCGCTAAACATGTTTATAAGTGATTTGTGATTTCTGAAATTTAACAAAATAATTATGTATTAATTACGTGATAACACGAAATTTATATTAAAATGTTCCAAAAAATGTGAATATTCTCTCTATTAGTATAAGAAAGCTTTTAAAATTAGAAAATTTTATATTTATTGTAACAATTTTATTTTTTTACATTTCAAGTTATTATACACTAAAGATATGATTAACTCCAATACAATTATTTTGTCGATTTAAGCGTTAGAGATCAAGTCTATCAAAAAGTAAAAGTTCACAAATTAAAGACATAATATTTAGAAAAATTAGGTTGGGTGGTTTATTTTGAACACCTAATCTAATAAATTATGAAAATTTATTTTTTTTATTTTAATAAAATAGTTGTTTTTTATTTTTTCAGATTTGATTCATCATTAATTTATTATAATTAATCAATGATTAATTTAAAAATTAATGCTTGATGTTACAATCAATTATTAATTAATCAACTACTAAGTATTAAATTAATAATATTGTGCGGTCAATTCACCATTCGTGTTGTTTATTCGTGAGGAAAAAAAAAACATTTTATTGGCAGTTAATGTTAAGAAACGACGCATGATTTCTAAAAGTTTTATGTCGTATCAGTCTAGAAGATTAAACGAAATGTCGTTAGATATGTTCTTCTTCTTCTTCTTCTTCTAGTCAAGAGTGTTTTGGTATTTCTGGTTTTGGGATTTGCATGAGTTAAAGTTTAAACCACCCACCAAGGGAAGCCCAATCTCCGGCGACTCGTCGAGGCAACTCTGGTCAAATCCACCATGTCCGCCACCGCCTTCGACAAAATCTCGTCGGAGCTTCAACCTTCCGGCTCAAACCGACAACAAATCCGCAAAACCTTCAACCTCCTCAAGTCCCACGCCTCCGCCGTCGCCAAATTCACCCTCCAATGGCAGGAGCTCGAGGACCACCTCCAATCCATCCACAACTCCATTCAAGCCCGACTCTACGAACTCCAAAATCCCCAATCTTCACCCACTCCGACCAAACTCCCCCGCCCCAAATCCAATCCCCCCAAAGAATCTGAATCTCATTCCAATTCCATTCCAATTCACGACGCCAAGGAATTGGTAATCCACCTCAAACAGCGTCTCAAGGACCACGATTCTCTCCGCGACGACGTTCGCAACGCCCTCCTCAACCACCCGGAAGGCTCTGGAAAGCTGGTTCTCGACGCCGTTGGAGGGTTCTACCCGGGGGAGTTGAAGCCGGGGGTTATTGATTCCGAGCTCAGCGCGATGAGGAGAAGTTGCCTGCTTTTGCTCGAGGAGTTGATGAATGTGAGGCCTCCGATCGGAAGTCCGGTGAGAGAAGAGGCCTGTAAGGTTGCGTCGGCGTGGAAGGTGAAGATGAACCCGGAGTTGGTGAATTCCATGGAGGTTTTCGGGTTTTTGATGTTTCTGATTGCTTATGGGTTGACCGGCGAGTTCGATAGGGGTGAGATTTTGAGTCTTGTTGGCAATGTCGTGCAGCGTAAGAAGGCTCCAGAGCTGTTCAAGTCCTTGGGTTTGTCTGATAAGGCCTCTGGTGAGTTTGAACAGTACTGATTCTTTGTTTTTTTTTTGTGTTGGGATCAAATTTTAGTGTGTTTCACCAAGTCAAGTTCATGTCTTTATGTAGATTGTTAGTTGTAGAAATGTGATTCTTGGTTGGTTAACTGTGCTTTTGAAGCTTGTTTGGCTGGAGGGAAAATAGTAAGGTGGGATGGGGATGAGTGTGAGAGGATTGGTGAAAGGATTTAGAGATATATGCTTTGTTTGGAAAGGGAGAAAATAAGAGGGAATGAAATTGGGTGAGATTTCAAATCCTTTATAGTATTATGTATTTAATCTCTTCCAATTTGAAGGGATGAGAGGAGGGAATCTGTAACAAGCACAACAGAAATAGAAAGAAGGCCGTCCCCTTCTTCTCCTTTTTTTTCTTCCTTTTGGCTTTTCCTCTTGCCAAACACACCCTTGAGGCAAAGTTGCATTGTGCTTTAGAAAGTACGAAGATTTCCAAAATTCTGAAGGGGGGTGATCTTATTGTATGATCACCTCATCTAACATTAGTTTTAATTAATGTGCTGTTCCATTGAAGTTTTGACAAGTGGTGCTTACTCCGATATGGTGGAGTTTCGGTTTTTGTAAGGCGTCTCTAATAGGAAGAAAGATACTTTTGTATGATGATCTTCATTTGGGCGGTAATCTGCAAATTTGATCTTATTGATTTATCTTTTGTGGTATCAGATTTTATCCAGAGTCTTATTTCACAAAAAAAGCGTCTTGAGGCTGTTAGATTTATTTATGCATTTGAACTTGTTGACAAGTTCCCACCAGTACCCCTACTTCAAGATCATTTGAATGATGCGAAAAAGGCTTCTAGGACTGTTTGGAAGAACAGCAAAAGTTCTTCTAAAGAAAAGGTAGATTTGGCTGTTTTATTGCACGCCACTCGTCCTAAAGTCATTCCTAAATTCCAAATTTGTTTCATATGGAATTTCATCATGAATCGTGCAGGATGAAGCCACGAACAAAGAATTGGCTGCTCTGAGAGGCGTTATAAGATGCATTGAAGAGTACAAGCTTGCATCTGAATACTCTCCTGAGGACCTTAAAGAACGCATCGAGTGGCTGAGAAAGCAGAAGAATGAGAGGAAAGCAAAGGGGATAAATGCAAAACAGAAGGCTCCAGATTCCAAGGCTCAAGCACAACAGCTCAGTGGAAAGAAACGTGCATTGCTTGATTCTAAATGTCAAACAAAAAATCCACAGCATATAAATAAGAATCCTCGGACAGCTGTGCCGAATCTTTCTGCTAGAGCGTCAGCCACAGTCCACTCCATGCATCATCAGCCAGTAGGCTTGTATGAGCTTGAAAGGATAGAATACTTGAGGCAGTCGGCCCGAATGGCTGCTGCACCACCAACAGCTTCTTCAATTGTTCCTGCAAGAGCCGCCACAGTCCACTCTGTGATTCATCATCCAGTAGGCTTACTCGAGGATGAAGGTGCAGAATACTTGCTGACTTCAGCAGTATCTGCTCCTGTTCCTGGTCCAAACACATCTTTAGGTGCTGCGTCCAACTTTTACTCCATTGAAGCATCTCGTTATCAGCCTGCGCGTTCATTCACAGGTCAAGGAACACAATATTCACCTGGATACTATGATTTGGCACACTCCACTATCGATGCACACGCAAGCTTACAACCTGGCTCTCATGGTTTGGTGGCCTCCCCTACACACCGAATGAGCTTGACTAGTGGAGCCCATAATTTTCCGGGTTCCATTGTTGATGCTCATCATGGCAGCTCTGCCCATTACAGATTGGCAGATGGTCGTCTCATTGCTCATCTGAACTCGTCAGCGGAGGAGTATGGAACAAGTGGGAGAAACAGGCAATTTGGATCACCAGGAGCCCATCAACATATCGGCATTCCTTCCAATGGAAGCCCTCGTAGTTCCCTCGCATATTACCCCGAGGATCCTTTGAGGGTAGCGACTCGCAGTGAGAGGCCATTGTCTTCCAGCGGTGGCTATGACCACGAACTGCTGTCCAAACGTCCCAATGTGTTTCACCTTTAGTTCTCAACTTTGGAACTGTTTATCGTAACAAGTCCAATAAATTTGTATTTGCTGATGGTGCGTTTTTTCTAGAGATTTTTACATGGTGTCATGTAATTGTAGGTACAGTGGTTTTCCAAATAATTTATGTTCTTCTCTTTTTTTTTACCCCCTCTTCTCTTCTCAGATTGAATTTAATTGTTTAACAAAAGAGGCTTATATTCATTGGTCATTTATGTCAATTCAACAGCTTATGAATGTTTTTGTGACGGCAAGTAGCAAGTAAACAGCACAGGTATCACTAAAATATCATTTTTTAAAAGAATA
This sequence comes from Ficus hispida, assembly GCA_025413025.1. Classification (NCBI taxonomy): domain Eukaryota; kingdom Viridiplantae; phylum Streptophyta; class Magnoliopsida; order Rosales; family Moraceae; genus Ficus; species Ficus hispida. The sequence goes on from CM046363.1 coordinate 18,894,903, forward strand.
ATTGTAAATTATAACATAACATTTAAATATAATGATGAATACTATAATTAAATTTATGGTCAGATAATACTAAAAAAAATCCCTCATTCCTCCTCTCTCACTTGAAATTCTGTGTATAAATTTGTGATTAAAACTTAACAATAAATTTGTTATTTACTAAAAAATCCAAGGATTGATCCAAAAAATCAAGAATTTACTTGCAAATATAAACTATAATTTATAATATTATAAATTAAAAAAAACCTGCGTACAAATAAAACATGTTTTGTTACAATTTATCAATTAATATAATAATTATGATTCTTTATTAATAGATGTTTTAAAGAATAATGACATCAATTAATTACATTTATTAATAAAAAAAATAACTTGATACTCAAAACTTGATATTAGTTTTGATATTAGAATTTGTGTCCTAACACTCCCCAATTCGAAAAATGCTAGATTCATATTGCGCGGTCAGCGTGGAAGAGGCTCCGACAATTTGACAACCTTTCAAAATGAAACATTCAATATTCAGCATGAAAAAATAAGCAATCAAAGAAGAATACGAGTTCAACCCTAATGCGACATTACACTTGTGGGGGTTTAAAAAAATAAAATCAAAACAAAACAAAACAATAGATTAAGCTGTCGGATCTTACAAGTCTCACAAAACTTAAGTTGTCAACAAGACAACGAGAATCAAACAAATAGCCCTATAATCGCTTGAGCCAAACGAAAAAGCTATACACACTACGTGATACGAAATATGAAGGAGACAGCAACAAAATATGGAACAGTGCCTTCCTCACCGCCCAAAAGTTCAGCAAAAATTTTCGGAAATCGAGATCTAAAAGTCGGGCATTGCTCGGAAATTTTTACCAGATATACACAACTTAAAAACTATTATACATTTTGCTCCCTTGTTTCCTCATTGCCACTGAGGAGGAGGAATGTTGCGTTCTGTCGGTGAGCCAGGAACAAAAGGAACAAAACCACGGCCACCAAACATCGGACGCATGAAGGCATCGTCAAATTTACGCCAATAGCGATGGACGGAGCGTGTAGGAGTCGTCAGCAGAGCACGAAGGCTATTTGGCCGGGGCACATCATGGCCACCGAGTCCGAGATCAGCCTCGGAATCCAGCCCAGTTTCAAGAAGTGGCATGATGAAGGATTTTGGAGTGGATGGATCCGATAGGGTCATGCTGGTTGTATGTCTTGGATGCGGTAGCAAGAACCTTATAAGAGGTTTGGTCATCAAACCAAATACCTAGGCACAATCAAATAAAGATAAATCATAACCATGTCAAAGAAGAAACTTTCCATGAACAATCCTGATCATTGGTGAATTTGTGTTAATCCCATACATATGGGATCATGGACACAAAAGTCGAGCCCAAAGAACACTTTAGGTTTGAACCTTGAAACCAAACGCATCCTAAAATTCTTGGTAATCACAGTTAAAATGCTGAACAGGCCTAACAAGAACATAAACTAGCTACATTACATCTATTCCGCATAATCGAGAAAAGCCAACTCCTAGCAAGTTGTGAAGAATTTTAAGTCAGTCGGGTTGCTAAAACTGATGTGATGTCAAACAATTTAATTTTCCATTTAGAAAATAAAAAATAATAGAAAAAAGAAAAGCCTATAAATCTAGACCAGCCAATGTTACAATAGACGAACCCAAAAAGAAAAATAGACAACAAATGTCTCACCACTGTGCTGACAAGAACAACAGTTATTGTGCTGGTGATCATAATAGCATTCGCCCGCAGTTGAGTATGCCCTGACCTTGTAAACTGCATTCAGGATAAAGAAAGAAGGCTTGTTCAATGAAATGTTCTACATGACGTGGTTCTCCTCTGGGTTTCGCACATCGTTTCTCATACAGATGAGAACGGGAAGAAGCATCTTTTCCTTGTGAAAATTGACATTAAGATTTCAAAGTTAAACTCGCTTATGACAATGATGTCGATAATTACCTGATTATAAGCAAGTGCCATAGACACTGCACCTCTCATAAGACCAGCCCACCATATAATAACCTAAAGAAAAATTTTCTTGAGTCATGCGGGACATGATTAGATTATTAAGAAGAAGAAAATTATTATGGAAACAGATAACGTACTTGCTCTCTGAAGCTGATTTTTTCGTGTGCATGTTTTTTAGATAAGTTGGACAGGAAAGATAAGGGGAAAACAAATGCAGCTCTTCCGACCAGAACCAAAGCCAACAGTATTGAACTCACTGCCACTGATGTTCCAGGACTGCAAATGTAAAATCAATCAAAACCAATACGGTGTTTAAGAGCCAGCTTTGTTTTACACGTGTCAAGATATCGTAGGCTACTGTTTCTGATGATTAGAGAATACGGTGTATAATGTTGTTTGAGAAAATGTAACCGTACCTGTCACTCACAAATCTCCACTTTTCGATATCCAAGGCATCCATGCCCACATATAGGAAGATAAAAATCTCACAAACAAAGGACAAGGTTGCAAATGCGTGCCTGCAATTATGAACTCAAAACATTTCTTGACCAGTCTCACTAACAGTAACAATGGAACCAAGAACTAGATGGAAAAAGAATTCTCTTAGTAAACGTACTTGGTAGTGACTCTTGAACTCTCAGTCACATTATGCCAGGTGTAATGAGACATGACAATGCCACAGAAGAAAACCGTGAGAATGCCACTCAGATAGAACAACTGCAAGACACTCCAAATAAATCAGCTTGATCGTTACTCATAAAACAAACCTGAGACGTAACAGCAGGGGGTGAGAGAGAAGATCTAAGAAGCGTGCAGCTACAAGAAACTTACTTCAGCCAGCATATATGAAAGGTATGCCATGAGCATCATAAGAGCAACCTCACGGTCAGTAGAGTGCCTGTATATAGAAAACTAAGTTAATGAAACTCCTAATCTCCCTAACTAGTGTGGTTTCAATATAGACAGATATCAAAAAAAAATTTCAAATTACACAAGCAAACATTATTAGAACACTGAAATAACAGACATGAATTGAAATCTCAATTTTGAAAAATTACCTGCCAAAATAGAGCTTTTTGATAATGTAAGCACTAAGTAGCCCAGTCTGCAAGGAAAAGCGAGAAGTTAAACCAAGATAGAACAACATATGTATAGAATGATGCCTATACACATAAAATGAGAAAGAGACTGTGACTTACGAACACTCCTAGCAAAGTGCTTGTGAGAAACAAATATAGGAAGCTTCCGATAAATTGAAAAGCAACTTTGGAATTAATATGAGTAAGGTCAAAGCTCTGAATCGCATTGAAAAGCACCACAGATGTAGCATCATTGACGACACCCTCTCCAAAAACGAGACTGTAGAGTAAAGGTGTCTCATCCTGGTTAAGCACCTGCATCACCACTCAACAACTTGAGTTTTCAGAACTAAGTACTACAATTTTTTCCACAATGCAACAGCAGCACTATTGATACATACCTGCAGCGTACATACAGAATCCGTTGCAGCAAATATAGCACCAATAGCTGCCAACAGTAGATGAAAACAATGTAAGAAATGCGAATATCACTATGATACTTGAGCAAAGAAAGAGACAAAGCCGGTACCTAAATAATCCCCTGTATCCAGGGAACCAATATCCATTTTCTTAAAAAACTGCGTAACACCTGCAACAAGCATCCCAAGTTTACAGTTATAGCAAATACTACGTGGCCTCCAGTCAATGCAAATAAACATCTTTCCCCATCATCATGCCATGCACATGCAACCAGTACAAGCACAAACAGTTTCCCAGATTAGCAAACTAAAGGAAAGGTGCAGAATGATAGAAATACCTGATGCTATAATGGTGCAGGATATTAATGTACCAACAGCACCAAACAGCACGATAGTGATAAAGTTAACAAAGAACTGCTTCTTTTTCACCTGGAATCTGCCATAAATATCAAGAACAAAATTATTCATCAATATGAAAATATAAGAGAACTCGAAATTCATCATCGAGATGACGTGTGACTATGAAAAACTAAATAGAGAGAGACAGATCAATTCTGCAGGACATATGAAAAGTAAAGTACGATAATTTTCCATTATTAGTGTTGGCTTACCAAATCTTTGAAAAGCTTTTATTTTTCTAACAATAAGACTATTACATGCGAAGATATTCATTTCCAATATCAGAAACTTCTCTTGTTTGAGTACTTAGCATTTCTATGTAAAATCAATTTCAGAAGTTTTTTCTTTCTCTTGCAAAAAAAGGACCCTAGATACTTTTTCTTTTTTCCGGGTAATAATGCAAAACAGCAAGTTACGTTACATGCCACCTATTGTAAATCTAACAGCAAGCACAAAATCCTATAACTTGAAACGTAGCAAAAGAAACTTATCATTGGCTGCAGATTAGAGATTGCTCCATAAACATATAATTAGATAAATAGGACAAAGATTTACCCAGCATTAAATATAATAGGAGGCAACAGGTATATAAAGAAGAGATCTTCACTGAAAACCAAAAGATGCGAGTTTTTTCCCCCACTAATCAGCAAAATGACAACTCCGGTGCACACACCCTGCCAACAATCCAAAAACAAAGCTAACCCAAGTCAACCAAAAATTTAAAAAATCACATAAAATTCAACTTTCTTCACAACTTCTACGAAGAACTCACGATTATAAGTGCGGTGATCGACTCGTTCATCCATCGATTCTCCTCGAGAAGATGACCAATCACAATACAAGCGCAAAGGAGGGCCACAAAGAGGTTCATGGAGACCACCGAGGAGTGGTCGGAAGTGGAAAGCATTTGCAACCTTGAGACGGCATAGCTCAAAACGCCAGTCATTTTTTACCCGCCTCTTTTTAATTCAACCAATTTTTTTGTAACGAAATTGACAAGGTTATGATTAAGGAGACACAGATTCAGATTTCTTTTTAAATCTATGTCTCCGAACTGTCCATTTCTCGAGCTTCTGAATCTCGAAGAACCTACAAATCCTGAATCGGAATGAATTAACATCATGCACGTCAGGATTGGAAGTTAACGAATCAAAATCTCCATTAACAAAATCAACAAAAATAAATTCCAAAAAAAAAAAACAAAAACAAAAAAACCCTACTTCTGTGAAAAAAAATGAGTTTTGAAAGCATATTAAACAGAATTCCTGTCAAACCAAGGTTCCAGCCATGCAATTTCTAAAATTAGGAAGAAGAAGAAAAAAAAAAAGGCCAAAACGAACTATTATGAGACCTTTCTCGCGCTTTTCTGGGCAACCAAACAGAGAAGAACTCGCTGTAGCTAACAATTCCGAAAGCAATTAAAGAAACAGAACGAAACAAACTGCTCACCAAGGTGATTCGAAGCGACATGCAACAAACAAGACAGAGTATGGAGCTTCAAAATCCCCTTATCAATGGCAATTCACCACAAGAACTCAGATCAAACACCAAACAAAACTCCGAGATTCGGATGAACCGTTGAATTCAGCTTCCGAGACAAATCCAAATCGTTCTCAACTTCTCAATTCTGAAGAACATGCACGAATTGGAGTAACGAGAAGAATCCACCACAAGAAAATAGGAGAGAGAAAAAGAAAAATGAAGAAGAACGAAAAGCGCTACAAATGTACGAAATTTTAGAAATATCTAGAGAGAGAGAATATGAGACAACTGGACCTGGTAATGGAAAAAGAGAGAAGAAATTGGAAATATTAGAGAGAGAGATATATATATATATATATACACACATATATATATAGAGAGAGACAGAGAGACAGAGAGGCGTGAGGTATAGGACAGATGAAAGGAAAGCGGCGTTACACGGAATAGGGACGAAATGTTCTGATGAGATGCAACGAGTACAGCTGGACTCGTGCTTAAGAAGGAATCGTGTGCGTTTATTTTGTTGATTATGTGTTGGTCTTTACAAATGAACGGTGATTGGAGGTTTAATCTTGTTGTGGAGCGTGAAAACGGGTGTAGGATATTGACTCCATTATTGTTTTTCTTTCTTTTTTTTTTTCTTGCAGCAACGTGTGCATTGTGCATTACCTGCAAGGAATAGTTAGGCTGAAGTAATTCCGCCAGTTAAAAAATATAAATTAATATTAGAGGTATTAATTTTAATTTTAAATTTTTAAATATTAATTTTTGAATTATATTTTTATTGATAATATAATTAATTGATATGATAATATTTTAAATATTTATTAATAAATAATGATAATTTATATATCAGATATGTTGAAATTAAAGTGGATGAGTCTAGCATTATTCAAAAATATATAGTTTGAATTTTTTATCTTCAATTCAAAAATTATTATTTAATTTTTAGAATAATTGAAAAAATATGTATTATTTGCCTCATTAATTTTTTTTCCGTAAAAGACCTAAACATGCATTTTAGGGTGTCTGTTTGAATCAAAAATATTGAGTTGAAGTTAACTTGTGCATTTGGCTATTAAAGTTAAAAAGTATAAAAACTTAAAATTTTTTTAAAATAAAAAATATAATATGGATCTTATCTTGTTAATTATACCTAATTAAAGAAAAAATCATCTCATTCAAATTAGTATATGCAAAGTTATGAAATTTTAAAATTTTAATTTTTAAATTTTAGTTGAAATTGTGATAGCGAAACTGAGTTAACTTTTTAAATAATGGTAAAAACTAAAATTGAGTTTTTTCAACTCAATGATGATGTGCCACACATGTTTATACTTTTATTTCTAAAAAAGAAAATTAATATTTTTTAATGATAATCATGTCAAAAGAAAATTGAGTCATTGGCAGATTTCATTTTAATTTGTACTAATCTAAAGCATGTGTTATGCACATATTAGATGTATTTGAAAATTTTTATCTACATACAGAAAATTTAAAATAATAATTTAAAAAATAGACCCGCAAAAAAAAGATCCAAAAATTAAAAAAAGAGAGACATTAAAAAATAATTTAAAAAAAAGATAAAAGGACTAAAATGGAAAAATTGATTGCTAAAAAAAAAGGGAAAAAAGTTTACCAATACAAATAAAAAATAAAAAAATTTGGGCCAAAATAAAAAAAGAAAATCAAATGACTTACAAAAGGACTAAATTGTAAAAAATAAATAAAAAGAGCTAAATTTTAAAAAAATTAAAGGAATACAAAGAAAATACAAAACATTTTCGTCAAAAACGAACTGTTTTCGATGAAAATGCCTTGCATAATAATAGATATTGTGCTTTCTATATATTAGTTATAGATTCTCTACATACTACACAATCATTAGCCTGATTATCTGCATTATATGAAATAACAATAATATAATAAAAAAAATTGAAGCAAATCTCAAAATAATTTTTCCTATTAAAGGAAAAAACCTTGCATTTTTTTTTTTTGAAGAACGAAAAAACCTTGTATTTACTTCCTAAAAACCATGACATTTTTATTTATAATAAAAATAATTCCTTACCTACTACGACTCACTCAGCCTTCCACTCGCGTGATTAGGTGCATAATGCATTAATAAAAATAACAATCAAGAAGAGGTTTTATAGAAAAATAAATAAATAAATAAATAAAAGAGAGGGGGGGGGGGGGGAGAGAGAGAGAGAGAGGAGAGAAAAGAAGGGAAATAAAATAAAAGAAAACCAGTTTTATTCTACTTCACATACTAATGTAAAACATGTGCATAATAGCTATGCACATGTTGAATAAATTTGAGAAAATTTATTTAAATAGGAAAAAATTAAAATAATAAGTAAAAAAATATACAGAAAAAGACCCAAGAAAAAGGCACAAAAAAAAACAAAAAGATAAAATGACTAAAATGAAAGAAATTATCAACAAAAAAATGACTAAAATGAAAAAAAAAAAAAGAGTTGGGCACAAAAAAAAGGATTAAAATGAAAAAAAATGATCTGGGAGAAAACGGAGGACCAAAAAATAAATTCAAAAGTAAAAAAGAGGACCAAAATGGAAAAAAAAATGGTCCAAAAAGAAAATAAAAAAAAGGACTAAAATGAAAAAAAAAATGGTCCGAAAAAATACCAAATGACCAAAAAATAAATATATTTTTTTTGTTCAAAACGACCCGTTTTGAATGAAGTATGGATGCACAATAGCACTTATTGTCTTTCTATAATATTGTATAGATATACATATTTGAGAAAATTTATCTATATAAGGAAAATTAAAATAACAAATTAAAAAATATATACCCACAAAACAAAACAAAATAACAAAGGACCTGAAAACAAAAATAAAAAAGAGAGGCATAAAAAAAATACAAAAATGATCAAAGGACTAAAATGAAAAATTTGACCAATACAAAAGAAAAGACAAAATTGTAAAACAAAACAAAAAAGGATCGAAACCAAAAAAAAAAAATTAAAAGACCAAAAAATAAATATAAAACATAACGAATCATTTTGGACGAAAATGTTTCAACAGTAAAAATTATTGAGCCTTCTATATATAGTTATAGATAATCTCATTATCATTTTTTTTTTTTCTAAAAATGAGTTTTATTATAAATTTTTTTGCCCGTAAAAGAATTTGTTATAAAGAGGAAGTAAAAATTATCTTTTTGTTTTTTTGTTCCCCCTTATGGAATGTTTGTTAAAATGACAACCTCAGAAATTGAAATTAACAAAAAATCTTTATTTCATTTTAATGTAGGAATAATTACGATCGTTCCTGATTAATATTACAATTATTTTTGTCATTTGCAGTATTTAGAAAAAAACGACAATATTTTAGAGGGTAATAAAGAATTATCAAACAAAGAAAACTAGTGACATGTTTAGCACATATGTTTGAAAATAAAGTTTTAGAAAGATTTCTCAGTTCGTTTTAAAATCTATTTGAATTGATATTCGAGAGAGAAAACGTGCGGTGCAAGATGCGAAAACCTTAACTCGAATAAGAATTTAAAATTTCTTTCTCAAATCTATGTGCGAAGATACTAATCTCGTTATAGATGTTTTGGTTGTCTTTGCCTTAAAAAAAAAAAAACAATACAGTTTACTTCCATATGTATGTGTGTGTGTGTGTCTGTTCATTTAGTTTACGTTTTTAAATCGTTACTCAACTCTTCTTAAAAGCTAAACTCGATTAGTTGTAGTTTTAGGAAAAAAGTCAATACATTCTTTTTTTGGGGAAGTACGAGGAAACTTGCTTGAGTGTATGGTCTGTAACTTAATTGAAAAAATAATAATGTCCCTAAAATATCATTATAGTGCTTCGAGTATAAAATTGTTTGCCTAAATAACAAAATTGATGATATTTATCCAACACTCAACGAATATAATAGAGGTGTTTAAAACAATGACCGATCAAACATCACCGACGGACGGTCCAAACTTTATCGAATTCAATTTATTTTTATGTATATGTACAATATAATATAGGATATTTTATATATTTATGTGTATTTAAAAATTAAAAAAAAATACTTCTTCATTCTCAATATTTCAACTACGTCAATTCGTCGCCATCAGCCAATTGATCGCCCTCTGGTCTCAACTATGCCTTGTGATTTTCATATTTTTTGGAAACTTTTTTTTTTTGGTAAATATATTTTTTGGAAACTTAAATGGTAAGTTTCAATTACAGAATGACAGAAAACTATTGATTCCTTGCTGTCACAAGTATAAACTATCAACTCATAAACATAAGTAATTCAATGGTTGGTTTTAAAAATCATGAACAAAAAATAAAATATTTCTCAAAGTTTTATAGATGATAAATGTGGTCAAGAAAAATGGATGTAAGATTTTCAAGCTCAATCTTAAAATATAAATTAAATAGAAAACCAATATTTATTTAGATCAATGAGTAGCCCAATCTACTAAAATTTAATATTAATGTAAACTATTTTTTGGTGAATAAAAATGATTTGACAATGACCCAATTATTTTCAGATTTTCAACTTCAGAGATAAAAACTCATTTTTTTAGGTATGATAAAGATATGTCCTTATATTAGTTTATCTCAGTCGTCAACTCGGGATCTACCATGCTATCATCAAATCATACTTTAATAGTCGAAGCTAGAATGAGATATAAGAAGAGTCAATAGGAATCAAACCCGAATAGACGAAAGAGAGAAGCCTAATAAAGATGTCCCATTTATTTGTTAACTCATCCACCCCTATAGGTATAAATGATTAATAAACTATTGGACTTTTGAAAAGTGCTCTCAACTAATAATGAAGTTGTTTGCTACTTCTAACTTGAGATTTAATTCCGACTTATTGATAATGAAGATTATTTTAATGCAGTTGCAGAATCCATCATTCGAATAGTCGTCCAACAATTAAAAAATAAAAGAGAAAATAGTTTTTTTTAAGATTTATAACTTGCATGAAAAGTGTCGGTTTATTTCAAAGCTAATAGTTTATTTAACATTTTAACTCAATTTCAATTAAATTATATTTTTTTATTATAATTTTTATTTTTTTATAAAAAAATATTTATTTTTTCTATATTTTATATTAAAAAATATGAAAGACATTATCATACCGTCACATGATGGGCTTAACATCCATCACGTGATAATTTTTTTTTTCTTTTCTATTTTACATACGTTTCGCGCTTGTTTTTCAATTAACATATATGGAAATGTACCGAACTAGAATTTTATTGTGCCATTAGGGAAAAAAAAATACTATTGTACTTTAAAACGGGTATGGTTGTGGTAGAGACCATCTGAGGGTCACTACCGGTAGAGTCCTTTTTTGGACCGTTAAGATTTAATCGAACGGTTCAAATGTTGATGGTGTACGATATTTATCATACACCTAACCTCACACAATCATTCCACCTAAACCTTATTCATAGCCGGCGATCTTCTCGCGCCGGCGACAGACGCCGGTGACTCATCCCCGACGCCGATGACTTATCTCCGACGTCGGCGGCTCAACTCCGACCACCTCCGGCCCCCAGTCCCGGACGCCGGCCGTCGCCGCCGGCGACCCCATTTTCTCTCTCTTCCCCTTTCTCTCTTCTTCCCCTCCCTCCTGCGGCCCCCACCCCCGCCTCCCCCCACCCCCGGCCGCCTCCTTCCCTCTGCCGGCACCCCCCCGCGACGACCCCCCATCTATCTTCCCCTTTCTCTCTCTTCTATTCTCTCTTTCTCTTCCCCTCTTTTCTTCCCCCCACTACTACAAAACATATATTACACGACGGAGATTACACGACGGTTTCTTGAAACCGTCGTGTAAAGTGAGGTTTACACGACGGTTCTAAGAAACCGTCGTGTAAAGTGGTATTCGCACCCACTTTACACGACGGTTCATTGAAACCGTCGTGTAAAGTGGTCTTCGCACCCACTTTACACGACGGTTCATTGAAACCGTCGTGTAAAGTGGTATTCGCACTCACTTTACACGACGGTTCTAAGAAACCGTCGTGTAAAGGGCTCTTGGCTGGGGAAACGCGCTGCCCTCCTTGGCTGGGGAAGCGCGCGGGCGCGCGCCAGATTCGGCATGTTGAGCACGCGGGCGCGTGCCTGGGTCGCTCGGGCGTGGCTTACACGACGGTCACCCCAGGGGACCGTCGTGTAAGCTCCAAACACATGAAGCTTACACGACGGTCCCCGGGCGACCGTCGTGTAATCCACCCCAAATGAGGGCGGCTTTTACGACGGTTCCTGAATGACCGTCGTCTAATCACAAGATTAGGCGACAGTTTTTTTCCGAACCGTCGTGTAATGCTCAAAAAATTTAAAAATTTTAAATTTTCATTTTTCGAATTCCGCGCGAAAACTAATTACTTAAATACAATTTTCTCTTCATATTCGCTCGCATATCCTTATTTCTCTTCACACTCTCTACTTTTCTCGAGTACCCACACATACTTCACCAACCCGCCGACACTTCGCTTTTAAATTCCGGTCAATCCACCGTTGCCGTCGTTGCCGCCGCCGCCTCCTTCTTGCTTTGTTCGTGACTATTCTTTGTCAAAGGAAAGTAAGGTGACTTCATATATAAACTAAACCACATTTACTTGTTTGTATTGTTGTTTGTCACTAAAGATCCATTGTTGTAAATTAGTGTGTTTGTTTTAATATTTCTCTTTGTAGAGGAGAAAAATGATTGTGGATCGTTAATTTTGACATTTTACACACATTTATGAACATGCTTTTTTTACGCACACAACATGCTCGACGGAATGCCACAATGAGTTTTCCTTTTCGAAAAAGATAATAGAGTTTGATCAATATTCAAAGCATAACTATAGCAAGATTACATGAAGTCTTCTAGCATGAAAATACAAAAATAATGGCTCAAAACGGCCTATGACCATCTTGGATCGTGTATTGGATAACATGCAGGTTAGACTAGCACGGGAAATCACCAAAAAAACCAAAATATATTTTTTAAATAAAATATGACACGACGGATCTTGAACTGTCGTTTAATGTCAGACATTACACGACGGTTCGGAGAGAACCGTCGTGTAATGTGATTTTGATGACAGCAAATCGTGGTGTAATATTGAGATACGACGACGGTAACGGGACCGTCGTGTTATCTACCACGACGCTGGATTACACGACGGTAAAAAACCGTCGTGTAATCCACAATTTTTACTAGTGCCCTTATCTCTCTTCCCCTCCCTCCCGCCGGCCCCACCCCCGGCCTCCAGCCAGGCCCCCGGCCCGCCCCCTCCCCCGGCCTCCCCCACCCCCGACGACCCCCCTCCCCCGGCCCCCCTCTCTCGCGCGATTTCGCGAAATCGCGAGAGAGGGGGGGCCGGGGAGGGTGGCGGCCGGGGGGAGGGGGGTCGTCGGGGGTGGGGGAGGCCGGGGAGGGGGCGGGGCCGGGGGCCTGGCTAGGGCCGGGGTGGGGGCCGGCGGGAGGGAGGGGAAGAGAGAGAAGGGGGAAGAGAGAGAGAGAAGAGAAGAGAGAGAAAGGGAAGAGAGAGGGGGGGTCGTCGGGGGGGTGCCGGGGAAGGGTGGCGGCCGGGGGTGGGGGCCGGCGGGAGGGAGGGGAAGAGAGAGAAAGGGGAAGAGAGAGAGGGGAAGAGAGAGAGAGAAAGGGGAAGAGAGAGAAAATATTGTCGCCGGCGTCCGGGACTTGTGGCCGGAGTTGGGTCGCCGGCGGTAGAAAGATCGCCGGTGACGGAGAAGATTTTAGGTGGGAATGATTATGTGAGGTTAGGTGTATGATAAATATCGTACACCATCAATGTTTGAGCCGTTCGATTAAATCTTAATGGTCTAAAAAAAAACCGTACCGGTAGAGACCCTCACCACATATTTCCCCCTTTAAAACTGTATAAAAATCACTTTTGTTTTTTATAACAGAAAAAAAAAGGGGTGGCTTTTCTTTATTATGACAATTGTCGCGCGGAAACAAAAAGCAAGGAAGATCACTTGAAGGACCAACACGGGGCTATAATTTGGCTTTTACCCCCAAAGGTCTCATGAATCATGGCCTTGGCCCCTCCACCTCTGATGTTGACGGCAGTCACGCAATCTAACCATTAAAAGTTAAAAAAGTCCCTCCTTTTTCGTCCATAGACTTAGCCCCTCGTACTTTATAATATATATATATAATTATTTTTATTTATATTCTTAATATTAATTTCACTCTTATATTATTTTTTAAATTTAAAAAATTCTCATTTTATGTTTTAAATTTTAAATTTATTTATACTTTACATAATCAAAATTTTAATTAAAAACAGATAAACAATAAATAAAGTACAATCATATGATATTTTTTTTGTTTGTTTTTAATAAAAATCGAACATAATGGATCTAAGAAAATTAATTCTCCTATTTTTCCTTCAGTTTTTAACTCACATTTTTTTTTTTGAACTTGGGATGAGAATTCAAACTTTGCATCTAAATGAAGTCAAATGTAATAATACTGCTTGGTTATGTTTGCAATCACGGTTTTAACTGACATTATGATAAAATAGATAAAGTAAAATTAAATTTAAAATTAAGGTGATAGAGTGAAAATGATTATAAAATTCATGAGATATAGATAAAAATAATTCTAAAAATAAAAAAGTTATGGTTCAATATTTAATATCAAACTATCCACTCTTAATTTATGGGGGAGTTTGGTTAGACGGTTCAAACTATCAAATTTAAACTTTTTTTTTGTCTTTTTCCTAAAAATTTTTATCTTTTTCTCAAAAAATTTTTTACTTTTTCTGAAAATTCAAAAAAATTTACCATTAAAATTTAAAAATCCCAATTTAAATTATTCTATTAAACATCCCTCTTTTTTTTTTTTTTTGCTAAAGCTTTAATTTTTTGTTTAAAGCAACTCTACCTTTCCCCAAAGCTCCAAAATAATAAAATAATAAACGAGTGAATAATGGAAGAAGCCATAATTATTACTATTCACCCAGATGTTCTTAAAATATGAAAAATAATAATGATAATGATTGTAATTTTATTTATGCCGCCGCTACAAAAAATATATATATCACAACTCTTGACAGTTATTACTTTAATCATTTTTTTTGGGTAGAAAAGTTACTAATTTAATCATTGGAGCAACTTTAATTTCGCAAGTAAAATAAAATTTTATCATAAATTTTGCTTTAGTCGGTGACAATAAAATATGATGTCATTGTCAGTCCTTAAGTCATCTGCTCATCTTATTAAGTGTGACTCTTATATCAAAAAAACAGCAGACACCAATGTCTTGGATTTTTCTCATTTTTTTTATAATTATTTATCTAAAATAAATATGATGGTATTTTCATTTTATATTTTCTTTGTATGTTTTTATATCTATTTTATAATAATAGAGGTGATCTTCCCATATTTTTATATTATTTGGATGTCTAATTCATTATAATTAATTTTATGCGACGTTAGAGGTGACCTTTTTGCTATAGGTCTTTTGTTCTCAATCGATCTTAGGTTTTCATCGATTGTAGCAATATTATTGAAATAGTCATTTTTGTGCTCGATAATTGATGTGTCTTTTTAATTTTATATTATTAGATTTCGGTACATATTTTACTTACTTGTGCGTTTAATTATAACTTATTAGTAGAACCAATTTGTAATTGGGATTAAATTTCTTTATGTTACGAGGTCATTTAAAATATTAGTATTAGTATTTATATTTTATTAATTTAAAATATAATTATCATTAAAAAAAAAAACTGGCCATATCTGAAAGTAACACATCAAAAAATTGGGGAACAATCTGCAATCTATGTTTGAATCACGTGGAGTTGTCTTCAAAACAAAATCATTGCATGTAATAATGTAGTTTATGGTATGCAATTTTGTCAATTTGTGCAAGCAATTGTATATAGACAAAAAAAGTAATGTACATAGACAAAATGAGTCCTGAATTCATCCAAAAAAAAAAAAAAAAAAGATAAGTCCTGATTTTTTTTCCCTCTTAAAAGCAGACCGCAACTTTTTTTTTTTTTTTTCCTTGAATTTCTGGAATCTTGATATTTGATTATTCTGGCTTACTTTCCAGGATGAATGATGATACGTGGCATGATTCAGAGAATTATTGGATAGATATTCAAAATATCTTGTGGTTGAGTAATTGTCTTCTAGGGGGATAGATGAAAATAGTGATGGAAAATAAGATGGGACACCAAAAAAGGGTGAAATGTACCAAAACATTTGCCCCTAAAAAAATTAAAAATGAATTAAAAAAAAAAAAAACTACCGAGCTATTTTTAGTTGGAGTAAAAGAATGTTTTCAACTTAACTCATATTTAGAGCATTGCTTTGAACTGAAAAAATCCAACTCAAATTATGAATCTAGTATTTGTGAGAGAAAGGCCCAAAAAAAAAAAAGAAAAAGAGAAAGGCAGAGAGAGAGAATTACGTATATTAAAAAGGTGAAAAACTAATTTGAATTTAGTTTGGAATAGATTTTTCCAATTTAAACCTTAAACCCAACAAAGAGCTTAATTTGTGATACTACTGCAATATCCTCCGTTTTTTTTTTTTCCTGCCATGTTAATATGCTATTTATTGAGTTGTGCACGTCTGGTTATTATTTTTATTTAAAGGAAGATGAACTTTCATTCCACAGTGGAAACATCGCGTCTAAAAAGCAGTTAAGACACAAAGGCATATTGTCCAACCAAGCTACATAAATAATAATTAAAAAAAAACATAATTAACTAAAAAGTGAGTTACATTATTTCTATTTAAGAAAATACAACAGACAACTCCACTTTAAGACAACTTAATCTTAATTTCTCTATCTGAAACTCCCTCAATAACACTCACAACTTTATTATATCAGACTCTAAAATCCACTGCAAGAAACAATATTGAGTGTCCGAGTATACTCCCTCCAGAACTACCGCTCATTTAGCTAAATGAGAGTGACAAGGTGCTAAATAGTATTTTCGAAGTAGCAGTTCGTTGTTCCCCATTGTTGTACATTGTATTAATGTTGTGTAAAAAGCTATATATATATATATACACACACACCATATACGCCTATGTATATGTGTATATGTCTTATGTGAATGAAATAAGTTTGGCCCCTAGTGGCCCATGGACAAGGGGCATTGCTCCCACGTCCCAACAAAAAGGATAATTGTTTGAAGAATCTCTTGACTCCTGAGGAGCGTAACGTCGACTCCAATATAATTCCAGTTTCCGCTTGGTCCAAAACAGAGACAACATTAAAAACGAATAAAAACAACGAAAAAATTAAAAAAAAAAAACAAGGAAATGCCACTTAAGCATGACAAATATGGCATAGAAAACGTTCTAAAAGCAAGGCATATATATAAATCTATCGTATATACTTCCTTTTTCTTTGCATATATATATATATATATATATATATAAGCAAGGCATATATATATATATATATATAAGCAAGGCATATATATGTCGTGCATACTTCCTTTTCTTTATTAGTATGTATATATATTTAATATTTTGATAATGACAAAGACTAATGACTTTTATAGTTATAAATTTGTACCAAAATTGCCGACTTTGAGCCGATAGGCGTGCATCTAGATCCAAGGTATTTTCTTCATAAGACGTGCTTGAGTTAGCTTCTTACATGACTATCTCATTTTAAGATACAAAGGTAGGGTTTTTTTTTTTTGGTGGGATATATACTAATTTTAAAAAAATAAAAAATAAAAAATGAATAACTCAATTAGGATGTATTAAAAAACAAAAAAATAATATTAATAGGAGCAAAAACAAGAATATCATATTTAAAAAAATTAAAAAATTAAAAATTAAATGACGATTTGCTAAGTGGCTCTATCGCTGAGTAAATAATTATCAAGGAAAAAAAAAAAAGGAGATAGCATTTTATGCTTTACATCCATGTTCTTAAGGGCAGTCAACTCTAATAACAGCTTACTTTTATGTCAATTTACATTACCGATTGTAATATTTTAAACATATACAAAGAATAGTTAAAAAAAACAAAGAAAAAAAAATTCACATGTATGTAGATTTGATATTAAAAAATTAAAATTAAAGTTCTTAGTATTACTCTATTCTTAATAATAATAATAATAACATATTATCACTGTGGAAATATAAAAAACGAAAGTAACATTCGTTACCAGTGGTCATCCTCTTTTAGGACTTTTTTCAAATAACATAATTAAAAAAAAAAAATGCGGCAGATTTATGACATTACCGTAATATACATTGAAAATGTAACTTTTTTTTTTTTTCGAAATTAAAATGGAGCCAACTTATTATAATAATTGTAGTAGTCTTTTTGTTTTTATTTTTTTATATGGAGAGTCCTTTTCCGACCTTGACTCAATTCATTTCAATTATATAATTTTATGAGCATCAAAAGTCGATTTAGAGTAAAATTAAATGACAGGTCGTTTTCCTATTTGGTGCATTGAATGTCCTTGACTGGAGCCAATTGATAGATTACCAACCTTATTCTGCAACTAGAAGCTTGCGGGCCAAGCAAAACCCGTTGGGCCCGTCCTAATGTTGGGCTCTAAGTTATTGTTCACACGACCCAACTACTGCAGAGGCCTTGGGTGTATTTGACAGAGTAATGGTTCATTTGTTTCCATTTTAAAATTTAATTTCGAATTGAAAAATTATTTTTGTTTGGTTCCAAAATAACATTTGAATGTAATGTATGATTAAATAATCATTGTGCAAAGAGAATAATTTTTAAGATGATATTTGAATCAATGATTAGAATAGTTATTTAAAAAAAAGGTTTTTTTATTGTAACAAATCTTTAATAAATCCCTAATGTCCATGATATATTTTAATAAAGTACGTGGATGGAGGTTTGTTCTTATTTTTATTGGAGATGAAACGAAAAAAGGTAAAATATTAGTGTACAAAATATGTTTGAAAAGGGAAATAAAATAGTTAAAATGAGGGGGTTGGGTAATTTTAGAAATGACCCTCATTTTCACGATGAAATAGAAATTAAATTTCAGCCTGCATTACGGTTACAAAACGCAGTTTTGTTTTGAAATGAAAAAAAGACTAAACCTACTAAATAAACATGCAATAAAAGTTTTTTTTTTTAATCTAAAAACTATTTCTGAAAGTATTTTGATGATCTTATATATAAACTTTTTATCTTTCTAAAAGCTTTCAGTTAAAACTTCAACAAAATATGACTTTTAACAAAACTCTTTCAATTTTGTATTCAAGTTAATGAGATATTATTGTTTTCTTGAAAATTTTAATAATTATTTTAACCTATAATGTTATTCTTAAAATGTGATTTCCAAAACTATCTAGTTACGCACCAAAACAACATCGCACGGCATTGGTTAGTTTATCTCACTCAAGATCAATGAAGCCCATGACTTGTTTCTGTACTGAGCTATTTGTCTTGCTATAAATTTTTAGGCTATGAACGTTTTATTTATCAAATTTTAGTGTTTCAAAATAATTCACAAAGTTTAAAATTTAATTATTCATTTTAGTTTTTATATTTTTTCTGAAAAAATCGACAAAAATTATAATTAGTTTTTAAAAAGTTTAACAAGTTCAATCTAACAAGTTCAATATAATAATTTCATTCCAAACATTATCAAAAAAAAAAAAAAAAAAAAAATCCAAACCCATACACCAAATACAAACTCTGAGATTTGAAGGGGTAATATACCTAAATACGTAAATGTCTAGGCCGCTCTCTGCAATTGGGAAAGAGCAACCTGTAACTCTAACAGTCCGGAGAGTGGGGTTGCGATTAGGGCTTTTTTTCCTCCTAAAATCTCAGGGTTTCTTTTCTTTTCTTTTCCTTTTTTTTTTTTTTTTTTTCTGGGTAGAATCCTAAAAATATCAGTTATCGGAATAAGACATTGATCTAAAGAACAGTGATTTTCTTCAATCAAAAATTCCGAATTTCATTTCTGTGATCGTTTTTGATTTCTTCCATTGAATTTGCCCGAAGAAGTAGAAGAAGAAGAGCAGCCATGGGTGCTCAGAAGAAAGGAGCATCCAAGGTTTCAGAGGATCACGAGGACTTGACTCGTGTCCCCTTGCAAGCCATCCTCCTCGCTGATAGTTTCGCCACCACTTTCCGACCCATCACCCTTGAACGCCCCAAGGTCTCTCTCTCCACGGCTTTTACATATACAATTATATGTGTGTGTGTGTGTGTATGTATCTGTATAGATAAATTTTTTGATGTAGATGTATAAGATTTGATGTATATATATATATTTATATATGTATAATTTGTAGTTGTAGGAGTAAAGTGGAAATTTTGTGAAGTTTACAGAGCCCAATTGAAGTCTGGGAGCTGAAATTCTGTTGTTGTAACTATTGGGTGGCTAAAAATCTGCGAAAGAACCAGGAATTTTGTGTTAATACATTTATTTTGTTAATGTTTATTCGAGGCATTGGATAATTGAACTTGGTAAGTGTTTTGTTATTGAAGGTACTATTGCCGTTGGTAAATGTCCCGATGATCAATTATACCTTGGCGTGGCTCGAATCCGCCGGTGTCGAGGAAGTTTTCGTTTTCTGTTGTGCCCATTCGAAGCAAGTGATTGATTACCTGGAGAGTTCCGAGTGGTTTTCTCAACCGAATTTCTCAGTCCAGACGATTGAGTCGCATAATTCCGTCAGTGCGGGAGATGCTCTAAGGTTGATATACGAGCGCAATGTGGTACGTTGCGGATCTATATTATCTAATTTTCTATTTAGAAATGTTAAGTCTTAGATTCATCTCTTTGAGAGACTATATTCGAGTCCAGAGAGCTGTAGTTTTTGTTTTCGTGGTCTTAAGCTGCAATTTGCTGGATATGATTTTCTTCGGATGGAAATTCATGTTTTGTTTCAAAGAAATTAGATGGCGAATCCATTCTATTCTAACATTTTTGTGATCTTCTGTTGCATCTGAAGATACATGGAGATTTTGTCCTAATTAGTGGAGATACTGTAAGCAACATGTTGCTTACTCAGGCGCTTCAAGAACACAAGGAGAGAAGAAAAAAGGATAATAATGCTGTTATGACAATGGTGATTAAACGATCAAAGCCTTCCCAGATCACTCATCAATCCCGTCTTGGAACTGATGAACTTTTCATGGCAATAGATCCTGATACAAAGCAGCTATTGTATTATGAGGATAAGGCGAACTGTTCAAAGGGAGCTATATATTTGGATAAATTGTTACTTGCTGATAATACTTCAATTTCGCTGCACAATGACAAACAAGTATATTCCTCAAATCTTTCCCTTAAACTTTTCTTGTTACTTTAGACTGGTCATTAATATATAGCCGAAAAGTTTTACCTTGCATTAGTCCTTATATAAAATCGTTATATGAGGAATTGTATCCTATGATTGTGAAGTAGGGAAACAGTACACGTGAATGCTCTTTATTTATGTTTACTTTTCACTTCATTGTAGAGTTTTATGTACAATTTCATGGAATATTTGGTTCTCATCTATGTGCAGGATTGCTATATTGATATCTGCTCTCCAGAGGTCCTCAGCCTTTTCACAGATAATTTCGATTATCAACATCTACGACGCCATTTTGTCAAGGGGTTGCTTGTTGACGATGTATGTGTTTCTTAATATTTGTTAAGAATTTTTTTTGGGAGCTTTTCGATATTTTTTTCCTCGTCTTGTTAATTTTCTATTAATCTGGATCTTGATATATTACTTTATTGAGCTACAAATATGCTTTTATGTTAGTTTCATACAATGATGTCAGATGTTTAAGTTCAAGTTTAACATTCAACAGCACTGTCACTCTAGGTTCTGATACCTTGCTTTTTCTTTCTTGTTCTTGGTACCATGCCTCGTACCTACAAATTCTGTTGATTTTTGCACATATATTTATTTCCTTTTTGCAATTCTTCTAAGGTGACCGTCTATCCATTCAGATCATGGGTTACAAAATATTCACGCACGAAATTCACTCAAGTTATGCGGCTAGGATTGACAACTTCCGAAGCTATGACACCATCAGTAAAGACATAATTCAGCGTTGGACGTATCCCTTTGTGCCTGATGTAATGTTCTCTGAGAATTCAGGGACTAAATTAGAAAGACACGGGATGTATCGAGCATCAGGTAAAAAACAAAAAATTGTAAAAGATATCCGTTGTTTAGTTGGAGAGTGGAAAACCGTGATGGATATTGATTTCATAAACTCATTACTCTTCAGAAATATGGCAATCACGATCTGCCCAGATCGGTCCGTTTACAGTCATTGGAAATGGCACAAAAATCGGGGATAATACAAGCATTTCAAATTCAGTTATTGGGAAAGGGTGTACTATTGGAGCGAATGTTTCTATTGAAGGTTCCTATGTTTGGGATAATGTCATCATTGAAGATGGCTGCGAGCTAAGGCATGCCATAGTTTGTGATGGAGTTATAATGAAATCTGGTGCAGTTTTAGAGCCAGGAGTAGTTTTGTCTTTCAAGGTATGTGCTTTTGTATTGTTAACGGGACCTGTATAAATCATGAGATGCCCACTTCTTTTTTGTCTTTTTCTGAAATGAGTTGCTAGTTCTCCAGTGTGGTGGTGGTGGACATTTATACGTGAAAATATTGTAAGAGCAACAACAAATCATGAAAAAACTTCTTGAATGATCAGGTGTCTAATTCTGTTACATTTCACAAAAATGTAATTTCTATTTTAACCCCACCGTTTTTTTTTTGTCAAATTAACATTGTGATGGGTATCCTAAAAAAAGAAAATGTTTCAAGACACGTATCATTTTCCTGCCACCTAGCAGCTTTGCCTTGTCACTTATTCATCCAAATCATTCTATATTAGAATTTAGATTGTGGAGGCATATGTCTATCTACATTTGTAAACAATTAGTTTTTATAAGGAATTCCAATAGTACAGCAGTTTGATCTTGATGGGGATCTGAATAATGTTGGATAGCGACCGGATATATTCTTTCAGCTTATGTGTAACAAATCTTTATTCGTAAATTCGTCTTCAACTTGCTGCGTATGTGCATTATACTTCTGAAATTAATAATTGAAAAGAAGAAAAAATCTTAGTAGCACATGTATTTTGGTTGCTATGGAATGTAGGAAGCCTGTATTATATCTCCTTTTGGCACGAAGCCTTTCATAAACAAATAAGGTTAAACTAACCTACTCTCTCTCTCTCTTTTGGGTTTATTTGTTTGTTTCGTCATGGTTTGTTCTTTCTTTTACTTGCAGTCCATTGGAGTTCTTAAAACCAACAGTACATTTCTGGTTTATTAACCAAGTTTATGTTTTAAGTTTTTCTGGATTCACTTACCTGCAGGTTGTGATAGGCCAGCAATTTGTTGTTCCTTCATACTCGAAGGTGTCTTTATTCCAACAGCCAACTAAGCAAGATAGTGATGAAGAGCTGGAGTATGCTGACAATAGCAGTGGGATTGTTGATATTTCACGTAATAACTTCTATTGCATCTTATCTCCAGCACCAACATTTTACATTTTTGTTAATTTGACAACTCATCGAAACCTCCCTTTACTATGTACAAACTTCTGCAGATTACCTTTGATGATCACAAACCATTACTATTTGTAATGTGAAAGTGTCTTTTTCTTCTTCTTCCTGCAAATAATGTGAACGTGACTTGCTTTGTGCTATTTTTGGTATAACGGAAATAAAATTTTTTAGCTTTATCTTCTCTCTCTCTCTCTCTCTCTCTCTTTTTGATAATTGGATTTTAGCTCTATCTTCCTGCTGACAGTGAAGTGCGTATTTGTTTTCAACTTACCGTTTTCAAAATATTTAGTTATCATCCCTTTGTTTTTATAAATTATTGATTGAAAATAGACGTGTAAGGATTTTAAACTTTAATACGATTTCTTATTATTTCTTTTCTTCTCAATGAACAGCGATGGTTGGTACAGTGGATAAATCAAATGGGGAAATAACATCAGAACTGTTGGAGAAACAATGTTGGCCTACATCTCAGGTTATCTTCTTGTTTACGTGCAGTTATCGTCTGTGCCACAATTTTTTCCCTGTTCCATGTTCCTGCCCTTTCAAAAATTTTTTTTTTAAATAAATTTTTTAAGATTCTTTTCTTTTTCCTCCAAGGCGTGTGGGAATTCCCCAGCAGTTTGTTCTCCCAGAAAATGACGTGAGAATAATTGTATGTGAAGTGGAGAAAAGAAGGTGCATTTGGTGTTAAAGGCTTTAGGGTGTCAACTTTCGATTTATGTGGCTTGATATCAACTTGAAGTCTTGGTTCAATGAAATGAAAAAAAAAAAAAATGGGGGGGGGGGGGGGGGGGGGGTTTTTGGGTAAATAAAAGTGGGTAATGTTATCTTTTGATTTATTTTGCTACATAAAGAAACATGTAGAGTTCCCTTTCGAGCTGATTGTGCTTGAATTTACTGGTGAATTGTAAGTTGCTTGGTTCCTGCTGTTTAGGAAGCCTTGAAAGAGTTGGCCTCACTGTTAATTCTCTTATAGGTTATTTGATCGAACAAGTTTTTGCATTGTTGCATAACTGTAAATTTTTTGCATTGTTGCATTTTCGTAATAATGGTTACTATTGGTTATCAGCTTGGTTCTGGAGGCGTTGGTCACATCTGGTCATTTAGCGAAGGAGGCTATGATGAAGAATTGAGGCATTCAGTTGCTCCCATTCCTGCAGATAAACTTGCTGAGTTAATACAGGCTATAGATGATGATCTGGAGTTAACTCAAGATGGCAGCATTCTTCCACCTTCTGGGGAGTTGAAACCTGATTCTAATTATTCAGAAGATGACGATAATGAAGACTCTAGGGATGAGTCAATTTACTTTGAAAAAGAGGTAGAAACAATCGACTAGAATGCTTGTGGTAAAACAAATTTGAAATGTCTATTTGTGCAAACTAACCATGAGAAACTCTGTTATTTGTAGGTTGAAGCGACATTTTTGAGAGCTGTGCACGAAAATATCTCAGTAGACCATGTAGTCTTGGAAGTTAATTCACTCAGGTATTGCATCATGGAATACTGATCAATTATCATTCCTAGTCACGTGTACTTCTAAAAAAAAGTTAAACCATTAATCCCAAGTAAAATTTACCATTTGAAAAAGGAAAATAGAAACAGAGGTGATGGAACACATGTGGGACCTCCACGGCAATCAAAGCAATTGTCCCACTCGCCACTTTCACCCTCATTGAAATTTGTGTTTCAAATGATTCTTCTGCCTTGTTTCCCCTCTATATTTTCATGTCACACATTCCAATCGGTATTGAGACAACACATTAACCGTAACTTCTGATAATTATTGTTGATCACCTTTCTGGTTATGCACTTCTTTTTGTTCCGAGGTTAAAACCCCATTCTGATGTGTCAAAATTTCATAGGTTAAAAGCACTTATTTTTTCAACTTGGTAAGAGAAAGTAGGGTCCACATACAAGTGTCAACTGAAGAGGAGTGTTTCGAGTACGAATGGTGTAACATAGCATTTTCCTTTTTGGCCAATGGCAGGTTGTCCTACAACAGGTTAGCTGCAGACTGTGCGGGAGCTATATTTTACTCGATGATGAAATTGGCGCTAGAAACGCCGCATGGTTCTGCTAGTAAGTACTTCTGAGCTCGCCCTTCTCTTCTCTGTCCTTTTTTTTTTTTTTTTTTGGTCTTTATATATGATCTTGAAGGTACAAAGATCAACTTCAGAATTCCTATTGCATGGCATTCATTTCATGTATAAACATTAATGTTCTTGCTCTCTATGTTTGCACTGCTCAATGTATCTCTCTGTTGCATCACTATGGTCAGTAGTTGCACCGAGTTAATGCTGTCACAATCTGTTTCGCAGGTGAGTTGCTTCAAAACGCTACTAATGTAGTTACGAAATGGAAGAAACTACTGAAGTATTACCTGGCAGACATAGATGAGGAGGTCTGTACTTGTATCTCATTTATGTCGTAAACTAATAATGCTAATTTGTGATGGCTTTTGTTAGTCATGACTTGATGTTTTCTTTCTTGGGGAAATTTGACAGATTGAGGTAGTACTTAAATTTGAAGAAATGTGTTTGGAGTCTGCAAAGGAATTCTCCCCATTATTCACAAAGGTATATCTACCGTCATACTGTGAATCCATTTTCGTTTAGAAAACTTCAACGCCTTAACTCATGTGTTAGCGTGAATTTACTTTATCCAACAGAGCCTGATTTCTTGCCATTTTCTTTTCAGATACTGTGGCATTTATATGACCAAGAAGTTATACAAGAAGATGCCATTCTAAAGTGGGATGATGAAAAGAAAGAAGCGGATGAGTCGGACAAAGTTTTTGTTAAGCAGGCCGAAAAATTTATTCAAGTAAGTTTGTTGTTCTATCTATTTTAATTCCCGCATTTCGCATCTTGCTTACCTGAAACTAGCATATTCCTGCATCTTCTTTGCGATTATTTCTTGTTCTAGTTCTTTAACACTTGTTTTTGTGTTGTGATCTAGTGGCTGAGAGAGGCGCCGGAAGAGGATGACGGCGAAGAGGAGGAAAGTGGTTGATTTGTGGGGAACTTGTAAAATTTAAATTTCCTTTTTTCCGACCTATTTTCTCCATTGATCTTTACAGATATAAAAATATTCGAATTTCATCTCAGTTTTGTCCTCATTTTGTAGCCTCATCTTTTTAATAAACTTCCATTTATCGTCAAATTGTGTTGATATCGAATTACTAACCTATCCCATAAGGGATAGATTTCTTGTTCTGGTTTGTATCGGAATTGTCGTCGGACTTGCATTGCTCTGTGTACATGCTGAATGAAGCCCTGAAATAGGAAGGAGTGTTCTGAGAGAGGACATGAAAAGTTCCTTATCTTGCTTTGTTTCATGCATTAGCTGGATGTGGGACATGTCTCCCTTGTTTTGTGGTTTCCATGTGTCGTTCATTTCAATTTCATGTCGTTTTCTACACTGTCGTTATTGCTGTCTTAGCCTTTCATTGGCTGTGGTTTTCTGATTTGTTGTCGTTTTTGGTTCTGTCAGTGACGGAATATTGACAGCAAAATTTTAGGTTATTAGTAATCTACGGATAAAACTCGAACTCTTTGTATCCAGGGTTAAAAATTGATATTTGGACTGCCTACCAACAGCTTCTAAACTTTCGAGAGAATTAATGAACTTTTTTTTTTTCTTTTCTTTTTTGGGTTAGGATTGGAAAGATTTGAATTCTACACTTTTAGATAGAGTTAGATGTGATATTATTACTAGTTAGGTTTGTAATCACAAGAGAATTGATAAACTTATAAGCATTGCCTCATGTCTAATAATTATATAGGCCCGATTCAACTATCAATTGATTTACATGGTACTTGTTGAATGGGTAGATTTATATGGTATTTAATTTTAATGTATAATATAATATTATTTGAAAATGTTAATGCAATAATATGTATATTAATGATCTTAATGTTGCTGCACATTGCCGGACCATTACAGTTGCTAAACATGGGATCTTGTCTAAACTTATGAATCAAGCACGGAGCTAGGTAGAAGGCTTTTTTTTTTTTTTTTTTTTGTTGTGGGGGAGGGGGAGGGGGGGGGGGGGGGGGGGGAGGGGATGTGGGTGGTCGCACCGCAATCCCCACTTTTCAGTTTTTAAAAACCTATAATTTGAACCAATAAGTTTACTTACCTTTCCTAACGTGGCCCCGTTAAAATATTTTTTCTCAAATACGTCCTTTTAATTTTTTTTTCTTGAATCGATTCCACTAGTATTTGTAATAATGATGAGAAAAAAGTTCCTACCTAAAGAAAAAAAAAATAACAGTGGTGAGAATTTTTTTTTTTTAAATATCTCATTGATATAAAATCCTGACTTTGCCTTTGTATAATATTGCTAAGTTTGATAGAATGGGGCCGCAGGATTTTAATCAAACGGGACATCGAACATGGTAGCAAGTAAAGCAGGGGATCCTGGTGTCAAACGCTTCAAATTTGCACATCTCTGAAAGTGTAACTCACAGACAATTAATAGACTAAAGCAGCATACTTATTGAGGCTTCTACTACAACACAGAAACGAGGAAGTTGGATCTCTCATCTAACGTTCAAAGGAAACTTAACATGCAAATTTCAAACCAACAATGTACTACTTGAGATTGCTCTTATACACGTGTTTTTTTTAAAATTTTTTTAAAATTTTTTATAAGTAATCGAAATATTTTTGTACATAAAATCACTCGTGCGTCTTAGTATTATTTAATCAGATAGGGAGGTTGGTTTCGTTCTTATGGAGACAAAACAACAGAACATCTTATAAAGAAAAAAGAAGAAGAAGAAGAAGACGAAGAAGAAGAAGAAGAAAAAGGGCGACAATACAACAGAAATTGCCCAGAAAACAGCAAAAAAAACAAAGAATCACGACGTGGTCATGTTCTGAAAATTTATTTGATACACTACAACATAAACTGGTTTGCAATTTGGTCAACAATATTCTTCGTACTTCATATAGAGATATAAATCAACACATACAGACAAACAAATAACTACATAATTTTTGTCATAACACGTTACTTGAGACACATGTAATATACATACATATACACGTACACACAGAGAAAAAAGAGTTGGAAAAGAAGAATCAGTTTGATTCAGCTTTAGCCCTTTTGCGCCAATTTGTATGTTAAAAATAGGATGGAATATGGATGATGGTTCGTTGTAGAGTGCTAGTTTCCGTCAGTATTACATTTATATTTTGTGTTCAATCGATACGCGTTCATTATGTGTTTCGATATTATTTTTCTTCCTTTTTTAACAACAAAGAATGGAAGGACTAAAATCGAAACAAACTAATAAATCGAGATTAAATTTGAGACGTTTCAAAAGAAAAGGGGAAATGAAATTATCTATTGAATAAAATAGTAGAGAAACAAAAAAAGTCTAATACAATATAAACTTTTATTAACCCTAATCGTATGCCTCATGACTTTATGTGGACAAGCTCTTAAATAAGATAGGGCCCACCTTTATTTAAAAGTTACATTGTCTCAATAAGTAATGAGTGGATCGTGAGATCAACATACTCGGGCTAAATTGCAATGCTCCTAACACAATTCTTGCTCGGTGTATACACATCTTTATTGGACATTGTAAGTTGAAGTGGACCACAGATAGCATGCGATGCGGAGGCCAGCAGCTGATCATGGCAAAGATGGTCAGAATGGGCCTGGAGGTCCTGGAGGCCCAGGTGGGCCCAATGGGCCTCCAAAGCAACTCTCTAGTAACCAGCAACAGCACAAGAAGCCCAAGCTGGCAATGTCAAACACAAAATTGTAATCAAGCGACGAAAGCCAACATTAGCTCTTATCTTAGACTTGAAATGATAAAGCAAATATGGCAATACAATACTAAAAATGTTATTACTTATACACCAGAACACGTGAATAGAATTCCAAGATAAATTGCTCTTTCTTCCAAGTTCATCACTTATTTGTTTATTTTAAAGGGACAGCTATTGTAATTGAAAAAAAAGAGGAGGGGGGGGGGGGGGGGGGGGGTAAATTCTGAAGAAGTTTATTACCAAGAACTAATGACATCACAAATGCCACAAAAAAACCCGGGCGGTCCGGGTGGACCCCAACCGGGCCCGGGCGGTCCACCGGGTCCCATTGCAGTAATAATTAGCTAGCTCTCCTTCCAAACAAAGAACACCACCACACTCTATAATCTGAACAAGGAGCTCTCACAAAATTTATAGATTGCACAAGATATGTGATAACAATGTGTGGAAGCTTTGCCAATTAGCCTACTTTGAGAACTTAATGCCAGCGAGTTGTAAAGACTTTATAGGGGCTTTAAGAGAGAATCGCTTAGCCTAGAGGTATCCACCTACCCTATTCACTCTTGCACCTAAATCAACTGTCTTTTTGATTTGTTGTCTTTTCATCTACCGCTCTCCAACTAAAATTCTTCAAACTACCATTCAAAAGATTTTAAGTTTATCAATCGGAAAATGTCATTGTTAGAACTCCACTTGTGCTCTACTGACAGGCACTGATATTTTAACCAACCATTTATATTAAAACAGTTCTGACCGGTGGGCTAAACATGCAGTTCCTGCCATGAGTTTTTCCTTATGTCAAAGTACCAATTGCTTGTGTTTCCATTCATGTCCCTATAAGAGTTTGTAGTTGGTACAGAAGTGATCCGATCACTTTACCCACACACAAGTGGGCGAAAATGTTAAAAAAAAAAAAAAAAAAAAAAACCATGTAAGTAACAAAATCTAGTTTAATCTGCCATAAATAAAAAATATATAAAATTATTATTATTATTATTTTTGTACAAAAATAAATCTCGACAAGACAAACTCAGTAACCACGGTTTTAAACGCAGTAACAAGAGAACCTTTGAACTTTTGTACATCAAATATTCGATGTGAATTGTGATGTCATCTCTCTATAACGGAATTCCTTTATAGCCTCGGCACGCCTAAACGCGAAAAACAATATGCCTCTTACCTAAGTATGTTACCCACAAACTTTTTTTCTTCTTCTTTCAGTTAACCTCATTTTCTGTACAATAAATCAGAACAAATCCATCATAATATGGCTGCCAGTCCTACGGCTTCCCCATCGTCTGCCCTGGTTTCCGCTGCAGCATTGACCGGTCCACGGGGCCTCGCTGAGAGTAGAAGTGCAAACAGGTTAGTTCATTAGACACCCAATTCATTGACAACCCATGACAACCGTCATGCTGTAGAACAGTAAGAACAGCCTAAAAGAAATAACCAAACACAACGCGAAACAAGAGGAATGCACGAAAAAACAATATATTCAAATTGCTTACCAGTTACATTTGTTATGACATTTACGGTCTTTTGAGCAGCAAGGGCTCTTAGCTTGTTCCCCGTAGCAAATAAGAGCAAGCTTTTCATATGTTGCTTTTGTTCTTTACTACTAGACGTCTTTGTCAAAGCCTCTTCAAAAGCAAGCAAATCATTATGTGTGATTGAAGGAAGCGAGAGCAAAACCTGGGAAACCAGACAAGAAAATACTTAGATCAGCGATGTTTGGAAAATCCTTGAACGTTAAAAGATTCACTTATCACAAGCAAAGATATTATTATGTATGAAGGATAAGGATGCACCTGTCTCGGAGCTGGATCTCTTTCACAAAGATAGATGAAGATTTCACGAGAGAGACCAACAAGATCAGCACTGATAACTGCATTCGACTCGAGTGCTAAACCTTGGATAATTGTGGAAAACAGATCCTTCGCAACAAATTCTCGGAGTTCCACGTTGTTTGTTAGTACAGCTAAAAGGACTAGAATGGCACAGAAGGAAGAAACTTTGGTCACTGCTTCACCATCTGTCCACGTGAAAGCTCCTAGACATATCTGCAAGGCTGGAAGGGCCAGACCTTTGTGCTTCAAAAGAAAACTGCAAACAAAGCAAAATTTTCATGAATACATCTAACAGAATAATAAAAAACATAGAATATAAAATAATCTTGTGATCAACAGCTAAAGCCGCTCGATAAAAGGCATTGTATGCAGCACATACCCAACCATTGAGCCAGATGTAAATGCATCCAAGTCTTTGAGTGCATTTAAGTCAACACGAGTGACATGTCCGGAGTGCTCCAATGAAGGCAGGCCAGTATTTAGCTGTGGTGAAGCTATAACAGCAAGGAGTGCACAAACCTCCCGAGTTAGATCTCTAAGTAGCTTTTCCTCCATTACTTCTACTTTCAAATCAGACCCAGCATATATGCCGTGTGCATCTGGAACCTTCGCTCTCCCTTCATGTAGAAGTCCGGCCCAGGAGCAGCTAAGAGCCTGCTGAGAGTGTGCCAATAACGGGTGCAAAAGCTTTTCCAGCCATATGTCCCACATTTCCCTAGGGCAATTTTTAACTAAAGGAATAAAAACTGAGTGAATAAGCTGCCTTATATGCCTGAACTCCATTGACTGTATGTTCTCCACCAGGGTTAAAGCGACTGACTGTATATCCAAACATTTGAAAAATGAGTCCCCGATAGTAGTTGACAAGCCCAACACATTGTACCTAGAATCACAATTGACAATTAACAAAATTTATGGCTTGAAATTTAAAATTTTGCAGGGCTTCTCAAATTTTCACAGGAGTATGGTCTCTGTTAAACAATTATCG
Organism: Ficus hispida; assembly: GCA_025413025.1. Taxonomy (NCBI): domain Eukaryota; kingdom Viridiplantae; phylum Streptophyta; class Magnoliopsida; order Rosales; family Moraceae; genus Ficus; species Ficus hispida. The sequence goes on from CM046363.1 coordinate 18,926,399, forward strand.
ACTCCAAAAGTTTTTACTATCTTTCCTTTTTAAACAAGAGGAATTTAGCATTGCTGTGAAGTAACTGCATCTAGCTTGTCCCTCTTTTTGATCTCCAGTAAGAAAATAATTATGCCTTCATCCATTTGCTAGTTTTTTACCATTCAAATCTTCTACAAATTAATAAGAAGAAAGAGGTAACACACATACGAAACAATCAAGTACATCCCTTAAAACCAAGAACAGGGACGACATACTTACCCACTGTCTCTGATTCCTTTCAACCAATTTCGTATATCAGTTTCGTTTGGCTCTGTAAATCCTTCCTTGCTCATGCTGCCCTGGGATCCATCAGTGGAAGTTAATGCAGCTTTTGAAAATTTAGGGTTTCCTTCCCCGAGAAGACTGAATCTCTCAACATCACTCATAGTCATGGCAGCTTTTACTTCCACAATTAGGTTTTGAGATACAGATGGAGACCAAAGGGAGTGTATTGCACGGAGCAGCTGCATTTAAAAATTGCACAAAAAACATCAACACAACCCTAAGTGTTCTGTGATTAAGAAATGTAAAGGAGACTTAACAAAGTTAATTAGTGGATGAACGCATGTACTTTCAGCAGAGGAGGCAGCATCCATGACAGATGAGAGGCCATTGGATGCAAGATAGTAGAAGTTTCTGTTGCGCTGTTCTGCAAGTTTGAATGGGATTTTCTTGTTCCACTTCTCTTAAGTGCTTTCTCAAAGAAAGTAACTGTATGGAAAATCGACCACATTGTTGGTGTCTCCAAGCACAGCCGAACTAGGCCCAACGGTTCAGACAAATAGTTATTTTGCCAGTCCTGCTGCATCCATTGTTGGTTCAGTGGTTCTAATAACCAGGCCAAAACTTCTTGTTGTTGTTGAATCCTGTATCAGGGTAGAAATTCGAATAATAAGTTGGTTGCATTGCAGGAGAATAAATATAAGGTAAGTCTGAGCAAGAAAATTTTACCCTGCGGATGAAGCCATGACAAGAAATGCTTCACCTAGAAGATTGTGTTCACCGCGAAGCAAACAACCTTCTCTTTGTAAATATGCCATCGTATCTGCTATGCCCTATATAAGAAACCACATGAGCAATTGCATAAATGAATTTGTATATCTCAATTTTCGTTTGGAAACACTTTCAAAAAGATACAAGGCTCCTTTAATAAACCAGGAAATAATCATTGGGGTAACCACCTTCATGTGAGGCAGAACACTTTTGTCAGCAGTTTTGGCAATACGGATGAATGACGTACAAATTTGCAACCTTGCATGACGAGCACTATTTGTAGAAGGATCCTGACAAGCAGTAACATATGTAAACAACATGCCAATTTAGGTTTTTTAAATATGTTGTGAAAATGAGAGTGAAAAAAAAAAAGATTAAGTGCAAATAAATACCTTAACAATAAAAGGGAGTGAGTTTAGAAGCTCGAACAATTTATTGATGACACTCCCAACTGCATCTGGGAAACACTTCAGGAAGGGACCCAATGCATCGAAGTAATGTCCAAGTACTTCTACAAAAGCTGGCTCCGTCCATTTCAAAGAAAGAAGCTGCTGAAGCAACCCTTCAATGAAAGAAACCAGCATTTGATAAGAGTCCACAGTAGGAAAATCTAAAAAGCTTTAAAAAGAATCTGGTAAAAACCTTCAAATATTTTTCCCAATGCATGTTGAACTTCAGAACTGCCACTGACAACTTCATTTGACTCATCAAAAATTGTGCTCACTACATTGTCTAGGGCCAATTGCATGCTTTCCATGACAGCTAATTCCTGAAAATCAGGGAAAAAAAAAAAACCATAATTTCTAGTTTAAAAAAAAGAAGATGAAACCACTCAACTACTCTGCCAAGATAGCAAACGAAATAACGGAACCATTAGGAACCGAACCTGAGGATTAGAAGAAAGCAACAGGCTTTTGACGATTGCATCAATCCTTTCGCAAACCTTAGCACCAGCTATTAGGGGCTTGTAGGAAGCAATAAACTTGACCAATTCTAACTGCATTCAAATCATGTATTAGTGGATGAAATTTTGAGGTCCGAATCTAAAAGAAGCCAGGTTAAGTTGTTCACTTGACTTTTTTTTTTTTTGATCCAACGTTGTTCTCTTGACTTGTTCAAGGAAAATTCAAAAGTCATCTCAACTCAAGACCACACAGTTACAGGAACGAGAAATCCTAAATATTGAGCCAACCCGTTGACAGACAAGAAACAAAAATGATTAACAAGGATAAGAGTCAATAGATATTATTGATACTCGTAAATTTGTCCAAATTGAAGTTACAGGATAAGTCAACAAAACTTCCCTGCCAATCCATATCAGCAATTACTGGCCAAAAAATTTTGAAAACAAATATAAAAGACTTCCATACCAGCCTTGACCGATACTGGCCAAAATCACCCTTGCCCTCGATATCATCACTCCACAACTCCAGTGACCCCAAAGAAAGTGCCATTCCAGGAAGAACCTTCTCTCGTTTGAGCACTCGCTGGAAAGATATATCCAGAATTGCACTACACGCACCGTCATTGACGAAACTTAAGATTCTTCTCTTTCCATTATCAACCTGGATAGGACCAGAGCCCGGTTTAAGAACTCCTCCATCCCCATCTGAATGCGCAACAGTCTTTGGCTTTGACATTAAGTCTCTCATTAGTGCCTAGACAAGCACACAAGCATTAACGAGTGAATAGATATCAGGGTATGACATTGCTTTAATTACTAACATCTCAATATATAGAAAAGGAAATTTTCTACATACCAGCCAGAAAACCAGAGATTGATAATGAAGCGCTAGCTTAACATGCTGAAAGAACCCTAGCATCTGCAAAAATAATAGAGTGATTATACTTAAGTCTTGAATCGTTTTATGGATATTCTAATAGTTCAATTAATCATCTCTCCATTTTTAAAAATAACTAATAGACATAATACCATGGAAATGACATATTAGCCCATTGCAAACAATATAATATTAGCATACGTTCAGGTAGATGGGTTTGGTACTTTTACTACCTGCTCTAAATAAAGAGGCATCACAGTGCTATCACCAGCAATACATTGCAAGTTCGATGAACCCAAAGACACCATACTTTCACAGATGCACTCTGCAAACTCGATCTCACTTTCATCAACCCCGGCATTGGAGGCAGATCTGTATAAGAATTCTTTCGCAACATTCATCACCATATGAAAGATACTAGTCATTGCAGAATCAAATTCAGAAGCAGAGTCATCACTAGGTCTCTTCCTGCAAAATACAATTCAAGTTAACTTAATTTGCATGGTCATGTCTTAAAAAGAAAAGAAAGATACATGTTTATGAAAATGCCATTGAACAATTTGAATAATATAATGCTTACCTTGGGGAAACAAGTTTAAAAAATTCACATGCATGGAAACGAAAGTCAGGAGAAGAAAGTAAGAAACCACACCTGTTCAGGGGCATAAACAAAACAGATGGAATGAGAAAGAAAAGAAGGGGAAAAAAAAAAAAAGCGCCCATATCATCATATCATGTCCAGCACAAACTTCAAAGAAGGAAGTCATACCCATTAATTATACCATATTTAGCAAGATCAGGTAATGGAGCCCATTCGGCATATGCATTAATAGCATTCAAAGTGGCTGTAACTGTAGCTGCATGTTGTTTTGCGACATCCAATTGTTGTTTGCTTGCTTCATTTAGTGCAGCTCCAAAGTGCCTTTCTAGTAACTGCAGCAGAAATCAAACCTTAAAACAGAGCTCAAATCAACACTTCTACAAAAAGGAGGTGATAGGGTCATACGGTGTATAATAGAGGCAAAATTTCAGGTAAAGATTCAGTAAGCCCTCGTAGCAGTAGCCTCCTTCTATCACCTGTGTCAAACATCAATTACGCTCAGAGGCATACAACAACTTGAGTCTAGAAGAGAACGCATCATGTACTAAAAACTACACATATAGCCAGGGAAGAAGAAAAAAGTACAGCCAGGAATTTCAGGACAAACCTTCCAAATCTTCATTATGAACGGTAATATCTTCAGGAAGCCACCTCAGCATCATTGAAACCAACTCAGCCTAGTTCGAAAAGGAACAAGATGATTTAACCCTCCAATGACTATATTTTTTCACGAAGTGTGGTAACTTGCAAATAAGAAAAACTAAGTACTTGAATAGGACCCTTGCTGGAGATGGACACTAGAGAAGGAAATAGTTCTTGCCATAAGTGTACTTCTCTCCTAACTATCTGCAACACAGAAAACAATATACAACAACGTAAATGAGAGAACTGACAGGATCAAACAAGATTCAAAGAGGAGTTAGGTAAACCTCAGCAACAAGGGCTGCCGTCTGACTTTTTAAAGCCCATTCCTCACAAGGATTTGCCATGTCCGACATCAACTCAACAGCAACATTTGCAAAACTCCTATGTTCTGCAGGGCTTAATTCCTCCCACCGTAGTCGCACCAAATGCTGCAGAAAAACACATTTCGCATTCATGAACTCAAAATACAGAAGATTTTAACCCGTTAGAGAACTAGAAATTAATAATCATTATGGGTTGGAAAAGGGCAGCCATAGTACTTGATTACTAGGGTTGATTTATCGCATTGGCATTGATTAGGTCTAGGTTTTAGCAGCTTCTCCAGAAAATGAGCATATTAACAAAGTGACGTAGAGTAATTCTATTTCTCTTCATAAACCTTATACTATATTTAATTCTAGAAATACTTTCTTCTCGTACTGTGATCCTGCACATTAAGGTTTCACTTTCAACTTTATCCAGGTACAAACCTGCAACATTTTAAATGCATGCAACCGAATTTCTGAAGACCAGTCCTTTTTCACTAAAACGAAGGATGTGTTAGCCAAAAATCGCACATCTCCCGCTTTTATCTGCACAGGTTTAAACACAGGATAAGAAGGTGAAATGAAACAAGAAACAGCTAAGTACAATTTCAAACTACAAACCAGGTTGCAAAATGAAACCATAATCCTTCAATTCAACAAGGATCGTATGGTTTACATGTCAATCTGGGGTACTACTTTTAACAAGCAAAAATCACTAGCCTCATTTACAAATTCTCTGGAAAGAAAGTTCTAAGAATTAAACGCATTATAGTATTTACAACAGGAAAGAAAAAAAAAATTGTGTCAAAAAATCATCATACCCGATTTCTTAATTATATCAGAAATAACCCTAGTATTGCCTATTTCGATGATCCAAACAGCTAGTGAAAAAGAAAAGCCGATTTTCAACTTCACCATAAAATATCATATGTTTATAAAGAAGAAGAAGGAGAAGCTTTTAGTAAGATTTTTACCAAGATACCATTTTTATGAGAATGATAAACCAACATTGACACCCATATCCCAGAACACGATCAGAACACCAGACAATTCAATGCATATCCATTTTACCAGTAGCGGTACAATGAAATCTATAAAATAAAAAAAAATAAGAACAAAAAACAAAAAAAAACAACGGGTTTTATAGCTAAATAGCCTTTTTTTAATAAGTTTTTTAATAAATGGCCAAAGTTTATAAAAAGTAGTTAACAAGCCTTTTTTTCTTAGAATGGTTAATCAATTTTGTAAATGGTCAATTATTAATTAATCATATTTTATAGTTAATCATTAATTGACTGTTGGTTAATCATTGATTTACTATTGGTAAGTCGCTGATTGACCACGGTCAGTCACTGATTGACTATCGGTCGATCACTGAATATGATAATATAACTCATAAATTTTTGTAGTCAATCACTGATTGACGACAAACAAATAATTGGTTGACCATTTGTTAATCACTGATTAACTAATGATTAGCCATTGATTTACTCTAGTTAATCACTGATTAACTAATGATCAATCAATGATCGACTCTAGCATAATTAGTGACTAAATGAGTGTAAAAGGATGTCGATTCGGGGGAGTCAGAGATGAGAGTTAATCACTGATTAACTAATGGTCAATCATTGATTGACTAAGAACATATCAAAACACGAGAAAACACATAACAATGAAAAAAAATGGATCGAAACAATTTTTTTTCCAAAATTGATGAACAAAAACAAAGAAAATCACAAAAACCAAAGTAAAGAGAAAATGAAACAAGCAAAAACAAAAGTATAAGCCAATAATCTTGCATAAAACCTAGGTTAAAATCGAAATTCACAAAAAAAAAAAAAAAACAAACGAAAAACAAAAACAAATATTCAAATTTCAAGTGCAATTCAAAGAATGAACTCAAATCAAACTAACATGAAGAAAAACATTGATGCAAGTCTTGAAGTCTCTGTGGCAGTAGTTAGTGACGTGTCTGATGCATTTATTTATGTTTGACTTCTTCATGTTTGTAGTGTAGTTTGTTTCCTTAATTTTAGCTAATTCTGTTATGGGAGATATTGTGCCCACTACCCACTATGAGTTTGTTAATTTGTTCCTATTTCTTAGGTTCTAAACATTGGAGTCATTGTATTTAAGTCTTTCTTTGAACCTTAATGAAATTGTCGAGAATCTTCAATTGCAACTAGTAAGTTTTTTAGGAGGAGCTAAACCCTCGAAATTTTAGCAATTTCTCTTTTTTTTTTTCTTTTTAATTTTCCATAAGCTTATTGTGAGTGTAACATCTTTTTGTGAGTGTAACATCTTTTGGTATCAGAGCCAGGTCATGGATGACCGAGTAAAGAAACTGGAAGACGTTGTGGCAACACTTGCAGCCGGTCAAGCGGAACTCTCTACTGGACAGAAGGATCTTATGGCTCATCTCACTGAGAGGATGGCGAGACTGAGTCAACAGATTTCTAGAAAGCTTCCAGCAGAAACGGGAGAAAATTTTGACAACCGATTTAAGGGGTGAAGGGAGCATCATTCTTCTCCACGAACTGGTGGTTCCTTGAACAATTTTGTTCCCAGAACTGTTAAGTTGGATTTTCCCAAGTATGAAGGTAGAGACGACCCAACACCGTGGATTTGCAAGGCTGAGAAGTACTTCGCTCTTCACAACATAGCAGAGTCAGATAAGGTCAGTCTGGCTTCTTTTTATTTGGATGGAGATGCTGGGTTGTGGTTTCAGATGTTGGAACAAGAACTTATTTACGTCACGTGGGAGGATTTCAAAAATGGAATTCAATCCCGGTTCGATTCCAATTAGTTTAAGGATCATTTTGGCGAACTAATCAAGTTGAAGCAAACAGGTCTTGTGGGTGATTATCAAAGCAAGTTCGAAAGGCTATTGGCCAAAGTTGGTTCACTTGCACAAGAAAAAAAAGTGAGTTGTTTTATTACCGGACTGAAAGACTCCATTCGAATTGATGTACAAGCGAATAGGCCGACCACGCTCACGATGGTGATTGGATTGGCAAAGTTGTACGAAGCTCGTGATAATTCTCATAAGAGACCGTCTGTTCCTGGTTTTCGTCAAGCAGCAACTACTCAAGAGCGCAAAACTCCACCTACCACAACTGTTAAACGGATGACTCCTGATGAGCTTACTGAACGGAGAAAGAAGGGACTATGTTTCCACTGCAACAATAAATACAGCCCCAGCCACGATTGTCCCAAGCTCTTCAGAATTGAAGCTTGTTGGAATGATGATGATGGGGATGTCGAAATGGAGATTGAAGAGGACATGAGCGAGTTAGCTCCAGAAATATCTCTCCATGCCATGGCTGGAATGAACGCGCCGAAAACTATGCGAGTTTGGGGCGGACTTATGGGACAACCTGTACTGATTCTTGTTGACTCCGGTAGTACCCACAATTTTATAAGTTCTCGAGTAGCTCAAAGGGTGAATTTGCAGCCTAGTAATAATGGAGGGCTAGAAGTATTGGTGGCGTCGGGTGAGAAACTTGTTAGTCAGGGACGATGCTCTCAAGTGTTACTCAAACTTCAAAAGGTACCATTTGCAATAGATTTTTTCATTTTGCCTCTGGAAGGCTATGATGTGGTGCTAGGGACACAGTGGTTAAGAACGTTGGGACCTATTCAATGGGATTTTGAAAAGTTGTTGATGAAGTTCTTGAAAGATGGAAAGGAGATAGTTTTTCATGGTGTCACAAGCTCGAGAATCAAGGTAACTCCTGATCAATCCTTGACTTGAATTTCCATGTCTCAGCGAGGGGTTATTTTGCAACTAATAGGCAATCCAGAGGCTAGGCAGGTCCTTTACCAACAGAAGTGAAACAGATTTTGTTAAAGTACCAAGAAGTTGTAAGCGAGCCCTCAGGTCTTCCACCTCAACGGAATCATGATCATCGCATTCCACTGATTTCTGGGCATGGACCAGTTGCTCAAAGGCCCTATCATTATCCTTATTTTCAAAAAAATGAAATAGAAAGGATGGTCAAGGAAATGTTAGCTGTGGGTATTATTCAACCAAGCACAAGCCCTTATTCGTCACCGGTCTTATTGGTCAAAAAACACAACGGTTCTTGGCGAATGTGTGTAGATTATCGAGCTCTTAATTCAATCACCGTGAAGGATAAGTTTCCAATTCCGGTTATTGATGAGCTCTTGGATGAGTTGGCAGGAGCTAAATTCTTTACAAAGCTGGATCTCAAATCGGGTTACCATTAAGTGCGCATGAACGACAAGGACATTGAGAAGACAGCATTTAGAACCCCCCACGGCCATTATGATTCTTAGTCATGCCATTCGGACTCTCCAACGCTCCCTCAACATTCCAAGCTCTCATGAACGAGCTATTTCAAGAACACCTACGAAAATTTGTATTAGTTTTTTTTGATGACATACTAATTTATAGTAGGGACTGGAATACACACTTGGATCATTTGAGGATTGTTTTTAATACTTTGCAAATTCACAAATTGAGGGTAAAAATTGAGAAGTGTGAATTTGGAAAGAAACAAGTGCAGTACTTGGGCCATTTGATTTCTGATCAGGGAGTAGCCGTCGATCCAACAAAAATTGAGGCAATGTCGTCTTGGCCAAAACCAAAGAATATAAGAGCCTTGCGTGGATTTCTTGAACTTACCAGTTACTATCGAAAATTCATCCAAGACTATGGGAAGATAGCAGCTCCTCTCACAAATATGTTAAAGAAGGATTCTTTTGAGTGGAGTACGTCTTCAGAAGTGGCATTTCAACGCTTGAAGCTCGCAATGACAAAGCACCGGTACTATCCTTGCCTGATTTTTCTGAAACTTTTATAGTTGAATGTGATGCTTCTGGCAATGGTGTAGGGGCTGTTCTATTGCAACAAAGGCTGATAGCATTTTTCAGTCAGGCTCTACAAGGAAAGAATCTTCTTTTGTCAACTTATGAGAAAGAAATTCTGGCCCTGGTCCTTGCTGTCCAGAAATGGCGACCATATTTGCTTGGGAGAAAGTTTATTGTACGCACGGATCACTGAAGCCTCAAGCATTTGTGGACTCAGAAAATTGCTACCACGGCGCAACAAAGATGGCTTTACAAATTAATGGGTTATGATTTCCACGTAGAGTACAAGAAGGGTGGGGAAAACGTGGTAGCAGATGCTCTTTCTCGGCGTGATGAAACTGAACAAAAAGCAGGACTTTTGATGGCATTGACTCAAATGCTACCTCATTGGTTGGATGCGATCAAAGAGGAAGTTGCTACTAATTCCACTTCACAAGCTTTGCTGGCAAGAATTCAACAAGGAGAAGCGGTTGGCCCTTGGCGGGAGATTGAAGGGATTATAGTATTCAAAGATCGCATTTATCTACCTTCTGAATCTAAGCTCACGAGCACGATCATTAATGAGTTTCACGGAAGCACTCATGAAGGATATGTCAAAACCTTTCAACGCATCAAAGCTAATTTCTATTGGCCAGAAATGCGGAAGCAAATCAAGAGTTTCATTCGTAATTGTGATATCTGTCAACGACACAAGGTGGAACATTTGACTCCGGCAGGTTTATTGCAGCCGCTACCAATTCCTTCTCAAATTTGGGATGATATCTCCATGGATTTTATTGAAGGTTTACCGTACTCACATGGTAAGACAACTATTCTAGTTGTTGTCGATCGGTTGTCCAAGTATGCTCATTTTCTTTCCTTAAGTCATCCATATACTGCTTTTGGAGTTGCTCGCTTGTTCTTTGATAATATTTTCAAGTTACATGGATTACCAATATCCATCGTTTGCGATAGAGATCCAACCTTTACCAGCGGATTTTAGAGGGAGCTATTCCGCTTGAATGGGACGTCTTTTAATTTTAGCTCCAGTTATCACCCACAAACTGATGGGCAGAGTGAAGTGGTCAATCGGACATTGGAGATGTATCTAAGATGCTTCACAAGCGCACGACCAAGAGAGTGGATGAAGTGGCTTGCTTGGGCAGAGTACTGTTACAACACAAGTTGCCATTCAGCAGTCCGCAAGACTCCATTTGAGATTTGTTTACGGTCGAAGTCCACCTCGTTTGCTTGATTACATTCCTGGAACAGCTAAACTAGAAGCAGTGGAGTGCGAGTTGCTTGCTAGAGAACGAATCCTTAAAGAAGTCCGTGAGCATATTTCTCTAGCTCAAGTAAGAATGAAGAAGTTGTATGATTCAAAGCATATTGAACGAGAATTTCAGGTGGGGGATTTTGTTTACCTTAAACTCCAGCCATATCGCCAATCTTCAGTTGCATTGAGAAGAAATTTCAAGCTATCGGCTCGATATTATGGATCGTTTGAGGTGTTAAAAAGAATTGGAAAGGTTGCGTATCAGTTGAAATTGCCTCCAACTTCAAAGATTCATCCAGTTTTTCATGTTTCACAACTCAAGAAAAAGTTGGGAGAAGGACAAGTTGTGTTGCCAACACTTCCTGAGATCAACTCTGATGATTCTATGATGCCCACTCCTCAAGCTGTTCTTGGTCAGCGAATTCACAAGCAAAGGAAAGAGGTTTTAATTCATTGGCAAGGTTTGTCCCCAGCTGAAGCCACTTGGGAGCAGTTTGAAGTCATTAAAGAACGTTTTCCTGAGTTCATCCTCGAGGACGAAGATCGTTTTTAAGGGGGAGGGAGCTGATGCAAGTCTTGAAGTCTCTGTGGCAGTAGTTAGTGACGTGTCTGATGCATTTGTTTATGTTTGACTTCTTCAAGTTTGTAGTGTAGTTTGTTTCCTTAATTTTAGCTAATTCTGTTATGGGAGATATTGTGCCCACTACCCACTATGAGTTTGTTAATTTGTTCCTATTTCTTAGGTTCTAAACGTTGGAGTCATTGTATTTAAGTCTTTCTTTGAACATTAATGAAATTGTCGAGAATCTTCAATTGCAACTAGTAAGTTGTTTTGGGAGGAGCTAAACCCTCAAAGCTTTAGCGATTTCTCTTTTTTTTTTTTTTCTTTTTAATTTTCCATAAGCTTATTGTAACTGTAACAAACCCAACGACCACAAAGAGAGAAACGGGCAGAAGGAGAAACAGAAAGTTGAGAGAGAGCGAGGGGAGGTGTTTGAGAAAAATGAAAATTGATTAAACAAAATATATACATTAGGCCATTTAACTAATTAAAAAGAAGTTAGGCTATCTATTAGATTAGATAAGATAATAAATATAGATACAAATATAGGTCATTCATCCTAATTTTCTAAAAACAAAACCAAAAAAAAAAAAAATCCAATTTTCAATTTCAACTGAAACGCAAAGAGCAGAATCGCCAATTTGCATATCACGAAACTCAATAAAAGTAACGATACGGAGCCAAAAGCTTCACTAAATTTGCAACTTCTTGACGAGCAATGAAGTTTATATAGATACTTTTATATATATAATATATATGTATGTATGTATGTATGCAAATATATACATATAGAAAGAGAGAGAGAGAGTACGGATTCAAGAAAAGAGACGGCGGCTTTGCGAGCGTCGGAGGTGGAGGTCCAGTCGAGGGCTACAGCAATGGCTCGGGCGACATTGTTGGTGGTGTCGTTGGCGGTCTCTTCCATTGCTTCTCGGTCTAGGGTTTGTTCTCGGATCGTCCTGGAAGAATATCTAGAGAGAGAGAGAGAGAGAGAGAGAGAAAGGTGAAAGATTGAAGCAGAATTTGAGACGAAGAAAAGATTTGAGACACAAGACAAAAGAGAAGTACAACGCATACACACACAGTAAAAAAGAGTCCTTTTTTTGGGGTGTTCAAGTCTGGGGGATTTTTATTTTTATTTTTATTTATGTTTTTGCAAAGCTTACCATCCAAGGTTGTCAATTTATTTTTGGGAATTCTACCATGCGATAAAGTGATTTTATCCGTGTAAAAAATCTGACCATTTTTCACCTTAAACGGTTGAGATTAAATTGGTGCATCAAATAATCATAATACTCACCACACTAGATTATCATTTACAAATCATTTCAAAAATTAAAAAAAAAAAAAGAAAAGAGAAAACGCCACCGGCAGCCACCTCCACCGGTTAGTGCTCCCGGAGCGAATCCGGTGAGGCCATAGTGGCGACGCACCGGTGCTCTCGATTGTTGGCCGTCCACTTCTTCCTAGCGACGACGCCGTCGGCTTGGGTTTCGTTCCCGCCGGGAATCAACTCGAAGCCACAGGTGGAAGAACAGTCGTCGCTCACACCCACTGCCGCCACCGTCTGGATCCGGAGCTCGCCGCCCTTGTCGCTTCTATGCTACCTAGCGTGAGCCACCCACCGCGCACCGGGAGATCTCGCAGTTGTGTTCTCGTCGACAGCGACCCAGCCCAAAGCAGGCATGAACAACCACGTCGACGATGGTCTCGATAGCCACAGCCGTGAACCACCCACCGGAGATGGGTCTCTTCTCTCCTGCGCCGCCTCCGACCGACGGAGAACCAGGCCACGCCGCGAAGACCCACACCCTGGAGATCGCGACTCGCCGTTCGAGATCTGCAATGTTGCGACGGTGAAGGTTGCCGGAGAGGGTAATCGCGATGATCTACACCTCCGACGATATGCTCCGCCACTTCCGCTAACGTGCTCCGCTTCCTTCGCCGTTCCCGGTGAACTAGAAGAAAGGCTGAGGTCTTTTTTTTTTAATTGGTTTGTAATCATATGCAACTGAATGCACGATAACTTTCATGTTCACAAAACATAATAACTGTCCAAATGCAATCCGACAGTCAAAATTTTTTTAACAGGGGGTAAAATCACTTTACCACAGTATAAAATTCCCCTTTACTTTTTATTCACTGCCATTACTTATTTAATTTTCTTTTTAATTTTGCCTTTAATCAGTGAATAAAAATAAAAATAAAACTAAAAAAAAAGTAAATAAAAACAAAGAGAATTTGTTATATTAAAAAGAAAAATATATATTCATCTCAAAAAATTAAGAGAAATAGTGATTGCAAGCATATACTATCTATTATACCGTATAAAATTACATTTTAAAGATGTAGAATTTGAATTTTCACTCTTGATTAATAAATAAAAATGAAAGATATATGTTAAATTATAAAGATATATAAATCTATAACATTTCAGATAGTGGTTAACAATTCTTATATAAGTAAAGTGATTTTTTCCTCTTTTTGCATGCAATATTTGTTTACTGCCAAAGATATTCTCCTTTCCGCTTGTTTTCTAATGCATTTCTCTCTCTTTTTTTAGGGGGAATATTTACAATATCTGGCTATATTTTTGCATTTCTATGTTAAATACATGTTCTTATATATATATATATATATTTTTTTTTTTTTTAATTTGAACATTTGACGGATATTCTTTGTAAACATTGGTTAAATTTTTTTTTTTTTTTCACTATATCTTCCAATATTTAACTTTTCTCTCTCCATTCGCGGAGATTAGGGTTAACTCGTGGTTTTTCATATTAGATTCCAAAAACAATATAATTAATGTGGTTTGTTCAGTTCAAATATTATTCAGGATTTATGAAACAAATATATTAGTGATATTAACTTTATGATTAATCAAGTGCATAGTGACATTATATGTTGCTAAGGAATAATCAAGAAATAGCCCACTATCTTTTGCTAATCTTTGTTTTTATGTCTAATTTGAGGCCACAGCTTTCAGCTTCATACTAGAATGTACGAATATATTAATAATAGCAACAAATTTTGTAGATTCTCCTAAATCAAGTGCTTGGTTTAAGTCGCAATCGGTTTTCCCTTTGTAAATATTTGAATTGCATGCAAATTTTTCCTTCCGTTCAATATGTATACACACACGCACATACACACACATTTGGAATAAGAGCATTTGCGTGCTAGGCATGTGAGAAGTATTTTAAGGGAAAAAAGAGTAGAAAAATACTAAAAGCGTCATTAGGTGGGTGATTAGTAACTAAGAAGCCTAGGATTGGTAGAATTTGTCCAAAAAGCAAAATTTATAAAAGCAACTCATCTCTCAAATCCAAAATTAACACCATCAATAACCATAAAATGACGATCAAACTGAGAAGATGAAAAGATCTGAATTGCGGCTTGGTCTTCCTGATGAGATTGCGAATCCAAACTCCTCACCAAAAAGGAGAACTCCCATTCAATGGGAAGCTCTTCTATATCCGAAAAGCACTTCTGACAAAGCAAAAGCAACTTCTGGAACTCTAAAGCTAAAAGTAACTTCTAGAAAAATCGTCAGACGAGAGTCGAGCCAAACCAATACTCCTAAATAATCATGTATTGATCAAAATCGTAAAAAAATAAATTAAAAATTAAAAACCACCCAAGTTTCTTCATTTGTGGCCTTCAATTTTGCTTAAAAGCCAACAAAAGCAAAACTGGACAAAGAAGAAGTTCTCTCCACAGCACATGTTATCTCTTCACTATTTTCAGAGAAGTGTTAATAGTTTTTCCATACCACAATCCCCACAGAAAGAATCAAGATATACATAATAGACGCACTGTCTCATCATCCGACAAATTGACCAAAAAGAATTTTCTTTGAGATGGGAGAGAAAAAGAGTGGGATAAAAAGAGAGGAAGAACTGTGAAAGAGAAAAAGGGGGTATAAAAAGAAAAATTTTTCTTGACCCTGCACTTTTTGGCAAAAAGATTGCACTCTTCTTGAGAAACTGTCATGATGATTTGAATCATTTTAACTTGCACCTAATACAGATCCGCAGAGGCATCAAACGAAATAGGATTCTTGATGGATTTGAGTGTACAGTCTAAGCCACGGCCCACTTTCCTTTAACCCGATCATCGTCGTGTTTATCTTTGTGAGCCCCGGATTGACCTGTGGTATGCCTCTTCCGCCTTGGCGCACTGACCCCAGTCGAGTCTACCAATGGACCCGACCAGGGTCCTTTTTGGTAAGTGAATGAGGTTGAACTATAAGAGGCATCAGGAGGAACAGTGGCGGGATCGATGTGATGGGAAGATCCCACAGGATAGCCAACTGCTCCGTCCTGGTGTGGTGGAGGGAACTTTTCGCTCTTGCTCTTTGCGTTCGCATGTGTAATCAGACGCCGTCTCTGTATCAGAAGAAAATAATCTCATCATTCTTTGTTTTACTTGGTGTTTATAAATGGAAATACCAAACGTAAAGGACGTGATGATCCACAGAAGCAACATTATCAGACATACATCGATATTAACTTGAAGCTCAGCATTGGCCTCCGGAGCAGGCACAGCTCTGACGCTACGATCACGTGCACGTGGTTTCTTTGGGTTTTCAGCCTGGGCTTTACTAGCAGCTCTTAGTCTGCATGACCACAGAAATGATGTTTGTCATACGTGAGATTTCATTTACGCGAATAAGCACATCTACAGCCATGGAAACCCCTTTCACTGGAAGGATCAATTAAACTAGTTGAACCTCACACCGCAAACAATGTCAACGAATGTATGAAAAAACAGTAAAAGGGTAGAAAAACAAAGTTCCAAGCATTCTTACCTTCTTGCTTCGTCATCTCGACGTTTAGCATCTATTTCCTTTGTTGGGGGGTACTTTGGAAGGCTAGAAGGTTCACAAGCATAAGGCTCCGTTGTGAAGAACTGCAAAAGCAGGAAGAAAGAACGAAATGAAGAATAAATTAATGTGCTCCAAAAGGAAATTTCAACGTTGCATTGAACAACTACAGAGACTAGGAGACTTTGAATCCAGTGAAGGAATTGTGGAGCAAACTGCCATCTAACACTCTTGATACATAATAATGAGCCATCAGGTATAATCTCTCTAAAACCGCAACTTGGTAATAAATTTCAAAACGGTTACATTTTAGTTGCATGAAAAATTCCAACAAAAAATAGATCAAGGAAAAGCGCCGAAAATGGGAAAAAAAAAAAAAAAAAAGGATAAAAATTCCTTTTATGGACGATTTAGTTGTATGTTCATCCACATGTATCACACAAGTCCAACCTAGTGCATTCCAAAGAAAGAATCACAAATAAGTTCTTCTATGCTAGCACTTTTTACAACTTTTTCCTAAATTGACTAGCATGAGAAGCCACAAATATACTAGAGATTCGTAGATAATTCTTGTCTGGTATTTTACATTTCCAAGGCATCAAAATTAATATGAAGGTAGCAAAAGCGAATATATAAGGAAACATATCGACTGAAACAATTTTGATCCTCAAGTGTGAGAACTCACCTCACTTCTTAAAGCATCAGTAGCCGTCTTTCGTTCTGCTGGATCAATTGCAAGAAGAGTTTCAATAAGGGGCAGTGAAGACGGTGGGAAATCTTTAAATGTTTCTTTTATGCATCTTCTGTATGGCTCTCGGGGCTTAAATAAGGTTGCATTAGGCAATTTTGCTTTTTTCCAGTATTCATCAGAGGGTGAACCGCATAGCTTATATATTTTATGGAGTTGCTCCACCTACGGAAACAATAAAACTACTTTAAATGCTCGAACGACAAACAATTGGATACTTATGATGAACTTACAGCAAAGAACAAAGAATGCGAGGGTTTCTCCGAAATGCCAGGAACAGCATTCTCAAACATATAATTGAAGAAGAAAAGGCGGCTAACGAGACACGTTAGCTTCCAACATCTTATACAGCCATAGACAAACCGAGTGTCGAATATTAAAGTGACATGAAAACCAATGAGTAAGAGGCACATAATGACAAAGGGACCTACAAAGATACATATATATATATATATATAAAGGAATTGTTGGGTTTTATTCCTGGACTGGTGTTGGCTTTTACTTCATGAAAGGCCATTTCAAACCTTGTGATTCTTAATACCACACATCTGCTTAGATGGAGCTTCCGAAATTTCCACGTGTGTTGAATTCATTGTTGGTTCCCCACTGATTTCTAAGACAAATTTGCTAGGTCACCATTCCCACATCACATTTTTTCACTTTTCAGCTATATGAACACGGTAATATTAGAGGTTCCTAAGTTTCATATTCATGACTACACGCACTTTATGCATACCATTTCATAAGACAGTAGCATTTGCCCTAATTCCATGTCACGACATTATGAACGTTAAATAGAGGACCAGAGGTTAATTCAATTTGAATTATTTAATTAACTTACTATATTGCAAACGGGAAAAAAGAAAGAAAAAAAGAAAAACCAGCGAATGAAAGCAAGAAAGTTAAGATGCTACCTCTGTACGACCAGGCATTATGGGCTTCCCAGCCAACAACTCTGCCAAAATGCAACCTGCGCTCCACAGGTCCACACCGACACCATAGTCAGTAGCACCAAGAAGAAGTTCTGGAGGTCGATACCACAAAGTCACAACCCGGCTGGTCATGGGATGCTTGTGGTTCGGATCAAAGAAAGAAGCCAATCCAAAGTCAGCAATCCTAAGTACTCCTTCGTTGTCAATAAGAAGATTCGATCCTTTAATGTCACGGTGAAGCACATGGCGCTTGTGACAGTGCTCAAGACCAGATAGCAGTTGATGCATGTAACATTTGACCTAAACCATGGGCAATGTGAAATAAGCAGAAGTATAAATGTCGTTAAATAATAACATCTAGCAACTGTTACTAGGACCTGATGTTTGAAGAAAATCCCGGACTAACCTGAGCCTCTGTGAATTTGATTTCCGGGCTTGCTGCAAGTCCGGCTAAATCATGTTCCATGTACTCGAACACCAGATACAAACTACATGACATCCTCGAGGTAACCAAACCCTCCAACTTTACGACATTGGGATGATTTAGCCTCCGCAAAATTAGAATTTCCCTCGCCATAAATTTCACACTCTCAGGCTCTAAATTGTCGAATCTAACCTTCTTTAGAGCAACAATTTTACCCGTTAACAAATCTTTAGCCTTATAAACATTACTGTACGTGCCTGATCCAATCTAGCATCCACAAAGATACGAAAACAAAGTTATAATAGAAACAACATAAAACGATCAAATACGATGATTGGAAATTCCTCAATTAATGAAACCTCCACCTAATCTGATGTGGCCATTATTTTGATTATACTTATCTGCCATAACATTGAAAGTGATAGAGTTGCCTTACTGTGTTTGTCACATAATTCATGACAGGCATTAATACTTAAGAAAAAAAAAATGGAAACCATGGGAAAAAGTAGAGAGCATCTGAAATGACACGAACTTCCTCCCGTTTTCCCTTAAGCTCGGTAAGTATTTACCATCATAGACGTAACATTCCATAATCATAGACATTGTTTCCATATCCTTCAACAAAACCAGGATAATATATCATTGTCAATGAAGATCAACAAACAAAAGCAAAATCACCTTATCAATCTTCTCGAAGGTGTCGGCCCTCCGCGGAATCCACCCACTGAGAGCCTCACCACAAGCGTCCGTGAGCCAGGCCGGCCAGCCCGCGGCCGTCTGCTCGCCACGCGTATGCTTCGGCACATTACTCAGCCTTTGGTTAGGCTTGGACCTTCTTCTTTCCCCTTTTGGTGGCCTCTGAGTCTGTTCCCCATCACTCTTCTTCTCCTTCTGGGCCGCGGTCCCGCCATCACGAACCTCGACGGAATTGTTATTCTCAACCTTCTCTACTGCAGCCTCATCTACCTTCCTTGCAGCGGATTCTACACTTATATCCCTACTCTCCCGCCTCTTCGACTCCGAGACTGTCCCTGATGATGATCTCTCTCGCCCAAACACACAACCCATTTCTTGAATCTAAGCCTCATTTCTCAGACTAATCACTACAAAATCAAAACACCAAAAAAATATAAACAACGCAAATCAAATATTCATGCCAATTTGCAAATAATGAGCTTGAAACACATCAAACAAATCAATCCAATCACTGAAACTAGCATGACATGCTTATATATCTACATATTTAGAAACCCAGTTATTAGAATTTAAAATAAAAATAAAAATAAAAGTAATACCATGGTTGAAAAAGAAAAAAAAAATGATCTGGGTTTGTTGAAGAAAGATGGAAAGTCAAAGAATTGATCTGGTTAAAGACCAGAGAAAAAGAGAGACTGCTAAAGAAATAGGCTAGTGATCTACAGAACATAAAACATGTTATATGTTTTGCTATTTACAAACATATGTATTGATATATATATATATATATATATATAAATAGAAAGGAGGTGGGAGTGAAGAGCAAGTACTTACTGAGATTGATCTGTGTTTGTTGATTGATAAGATTCGTGAGCTAGAGAGAGAAAGAGGAGAGAGGAGAGAGATTGAGAGGGGTGTGCGTGCTGGTGGAGAAAAAGTGGTGTTTTTTTTGGGGGGGGGGGGGGGGGGGGGAGAGGGGGTGTGGTTTGTGTTACGATGATGGCCGTATTTTCTGGTTACGGACAAGAGGACGAATAAAAGGAGCAGCAAAACAGATCTTCCAACTTCGCAAGTCAAACCCCCCCAACAAGCACACAACTCTCTCTCTCTATGTATTTCTCTCTCTCTATCTATATCTCTTACCATCCTTTCCCAACTTGCTTGCTTTGCTTGTTCTATAATTTTATTTTGCTTTTTATATGATTTTTTGTTTTTTTTTTTCATTCTTTTCTTAAAAATTGTTTTTTTTTTTCTTTATCAAGAAAAGTTAGCATTGGACTTGTTTACCAAATCAGAAAATAATTTAGGAAAAAAAAAACTTCTTCTTAAAAAAAACAAAAGAAAGGCTAGTTAGCTGGAAATCTCAAGAATTTAATAGAAAATATAAGGGGATTGAAGAGGAAAGTAAAAAAACGAAAAAAGAAAGACATTGGGAGTAATTTATTTTCTTTTTAGGTTTATTAGATAGTGTGTAATAGGCAACAGTCTAATTATACTTTTTAGTATTTATTATCGATGATCTTAAATAATTTACTTCAATTATATAAGTATAAACTTTTGTGTTCTCTCTCTCTCTCTCTCTCTCTTTAATTTTCTTGTTTAATTTATAATATTTTTTGCTTTTTATAAAAAGGTTTATTTATTTGACTTTATTTCGTCCAAATTTCTGTCGTTGTATTGCTTTTGCGTTTGGTGGGGTGGGCAGTGGGCTCAAAATAGATTGTAAAGGATTCATAATTAATTTGCGTAGGAGTTAGGATTCCTAATTTATATGCTTTAAATGCCATGAAATATTGTTTGTTCATTTCGTTTGTATACCAAAATTATTTTTCATTTGTTCATGGAAAATGGCTTTTTTTTTGTTTCCTAAAAAAAATCTCATTTCTTTTTAGATGAAGGAATGTTTCTTCTGTAAAAAGTTTAATGTCGTTTATTTGAGAAATGGCATGTAGTTTCGTTATGTACGGTTGCTGTCGTTTTATTTTAAGATCGTGTCGTTTTTCTTTTAAAAGTCCGTCACCTTCTATTTCTGTACTTCTATTTGTAATTGTTCGTTGCCATTTATGTTCCTAAACTAAACAGATACATAAACGACAGCCGTTTTATTTTAAATGTTTGCTCAGCGGAGGCTTTTCCAGAAACGACATGTCGTACTCTAAATTTTTCTTTTGGCAGACATATTTTTGTTTTGTCTATTTGATTCAAAATGCCACTGCTTTTATAATAGATGTAAATGAGAATTTTTTGTGATTGCTAATCTAGTCTAATAATAATTTCATACTTAATTCCACTAAAAGGTATAGAGTTTTTAAAAAAAAAATTTATAATTTTGCATACGGAGAATTAAAAGAAAATATAATTTTTCTTATTTTTGGTATGGAGATATATGAATGTCCTTATTTTTGTACTTGCTTATTTTATTAAAACAAAATCGGACATGTCCTCAAACTAAACTACAAAGCAAAAGTAGAGAGGGAAGAATGGCTTAAAATTATTATTATTATTATTTTCCCCTAAAGTTCTCACTTTTGTTCGTACCCTTTGCCTTGACGTTAAGGACAATTTTAGTTCTAGTAAATTTATGAGCACAACAACTCCAAATAGTAGCCCCACTTCTTTTTTTTTTAATCATTTTTTTTTTTTTAATTTTAAGATGGATGAGTTACATCAGGACAGATAAGAAACATAACAAAGACAAGCTTACAGGTCAAGGTCATAGCCAGGGACCAAGATCCAGACAAATAATTGAAAGTAAAACAAAATGCTTCTGAAAGTTTTTTCGTTGTTGACTAGTTGACCATACAACTGATAAGGATAAAAATTAAAATTAAAATTAAAAAAGATGGAATCTGATAAACCTGGTCTCACCGAGTAAAGAAATTTATACGGACCCGACCCAAAAAGGCATAAAACAAAACATATTTCAGGGATTTTCGGCAGTTTACCAGTAAATTTTACGGATAAAATAAACTTTTCAACTATCTGATATTATCTCACATTTTTACGTTTGTTTTGTTGCAATTTTTAAACTGTCTGAAAGTGGGTTTAGAAATTGAAGAGAATATGCAGCAGCACATTGACTGCAGAGCAATTATGTCTTTTTTAAACCTACTTCCAGAAACTGTGTCCATAACAAGAGAGTAAAGGATTACATGAGAGACAACTCAAAGGACAAGCACAGCTATGGAACAATAAAAAAACCAAGGGAGAGCCAGATTTTACATCAAAGAAAAATCAAACTGACCGCTTAAACTAATCAAAATTTTTGGGTTGATAGCAATTACAACTTTCTGGTATTTTGATCACTCATCACTTTTCTTCTTCTTCTTCTTCTTCTCTTTCTTCTTGCTGGGAGTCTCGGATTCTTCTTCTTCAGCATGCTTTCTCTTCTTTTTCTTCTTTTTCCCAGCGTCGCCATTTTCGCCGCCGTTCTGCACCTCAACATCCTCAGTTGAGTGTTTCTTCTTCTTCCTCTTCTCCTTTTTCAAGGGCTCCTCATCATCTGCATTTCCGTTGTCCGGAACTGCGGTATCCTCGTCTTCAGCATCCTTCTTTTTCTTCTTTTTCTTTTCCTTCTTATCTTCAACAGGAGCCTCCTCAGGTACTTCCTCAGCCTTCTTCAATTGCCCAAGAGTCGAATCCGCAGCAGGGTTATAAGTCTGCACGGAAGGAAAAAAAAAAATGTTACAAACAATCAAGTGAAACAAAGGAGTAAACCAAGTTAAGCATACAGAACGGACTATCTTGCCTTTGCAGGAGTAATTAATGCCCCAGCTCCTTTCTTTTTGTCCTTGTCATAAACTTCGATCATAGGTTTGCCTTTAGCCGATCCAGCAAAGCGACCCAATTCTTTGCCCTCGAGATTCCTTAACCGTGCCTCAAGCTATAGAAATAACAGATATTGTAAGCAAATGGATTTCACCTTAACAAGTAAAGCATGACAACAGTGGACACAATACTCTATTCTAATACCTTGGTTCGGTTCTCCAGCCCCATTGAATTGTCTTGGTTGTCACCAAGAGCATCATATCGAATTGCCAATGCAGTTTTGCAGCAAGTGACCGGGAAATTTTTCCCTTGAGTTTGGGAGGTGCCTGACCAATCAATGATGCATGGTAGATGAGCCCGTACTTGGGAGTGGCATGCTTGGTCTTCAGTGCTCGGAAGAGTGCCTTTTCAGCACCAAGAATCTGGACCGTGCTCCCAGGCTGCTTTGCAAGATTCAACAAGCTACCACCATGGGCAATGAGGCGAGCACCAACAAGTTCTCCAACAAGAGCAGTCAAATTAGGAGCAATGGTGTTCATCCTGCTCTTCAAATAATCATAAAGCTGAGCTCTGTACTCAGAAAGAGAGAGGACCTGGTCACAGAGTTCTTTGATATTGATCAAATCGAGGTCACTGACTTCAGTTCCCATGGAAATCATAGCAGCTTCCTTCAATTCCGCCTCAACTTCCTCAGGCAATATCTACATGCATTTTGAGGAATAAAATGTCAAATGTCACCGATCAAATACCATTAACATGGCCAGCATCCTGAACAAAACGAATCACCAACTCTACCTCAGAGAAGTCGAGCTTTGCAGCATTGACACGGTTGCCCATCAGCTTCACTGTCTTGGAATAAACGATGTTGTCCTGTACGATCTTAGCAAGTTCAGGGAAGTGCCAACCATACCATTCCCGAACTCTCATCGCATATGTATTAAGCTCCTTATCAAGATCGTCAAGTAAACCAATGGCTTGAATGATCATTGTATCAACCTAAAACACAAATCAAAACATTTAAGTTTGCTCTGAAGATATTGTGATCGTGTACCCATTCAGACCGTATCAGTAAGTAAAACAAATAAAACATACCTTATCAGCACTAAACTTCAGCTTGTATCGAGACAGACTATGAGACAAACCCAAGCTCATTGGAGCCAAGTCTTGAACTGCTAGCCCAGATATCAGTTCAGTCAACTGATTTCTCACACCTCTCATCAACTCCATAACAGCATTATTGTGGACGCATTCTACTTGCTGCAATACATCGAATAGTTTAGCTTAAACAAATGAAAACAAACCAAACTAACGAACCATTACAGACCAATTTCTCCTCGCACTCATGAGAAACTTCCACAACCATATGAAATACAAAGGATAATTCCCATCAGCAAAATTATTAACAGACCAGTTTCTCCTTGATGATATTTCCGAGCTTCGAATCTGCCACAGCTAATGTTTCGCCACTACAGTGAGCACGCAAGAACTTGCGAAGACCCTTGCTGGGTTTGCTGTCGATCAACAAGGTCGCCGCTTCCAAAG
Source organism: Ficus hispida (assembly GCA_025413025.1). Taxonomy (NCBI): domain Eukaryota; kingdom Viridiplantae; phylum Streptophyta; class Magnoliopsida; order Rosales; family Moraceae; genus Ficus; species Ficus hispida. The sequence goes on from CM046363.1 coordinate 18,950,333, forward strand.
CTTCTGATGTGTTCTCAAACTTGGAAAAAGCTTTCAGCTTAACCACCTAATGTCGGGTCCCAAAAACCAGTTAGAATCATAATAAACCTACAATATCAACAAGAAAGCTCTTTCTAATAATAATCCCACAATAACAAGAAGAAAGATCTAGGGGGAAAAAAACACGATTCAATATATTCCCATTGTAATTCCAACATCATTCCACACAAAAACAACTCTCCACCGAAAAAAAAAATAATAATAATAAATTACACATGAGAGAGAGAAATGTTACCTGTCTAGCAGAATCGGCAGAAGAGAACTCCTTCCACAAGTCCTGCGGCATAAATCAAGTCAAAAATCACCAATTAGTGTTTTATATGTATATGTATATGTATATACATTAGTATATGTATATATTTTAACTCACACCCAGAAAATGTTGAACAATTACCAAAAAAAAAAAAAAAGAATAAATAACATGCATTATCAACAAATCCCATTGTATCTTTTCCGACCAAAAATTAAAACTCAAGTGAGCAAAATTACCTCAACTTTGGAGAGCTTTCCTTCATCCAAAACTTTGAAAAGGGCGAAACCCGCCGGAGTTTCGAACAAAAGCAGCATTTTTTCTGGTCCTCAAGATGCACCTACAAAGAGCAGATAAAACCCAAAATCAATCACTTAAAACCCAACTCATATCCGACAAGACCCTTCATTTTCTGGTTGAATCGCGTATTATAGAACTCAGAAAAAGCCCACCGACTCAGTTAATCATCAAAACTATTTTCCAAAATCCCATTTTCGCCATCGATTCTTCTTTTAACCTCGAACCCAAAACCCAAAACCGAGCTGGTCGTATATGAAACTTAAACTTTGCAACATCAAAAACCAGATGTAAATATATATAGATAAGTATATATATATATATATATATATATAGAAAGAGAGAGAGCGATAGAAGAGAGAGAGGCATGACGATGATCAAAACCTAATTTTCGTACCTGAGGTCTGAGGAAGAGAAAACGGAGGAGGAAGAAGGAGAAGGAGGACGACAAGGGTCTAGGGTTTTAGGAGGAGAATATATAGAAGTCTCAATCCGTGAAAACGGCACGTTTTGGTCAGGTTTTTTTTTTTTTTTCATTCTTTTATTTATTTATTTATTTTTTCCTTCCTTAAAATTTTTACTTTTTTTTCCTTTTAAAAAAATTTACTTTTTTTAATCTTCTTCATTTTTATTTTTTATTTTTACTTTTTTCCGTAAAATTTTGCATTTTTTAGATGTGTCTTATTAAAAAATATTTCTCATATATATTTTTTTAATTTTAACCCTAATCTCCATATGTCTTCACTTATCATACTTCTGTATGCATTTATGAAGAAGAGAGAACATAAGAATGAGAAAAGAGAGGCGGGAAGGGTATGGAGAAGGCGTGAACAAATATATTGAGAAATTTATCTGAATGGAAAATATTTGAGTAACTGTTTATAGAAGATACGTATTAGTTCAGAATATCATTAGAAGTTTGTTTATTTAATAAGGATGTTTTACATAATTGCCATAAATCTATAAGAATCATCGGTATTGTACATTAAATGGTTTTGATTACATTTTATCTCGAATATTAGGGTTTTTGAAAAGTTCAACATGCCAGATTTCACCGATTTGCACTGTTAACTTTTTGATAAAATAAATTGTAGCCAAAGGAAAATAAGTACAATTGCCAAAATTTTATTACCAAGTTTTTTTTTCTTTTTTTGACCGATTATATTTCCTACAACTAAGGTAACTTGTATCCCTTTCACCTGATTCTCCTAATTAAGTTCAGATACGTCCACTCTAAAAAGATTCCAATAAACTTGGGCAAAAAAAAAAAAAAAAACTAAACTAAACTAACAAAAATTTGTAAAAAAAAAATGGAGTTTTAGTAACTAAAAAAATGAGAATTCTTGTTGATCTTTCTTTTTTTTTTTTTAACTTCATAAATATTGTTAGTTAGGTTCACTTTTTTCTCATTGTTTTCATGATTTTTTTGTTAGGATATGAAATAACTTATCAGAATTATCGAGATAATATTTTTTTAAACCGGTAAATCTTTATTACTTATATTAATTTTATCTTTTTCATTTTGATATATATTTTTAATTTAACAATTGTATCTAATGAATTACGTTGTTTTTATTTTTCTTCCCTAAAATTAGAATTTTTTTTTATTATCCTTGTCACCCCTTTGACTTATTCTTTAGAATTGTAATATGTGTCTCAATAAATGTTTTTGTCTTGTTAAAACAAAATTTTCATGCTCTTTCACTTCGTCTTGTTGCGTATGTATGAGAGGAAGAGATAACAAGAGCGGGAGAAGAGAGAGAAATGAAAAATCTAGGGAAGTTGTCATACAAAAATTTGTTTGAATGCAAAACGTTTTGTTCATTGTTTACAGATGACACGTGCGACATATCAGTTCAAGATATCATCGGAAGTTTGTTAATTTAACAGGGGTATGTTTGACATTATGACCGCAAGTTTGTAAGAATTATGAGTTGTTTTACATTAAATGGTTTTGATTACATTTTATCTCAAATTTTAGGGTTTTTGGAAAATTCTGTATGAGCCATGATGTTTGGCTTTGCAAATTAGAACTCCGGGCTAGCTCCGCAGCTATGGAAAGCGCCTACACATAGACATTTGGATGTTTACAATAACTTTTTTTTTTTTTTTTTTAAATGTGAATTACAAACATTCCCTCTTAATTATAATCCAGGTAATACTTTTTCATTTTGTCTCTCCAATTTCAAAACATAACATCCATTAAAACTTAAACAAATTCTCCCCCTTCCGTTTCTTTTTGGAAGAAAAATGCCAAATGTCAACCTCTGGATTAGGAAAGTTAACTGAATAATGTTAAATGACATAATTATCCTTATAATAAGAGTCAATACATTTTTTCAATAAATGAAATTTTTTTATTTCAAAAAAAAAAATTCGAAGACCTACCATCTGTTTGGATTGAATGTTCAATTTTCAAAATTAGAAAAAGTTTATAAAAAAGTGTTTATCTAAACTTTTTTTATCATTATCTCATTTTAAAAATGAAAAACTATCTTACTTCAAACTTACTTTATAAATACTCTTTTGGAAAAAAGAAAAGAATCTTTTTGAAATATTCTGATAATATATTATTCCCAATACTATTTTTTTATCATTCAAAATAACTTTTTATTTTCAAAAAGAAATTTTTTTACATACATTCAAAAACCATCTTATCTCAAAATGAAAAGACTTTCTCATTTAAAATAAAAAAATTTTCTTTTTTTGGAAATGGACACGTAATAGCCTTAAAAAGCTATTAACTTCTTCTTGTTATTATTTGTTCTTCCTTTAAAGAAAAAGAGAAAATTAAGGGCCCGTTTAGGGTCATGTTTGGAGATAATGTTTTGGAAGTTGGAGATGATTTGAGTATTGAAAATATGTGTTTAGTGAAAATGAACTGTTTGGAGTGAAAAAATGTAAAAACTTAAAACTTGTTTGGAAAAAAATTAGCAATATGGATCTTGTTTCATTTTTCTTGAAATTCTATATAATTTGAAAAAAAAAATCATCTCATTTCAACTTAAAATAATAAAGTTGTGAACTTTTAGCTTGCGTTTAGTTCGCTAGTTTGAGATGAAATTTTTAAGTTGGAGTTAGTTGTTTTTTCAAAAACTAGTTATAAATTTTTTTAACTTTTCAGAAAAATACAAAAACTGAGATGAAAAAATACAAATTAATTGGAATTGAACTTGAACATCAAACACAAAAGTTTAGTTTTTTCAAAATATTTAAAAAAATAAATAGTAAAATTATAGAAAAATGACAAAAAAAAAAAAAAGGATTTAGAAAAGTGTTTTTAACATGACCCAAACGGGACCTAAAAGTTATTAACTTTCTTTGCTTCTCTCTTGCTCTGTTTTCCACGTTAAACACTTTACTTTTTTATTTCTTTTGTGCCCCAAAATTCTGAAAACCTTAAAAAAAAAAATGCCCTTAATTTCATTTTATGCACTTGTCACGTTACATTTTCTGGTTCATAAACCAACGGTCGGGGAAAAAAATAAAAAAATTATTGCGGTTTTTAAAGTTAAGAAACAGTTGTTAAGTTTTGATATTCGAGCATATAACATGGATTATAATTTGAGAGGAAATCTTTAGAGTTAATCCTTTTCTAAAAATGTGGGTCCCTATCCTCTTTTGTTGGTAAGAAATTGCCCAAGCTCAGAAACACTTGCGCACTTAAAAAAAAGAAAAAAAAATTCCGTGCTATTTTATTCACAGTTCACACTCATCTACTGGCTACTGCAATAAATTATTAACAAATATAATTATTTACTGAAAATAATTTTTGTGATAAGATTAAATTTTTCAACAAAAGATTTAACTCACATATATAGTAGCAAAAACGTTGACACCTATAGTTAACAAATTATCATAAATTTTTTTTTTGTAGAACAAATATTAGAAAAATTATCATATAAAATTAGAAAATGTTAATAACAAAATCTAGCACGCCAATCTTTTCTGGTGACTGTTGTCGCTCGCCAGGCGACACCGTCACTCATTTGATAATTATTTGCCAAAATAAATCGTAGCAAAAATAAATTAATAACTGCAAGAAATAAAAATTAAGTAAAATAACGGTTTTGAAGAGCGGGAAAAAGGTAGCAAGAAGACTACCAAATATTAAAGGCATTTTTTTCTTGGTAACAAGTAAACATCAACAAAATAATAGCACTGGCTTGTGACAAAGAAAAATCAACAAATACGATAAAAATGAAATGGGGTCTTATTACTAATAGCTTCTGTGTTCAACTTATTACTAAACAAAAAGGCTTTGATTTCATAGCCAAAAAATAAATAACAAAAATATAATGGTTTAAACAACTACATCATGATAAACATTTGCAAACTTTAAATCTTCCAAGAAACAGCTAGCAATGGTGTGTGTATATGTATATATATTCATTAGCAGTAAAGGTAGAAAGGAGTAGGGGTGGCAATACGGGTCGCGACACGACGATACGACTCGAAAACGACACGAATTTCACGGGTTCGGATTGAGAAAAATTGAGGGCGGGTCGTGTACGGGTTGGGAAAATTTGACACGAAAAAATTCGTGTCGTGTTCGGGTTGACCCGCAAAAATTCGTGTCACTTTTCGTGTCAGTTTCGGGTCAATTTCGGGTCGCGTGTCAATTTCGGGTCAAATTTCGTGTTAATTTCATGTCAAGTTCGTGTCGCGGGTCAAGTTCGTGTCGTTTCGTGTCAATCCGTTACGAGTTCGTGTCGGTTTCGTGTCACGGGTCGTGTTCGGGTTGGGGAGAAAAAAATTCGACACGACTCAAACATGACACGAACACGACACGAGACACGAATTGACACCCCTAGAAAGGAGGAAGAGACGAAGAAATATCAAAACAAACTTGGACCATTTTTCGTCCAAAAAAGAAACAAGAACAGTGCACAACAACAGCTTCTTTTATTACCACCCTGATCAGAGGACTTCTTTGAATCGAAATAGCACTCGTATACATGAAAAATCTGGATGATGTTTGAACCCAGACCAAGCTCGAAAAGTATACCCCTCGAATCTATGCACAAAATGGTAAAGAGCTACACATTTATTCTACGAACTTTTGAATAGGTTTCGTTGCCTCCCCCGCGTAAGCTGTCGTGTTTCTCACCACTATCGCTATCCAAATCTAGAAGAAAATGACTGTAGTATCTATACTTGGCTCTATATCTTAAGTTTACCAAGCTCTGAACTCGCCTTTGACATGTTGTCTTGATCTTTATCTTTCTTCTCCATGTTCGGTAATGTTCCCTCTAGGCTGGAACTGGGCATTTTTCTCGGAGGGGGAGCAGAACATACAGGCACAACTGACCTAATTCGAACAGCCGGTGCCATAAAACTATGTCTCATTCCTCCAAGTTCCATTCCTTCCGGCATGGGTCTAGCTGAACACGAAGGGCTGGCTGTTCTCATTCTTGGCGGAGCAGGAAACTGTGACGACGGATTTTGGGGCCTGAAACTTATTGAAGACGTGGGCCCTATGGTTCTGATCGTCACAGGAGGAGCACTAGACAATGGCCTTGGACTTCGCTGGGAACTCACTCTAGGAGGATATTGGTGTCTGGGACTAGGAGGCCTAGACGAGTTTAAACCACATGGATTTGGCAACCGAAGGTCGACTGGCTCAAATCTAGAATCTGCCATCCGAGGGTAAGACCATTCAACTTGACTAGATTGGTTCCCTTCCGGCTTGACATTTCGAGAATTTCTCCCACCATCAACAACCCTCTGTTTATCATCCTCCTGAATTGGTTTCTGGCCTCTCAGACTTGGTTCGGTATTACTGTCAACAAGGAGAAAGGGGGCTGGAACTACGGGCCTCGAATACCTGGCTGATTCTTCTGGCATTTCCTCCTGTATCTCATGAATTGTCACCGTTGACCTGCCTCTGATTGGATTCGGGACCAAATGGTCCGACAAGCAGAGGGGAGGGCCTGAGGCAGCGATTGTAATTCTAGGTCTTGCAGAAGTTGACTCTTGATCTATGGTTGGAAAGTAGAGGCAGTGATCTGGGTGGATCACCGATTGCATGAACGGAAATATCTGAGGAGCAGACCGCGTAGATAGTGAAACTGGAAGTTGAAATGGGGGTAGTTGAGGTTGTAACAATTGTTCTTGCTGCCATAACTGGTACATGGTTAGTTCAGGAGGAAAGCTAGGGTACGCCCAACTATGGAATTGCATTGGGAACAAGCTTGAAGCTGGCAACGTTGACTTGCTACAGATGGGAATGTATCTTTGTTCTCCATGGTGACGATCATTTTGTATCAAACTCCTACTTTCTGCTGGGCATAAACTTGAAAGAACACGAGCGATAATAACTTGTTCCTGCTCTTCATTGCCCTTAGACTCTGTGGAAGGATTCGAAGATGTGCCACGTTGAGCAACTGCATGGGCAGCAAGAAACTGTTACATATTTAGGCAAATTTTCATTTATGAACAGGTAGGAAATGGCACATGCATTTTCATAGGAGAAATTCGGAATTGTGCGGTTGGTTCCACCAAGAAGAGACCTCTGAAAAAATACCATATACAATGGAGAAAAGAAACTTACATCTCTTCAGGGACGACCAAGCGGCCATGGCTGCATTCTTTTGAGCTTGTTTCTTGGTCCTTGCCGATTCGCCTGTAAAGCTCATTCCTGCTAACTCAACCGTACATGAGAATACGGGAACATGGCCTGGTCCTGATCGAATAGTGGTATAAACAGGAAGGTTCAGCCCAGCTCTGTGAGCTGTTTCTTGAAGCAAGTTCTTGTAAACTCCTGTTTCATCCTGTGTGGCACAAAAGAACATAAACAGAGTTCTAATCATACCAATTCACAGCCTGTAACAAACTTTACACGGTGTAAGAAAGTTAAAAGGAAAAGATAATACAACAAGTCTCTCTTCCAAAATTAATTAAAAAAAAGAAAAGAGTTCTTTAATTTTTCTGCTTACTAGTACTCTTGCGGCCAATGCTCTCGAAGGGCCTCTTTTTGCAAGCGTGTTCAATGCTACTTCTGCTGCAGCATGTTCAGCCTGCCTTAGAGTGGAGCAAAAAGAAGGGCTTTCAAAAGTTTCTCCGTTGAAGTTGACAGTAGCTTTAAACCGAGGGGCATGATCGGGTCCTTCTCGGATGCATGAATAAGATGGCAAGTTGAAGCAACTTCTTTGAGCTAACTCTTGCAGTTGGTTCTTATACATGCCTAAATAAAGATGACACCGACCATAATTATAAAGATATCCCTCCGTGCGACTTGCACAAAAGTAGCTTCTGAAACTAAAACTGTTTTCCCTCTAAATATGCTAAGGATTTCCAAATTTACATATCAAACACACTACATTAAGCTAGAAAGTAGTAGATTCACTAGTTTAAATTCAAAAGCTATTTGCAAAATCAACAACCATCAAACAGCCAGAAACAAGCAGTTTCCTTGCTTAAATTTCTACAGAAACCTCTTCATACTAGGGAAAAGGATACAAATTAGACACTTCTTTTCTTCGTTATTATATCCAATTCTCCATCATACATTTTCTCAGAAGCCAAACAGAAATAAGGAAAAAAAAAAAAAAAAAGCTATCTTGACATAGTGGCAGGGTAAAAATTTGACCTTGACCGTACCATTTAACAACAAATATATAGAACTAACAAATACTGAAAGGCCCATCAACAATAATCAAGAGCCCAGGGCAGAGGAACCCAAATTAATCACAAACCACTCAATGGAAAAGCTCCAATCCCATTAAGAAGTTTAAGAAAGACGCCCTTTCCGTCATTTTCTCGGCAATCAAACAGCGCCAAATGGCTAAAACAAGGCTAACCCATCAACAACACCAAACTATCCATATTGACGAGATCTAACCAATGCAAGAACATGAACAAAACAAAATCCAAAAACCCAAATTGAAAGGACTTGTTGAAAACATCAAGTAAGAAGACAATACCGAGAAGAGAGCAGAAACGAAAACGATCTGGGTACGAGCCAAGAAGACCAGGCGTTCACCTTAGAGACCCAATTCAATTTGGCGAACGTTTTTCCCGAGAAAGTGATGGAAAAAGAGGGCAGAAAGTGAGATATGGTACAGTAAAAGGGTGGGGGGTGGTTCTATTTTACGCCATTCTAAAAGTCCCTGTCCCTCGAGTTGCTCACTCATCTGCTGACGGAAGCGAAAATTACGATGAAGGAAGCAGCTGTTCGGGAGTTCACACACAGGTGTGTGATCTGTCATTTGTAAGTTTGCCAAAAGGTAAACACTGGCAGAGAACGACGTCGTTTAGTCTCTTCTTCTTCTTTTTTTTTTTTTAATTAAATCTTGGGTAAAACCCCATTTATATACCTCATTGATATAGTTCATTTTTAAACCATTCAGATATAATATATTATTTATGTATAATAATTAACATACATTTTACTTATAATAATATTTAAATAAAAAATAAAAAATTATAATTTTAAAAAAATCCACCAGTGGTGGAAGGTTGGGGGTAGGGGAAGGGGGTAGGGGTAGGGGAGGTTTCCGTTAGGGTCAGGAAGGAGGGAGGGAGTGGGCTGGCCAGCATTGAGGGAGGGGGGGCAAATCTGGTGAGGGGGTCACCGGTGTCGGGGGGAGGGGGCGCCCGGGCTTGAGCTCGTGAGGGGGGTCGTCAGTGTCGGGGAAGGGGGCCAGATCTGGTTGGAAGGAGTGTCGTTGGTGTCGGGGGAAGGGGGGGAGGTTTCTTTCTGTGATTTGTTATACTAAGCAGATTCTGCTAATTTAAGTAGCAAACAACATCTGGTTTATCATAAGGATAGCTCATAAATGAAAAGATTTTGAAACATAATTTTTTTCCAAAGGAAATTTGGTTTTTGTTTTGTGATCTCTTTAAGTTATAAGCAGATTCTTTTTTTTCTTTTGTGATATCTCTTTAAGTTCTAAGCAGATTCTGTTGATTTAAGTACCTTTCTATTGTTGTTGCTATTGACATATTGGTCGTAAGCTTTTGTTGTTGCCTTAAGTGATGTGTCGTTTTCACATTCTGGTCGTTTATGTATTCCACTGTCGCTTTTGTTTTCTGTTTCTTTTTTCATTTCTCGTTGTTTGTTTTCTTTGATTGTCGTTTTCACGTTCTCGTCGTATTGTTCTTTATGATCCTATTGTCGTTGATCCCTTTCAAAGTTGTAATTCTCTCTGTTTTCTTTAGTTCCCCGCCTTCTATAAGTTGTACAGCTTGTCAGTTGTGCTAAGACTCGAACCTAGGAGTTGATAGAAGTAAAAACTTTAAGTAGGACTTCTTTGCACCATGCCACAATCACAGATGGTTATCATATTTTTTGCTTTGGTTGTTTGGATATTTGGTTGCATAAGTAATTAATGGGAGTAAAAAAAAAACTATATGAGCCTCACATTTCATGATGGTTGTGCCGGTTTAACCCGAAAGGAAAAAAAAAATTGAAAAGGAAAATATATATCAGGCAGTTTCAGTTGGGTTGAACCTTAGTGTACAAACAGAGGTGGTCAATTAGAGCGGAGGAGTTGGGTTGCTTGGGTGAGCCATTGAAGTCTAGCCTTGTAGCCTTAGGAAAATTATTCTTTTGAATAATCCTCCCAGATAAAGGATGTGGATCACAATTTAGTGTGTATAATGCAATTTAATAGCACAAAAAAAATTGACAACTTTAATCTCCACTAATAGATTAGACAAATTCAAATTTCATTAGAGAGAGAAAAAAAAACAGCATCTTCATACAAATTTATTGCGTACAATAAACTATAGTTCCGAAGATTTTTAGTCACAATTCTCAGGTGCAAAGGCAGTCATATATCGGCCACCATCAAACACGAACCGGTGATTTGTTTGTTGAAATGCACCTAATATGTTTGGTCCTCGTTCGTTGATGCTAAGCATTGCCAAGCATGTACGAGAATCACTAAAAGATCGGAAAACAACATCCGGTTTCAGCACAAGATTAGCTTCTTTAAAATGAAATGTCAGTGAAGGAATAACATTCTTTGCACTTGACATCAGATTATAATATAGGACAAATTTCCCTGTTGGTTGTACGGGATTCAATCGGTGGTGCACCATAAAGTACTTAACCATCTCTTCTCTTAAAATCTTGTACGCACTTTGGACTATACAAGAGTAAGGACTACCAGTGTCCATAACAAACCCGGCGGTACCGTCTTGTTTCAATCTGAAAACTTCTGGATTGATCTTTAGAGATGTATTTCCAATGCTGATGCCTAAAACTTCACGCACAAAGTAATTGCTACTACCGGGCGCCAACCGCGTCCCTTGGACCGTGCGAATCGTCCCCTTAATTTTTGCATCATCGCCAAAATATAGGGACGTTGGGGTGTCCAGTTGCGATAAGCAGTAAGAGAAACGCCTTTTGGTTTGGTATTCTAGTTGACCAAGATAGATTTTTTTTTTTTCTAACCCCAAACCCAAAATTCCAGCTATCTTATTATTGTCTTTACCAAAGCTTAGGTTCTCGTTGGTCAGGCCGCAACCAAACGCCAAATTCGGGTACTTTGCCGTGGTTGTGCGACTTTTGGTTGGGAATGTGAAAGTGTCGGTCAACACCACACCTTGGGAGCTACTTCTGAGGTACTTAGGGTTTTGAGCCAATGGAAACCTGTGCTATGTAGTAGCCATTCGGAGTATGTCGGACGGAGAGTTGCAATACTGTTGTGTTATTCGGTGCTTATTCTTTCGCCAAACTCGTAGTTGATATGGTCGAAGTGAGAGGTGAAGTAGAACTCCCCATGATCTTGGAACGTTGTTGGAGATGAAGAGCACGATTTTTGGATATTTCAACCAATTTGTTGTGTCTCTCTTCGAGAGTGAGATTTTTCGGAAATAGGGATGAAATCGGAACGAGCCTAATGCTAACGTCGTAGGTTCCGATGGACATGGTGCTTGTTGTGAGCATGTTGTTGAGTAAGGCTAGTAAAATTCCGCTTATAATTGGTATGTTGGAGATGGTTTTAGGAGCCATAGTTTTTCAGTGGTAGAGGTCCTATACTTACATGTATTTGTATAACAAATTATACATAAGGATTAGTTAATTAGGCCGATGCAAAAAAGACTTTAACCATATATCCTTTTGATGAACTTAATGAATTGATATTGTGGATTAAGGTCTGAATGGATTGCAGGAAAATCTGCTCTTCGTGAGATATAAATGAGTATTCACTTTCTCTAAAATTAGCTTGCCACCCAGTACTAAGGATAACTAATTAACGAGATGATTTGGAAACCTAAATAAATGTTTTTTTTTTTTTTTTTTCCAGAGGAATCTGATTTTTCTTTTGTGATATCTCTTTAAGTTATAAGCAGATTCTGCCATTTAAGTACCTTCCTGCTGCTGTTGTTATTATTTGCTATATTCCCCTTTTCTTTTGTTTTTTCTGTTGCTTTAAGTTTTGACGTTGTAACTCTTTATGTTTTTTTTTTCCTTTTTTTTTTTTTGCCCCCATCGTTTATTAATATTTAATCATGTCAGTCGTTCCGCTGTCTTAGGGACCATTCTCGTTGGTTGCACACTTTTCTAGATGGCACTAGCTTTTATAAAATCTTCTATTCGTGTTAATATTAAGTAACATGATTAAGAGAGAATCAACCTATTCAATTTAGCTCATTTGATAATAGATGTGTTGGATTAAGCAAGAGATCTCAAGACTCGAGCTCAAATATCTATCTTGAAAACAATTATAAGGGAGTGTTTGGTATTTGAGTTTGAGTTAAGATTTTTAAGTTTCAATAATAATTTTTATTGACTTTTTCAGAAAAGATAAAAAAAATTAAAAAAAAAATAAAAATTAAATTAAAAATTTAAATTTAAATTAAAATATCAAACTCTCCCCAAAAGAGCAATAAAAAATATTCTTGTATGATCTTTTGATTTTGTTTTAGGAAAAGTATATCTGTCACGTAAAATTATCAACCCTTTTAACATCAGAATATGATTCTTTTTCAGAAAAAAGAAAAAAAAGAATATGGTTCTTTTTTCTAGGACATATTCAGCCGCATATAAATTATGTATATTTACTTTTTTCAAGCCAAAAATTAGGTTGTCTTTTCTTTTCACAGGGAATAAATCTCCTCTCTCTTTTTTTCTTTCTTTCTTTCTTTCTTTTTTTTTTTTTTCTTGAACCCTTCATATTATAATGAAATTATATATTAATATATCACTAAATTATATCCACGACCACATGCACACATACATAAGATTTATGATATAGTATGTGTGTATACATATAGTTACACATACAAGTCACAAGGCAACAAAGTCTCTAAAATGTAAAAACAAATCCAGAGGTTACTAATATCAAATCCACTTTATTTATGATTTGTTTACAAAGCTTAGTACAAGCATTTAATATTCCCTATCGAGATCAATACACTGATCATCGATATACATATATAAGATACGGTTTTATAATATAGAAGCAAACATGAAGCTAATCACACAGGTACAAAACCCAAAAATATATAACCAAACATACCTATATAATCAATACGGATATAGATATATAGATATATAGATATAACCCAAGAAGTCATCATGATCAAAAGCAGCATCCATGATCAACTTAATTCAAGTTCGAATGACTTTGCCGTTATACTTCCTCGCAGCCTCGTAACAGTCTATCACCTGCTGACTAGTAGCACTACTACTGATCGGGTACTTCGTTCCGTACGGCTTCGCAGCTTCCGTACTCTTCAAATCTGACACATAACCGTACGGCTTCACACTGTCATTGCTCTTATAATCCGATCCATAAGTTCCGTACGGCCTCACCGATTCACTGCTCTTCACGTCTGATCCGGATCCGTACGGATTCACGTATTCATTGCTCCTCAAATCCGACCCATAACTACCGTACGGCATGGCAGTTTCAGTGCCAATCTTCACGTTCGATCCGTACGGTTTCACAGAGTCGGTGCTCTTCAACTCCGATCCATAACCGTACGGCTTGATCGCAGGTCCAGTGGTCTTCAAATTCGACCCGTATGGCTTCATAGTTTCGGTCCTTGGACTGCCTTTCAGGTAATCTATAGCCTCTTCGATGTTGTTTGTCGGCAGGCTAAGTTTTCCGACTCCGTGGCTTGCCGGCGGCGGCTGGGAAGACCGACGGCCTTCAGTGGCGTAAGTCTTAGGGCTTGGCCTAATCGGAGCAACTGGTTCAGGGCGAATCTTATTCACACTTGGCTTGTAGTAAGTATCTTCTCCATCGTCCTCGTCGCTGCTATATCCGCCGTAGTTGTTTCCATTCCTGTACTCGCCGTACCCGCCGCCATAGCCGGTGGTCGGGTAAACCGTCGGGCGACCCAGAGCGGCGCCGTTGTGCGGAAGAGTGTAGCGAGTATTATTAGGTCGGCTGGCCTCGATCTGGACGCCGGTGAGGAAGTCGTTGACTTCCTGAGGACGGCGATCGTAGTACGACGGGCTCGAGGGCCTCCTGTACTTGTCGTAGCTTCCGTACGATCCGTAGTCGGTGGTTTTCTTCGTCGGCGATGATCCGCGGCGGTAATGATCGGTGGCGATGGCGGGAGAGAGGACACGCTCCGTCACCTCCGTCTCGACGACGTAGCTATCGGTTTCGTACAAGGGGGAGCAGCCGATGACGGTGCGCTGACGGCCGTCGACGTCGTAGACGTACGTACGGCAGACCTTTTCGTCGTCGCTGTAAGCGGGTTGGCCTCTGTACGCGTAGGCATGGTCTCCCATATTGATCACAAGATCACTTTGGAATGATATTTCTTTTCTTTTCTTTTCTTGTAAAATTCTTGTTCTTGTTGCAGATTTAATGCATTGGAATTTGGGGTTTATATAGAGAAATTTGTGTTCTAATTTGGTGGGTGATTTAGGTAAAGGAAGGATGTGATTTTAAGATCAGTCACTTCTACGTTACGTTGAAGGAGAATCAGGTACTTTTTTTTTTTTTTTCCTTTTCTCAGGCTTTATTTATTGTTATTATTTTTTTAGAGGATTCTATTGGGTTGTTAATCTTCCATTACTAAAGAGTATTCATGATAATGTTTGTTCCTACTGTCAATTTTCATGCATGGATTACGACCTCCATTACTGTCCTTTTCCGTGTTGGAATATGAGATGATCACTGTTGTCTTCTTTAATGAGTGGTGGTTCTTTGTTTTGGATCTTATGGAATTCTTGGACCAGATATTTGTCCGTATGTATTTATGTACACATATATATGTTTTATGTATTAAAAGAAAAAAGTTGGGAGAAAGACTATACTGCAGACTGTAGTGATGGTTAGACATAATTTCCTGTCGTCTATTCTACTGATCTGAATGACTTTTTTTTACTCTTTGATACTTTAGATTTGTTCTAGTTTCATTCCGTTAGCCTATCTGTAATTTTTGTTGACCGCTATGATTTTTGAGTTCTGCCGCTGTCGAAGCTTTTTTTTCACTTGTTATGGCCAGGGCAAATTTAGATTCTGTTGTGTTTATTATTGAATTACATCGAAGTAAGCTTTTTTAAATAAAAAGTGTCATGATATTCTCTAAGCATGAGATATGTCCTATGGAAGTCGTATTGCCACGATAGCCTGAAATTCTTTTCCCACGAGAGAGCCATATCAAAGATAAATTCTGCAGAGTCTGCCTTTATTGAAAAGAACCATTCTAAAGAATCCCATTCTGCCCTGTAATCATGTAATGCATATCATTCTGCTCTGGCTTCCATTTCCGTCCCCGTTTACGCGCAATTGTAGTTAGACTACTAAAGTCAAGAAAATAAATCAAAACCATTGCTTTTCACACCCCATTTAGAGATAAAATATCGAAAACTTTCTTGTGCTTCAAGATTGAGATGCATATTTGGGGATAACTAACAAATATGCTTCAAATATCCGGCCGAGTGCCCATTACAGCTCGCAAAACATTTTTCCTGGGGTCAACACTCGAGAAAAGTTTCGTTAGATGCTCATATAGTCATATATGGCTCGCTCCTTTAGCAGAATATTATTATCAACCCGGGACCAAAGAAAACTTAAAACCAACGCATTCAGACCCAGTGAAAGAGGCGCAAGCTCCAAACAACGGTAGTTCCTCTTTCTGTTCTTTTCAATTTAAGTATAACAAGAAACAACTGTTAACAAGAATGGTTCAATATCGATGTTAAATGACTATCCAATACACGCATCTACATATTATTAGAATGGACATATTTTGTTTCTGTCTTTCGTTTCTGATCCGAGTATGTATGTATGTATGTATATGCGTATGTATCTGCGTAAAGTAAACCTAACTCCTTCAAGGAAGAGGAAAAAAATCATTTACTACGATATAATTGAAGAGGACATTCCTGCTTTCAAGAAATCAATTAAGGCTCAAATGTTGGGACTTGCTGGGAAGGACCATGTAGTGCCTTATATACTGTTCTATCAATGAAATTTCTATAAGGATCTTCTTCTCGCTTCTTGAGTAGGTATGCTAGACAGTTTTCCACTTCGGACTTTACCTGCAAGTACAATTGGTTTGCGTTTTCTCTGTCTTTCAGGATGTTTTCCTTTCCCTTTGTTTCTATGGGCTTTCCAAACATGAAGTAAAATCGGCCGGGCATCTTGGGCAATAGACCCGGAATAAAGAGGTCTTCACTAGCAACCTCCCCTTTTGATTCATCCCTAGAGCCAAGATAATTCCCTCTCATAAGAAGAAATGTAGTCAACATATAAATTCTACAAACCAGCAATTAAAAAATAATAGTAATTACCTAACTCTTATAGCACCACGGTTAACTTCTCTAATATATTCATTTAGCACAGGGATCTTCTGCAAGTCGTTGTAATCGAGAACCAACTGCCACGTCCAAAGTAATAACCAAAAAGTAAGTAGGATAATGCGGATTCGAATCGAAAGCTCAAGAAAGATTCAAACAAGTTGTCAAACTCTACTAGAATTGAAACGACCCCAAGTCAATTTGAAAGCAACTCTCCGAAATTACAGACGATATTAGTTAGTTATCATGAGAATAGGGGCTTACTTCTAAAATGTCATCTTCTCCGACAGCTCCAAATGGTACAATCGTGGCACCAAAGCGAGCTGCCATTCTCACAAATTCTGGTTGATTAGGCCAAAACAACTTGTACGCTTCACCCTGACACCATAAGCAAAATAATTATGAATCAGAGTAGATAAAATGATGTTAAGCAAAAAGTCTTTAACCTTACGAAAACAAATAATTTGAAATGAACACAAGGACAAACCTTGTAATGTAGAGCCTCACGTGCACCACCGGGATAAAGCAGGACGTGTGATTTTGATGAAAGCAATTTGAACAGATTGCTTGCTGTGACAGGTAATGCGCCAAATATTCTGAACCAGTCAGCCATAGAAAATTCAGGTGATGAACTCTGGGAAGCGGACGTGAACAATTGAGGATGTGCCACGCCACGAAGCACTACATTTTTCTCTCGTAAATATTCGTCGACTAGAGGATATAGCTCAAATCCCATTATGTTGTGATACCCAACTAATAATACAGGACCTTCATTAGGAACCCCAGAGAGACCTTTCACTATCTTTCCATCTTCCAAAGTAGAGAACGATACGCCACCACATGCAATGCGAAGTAATCTGTCATTCAGATTTAGTTATCAGTTCTAATCAAACAAGTACAAAACTTTTGTAATTATGTCAAATCCTAACAGACTGGTTAAACCGGGATGAATGGAAATGTCTCATTAAGAAAGGAAACAAGATAAAACGTCTCTGTTGAATTACCCAATCATTTCTTCAAACGCATATTCGAATTCTTTCCTACTAGGAGGTAGAAAATCTGAGACAAAATCATGCCTCCTTGAGCGACGGTATTTGCCGGTACCTTTTATAATTGTCATTAAACTAATGCCATCTTCCTGTTAACAAAAGTTTTAGTCAGTCACGTTTATTCCCTGCGAGGAATACAGGCAAAGACAGTAAGTTCGTCCACACCGATAAGAAATTTATGGTTAAGGCTTTCCATAAAGATTAACAGTAAAACAAAAAAGTGATATGGTTTTAACAATGATACATATAATTTGTCGTGAGACAGCACATATAACAGATCAATCGTTTCAAGTTTCAAATATGGTAAAAAATACTAGAAGGCGTGTGAAGTTCAGAAACATTAATCCTGGTGCACATGGAAAATAGTATCCACACCCTCAAACGTGGTTCATAATTACATTTCATCACACAAAATTTCAATTCATTACAAGTAGTTTGTTAACATTACATTCCAATTTTCACAACGAATTTGGTCGCGTCAACAATTGAGAGAAGATTTGAAGAACCAAAGATATACACAGACTCATAAAGCTTGTAGTTAAAATATTGATGTCATCAGAATCTCCACTAGCTTGGAAGCATCTAATAATGACAACTGAGAGAGAGAGAGCTTATGATAGACATGCATTAACCTACCAACAAAAAGGTATGCCCGTTGTCCTTGAAGTGACGAACTGTGCAATTTTTTAGTGACTTGTTTAACCTATTGGCTTCGTCTCTGCTAGGGACCATGTTATCTTTGCCACTGAAAAACAAATTTAAAACCAAGGCATTCACTTAAGTTAGAGAAAAGGATAGATGAGAGTGTTCTATAACACATTAGTATTTAGTAGTTTATCAGGAAAAAATTGACTCCATCTTTTGATGTACAATAATAATTTTGCTTTAGCGATTGAAACCTGTAACGAACAGGTTGGTATATTCACCGAAAAAGAAAGAGCAAAAGAAATGACGAAAAATTAAATGAGAACAAAGATTTTAAGTCAACCTTTCATCAATCAAAATAAAGTGGCTCACAAATGACACAAGGGTAAATTAGTAAATACACAATCATTAAGGACTAGAGGTAGAACAATGAGTTAAACAGCTATGCATGAGCTCACACCTTTTTAAAAGCAAAAGAGGAATGTAATCATCTACAGATGCCCAAAAAAAATTTATAAAACAAAAAAAATAAATAAAAAACATAAAAGAGAACAAAATAAAATGTTGTGTGAAGACCTGGCAAGCACAAGTACTTCAGCTTTAACAGCATGCAGACGAGAATTTGCAGAAGCAGCAGCTGATTTAAGCAGCTTCAGCCTCCAAAGAAGAGTACGCCTCGGTATAATATCAGCCAAAGACTGTATATCAAATTCGAAAGTTTATATAAATCCGAAGCCAGAAAATATTCATGAGACCAAACAAAACAAAAAATTGAAAGGAAAATATAATTTGGTCAAAATTAACTAGCTTTCACATTTTCTCTTTACGAATAAAGAACCATTCTTTAGTCTTTACGTTCAAAGTACAGTATAATTCCATGTCGAGTCCTGACATATCTATTAACTAGTGAATGCGATGTACTAAAAGGCAGGTGCACATTCCCGAGAAGGAAAAAGTTGCAAGTATTTCTTACAGAAAGGTACGGTAACAAAGCCGTGAGGTTCTGAGACATTTTCTCTAGTCTTTGCAACGGAGGAAGCTTACTTTCAACATCAACCAATGCCATCTTCGTTGGATCACCTGATGCCGAGAAAGTGAAATAGAAATTTAACATTTAAGTTTCGAAACTCCGTTCTCAGAAGGATCCAGAGAGAATTATTCATACATGACTCTGGAAAATCCACACACTGCCAAGGCAGGTTCTAATGAAAAAAACCAGCAATCAATTAAAATCACAGAATACATTCCCATGATCGTTTCCTATTAATTATTTGCATTCATTTGGGTGTTGAGTGCAAGATTAAAAGTAATGTATGCTCTGCAGCAATGGATCAGACGTAATGTACCCATAACGTAGCTGAGAAGATAGGGAACTGTGGCATGTAGTACATCAGGCATGGCCTCCAAGATGGGGAAGAACGGCTGCAGTTGTGACCGGCCGAACGATGTGGCTAGAAAAAACCATCAAAAGTGTCAGAATTCTTTTTGATGCTATTGTCTATTGACCACAGATCATTTAATAGAAACCTATCTTAAAAACACCAACCTGGATTTACAAGTATCAGTACCAGGTCGATGGTAGGATTTCGAGCAGCAACAGCAAGAGATAAGCATCCTCCAAGGGAATCTCCAACCAAATAGATCGGTTTGTTTGGATTGGAAGCATGTTCAAGCCTGACTCTTTCTTCAATGAATTTAACCAGCCCTTCATACAATGAATCCACCATATTACCCGTCAAAAATAAAACTACCAAACTAAAAAATTGTAGTTAACATCTATCTCTCTCGAGGACTACAATATATATATATATATATATATATAATTCTACAATTAAAAATGCAAACTGTATCATCCAATTTAATGGTACCAAAGATCCATTTGAGATAGCAAGTGAACTTCAACGTTATTACGATTGTTTTTTGTTTAACACCAAGCTAGTATCAATAATTTGTTACAATTAAATACATTATGCAGGTATACACAGATATAAGACTACAACCTTCGAATGGTGTTCGATCATGAACAGGAATATGAAGGCACCGTACTTCAAAAAACCTGCAATATACAGAAGAATGTATTAGAAAACATTTCACGTAACCCAAAACCTGCACGGTCAATTTTCTATCAAACAGGGCAGTGGCTACCAATAATCAAAACTATCCTGCAGTTTAATCAACAAAAGAATAACTTTCCCGACGACCATTGAACATTATCCCACTTCGAAATAGAGAGAACATTTTGATCGTGTTACAAAGACGGACCATGACCTGGGAAAAAAAAATGCCCAATATCGGTCCCACTAACTTAATCCAATGGTTCTAGTAATGTTTACACCAAGCTTTAGCTAAAAGCCGTTTATTTTAACAAATCTCAGTAGAACCTATAACTTTACTAAAGATGAAAATTAACAGAACTTACTTCCCAAGAGCTTTGTGGTGCAAAATGAGGCCCATCCCAGTACCATCCATTCCTGCAACACAAAGCCAAATTCAAAACTTCTACAAATTTCCTGTATTTTCAAAACTAACCACAACTAACAAATTTCCTGACTTTTTGCTCCTCACACAGGTACCTTTTACATAAACAACATTAAAATAAAACCAAATAAAATTAAAAAAAAAAAAAAAAAAAAAAGATTTTAGCAGTCATCAAAATACCAGGCAAAAACAGGAGAATTGGGGAGTCCATTAAAGGACGGCCACAAGCAATGGGGGTAAACCAGCGAGGTGGCCCACCATCAGGCTTAATCATATCTTGAACTGCATCAAAGTAATCTTTGACAGTCTCAGTCCCATACCCATCATCCCAAAACGGCTCCAACTTTTCCAAAACACTATTATCCTTTACATTTTGACCCCTTTTCTCCTCAACTTCTCCAGGCTTTACCCTTCCATTCCCATGGTCAATCAAAGTCTCTCTTTTCCCAACCGCAGAAGCTCCATTAACATTAAGCACAGAAGAAGAAGAAGAAGAAGCCACATCTGACGACAACACAGCGGCTGAATCTCCACCACCTAAACAGTGAACTCGCCACCGACAGTTCTGAGGCCTGTTCTGTGAGCTTAGCCCCACAGTGGGTGGAATTCTGAAACCTATGACTGAAGCCATGGCTTCTAGAAGCAATGGCAAATATCTTCAGTCCCCCTGAGAAACTTGGCACTTGAGGGTGGTAGTTTTCTTTTTTTCTTTTTTTTTTTTTTTTTTTTTTGTGGGAGAGTTATCTTTATCTGTTACTAAAAGATTGCACCTTTTGAGTATAGGCTAGCTAATAGAAGACCCGGGATGAGCATTAGACTGATACTATGCAAACCCATATAGCAGAAAGTGAAAGAGATTACGGTTAACCACTCATGGACAATAATTGCAACTAAAAGGTCGAATTACTAATACAATAACATGGTGTTTGGGGGGGGGGGGGGGGGGGGGGTGTGGGTGTGGGGTACCCAGATAACGACTAGAATGTGTACATTAAAATAATTTTAAGAGAGAGAGAGAGAGAGAGTAAATGGAAGACAAGAAAAATAAGGAAATGCTAGGTGGAGAAAAATCGTTAAAAGAGAAAAGGAGCCATTTTTTATTTTTTGGCATTTTCCTGAAGTGGGTCTAAGTTGTGGGTCGGAAGCTTGACTGGCCATAGCTTACTGAGTGCTGTGTCTTGGCTGTTCAATGGCCACACCATCACGTGGAAGGATCCTTTGGAATCTAGTTTGTGTAGACATCCTAAGGAGAAAATTTCAACTTAAAGACTTGAGTTGAAATTTCCTATTACGCGTCCCTTGGAGTCGGGTTTGTGTGTAAAATATAAATTAGTGTAATTGTCGGGGACTGTCTCTGTCAGTCCACAGTTTAGGTTGGCGCATCTAACACTGTCACGAAGAGAGAAAAAAAAATGAAATTTCTTTGATAGGATTCTCTTTTTTTTTTTTTTTTCTTTTAAATTTCTACGGGTGGAGATTTGAAATCTCTCTTCCAAATAAAATCGATATAATCATTAAATTATATTTACAATTAAATAGGATCTCTTATTTTAATTATTTAGCCTATGTTTCATTCATCGGTTGAAAATAAAACTTTTAAGTTGAAATTAATTGATTTTCTAAAAATTAATTATAATTTTTATTGATTTTTTAAAAAAAAATAAAAAAATAATATGAAAATATTAAGTTAAAAGACTGAAAATCAAATGTACACTTAATTAAATTTCAATTGTCTAATTTATTATTTGAGTAATTTTGGTATCTCATTTGTGAGTTTTAAAATAAAAGATTCATGGGGTGTTTGGTGAATAAGTTGAGACTTTTAAGTTTGAATAGTAATTTTTATTAATTTTTTAAAAAAGATAAAAAAAATTTCAAAAAAAAATAAATATGATAAAAAATATAATTTAATTTAAAATAAATATAAATGTCAAATAAATCCTTATGCGTTAACTTTAAAAAACTTTTTAATAATCAAATAATAGTTTTTATTGATAATGTGTAATATAGGTCCAACCTTTAATGAACCAGAAGAAAGGGACCACATAACCGTCAAACACGCAAGGCTGCTATTCTTGCACTCATGCCACAATGATTTAAGTTTTGTTAATTTTATTTCCTCATTTCAAGATGTTATAACTGGATACTCGAACTTTTCAAAAGGCGATTTTATTATAGGATTACTGAATGTTTTTTATTTTGTGTATATATATATATTTATTAATTTATTTTAAAAAGATTTTAATTTTATTTTATCATGAGAAATATACATTATTGGTGTGAGATTTTATTTAAAAAAAACAAATTCTTTTTTGTAATTAAAAAAAAAAAAGACAATAATTTTTTCTTCTATCCTCCAAGGATGAAATACCGGGTGAAAGGTGACTTTTCCAAAAATAAAATAAAAGGACATCATGCAATGGAGCGACAAAACATCATTTCATATCTTAGCAATATCATGTTATGTTATCACGTTTACATGATAAACTAATAAATTGAATTAAAGATTTTATTTGGTCAGCAACAATTCTCAAATTTTTTAAGTCAGCTGTTGAAATCTCAAAATTTTGTCCAAAGCGACGGTGAAAGAGGAAGATTGTAGGTGTTGAGAGACTTTTCTCTCTCTCTCTCTCTCTCTCTCTTTTTCTTTTTCTCTTTTTTTTTTTCCTGTTTTTGTTTTTTTGTTTTTGTCTTTTTAACTATTGGTGTCCCTTTCAAAAAAAAAAAACAAGTGTTTGTTTGATAAATTAATTAGAGATGAAATTTTTATATTAGAATCGATTAAATTTTTAAAAAATTAATTATTAATTTTATTAATTTTTTAAAAATAAATAAAAATATAATTTAATTAAAATTAAACTAACATATCAAGATAATATAAATAAATAAGTAAATAAATAAATAAAGTGGCAATTGGTCCTGTCGTCAATCTCGATCTGCAATCTGCCCCAACGCAATTGATTAACATACTCTCCCAATCAAATTTGATTGAGCCTTGCTTTGTGGCACAGAATAGTTAAAACTCACAACCCATGTGTATAACATTGACTCATACACCCTAGCCAGTTGGATTGTTAATTTTTTAAAAATAGTTGTAATTTTTATTTTTATTTTTTTTTAAATTCAGTTAAAGTTAAAGTAATATATTAAAGAAAGCCCGATCTCGTATTACTCCAAATTTGTATCCTCTGACATCTTCGACTTTTCTTTTCTTTTGACTCTTGCTCTCACGTCCCTTCATTCCCAGTTCTTGACGAAGACATAAATGATCAGGAGAAGAAAAGGCCCAACAACAAATCAACACAGAACCAAAAACCCATAGATTAATTTCAAGGCAAAAAAAAAAAAAAAAAAAAAAAAAAAACTAATCTTATTTTAAATTAAAAGAAGAAAAGAAAAAACTGATCCGTTCTATTTTGGGGAGGAAGAGTAGGGAGAGATCGTCGGAAGATTTATCCATGCGATCGAGGGAGTCGACGGCATGGTCATGACCTCCACCATGGATTTTGGGGGAAATGGAAGGTTGGAGCTTGTGGAGATGTGAGAGATGAAACCCTAAGAAAGAGAAAATACAAGAGGTTTGTTTTGTTGTTTTTGGTCAGAGATGACGAGCCCTTTTGTTTATTGTCCTTTTTTAAAATCAATCTTCTTCTACTCATCGGCTTCAACTCTCAACTCAAAAAACTTTGGCTTCGTTTATCTCCCTTTCATTCACATGTCTATAATAAAATTTTTCTTTAAAGAAAATTTTATTTATTTATTTTGAGATAAGATAATATTTAAATATATAAAAAATTTCTTTTTAAAAATAAAAAATTATTTAAAATTAAAAAAAAATTGTGTTAAGAATAATATATTGTTAAAAAAGTTTTAAAAGATTTTTTTTCTTTTTTTAAAAGAGTGTTGAAAAGAGATAGTTTTTCTTTTTAAAATAAAAAAAACAAAGGAAAAAGTAGAGAAACAATTTTTTATAAGAATTTTTCACTTTCTAAAATTAAACACTCCATTTAAATAAAGGGGAAAATTTATTATTCTGAATCAAAAATATTTTTATTTTAAGAATAAAATTATTTTAAATATGTAAAAATTTTCTTTTAAAAATAAAAAATTATTAAACGTGAGAAAAAATGATATTATAAATTATAGAAGATTTAAAAATATTTCCCTTTTTTTTATATTATATAAAATAAATTAAATATAAGATAATTTTTTAAATGAGGTAATGATAAAAAAATTTTATAAAACTTTTTAAATTTCTGAATTTAGATATGTCATTCACACAGAGTTCATGGTTTTGTCCATTGCATTCTTTAAATAGGAAAACAGACACGGCAGAGAAAGAGCAGTACTTTAAAACAAAAGTGGGGCCCACCTTATGTTACACAATAAAACAAAAGTGGGGCCCACCTTATGCTATTCTCGGCCAATAAAAAAATAATAGGAAAGCAGAACAATGTCAACGTAAAAAGAAAGGACAATAACTAGAAAACAACAAGTTTTCAAAGTTAAAAAAAAAAAAAAAAATAGTGCGAAAATTTGAAGCGTGTTTACAAAAAAAAAAAAAAGCTATACAATATGACTAATGTCTTGTTTTTACCATTCAGTGCAATTTAAAAATAAAAAATATCATATTATTTTTTATTTAAAATAAAAAAAAATTATATATAATTAAAAGAGAAAAATGAGATGCACTTTTAAGAGTTTTAAGAGTTTTGGATTGAAGGATGAAATCCGAATTGTTGTTCCAAATGGCCAATAGAATTGCCAATAACACGCCTCTTGTTTTGTACATTTCTAGTGTAAAAGACAGACATGTAGTGATTCTCTCAATTACTCTTATCATGAAAACGAATTCTTTTAAACAATCTTTGATCCCCACTTTTCATTTCATTTCTAAAATTACTTAAAAAAATAAAAATGCTATCCAACAAAAAGGTTAATTTTCCACGAAGCCTTGCAAAAGCAGCTTTTATATCCCCTTCTCTTGATCCGTCGCCTAATAATGTTATGCCACATCGATTAAATCATTGGAGTTAGATCCAAAATCATACCTGCATTTATATTTTTAGGCTTTCCACACAAATTAAATTAGCACAAACTCAAATCGTACATTTTCAAGGTTAGAGGCTTTGCCTTACAAATAAGACAGAATGAGATAGAGCAGGGCAGAAGATTTAAATTAGGTCATAAGAGTTCCAATTACAAAAATCATGAGACGTGAAGAGTTATCCACATAGAAAACAAAGTTTGCAAGATGGAGAAGCAGAAGCTAAATATAAATGGAGAATAATCTAAGCATATGTCCGTAACTAATTTCACAGCAATTGGGATCGTCTTATTTCCGAAAATTAATTTTTTTTTTTTTTAAATAATAATCACCTCCTCAACAGAGTTCTTCCCTATGGCGGCTATGTATTGTGACCCACAATACAAATCTACAAGCACTTTTTTATCATCATATATCTAATTCAGCTCTACGGGCAACTCCCAACACTCTTTCCGTCAAATTCTAATCCACAGTAAAAAAAAAAAAAAAAAAAAAACCCTTCTATGACCATTTTTCCAGTGTCCACTGTCCAGCAAATGCTCGGCTACAAATATCAAAACTTAAACTACCACCTGTCCGAATCCGGAAAACACCAAACAGGAGAGCTTCTCAGCAGACATTTGAGGACGCGCTATACTGTGATCAATTTACTTTTCCAAATTTACAACAATCCGATATTTTCTGGTCACCGGGGATATCCTCAGAGAAATCAATATTTCCCAGAATTTTACACGCACAGTATCACCTGCAAGGATCAGTCACAAATCTTGAGGATAATGGAAGCCGGGATTCGTGTTTGATGAAATCTAGCTCAGTGAGATTAAGACAAACATCAGGGAAAGACGTGAAAAATGACAGAGAAGAACGAGCAAAAGACATTCATATCAAAAATTTTTTTTTTCTTTTTTTTCTTCCTAAACGCATCAAAAAGGTGCACTCACCTCCCTCCAATACCATAAAATCACCTTCCTTGCACCACCCTATAATTTAGAACCAGATCATCAGATTTCTTCCATATGTAAGCACGGACTGTAGCTAAGCTCATGTCTGGAGCCAAGACCTGGAAAAAGAAAAAATCCATAGGTAAGCACATACCGCAGCCGTTCAAAACGATTAAAAGGTACGTCCTAAGGCTGTTATTAAATTTTAAGATCTTCACATGTGAATTGCTTCGACTTGAAAAATATGCCAACTCTTGCCCAGTATTTCACTCCAAAACAAGGAATTATATGGCAACATATTCGGTTGTTAACATGTAGGATGCTGTCTAATTTGCTTTAACAAGCTAATCTAAGCAGAAATACAAAACTAACAAAACAAAGAGGGAATGAAGGATCTGCTTCAGAAAGTGCAATTGCCCGGAATAACCAGAAAATTGACGCTTTAAGTTCCGAGGGCAAGAATTTAAACAAATAACTTAGTGTCGACTGAATATGTTACTGTACCCCAATCCAAAAACGAAAACGAAAAAATGCATGACGTAGAATAGACCATTGATATCCAAATACGCCCCTAATCATGCATATGCACTTGCCTGATTGTTGCACATTAACTCTATAGGATGACTTGCCTGGTTGCTGCACATTATCTCTATAGAAGGCTTAAGCTTATGCCAGGGCCTATTTCCGCGTAAAGATTCAGCAACCGCTGAAGGTTGCAACTGCCCTCCAGCAAGACCAGGAGCAAATGTTCCATCAGGATTCAAAGCATCCAATGGTTTGTCGAGGACCATCTTTTCAATGACATAATTAATAACCTGCTTAATCAAAACTCCAAGCCCAGTCACTCATACTATAATCCATGCAAAAGATGCACATCACTGAAATATGTAATACGGTATGATATTAAACGGGGATTAATATTTATCATGTTTCGAACTTTCAGCAATACAGGTCAACTTTATTAATACGGGCCTTTAGACTTTCTAGGCATACAAGCAGAAAATGGATCAACTGATGCTGGTGTGAATTCATTTAGCACATTAAAGTCCCACCAAAAAACTTAAACAGCTCCCTTGATTATAATTGTATGTTAAATTTCAAGCACTAGTGCAATTAAAGACTGCAGCAATTAGTTTATATACTAAGTGTCTTATGCAGCATTTTGTCAATCTTTTCGTTCCCCTTTTATGCTTCCTATTGTCATTTGTTTTCATTTTTGTCCTTCCTATCAGCAATCTGCACGCTGACACAGAATTATTTTTTTGAAAATCTTGTTCGCTCTCTCTGTGTATTGATATAGGACCGACCCACCCTGTTACTCTCTTTATATATAGTACTGATAATAATAATAACAATTTAGGTTAAAAGATATAATAAAGGTATAAGAAAATAAATATATATATCAAATTAAAACATTATAATAATTTAGTGAAAATTCGATATTGATTACTTATTTGAACTTTTTGTAAACACAACATCGATATTATACAATTATAAATTATAAATTTGCTTAAATTCAAATAATGATTATTAAAATGTTCTTTTGATTATCAAAAATCCGAGAAAGAAATTATCAGCTTTAGCATATCTCTCTAAGTGTGAGGTGCCATCAAGATATCATGGTAAAGGATATTTTTATGATAGGTTATGTTCTTTTGCCATACCAATAGAGTTAGTTTATGAAATCATTAGATTAAATTTTATAATTGGATCTATTAATATTTATTTTTAAAAAATATCCATACAAAGGAACATTTTTATCTAATAATAATTTTTATTGCCTAACTTCTATTTTTAATTTTTATCTTGAATTGTTATTGTATTAAAAACTCTTTATCCACTTATTGTTGGTGTGGAGTCCGTGGACATCCTAAAAAGATTACACTAAGAATAAAATAAATTGACAACTTTTTTTTTTGGGGGGCTAAAGAAAAAAATTGATATCTATATCTTCTAAAATTCTTCTCTATTTAAAATCAAATATTACTCTAAAAGAATAAAGTTACAGTTCCAATATTCTTAAACAACCGAAAATTTTATATACTTTATCGCCGTTCATATCTATTTTATTTTAGTGAAGTTCCTATTTTAAATTTTAAGCGAGGCACAATTTATATTTAAGTTTCCTATAATTCACAGATTCTAAACGAGAAACAATTTATATACCTAATAATTACTAATATTGTGTAAATCTATAATAAATTTTTTTTTACAAAAAAAGCGTGAGAATATAATATATAGTACGGTAAAACTAGTACTAAATAAATATCTCCCCAATAGATGTAAATATATTTCAAATAACTACTAAAATTATTTAAATGTATAAATTTTCAAAAAAACAAAAGTGTTGGAATATATATAGTACGGAAAACTAGTACTAAATAAATATCTGCCCAATAGACATATATATATATATATATATATATTTCTTAAGCAGACATAGACCGACTAATTTTCCACTCAATCCACAAAGATGACTCTCTCTTTCAGCAAAAGATATCTTCCATAGACACCACATGGAAAAAGACTCCTTTTTGAACACTACAACGAAAATGGAGAACTTACTTTATGAATTCTCAATATACGAGGTGCACTCAATTTTCCTTGTGTGAGGATCTGAACGGTTGAACCTTCGCATGGCTGAAGATAAAAACTGCACCTGTAAAAATCAAAAGAAGAACTCCAGATTAATGTTTTGCAAACTTTTGAATAGACAAGTTTGACTACTTAATTCTAGCAAAATGAGAAAGCACCTTGGAAGAATTAAATGATAAAATTTAATAAAAACGACTGCCATGCGGGATCAAGACATCGGACCGTAAAGATAAAGGGGGATCATTAATCATCTATACTAGATAAGTTGAGGAGAGAACAAATGTGTAAGGCTCTAAAGTGTAGAAGGGAGTTTCACAAGCAGAAATGCAGGTCAAGTAAATAACAAGAACCTCT
Organism: Ficus hispida; assembly: GCA_025413025.1. NCBI lineage: Eukaryota > Viridiplantae > Streptophyta > Magnoliopsida > Rosales > Moraceae > Ficus > Ficus hispida. Next base: position 18,979,746 of record CM046363.1, read on the forward strand.
AATAATAATAATAAAAATGACTTTCCAGAAATTGGTTACAACTCCTGAAAGGACAGAGAAGAATCAGTGATTGTTGCTGTCAAACTAATTGAGATAAACGCAGTTGAAGTCGGAGAAATTACTTGGTGTTTTCTCTAGGAGGTAAGCGATTATTTAACACGCAATCCAGACACCACCAAGGAAATTCCTTCTCATCTTCAGTTCCATCTAAATCAGTAATCTTCTTTCTCCATGGACCTCCCTGAGATCCCTCGGAAATAATTGAAGGAGGCGATAGGGCTGAAAACTCAAAGGGAGGATACACCATTGAATCATTTTCTGCATTACCATCTACATCAACTTTTGAATGGGTATGACTTCTTATAGTAATGTCCTTCCCCAATAACTCCCCATTAGCAGAAGCTTGGGAACCAAATCTTTGCTTTCTCTTCGCTAACCAATGAGCCAAGAGTCCTTTAAGAGTTTCCCGTGCAAGGTTAACCTACAAAATTATAACATCATAATGCAACAGAAGGACAAGAACAAGTAGCAGGGGCCAAAAAAACGAAAAGGAATAATAAGGCCAAAGGCGATTGAGATTATGAATTCATTTACCTTATCATCTTCAGGTTTCCCAGCAATGTTGAGGTCTGCTGAGTACATCTCAGCAGAGAAGCATTGTGGGGTATCCAGATGGACAGACAAACTTCCAAGTCTGGTATCCACGGTGAACCATGCAGGAATACTTACCTGAAATATCAAGAAAAATACAGAGATAAGTCACCAAAATAATGACCAAAACAATGTGTAAACACTGATAGAGCTAGGAATATACCATCTCAAAAAGCTCCTCTTTTTTCTCATCAAACGAAACCTGTATTTTGACCCCCCAAAAAAATGAATTACGTACATACCCATACACATATCAAAAGAACATAAAGCGAAAAAGAAAAAATGTTAACCAGAGAAAAAAGAAAGGGCAACCTTTCCATAATCTTCGATCACTACGCCTCTGGTAATCTCCCAAAGCTTTACTGATCCAGCAGTGTCCTATCAGAATAGTGTCAATAATGAAATCAGATTTAGTAAAGAGTAATAACATGGGTATATACCTAGATTTAACATGGAAACACTAAATTATGAGCATGGCATTACAATTACCTTTGTCAAGACATGCCGTCTGTTATTTAGTATTTCATGTTGCACTATTGCAGGCGTTCCAGGAATCATAACAGTTGGTTCTTTATAAACAGGAACCTGCAAAAATTCACCAAAGCACAGCACTTCAATCCCGTGAATCATATCTCAAGGGAAAGATTTGATAGAAAATTCAAAATTCGAAGGTTTTTCTTAGCATTTACAACATATACGAGGTTGATCATTAAAAAGAATTCAAAACAAAGAGGAATAAGATTTCTGCAATTTTTCCTTTCATTAAATAGAGAGAATAAGCATACTTACAGGGCTAGATCCTTCTACTGACACCTTTGCTCTGGAAAAAGACAAGTTTCCAGCTAGGAACGAAGCGCCTTTTTGGAAATTTTTCTGAGGATTATGAGCTTCGGCTGGCCACTTTTTAACAGAAGAATCAGTAGTTGCGACCCATATGCTATCATCATCCAAAGCCAATTGAAGGATGGGGTGTTCCCCTGTGCAAAGCAAAAGGCTCTCTCTTGTTGCCAAGTCTGTCAAGTACAACTGAGGGTATAAACAGTCAAACGGATGAGCATCGACACTGAAATGAAAAAGATAATTAAGAAGAGAAGCTAGAAAGAAAAGATATTTAATTTAGCTAGGTTTTAACTTCAAATAGAGGTGTACTCACAGATTGATCTCTGCCACCACTATATACGTGACTGAATGTTGGAGTACTGGCAAGTGCCCAAACAGAATCTGTGTGAACACCATAGGAATGCACACATCGCTGCTGACCAAGATCCCATAGCCTAAAACAAATATACAAGTTTTGTTATGCTACAACAACAAAAAATCCAAAGTTCTAATTTGGTTAAACTGTCAAGTACAAATGCAACAAACACATGCAGGATTAGGATATACACTGCAGTAAAGTAAGAAGTTATTAGATACCTACCTAATCATTGAATCAGAGGATCCTGATAAGCAATATCTGAATAAAATTCAAATTTGAAAAATCAGTAATAAATAAGAAACAAGTTCATTTTAGATTGTCATTCGTACTGCAAACGCCCCTTTAAATATGTCCTCCAAGCACCATCGTAACACAAAATGAAATTTTAAGGTATCAATTTAAAATTTGCAGTGCAAAGGGTTTCTTCATGCTGAAAAAAGAAAGCACAAGGTACCAATACAATAATTTCCCAAAACAGTTCTCTGGAGACTTGAAAAAGAAGGATACAAGGGAATTTAATTTGCCATTATAAACTAACGCTATCTAAAATTATGTCTAAAAAGGACTTATAATGTTCAGGAAACAACATTTTTGTTCTTTATTGTTTGCAAAAAGAAAACAAACCAACGCAAAAGAACAAACCTGCCCGTAGAATCTAGAAGCAAAACCCTGATGTTATCCGTATGCCCTCTAAGTTTCATCGTCTTTGAACCACTTCTTGGGTCCCACACACGCACGACCTAGACCAAAGCCAACTACTTATGAGGAGCCAATATCATACAAATGCAACTCTTATAAGCCCTACTGTTAGGTAACAATGACAGAACACAAAAGCAACCATTGAAGTCAAAACATACCTTCTCCGTACCACCAGAGACAAGAATTGTTCCACTATCATTCATTGCCAAGGCATAAACCGACTCCTTATGGCCTTTGGCTGCTATTGGAACATATCCATGGGATTGGGTAGCATGTACAGAAATATTGTTGCTTGAATTGATACTACGCAAGCTTGTAACTGGCAGTGAATGCCCAGAACCATTTATACCATTTGAACAATCCTCTTCCATTGGGTCACCTGACTTTGAAATTGGAGAAAGTGCGGCTTCAAGATCCCACACAAAAACTTCCCCTCCGAGTCCCCCAGAGGCAACAACATTGCTCTAAAATGCACGACACTATAAAAGGATCAGAAAATGGCATTGATAACTCACACAAGTATGCCTCCAATCCAACACCATCTCGTTACTAAAATGAATATGAAACTTATCCAAAACGACTGTGCTGATAGGAACCTATCATGCATGCAGTCAATAAGGTCCAAGAAAAGTTTGACAAAGGAATTACATTTTTTGCTGCTGCAGCGAGACAAGTAACGTAGTCAGAGTGCTGACGGAGAGTCCTGGTACAAGTTCCATCAGACATGCAGTTCCAGGTCTGGTGTATTAAAACAACAATCACATAAAGTTAATAAACAAGATTGACATGACAAAATTAGTCAATAACCTATCTATATGAAAGCGCCAAAAATGATCGATAATTAACCTTGAGGGTGGTATCTGAAGAACAGGAAACAAGTGTATCACCTGCAACTACAACATCATTAACCTGCAAAAGCAGAGCTTTTTGTGAATATGCAGGTAAAAAATTATCCATCAAGCAAAAGAGGAAAAACAGGAAATTTGTTCACACCTAAACCATTTTCTATTCCATGAAAATAATGGCTAATGTTATATGTTCCCATAAACATCAGTGAGACATAGGAATAATGTAATCTAACTAGGTTAGAGAAGAAAAAGAAACGGTACCCAATCCACATGAGACTCAAAGGTAGTAGAACAGGTGGCAGCATCTTCTCCCAATGCCCATCTTTTCAGCGTGCCATCACGACTCCCAGTAAAAAGGAAATCAGACCCACCAGATACCGTGGACTTTTGTAGAGCTAAACAATTTACGCCTGCACAATGCTGCAAATAGAGAAACGCCCCAAATGCATAAACCTAAGGATCTCTATAAGATCAAGGTCATCAACCTTAATAACTGAGATAAAAATGGATACTAAGTTATCTTTTTTTTTTTTTTTTTTTGAGGAAAAAATCACAAGATTATACAGGTTTGACAGTTGTTAATTCATTGGCCTCGTAAGGAATAAAATGTATCGAAATTTCAATAACTATCACAACATAAAAGAAAAGGATTAAAAACCTTACAGCCACCGTTTACTTACTCTTAAAACTGCCTTATCGTTAAACAGACCAGTACCAGCACCAAAGGGGGCAAGATTGAAATTTGCCCATTAAAAAATAAGCGCAGCAAACAACCGTGTATTACAGTAGACGATAAATTAGATCTAACAAGGAAAATACAACCCAAGGAAAACGTAGCCCCAATCAAAATGAGATAGGAAAGGATTTTCCCTAATAAAAGACAATCCGGGATTCATAGGTCCAAACCAAACACAACAAAAATGGCCGTCACTTCCCTTTACAATCAACTCAAAAAACCGTAACAAAACACCAGACAATAAAACAAAAGAAACAACAAAATGTTCACCTTTGTATCATCAGTATCACTCAACACATATGTTAATCTCTTCTCTTTACGAGGGCGGGTGGAATTGGCTGTGTTCCCCGCGCTACCCACACGGTGCATTGCAGAAGCCACTGGAAACAATGAAATGAATCCAAAAAATGAATTAAAAAAAAACCATCGGACTATTCGAACTCAATCTTGTACTAAAGAAAAATCACACAACCAAAACCAATCATCCAAAGTATACCCAAAAACTAAGATATCAAAACCTTATCCACGTTAACAATCAAAGCGGTCAAAACCCTTGTACAAATCAACAACCCGATACAGAACAGAACCCCACTGATCTTCGAGTAATTTACCAATCGGATCATCAAAATTAGGGTTTCAACCCAGAAATGAATCCAGATACATAAAGCTAAAAAAATAAATTCCCAAGAACTCAACCAAGCAAAAAAAGAACAAAAAATTTGAAAACAATCAAACGAACGCCCAATTACGTAATCCAGATGAATGAAATCGAAACAAACGAAAAAAAAAAACTTGAGACAGATTAACGAAACTGAAATCAACCCTAACCTCGTCAACAGTGATGAAAACCAAGCTCTTCTCTTGCTCGTTTTTTTTTCCTTTTTTTTTTTTTTTTTTTTTTGCCTTCTTCTACTGCCGAAGTTGCTACTTTAGAGAGAGAAAGTCCTTAGAGAGAGAAAGGGCTGAGAGTGAAAATTTTCGATGAGTAGGCTTCGACATTTTTTTTCCAATTTATTGTGCCCGAAGAGTCCCTTTGACTTGGTTTTTCTCTGTGTTCGTTAAGGGTAAAACTGTCTTTTCGGTGAACAGATTAACCAGAGGAAGGGGAAGATTTTGCTGCCCTCACCGCTTTGAGTGGAGCGTGCGTACACGCGTCCCGGCCTGCCGAGGATTTTACGTGAGAAAGGGCGTACAAATCTGTGGATTACAAAAATGGCCCCTAGGCGCGTGGATTTCTCTCTATTTGGTCGGCGGGTGGAGTTGAAACCTGAAAACCTTTGGTGGTAAAATGGCGTTAGTTTCGCTGTTGTCCCCCCAGTAGTTTTCATATTTCTGCATATTCACCTGTTTATAAGTTTTATATTACACGCTGCACAAATATGGGAATTCTCCGCTATAATTCGGAGAAAAAACAATTGCTCTTTGTTGGGTTTAAATTTCGTCTTTCCATTACGTCACTAGCCTTCAAACATTTATCGAACGAGTAATGAACTTTCGGTTCGAATCTATAATGTATTTATATATATATAGGTGGGGCCTAATTTACCATTTCTATCCATTATATTATGAATCGCGATCGTTCACACTCGAGTATCGAACTTATTAATTTGAATACGATCGGGCATTTATCGAATCTAATGCAAGCTACAAACGGCGTGTTTACAAGGCCCAGTCCTTGTTCCTCTATCATCGTTCGTCACTCACGCTTGATGAAAATTACAAGGAACATTTCCCATAACCGTCAGGGCCACTATCGACAATGACGTGTCAGACATTTTATGAAAACTGATAAACTCACGACTGACAATGATGTCATATCTATAATTACTAAGCCACGATCTAAGATTAAGGTTCACTCTGGTAACCGTTAGGTCCGGATCACAACTTGCATTCTTACACATGTCCCAAAGGACATGAAGAAACCGTTCACCACTAATTACGGGTTCAGACTCACGATCTTTCCTCTATAAATAGAGGCCTTCAGACAGGGGGCCTTTTTGTGTGATTCTCACTTACCCTTACGCTGCCAAAATTCACTCATAAAATTGTAACTTATTGTATTCAAGAACACTCATATACAGTAAAGATACCACATTCACAAAGGACGTAGCACACATTTGACGAACTTCTCTAAATTTTGGTGTTGTTGATTCTCTTTTCATTTTTCTCGATTATTTTGACATTATAATACTTTATGAATTTCACTAACGATTTCCAAATGCCCAATTGATTGTTTGTTTATCTATTTTTACTAACTTATGTTAAAAATTTGAAGGTAGATCTCAAGCATCTACACTCTTTCGAGAAAATAATGTAAATATTTGGCAGTTCAAAAAATGATGTAATTTTTCAAACAAAAAAAAAACCAAAAGATTTTCTAAGATTGAACATTATCTTGATTTTATCATGAACTTATAATTCAAAACCGTGCATAAATATTCTATATATAAATGCTTGTATAAGTTTCCTTTGAAAACACAAATATGAAAAAATAATAATAATAATTGTAAGTATAATTTAACATAATTTTAGATGTGATTTTATTATAAGGTGTAGAGTTTAAATCATTAATTTTTATTTTCAAAAATTAAAATCTAAAATAGGTAAAAATCAAAATTAAAAAAAATATTTTTTTTTTTAATTTGAGAATAGAGGAATTTGAGAACAACACCGTCAGATATGAAATTATTAAGAAACTATACCTGCAATCATGGGAAAAAAACATTTGTCAGATTATGAGAATCACAAAATTTCTATTCTTTAGGTTATCAATAAAATATTGGTCAATAAATTACTTTCTTCAAGTAAATGGTGATATTATGAGAAGAAAAAGATCCATGAAAAAGGGGGCAATTTTAATTTTAATTTTTGAAGGAAGCAAATAAATTATTATACATGAAGAAATAAGCAGGATATAATTTATTTTCCATTCACAAATTTAGCATTACATAGAAAATCATGCTCAAATCAATGATTGTATTTCAAATTTCATGGACTATTTTAAAAATATTATATCTAATGAATTAAAAAAAAATAACTTACTTTAAAATTATACTCAAAATATAAAATTCAAACTCAATATCAAGTAATAATGTCATATAAAAAAGGAGTCTCAAATTATACACATACACACATCTAGTCCAATAGTGATCTATTGGGGCTAGTTTAGCAGTGAGAATGTAGGAATTTACTAAATAATCCAACTCAGATGAGTGGATTGTGAGAGACATGGAGTAATACCCAAATCAGATTGTTAAGAGTTTTCCCGTATCAAGTTTCCTATTTTGGTATGTATAAACATTTTTATTTGTATATATCTAGGAAAAGTCTGTTGTAGAATCTCATTTATAGATCCTATCGATAGAGTTTATTTTTAAACCGTTATGATGTAATCGAATGGTTAAGATATTATTTATGCATAATAACTATAATGTATATTATTTCATAGTATTATATAATAAAAAATAAAAAAAAAAATTCAAAAAATTCAAAGAAACTAAAAAAAAAATTGGCCGGTGACAGTCCACTGGCGCACCCCTCTCTCTGATGCCAACGAAGAACCTTTCTTCCCTCGATGGCTATGACAAGCGCACCCCCTCCCTCCCCTAATCAGATTTGTGCCCCCCGCTGATACCGACGAAGACAACCCCCCCTCCAGCGATAACGAGGCCCTCCCTTCCCAAGGCCCACCACCCCAAGCGACGGACCACCCACCCATGAGCCCGACGATCTTAGACGACGACCTATGACCGACCTTGTGACGCCCCAAACGACAACAATCCCCCAACCCGCCGACATCAAGCCATTGGTGAGGGGCTCCCCTCCTCCCCAAGCCTTTCATTGGCCATATTTGTTTTTATTTATTTATTTATTATTATTTGTTTAATTTATTAATTAGTCTATAATACTATGAGATAATGTGTATAATAGTTATTATGCACGAATAATATTTGAGTTGATTGATTATATCGTAACGATTTAAAAATAAACTATATTGATAAGGTATATAAATAAGGTTCTACCACGCATTTACCCTATAATTATATGAGAAAATAATAATTTATAAAAATCAAAACTCACTTTTTGGTCGAAACACTTCAACAACAAAATAGTTTTTGTAAAAAACAAAAATTTTGGACAGATTTAATTAACTTTAGTAGGGAAATTATGAAAGAAAATAAAGAAACCATCCATAAAAGCTAGGACTCAATGATGGTCCTTAAAAATTGTTCAAACTCAAACATTGAGCCGATCCAAACTCAATTATATAACACTACCAAACAAAGTTCCCAAAAAATAAGTATTAAAAAAAAAAAACAATCTGGTACTAATTCAAACATTAAAAATAAAACCAATTAAATAATATTCTTCTTCATTAAATCCGAAAAATATCATCTGAGATCACTAGCTAGATAACAAAGAATAGGAAAGAGAGAATCATGGGTGTGTTTAAGTTATCCTACAAAAGTTGGTCTCTCTCAAAACTACGTAATTATTATAGAGTTGGAATATATAAAGTGGACTGATAGAGATGTTATATGTTTAAAAATTTCCTTTTAGCATGACATATGCAAGAGCATGCAGCTGGGAAAAATACTTTGCTTATGAAAATGAAAGATAACTAATAGCCTTGCTTCTTTAGTCCCCTTGCGATTGACCAGCAAAACACTATCCACCACATAAAAAATATATATATTATTATATAAACATATATATATTGAACTTAAAATAGGTAGGGATGAGTTTAAAAATTACGTTTAGACTGTAATCATAAATATAAGATCACAACATGAATAATTTTATTAGGGATTACTTGGGTAAATTATCTTTTTTTAATAAAAAAATAAATTTTTTTAATAAATAGTCAGAATTCTGTATAATTAGCATAATAGTTGTTTTTTAAGAAGTTGATCAGTTAATAATTGATTAATTAACCCTGATTAATAAATAAGTGATCAGTATTAATATGTAGTGTTCACTTATTGACTATGTTGAATTATTATTTGATGGCTATTTTTTTTTAAGTAAATGACAGTTTAATTCAATACTTATTTACCATTAAAAAAATTACTTATTTACCTAATTTATCCTTTAATTAATACATCTGAGGTAATATATTTTTTTATTTATGTAAAATTATACATGTAATCATAAATAGAAGATGACCGGATAAATATGTTAATAATTCACACTAATCACCAAGTTATGGACACTTACATGGGTGGATGTGCTGATAATAGTGGATGTCTTTGCTAGATTCTCCCCTTTATCCACCTGGATTCGACTCTTGTTACCTCCCCTGTTTCAGTTTTGGCTGTTCAAGCATTGGTTTGGTGATGATAAGGTAGATCTTGAATGACCGACTGAGAGAACTAATATAAAGAACCTGTCTCCTTACCATTCATTTTATTCAAAAAAAAAAAATTATGGATTTATATATTGTTAAGGTAATATCCTTTTTCATTTATTTTCCTTCCAAGGAGTCAAAAAAATAGGGAAAATATTATGAATAGTATGGGTAGATTAGGGCCCCTTGGTGGCACCATCTCTTAATGGTAAAAACACAATTTGGATTTCAAAATCTCAACTCTATATTAAACTCTTTTTTTTTCATTTTCAAAAAATTAGAACTTTAAAAATCCATAATTTTCTTATTTTAAATCGAAATGAGATGATTATATGTTAAAATACTCATAACGACGAGATAAATAAAATAATAATTATTTTACATATTTTTTTCGGAGCATATTTCAAAAAATTTCACTATTCTTTATTTTACAGAATTTTTTCAAAAATTTTTCTTAAAATATATATTTTTAACTTAATATTTAAAATATTATTTCTAGATATTATCCCAAACCGCAAGATTGTTGTAAAAAGGGCGTGGGTGACTGTGGATATCTGATGTGAGCAGCAAGTTTTGGGGAGGAAAAAAAAGTCAACTAGTGTTCTACAAAAAAGGTCATGGGATTCAAATTCAATAATCACAACCAGACATCATGTCAAACAATAATTTTTAATGTTTCTTGTTTTAATTCGTCTAAAATCTAATCTAGCCGTATGTTCAAATTACAAAAATTGAAATACAATGAAAAGAAGAAAAAGAAAAGAAAAGAAAAAGATAAGTTCTAAGGCCTCTCCGAACCGATACTGTGATGAAAATTTGAGAGATTTTTTTAATACCAATTTCATTGGGCATGATATATTCTTTATAATATTGTCTTTTATTTTTTAATTTTTTTTAAAAAAGGTCAAAAGCCCAAACTTTTTATACGTTTGGTGTCGGCCAGAAAATGGAAGGTACGCAGGTATGCACCATACAAAATGCTTTTTTTTTTTTTTTTTTTTTGGTTTCCTTTTCTTTTATAACCAACCAAATGATGTTATCCTTTTTGAAAAAAGAGTGGAGTTGAAAACCTTGCTTCTTTTTTGCCAAAGTAATTGAGTCCAAATCTGCATGCTCTTGTAGTTGTCGTCTGAAGAAACTTCAAACAAACAAAAAATAATAACAAATAATAATAAAGGAAAAAAAACAGAAAAATTCAGAAAAAAAGAGAAACAAACTAAAAATTATTATTATTGTTTGCTTTCAGAAGGTTCCAACAAGAACTTGACGACCCCTGCATCAGAACCAATGTCTTTGCAGGAAAAAAAAATTTTCAAGAATATTTTTAATTAAAAATTCAACTGTCCAAAATGTCAGCCTTACCCGCCATTATTACAGCTTTACCGTTAACGGCAAGCATTTTTACATTCTAACAGTAAATTGCAAAATACACAATGAGAAAATGCTATACTGCACTGAGGCCCAACATACTTAACCTGTTACACAATAGAAACTCGCCACGTCATTACAACAGAAGTGGAGCTGTAGGTCCCACCTGAAGTGTCAGCATCATAGCACTTCATGCGCTGTAGACAATTTCATCTTCTCCGCTTAACTTTTGGTCAAAGTTTTTACAGAGCTCAAAGCTGAAACTACTCTGTGACCAAGAAAAAAACCAAAAATATCCCCTCTTCAGTTCCACTTCTGCCCCTCCCCTCCTCACGCTCCTGCCTGCTTCAACCACTTTACAGTTCAGTTTTTTTTTTTTTTTTTTTTTATTTAAAAAAAAATTTTAGATCTAAGACGAACCAAAAACGAATCTCTCCTTAAAAAAAAAAAAAAGTATATTTTTAATTGGCCCAAGTGACTCTTAAACTGTACTTGAAAACTTTCACCTCTTAATCTGGGTCCTTGGAGTGTTCAATCATTGAAAGTAAACCTGCTTCATATCAGCTTGGCCATTTTTTCATTTGGGTCTTCCCTTTTTTTTTCATTCGAAAATAGTTGGTCAGTTTCTTCGATTTTGTGAATATATATATATATATATATATGTTCCTTTGATCTAATTCTAGGGTTCTTACAAATTTATTGGAGCATTTTTAATGCCAGTTGCTTTATACAGACAATCTTGAGATGTGTTCGTAAAGATTTTAGTGGGTCATTTATTGTAACTAGTAGTAAATGCCTCAATTAATTGCTGTCTTTATTGATTAAGGTCAGAAACCGTTTTGAAATGTTCTTAACTCTATTATTGTTGAAAACAGTATATATATTTGTATGTATGTATATATATATATGAGTTTTTATAGACGCACACTGCATTATCTGCTTTTTTTTTTTTGTGTGTATTTATCTGTTGTTTGATCGACTTTTTTGGGTAGTATTATTACGTACGCAAAGTAGCCTTGTTTCTACGCTGAGTGAGTGAGACTCTCTGGAATTGGCAAATTCCTTGAAAAAGGTTCAACTACTGTTTGTTCTCCAGTCGTTTGAGAAATGTTCATAACGACTCAAAATGAACAGATCTCGTTGTCTTCTTCCGTTAATGTACTGAAAGAGCAGCACTTCAAATCATCTCCAATGGAATCAAACCCAGATTCCCCTGATGGGCTTCCATTGATTTCCGAAATGTCTGATTCTCCTCCTCTTCCCACCATTTTTACTGATGTCAATGTTATTCCTGAGCACGACAAGAACCGGCTTCTACAGTCCATGTCGAATCTGGAAGGTAAAAATTTTTGCACAAACTTGAGATTATTGTGTTAGTTTTTGATAGCGAAGTTCATTGTTGTAATACTAAGAATCATGTTGATTTGGTTTTGTAGGAGAAATTGCGGAGTTGAGGATGAAGAACAAGTTATGGAATGAGAAGCGGAGAGAGGCCTTGAATAAGATATTGGACATAAAAGGTAGTGGATTCTGGTTAGTTTTATGAGAGGTTATGTAGAAGGGTGCATTTAGTTTTAATCTGATGTTTTGTTGAGCTTACTTTTTTCAGGCATTATTCGAGTTTTCTGTCGAGTTCGGCCGTTCCTAGAGATGGACAGGAGGAGAATTCGCAAGCCCATTTCCACTGGATCAGAGAAGATTGTGGTTATGTCCGGTGGAACTAGAAAGGAATTCGAATTCGACAAGGTTTTTGATCAAGAAGTAAGCCAAGGTGAGCTGTTCAAGTCGAAAAGCGTTTTCCCCGAGTACATTTGATGTGATTATAGCTTTAGTGAGAGACTCTTCTGGTTGAAAACATTGCAGGAGATATTTTTGTTGAGGTGGAACCAATTCTAAGATCTGCACTTGACGGCCATAACGTTTGCATTTTAGCTTATGGTCAAACCGGCACGGGCAAGACATTCACAATGGTTGGTACTAAAGAGCTTTTCATGAAATTATTGTTGCATCCATTTGGCGGCAGATTCAATTATTGGCTTAAAGTATTAAAATTGGACTGAAATGAATGTACAGGATGGTACAAATGAGCAGCCAGGGATCATTCCCAGAGCTCTAAAGGAACTATTTCGTCAAGCGTCCACGGAAGGCGAGTCGTTAACATTTTCGATGAGCATGTTAGAGGTTTACATGGGCAGTCTTAGAGATCTGCTTGCTCCAAGACCAACTTATAGAGCATACGAACCCGTTGCAAGATGGTAATTAGTACTAATGACAAAAGTTTAAAAGGTTATTTGTTAAGTTGCTTACCGGATTTGGCGTCTCAACTGCAGCAATCTCAACATTCAAACAGATCCAAGGGGAAATGTGGAAATTGAAGGTCTTACAGAAGTGCAAGTCTTGGATAATGCTAAAGCCAGATGGTGGTACAACCGAGGCAGGCGAGCTAGATCAACTTCATGGACTAATGTGAACGAGTCGTCCAGTAGGTCTCACTGGTGGGTACTAGATCTAGTTATTTGTTTCAGAAAATTTCCTTTCGTTTTTTTGGTTTGACAATTACGTTATCTGTTTAGCTTTATATATCTAGCTTAACAAGGGTCACCATTTTCCGACATGGGAATGGCACGGAAGCGAAAACCGAAGTAAGCAAACTGTGGATGGTTGATCTCGGAGGGAGCGAACGATTGTTGAAAACGGGAGCTAGTGGGCTAACACTCGATGAGGGAAGGGCCATAAACCTTTCTCTTTCGGCTTTGGGTGATGTTATTGCTGCTCTAAGAAGGAAGCGTGGTCATGTTCCTTACAGGTAAGTTACTTGCTACTTTTGAGTGTCAGCTTTAGTTGATCCTATTCTTCTTCTTAGAAAAAAAAGAAAGCTTGGAGAAGGGGTCTGTCAGATATTGCCTTTTCTTTTCTGCTGGTCCAACTATTTTGATCTCTCACCTGATTTGATTTTATCTTTTTTGGTTGCAGGAATAGTAAGCTAACTCAAATTCTCAAAGACTCCCTAGGTATTTATACTTAAATTTCAGAGCAAATTCCTTAGTATTTCAGACAAGCGCATCCTATAGCGATGTTACACTTATCTGATTTCTTAAAAAAGCTATTTCGAGAACACCTTTTGCAGTAATCTGTTTCACAAATATCGTTCCAAACACTTTCTAAAAAGTCATAGCTTTTGCTTCTTTTCTACTGTTGACTGAAAGCAAGAAGCAAAAATAATGCCAAACGAGCCCTCTAAGATCTTATTTTTAATTTCACAATACCAAAACTGTGAATTCGTGCAATGAAATGCTATAAAAGTAGCGGAAGTTTTGATCCGTTGTCTCGTTATAAAAGGGTTAAAGTTGGCTAATCTGGATTGCTATAGGTGATGGTTCAAAAGTGTTGATGCTCGTGCATGTGAGCCCATGTGAAGAAGATGTTGGGGAGACAATCTGTTCGTTGTGCTTCGCAAAGAGAGCAAGAGCAGTGGAGTCCAACAGAGAACTAATGGAGGTACTTAAAAACTCCTTTGCTTAAATGTAACTCTTCTTTTTGTGCTCTCAGCAATGTAACATTTTTGTCACAACTCTCGGGAATATTCGCTTTAGGACCTAAGGAAGCAAAAGGAGAAAAGGGTCCATGAGCTTGAAGAATATATGAGAGAAGCCGAAGAAGAGAGTCGGAAAGTTAAGGATCAAATTCAGAAGGCCGAAATCCTTTTAACTGAAAACAAAAAACTATACTCAAACACTGACCAACCACTTGAATATGAAGAAAACGCCCACGAAAGCCCAAAACAAGACCTAAATGAAGTAACGGAAACCCGTCAACTGTCAGATCAGAAATCAAGTAGAAGAGTCATTTCTAGATCCTTGCCCCGGTTCATGACTTCCACTGTTGCTAGCCGTGAAAGGCAAAGCGCGTCGGAAATTGACATTGTCGGAAGAACAAGAAGTCTGCGGTCTACGACTAGAAGTTCCATCCAGTTCACAGCTTCAAGTTCCATCCAGTTCACAGCTTCTCAGTCGATTAGCTTTTCGGATCGTCGTTTCAAAGCAAGTCTACAGAACTCAATCAGAAAGAAACATATCGAAACAGATAAAGTTGTTGTTGTCAACACCGAAAGCCCGAAATGCAATGCCTTAGACACCAAGTCAACCTTATTGACAAGAAGTAAGATGGTAACTTCGTCTGATTCGAACTTGAGAGCTAAACTCTGTCATCACAGAAGGAGGATGTCCGACCTGATCTAACAAGTGTGAAAAATAGATATCTTTTCTTTTTTTTTTTAAAATAATTTATAAAGTTGTGTTCTTGTGTGGTATTGTAAAATGTGTGTGGTTTTGTCTTTTGGGTTCATTTCATAATCTTTAAAGCTGAAAATTTTGAGTGTTTTTATATATTGTATACAAAATTATAGGATGATACAATATTAGCCCTGGTTTGTGGGCTCTCTTTTTTAGAAAATGCCCACGTGATGTTTCAATTGCTTGTTGGATTGTAAGTTGTGGTGATTAAATTGACTACGGATATTTATTGGAGCCGAATGGGCGGGTGGGTGGGTGGGTGGGTGGCCTTGGCCGACAGCTCTGTCCAACACATGGAGCCTTAGCTTGCTTTTGCAACATTTTTTAAATTTGAGAAAAATTTTTGATAAATTTTAAATTTGAGAAAATTGCGTTTTGGTACCTTATGCTTTGAAATGGGAGTTTCTGCAGCAAAATAAAAATTGTCATTTTAGTCTGTTAACTTTTTAATTTGTGATTGTTTATATTAAAAAATTATAATGCATGACACAAAAATATTTCTCTCGTATTAGATTATTTTGAGTGTTTAAATTAAAATTTTACAGTGTAAAAAATAAAAATGCTCTAATTTTTATATCATAATATTAAAAAGTTAAATCAAATTAAAATTGTAGTTCTAAAAAATCAATTATAATTTTTATTAATTTTTTAAAAAAACGATAAAAACTAACACGAAAAATTTAGATTCGAACGCAAATTTCAAACATAAGCAAAACCAAAACTCTAAGATAAATTTCTTTAATGTATTAAACTCTGAAAATTAATAAAATAAAATAAAATAAAATCCACAGCATCTAAAGGGTATTTGCTACATATTAGAAACACCAGGACTTTCCCGCACCGTAATATTCCCAGTCTCGCACGATCTGGACGTTTCCTCCAACCGACATTCTCCGCGACACACGTCCGCGAACAAAATTGAAAAAAGCTACTAGAATTGCCTTGCCACATGAAACGATGTCGTTTCGGTCTTCAAATTTTCTAAACCAGGAATAATCTGCCCATCCGGCACAGATTTACGCAAACAAACACTTCTTCTTGATAAGGGAAAAAAAAAAAACGTAAGGTAAGGGGCTTTTTCAACCAAAAATAAATAATAATAATAAATAAATAAAATCGCCGATGGCATTGTCGTCGTCGTCGCCGGCGAAGGGCGTGGTGGTAACGGTGCCGGTGCTGATACTGGCGGCCTCCGTGGCCGCCATATTCTTCTTCTTCCTGTTGTCCTCCCTCTCCTCCTGCGATTGCCCGCTGGCGACTACGGCCGGCGTCTCCGTCCCCGTCCCCGTCCCCGTCCCCGTTCCCGACCACGCTGGAGAGAGCTTCGTCTCGTCGGCGGGTGAGCGGATATCGCCGACGAAGGAGGACGTGGAGTGGGTGAAGGATCAGATCCGCCTCAATGGGCTGCATATGCAGGACAATGTGCTCCGTAAGGGCATTAACCCTCGCACTAGAGCTCAGCAACTTCAAGATCTCTTAGAGTTCGTTTTCTCCTCTCTCTATCTCTCTCTCTCTCTATATATATATGTATATCTTTCTCTCTCTAAGTGTTTGTTGTGTTTGAATTTGGTTAAAATGTGGACTTTTTTGTTTGTGATGTGCAATTGGACTTGGGAGCTGTGAGTTCTATTGATTTGTGCATGGATGATGGAATTGGGGAAGAATTTCTCAGTGATTTATGCTTAAACCGGCTCATTCAGTTCTTTATATATATATATATATATTCGAGCGAGATTTATCAGATTTTTGAGTTAGCTCGGAGATTAAAAGATCAAAACTTTGAACTATTTCACTTCTAGGAAATGGTAATACAAGTGCCAGATGCAGGATAAAGCTTAAAGTTGAGAGATTTGTCTTTCAATAGTTCTGTTTAGTTCTCTTGGCGACTAAGTTGGTGTTTTTTTTGTACCTTTTACCATTTGACTATTATTTCTTTTAGCCCAAGTATTCTTAGTTGGGGGCTTTTTTTCCATTTCATTTCTACGAAGCCGATGAAAAGTTGAACTAAAAGTTTTGTTAATATTTCTAGATACAAGGGAATTTCGCACTATGAAGGACCTGAACCAAGCAATCATACCGCCCTCCCCTGCCCCGGCGAGCTCCTTGTTGAGCAGCATCATAGCAACTATGGCGAGCCTTGGGCAGGAGGACGGGATGTGTTTGAGTTTCTTGCCGAGTCAACTCAGCTCAGGCCCAACTCGCACGTTCTGGAGATCGGATGCGGCACCCTTCGAGTTGGTTTGCATTTTATCCGATATCTTAATCCTGAACATTTTCATTGCCTTGAAAGAGACGAGCTCTCGTTGATGGCCACTTTCAGGTACGAGCTTCCTTCGCAAGGCTTATTGCAAAAGCGCCCTCTGATTGTGCGAGGCGAGGACATGGACTTCAGTAAGTTTGGTTCAGGAGTTGTCTATGATCTGATCTATGCAAGTGCAGTGTTTCTCCATATGCCTGATAAGCTTGTGTGGGTTGGACTAGAGAGATTAGCAAGTAAACTGAAGCCCATAGATGGCCGTATATTCGTGTCGCATAATGTCAAGTTCTGTACACGAATGGGAGGAGACGAGTGCACAAAGAAGCTCTCTAGTTTGGGGCTTGAGTATCTTGGAAAGCATACACATGATAGCTTGCTTTTCAATCACTATGAGATCTGGTTTGAGTTTAGGCGGTTTAAGGCTTAGGATTTTGTTGGCTTATTCCTTTTGGTGTCAACGTTCCTCGTTAGAAAGAACAGAGTGAAGCTGCAGATTGAAATGGTCTTTCTCTTGATCTGTTTGGAAGAGGATTTTAAAGGCTGTGACCGGCACCTCCTGTTGATAATTGTATCTGAAAGAGAAGCGGCGAATGATTATTTGACGGGGCATATTATTAATTCATCAGTAGCTTGCGTGGAAAGCTGATCCCTGGTTCGTATTTTGTTTGTATGTTCGTCTAGGAGCAGGATAACTGGTAAGCTTCTGATCTTTAGGACTGTGAATGCAAATTTATTATCTTTCAAGTTATATGAACTATCACGATCGGTAATCACTATATTGAGTTCGAGATACTAGTTATAGCAAATACATTATCTGTATTCGATTCATTGACGTCGATACAATTTTTATTTCCCCTTTCTCCTTTTCCCGTTTGTGTGGAGAGGACTGTGATGCTGGTTACATAATTTTGAACGCATCTACTTGATTTGTAGACGCTAAGGGGGGAATATAAGAGAACTTATGGCCATGAAAGTAGCACTGGCCTATTTGGAAGTAGAGACTTTTGATTTACAGCAGTTGTTTTCTGAAGATACTAAAGAAAGTCCTCGACTTCACAGAGAGAGACTTTGAAACTTTGAATGCTTTTGTTGTTTATCCATTCTTGTTTAAATGTCTTGCGGTAACTAGAGTTCTTTGATTTTTTAAGATGACTTTCATTTAACTCTAGTTTGTCCTCCTTTTTTTTTTTTTTTCCTTCTTCTTTTGATGCCCGTGTTTCACTCGTGCATGCTCAACGTTAAAATGTCGATTTGATTTCAAAGGTACCGAAGATGTGTTGTCATACGTGTATATTAATATTATACAAGATTGCAAATCACATCTTTTCTGTTTTGATGGCCAAAATTTGAATTAGTACCTCAGCGCACGTAGCATGAATTTTTTTTGCACTTTTCGTTAGGATTGAAATTTCGTTTTTTCCTTTTAAAATAAGAAGTTTTTGCTTGAGGTTGATTGATACATAAAGTTAGATTAGACGTTTAAACAAACTTCCACATGTACTTAAAATCACACCAGACCCTCAAAACGACAGGTTATTTAAAACACATTGTCGTTGCATACCTAAAATGAGGGTGGAAAAAGAGAGAGAAATTCACTGTTTTTTTGTAAGGAAATACACTATTATAATTATAATTATAATTATTATTTTCTAGAAATCCCACTCGCAATTATGAAGAGCTATCCTATATCTTACAATCTTCTTCATATTATCACTAGAGTTAAAAAAAAAAGGAAAAAAAGAAAAAAAAAAAGGAACTGTCGGTTGTGCCGTGTCGTGTAAAAAGCGCCCTAGTGATCCGATGATAAATGTTTATGGGAGAGCCGTGTCGTGTAAAAACGACATCGTTTCCCCCCCCCCCCCCCCCCCCCCTTAAAAGGAACAACACGTCGTTTAGAGAAAACGAAGAAGAACCTTTTAAACAAAAGCGACACGTCGTCTCAACCAGAGACGAGATCTCAAACGACAGCAACATTAAACATCAAACGACGCCGTTAACCACCAAACAACAACAAAGTTATGAAACAAAAACATGTCGTTTTAATGTGGAAGAAATCACGACCCATCTACTGAAAACGACAAGTTCTGTCCTTTGAAGTAAGACATGACCTGTCGTTCAACCCAAAAAAAGGACAGGACTTGTCGTTTATCAATGGACAATCAACGACGTCCGAAGAGACCGAAGTCTCTCAGATCAATCGGAGCCTAAAACCCCACGGACTAAACCCTAACTCCCAAGTGGTAGTGGAAGGAAGGACCAAACGTCGCAGGTAAGGTCATTTCTGTGTTCGGAGACTCCGAGAATATGCATTCACGAATCCTGGGCAACACTTTGTACAAGAAAAACTCCGACTTTCTCCTCTCTTCTGTTCCGTCACAGTACCGTTCGATCTTCTTCGCAACGCAATTACAGAGCTCATGGACGGACAAGATCAAAGGGATTTTCACCGGCGAAAAGAGCCCCGAGGAAGGATCACAAATCACCTCCGACTCTTTCACTCTTCTCCGTAAGTCCCCTGTGTCACTGCTCTGTCATTTTAGCCCAAACCCATCCCCTCAATTTGTGCTTCGATTGGTTCAGTTCCTTCAATTCTACATTTTTACGTGCGTTAGCAATTAGGGTTCTTGTCTTCTTAATCGAAAAATTATGTAAATTGACAGTTTTTGATCACTTATTCAAAGAAAATAGCCCAACCTTTTTTTTTTTTTTTGATTTTTAATTTTTAATTTAGGAAAATGGTCGACGGTTTGGCCATAGTCGATCACTGATTAACCAGTAAAATATATATTCATGATCTAGCACTGATGAATCAGTCAATCACTGATTGATAATATATATATACACACATATATATATACATATATATATATATATATATATATATATATAAAGCGACAATTTTTTTTTCTAATTTAACATAACTTCGGATATTTGTATTAATCATTCACTTTGATTAATCATAGGATTTGCGGATGAGTTGAAGAAAGCGAAAAGAATGGGGACATTCAAGCAATATGTGGTGGGAAGAAGCAGCGAAGCGACATTTGCCGATGCTTTTGAGAAGCAGGAAGCTATAATTCGATATCTTGGAGGGTTTGATGCCACTGGAGAGGTGGGTTTCTTTTTAATGGAAATTGGAAAATGGAAATGTTATTGTTTTTGTACTGTGATCATTTGTGATGGCTTTAGATTTTGGGTTTTTGTAGAATCTTGAGACCAATCATAAACAAGAAGCGGCGAAGCAATGTAATTGCACGATTGCTGATGTTGAGAATGCTCTGGCAAAGTTTACATGGGCCAAAGAAGCGCAAATGAAGATCGAAAATCTGAAGAAAGAAGGGAAACCCATGCCCAAGAGTCTAGCTGAGGTATCGTTTCTCTTGAACTTTGTTGATAGTCTTAAACGTGTATTTTGACTTTTAGATTATAGAACACACTAATGGCTATCAGTTTTTAGCGAGAGGGATACTTTTAGTTTCCCATGGAAAAGATGTGTGGCAAATTCGCTATTGTTGTTGTTCTCATTCGTTTTCACAATTTACATTTTTCAGGTGCAAAAGTTGATGGGCTCTACACCGTTAGATCTTGCTAGGTCTAATTTGGCTAAGAGTGGACAAATTAGTAGGAATGCACTTTGCCCGTGTGGTTCGAAGAAGAGATACAAGCGGTATTCCCTGTTTCCTACCGTAACAGAAATATTTGAGTGCCAAATAATTGTTACGGGAAGTCATTCTTGGTGTGGCTACGTGCATGATACGGTCCATCACATATATTATAAGCGTCGTTCAATACTTGGTTTTAAGTTGATCAGCTGATATTTTAAATAATCTTATAAATGTTACTTCAACTTAATTTTTTTTCCTCAATTATTTCTGTCAAAAGGTGCTGCGGGAAGGACTAACGTGATTGAAGAACAAAAGAAACAGCAGCCAGTAAAGATCCCTACTCTACCTTGAAAATGGAGTTTGGGGAGGTGATCGGAACTCCAATAATCAATTTTGAGGTCTTACATGTCAAATCCTTGGTTTACTTCAGACTAGTTGAACGGCTTGGTCCATGGACTCGATCTGATTTGGGGAGATTAGATGGTCAAACAGAAAATTGTTTTGAGCTTACTTGGTTTCTTCTGTTTATAGATTCATTGTAATAAAACTAAGGTGAACCCACTCCATCTATAAATGCACTTCCTTGGTTTATTTTTACTCCTCTCGCGTTCGTCTTGCAAACTCTTCCCCATTTTGTGGCAACTGTCGCATTTTGTCAAGGCCGTAGCCAAGTTTATGATGATATTTGTGAAGTAGTCAATTTTCTTGGACGTGGCTTCAGTATTCAACTTTCGTAAAAATGACATACACGTTTAGCAATTTTAGTTGTTTGTATGTACAAACTGCTAGTCATTGCATTAAGGCCGAATTTTTGGCAAAAACTGAATGCAGCATTAGAGTATGCACATTTCTGGGTAGCTGTTTTATAGTTGCCTGATTTTTTTTCGCATCATCAAATGGAAAAATCCAACCAGAATCAAAATATGTTCAAGTCATGTTTGTTTGTTTAACTTCATATCAACATTTGCTCCAAATAGAACAGATATCACCATAGTAAATTCTGCTCTCTTTGTATAATATCTTATTTCCTTCTCATGGAAGACGATGTGGGATTGCTTCTTCTTCTTGTTCTTCTTTTTTAAAATGTAACTTGCATACAGAAGGAACCCGTTTGTGAATGGTGAACTGGAAAGAGCCCGACAGGATTGGCTAAGTCACGACTTTCAGATGTGCATTTAACTCTAGTTCTAGTGATTGGTTGGCTGCTAAATTCCTTCTCGTAAAAAGGAAAAAAAAAAATTTCTGGTTCACAGTGATTATGGACGAGGATTTAATAGAAAAATATCAAGGACACTAGCTCTGATATCAATTTTTTACATCAATTAATATGAGTTATCACTTTTAGTTTGGTAGGTATTTAAAGATTGTCACATCAATTAGTAACAAGAGATTATTTCTATTAGTGAAAAAGTGATTAAAAAAGTTATTTTAATTAAGTTATATATGCACTGTGATGATAAATCTGACAGAATAAAAGGTCACAAACTTAAAATGTTCTAGAATACTTTACGAAGCACTAAATCAGCCTAGTCTTTAGCATAATTTCCAAGAGACTTTTGGAAATTAACCCCCTAAAAGCTACACAAAGCAGAGTGCGCATTACACCTCAGAAAAACACTGAATAATCATTCCAATATGATACTCGAATTTAATGCAGTGAAGGAAATTAAAAAAAAAAAAAAAGCTTTTGGAATTTGTTCTTCCAACATAACTATTATTATTTAAAACAAAGAGGGATGCTAAAAAAATTAATAAAACTGGAAATGGATTACACGCAGTAACTTTAGTTGGAAGAACGTCATTTTCATCAACTTAATATAACCATTTTCCATTTACTTACTGTAGACTTTCTAATTTACCCCCAAAAAAAAAAAAGAAAAGTATGACTTTCTGCAATTCCATATAGACAGATCCCTTCAGAGAAATTATTCCAAAACCAAGAATAAAACCAAATGTTCGTTTCTTTGGAATATACAATTAGAAAACAAACCACATTTTTAACTGTCATTTTCTCACTTTAAACCTCTATCCAAACGCCAGCCAATAGTGAAAGATTATGGTGCATCATATACTATAACGTCAGATTAATCTCACTTTAACTTCTATATTCTTGCATCATATACTATAACGTCAGATTATGGATTTATATCTATATATTTATCTATCTGCCTACCTATCTATTTATAAGTTAGGTTCCGTGATACTCCTATGTATCAAAAGCTTGCTTGAAGAGCTTAATTCGAGTTCAGATGGCGAAACTCTCCACCTTTGTCTGCCTCCTGCTTGTCCTTCTTGCTTTCAACTGTGGTAAAATATATATATATATATATATATATATATTCTGTCTTCAATCGTGCTAAATCTCGAATCTTAATCATCTTCTATTTTTGCAGATGAGGATATGGTGGCGGTGGTAGAAGCGAAGGACTGCCACACTACGTGGAAATGCAAGGGCGATCGGCGATGCTGGGAGGACTGTAAAAACCGTTACAAAGGCAATGGAATGTGCGACTTGTACACGGCGCCTTTTGTTCCAAAGCAGTGTTTTTGTGCATACAAGTGTTGATGGTCTTTGCATTTTAATCTTCGTGTGTGTACTCAAAGCTTATGGGAACTTATCAAAAACAAAGACCATACTTTCATGGCCGTAGATTTTGTATGCTGTGTGCTTTTTTATGGTCCTAAGAAGACTTTTACCTACACTTTTTGTAAAATGAACGCTTCTTAATTTCATGTTCACATGTATTATAATTGTCACGTCTCTTTTATTAGATTCGTTTCGGATGGATGCCAAGTATCAACCTTGAGAAAGAAATTTGAAGTTCTTGATGAAGACGGGCTTGTTATAGAACAACAATTATTATTCAAGTCTAATCACCTCTTTTACTTTTTTGAGGATTGGAGGATTAATTTTTTGGAAACTTCTACCACAGGACATCCTAATTTTCATAGTAGGAACGAACTACTTTTAAATAGTTGGATTAATTTTTTATAGTATAATTTATGGTGTTCATTTTAAAAATTTACTGCATGTAATACAAAACTACTCATAATTATTGATAAAGCAGTTGAAAAATTAATCCAGCCATTAAATTGAAACAATAATTCTTATTGATAGTGCATGATAGCAAAAAATTCTCTAATCTTTTTTTTTATATAAAACCTTTAAATATAATATTTCATAAACAACAATGATTTTGATTTGATTATGGATATATTTTAGCAATTACAATAAGTGCTGTGTTAAATAGCCAGATACTGAAATGCTGGGTTTTCATTTGGCCAAGAGTAAAGTGTGAGCAAAGCTTTTTTAATTTATTTATTTATATATATATATTTTTTAAAGAACTTGAGGACACAAGAATTTGAATTCTACACTTTAGGTGAAGACATATATGGTATTACCGTTAAATTATGTCTGCAATCATAAGCTTTTATTTTATTAAAAAAATTATTAATGTTTGTAGTAATTTTGTCCAAAAACCGATGAGGAAATAGAAATAGATAATTCATCATTGGAGAATACAATTAAACGGACTGGCTATATAACATTACTTGTAATAATATAAGATAATTAGTAATTTGGTAGTGAAAAAAAAAAGAAAAAGACATAATCAAATTAATGTTGCCTGTCAAATGCTTTAATTTTCTATTGTCATAAAAAAATACATTTTTTTGGTAGAAAAGTATAGAAAGAACCTGTTTAAGTGTAAAAAGAAAAAAAAAAAGAAAAGAAAAGAAAAGAAAGAAGTAAATTGTGAAGTAAATAACAAGTTTTAAACTATTATTTATCTAATAAAATTTTTATTTTAAATATTTGAAAATTATATTATTTAAGTATTTACATAAAAATGATATTTAGACCAATTTTCCAAAAAAGCCAAACGTCAAAGGAATAAAGGATCTACAAATTGGCAAATGGGTTTTTGCCAGCTCAGCAGAAAAAGAAAAAGAAAAAGAAAAAAAAAAGAGTGCGGTGTATGCCAAATCGGAAACTGGGTCCCACGTGATTGAGGCGGCAGCAATGAACGTGGTTTTGTGAGACTGTGTAGGCGATAGCTGACAAGAGTGAAGCTCTAACGGCGTGTTCTTTCCATTTGATTTGGCATTTCGATTTCAGAAAAAAGGCATGTTCTTGCTGTGACATTTTTCTCAGGTCCATTGCAATTGCAACTTGGATGTCATTCTTTTTTTTTTTTTTTTTTTTTTGGGAAAAAGCAGAGACAGAACTAGAGAGTCACTTTACCCTTCAATTTGCTTTTCTGCTCTTCGTGGTCTATTGTTTTAGATTGTCTTTTAATCTCATTTCTCATCTGGGTTCTTTTCTTAGCTGTTTTTCATCTGGAAAATCTACCGAATTCATTACCCACAAGCAATTTTCTGGCGCTGCGTTCAAAGGCTCCTACTTTCCACCTTTCTTGACATCTTGGGTATGAATGGGTTTTCCATCTCGAATTTTCTCTTGATTTTCCGCTCTTGGTTGTGTTTTCTCGTCTCTTTTTATCTTCGTTTGAGTGAAGTAGAAAAAATGACAACTTGGGTTTTTTTTTTTTTCTGCAGCATGATTTTGGAAATATCTGAATTTCTTTTCTCTCTATAACTTGTTCTGATGATTTTATATTATTATTATTACTACTACTACTACTACTACTACTAAAATGTAGGATTTGAAGGATGGCACAGTTGGAAAGCAAAAGTGGGATGAGGAATATTCTGTCATTGTAGACAAGGAAGAGACTGATTTTCTTGATTTTGATGTTGATATCTCCATGTATAACTCCGAATTTGGTGAAGATGGGCCAGTTGTTATATCCACCCCGTTTCCTTTTATCAAAGGAAAGCCGCAATATATTCTTGTTGGAGAGACCTCCAAATGCTCAATCACAATCGAGAACACGACTAGTGATCCGGTCGAGCTTTGGGGAGTTCAGATATTGTTCAGCTCCTGCACATTCATTCACTCTGTCCCTCCTTGAACCTCCATCACTCAAATCGGACGTAGCATACGTTCGGAACTTCTTGGAGTCGGATTCTCTCGAGGATAGAGTGCTTCAGCCTAACGAGACTCTAACCATTTGGCTATCCTGCAACCCGAAAGAATTGGGTTTGTACAAGACTGTGGTTTACTTTGATGTAGCAGATGAGAGGATAGTTCGTGTTGCGAATCTATTGGCTGAAGACCAAGTCTCCCAGTCTCTGGCTTCGAACGAGCCATACTTGAGAACTCCGAGGAGAAGAAGACAGTTTCTTGCAGATCAGCACTGTGGTTCTGTTCAACCTTTGAGGGCAAGAACCAAAAGATTTAACTAAATGCTTCCTGAATTTCGAATTTCAAAGGATGTTAGAGAGTTACTTGAGAATAAGCAAGTTCCGACCGCTCTTACAGGAGGTTTAAAGCGGGAGAACTATGTCAGCTACTTCAGTACATTAATTACCATGGAAGAGCTGCATTTAGAGGTAAGCATTTTTAAGTTAATTGTTTTATTTATTTAACTTTTAAGTATAGGAGATTCGAAAAATACTTATTGCTACCGTGCAGAAAGAAATGAAGAGTTACGACATGGTGTGCGTCAACATGAGGAGGAAAGGGCCTCATTTGTTGGCTCTTGAGGTCCCCGGGCTGGCTGAGAAAAGGCCATCCCTCGTCTGCAGTGATTTTGTTTTTGCAAAGCTTGTCTCTGGAAATGCAGCTGATGATAGAACATACGAGGTTTGTTCTTAACCTTGACACTAATACGACACTTTTTGTTCATTACGTGTATGCCATTAATAGCACATGCGAAAAAATTATGCTACATTTTTCGACTAATGAGGTAGAACTATTTAGTTGTATATTTTAGTCTGTGACAATTTGAAATATTAAATTTTCTCTATCCAAACTTCTGAACTTAAAGACTAACGTAAATGGTCGTTTTCAGGGTTGCATTCATCGTGTTGAGGCTGATGAAGTGGTTTTGAGGTTTTCAAAGGAGCTTCACAATAGTCACTGGAATGGAAATTTGTACATCATATGGTTCACATACAATAGGGTGAACATGAGGAGGATGTATAAAGCGACTCATACCGCAGAGGGTTTAGATGCCGATCTTCTCTTTCCATCTCAATCAAGTAAAAGAAGATTGGTTAAAACAACCCCATTTGTGCCGGTCACTTCGACTCTCAACAAAGAGCAGGTACATTCTGTAGAAATGATCCTTGGCTGCAAAGGTGCTCCTCCCTTCGTGATTTATGGTCCTCCGGGTACGGGTAAAACCAAGACTATAGTGGAAGCAATCTTACGAATATATGCAACGAGAGAAACTGCCAAGATACTCGTTTGCGCTGCTTCAAACAGTGCAGCGGATCACATATTAGAGGAAATCGTGAGCAACAAGGTTATAGAAATAAAAGAGACCGAGATATTTAGGCTAAATGCTACAAGCCGTCCTTACAATGATGTGCAGCCCGATTCTCTTCAGTTCTGCTATTCGCAGAACTGCATTTTCAAATGTCCTCCAATCGAGGCCTTGGTGCGTTATAGGATCATCATTTCCACTTATATGAGCACATCTCTCCTTCACATGGAAGGTGTCAAACCCGGACATTTTTGACATATGTTCCTAGATGAGGCTGGACAAGCTTCTGAGCCGGAGATCATGGTTCCTATGTCAAACCTTTGTACAAGTGAAACAGTTGTGGTCTTAGCAGAGACCAGCAATTAGGCCCGTTGTATATTCGAGAGATGCAGCGGATTTTGGTCTGGGGAATCTTATCTGGAAAGACTGTTCGATTGTGAACATTACCGTAATAAGGATGAATCCTTTGTAATCAAATTAGTTAGGAACTACAGATGTCATCCAGCAATTCTGGACCTCCCCTCGAAGCTCTTCTACAACGGTGAGTTACTTGCATGTAAAGAAGACAACTCTTCCTCCAAATATTCTCGGTTAATTTCCTTCCTAACAAGGACTTACCTGTACTATTCATTGGAATTCAGGGCTGTGATGAGAGGGAAGGCAACAACCCGTCGTGGTTTAACCGAATCGAGGCAAGCAAAGTTGTTGAGGTAATCAGAAAGCCAGTTTCTGTAACAGACCTAACTGAGGCTGATTTCGGGGTGATTACACCTTACCGTCAGCAAGTAGTTAAGATAAAAAAGGTTCCTGAAACAAAGGAGATGCCGGATATTAAAGTCGGAAGTGTCGAGCAATTTCAGGGACAAGAGAGAGAGGTTATAATTGTCTCCACTGTGAGATCTACTGTCAAACATAATGAGTTTGACAGAATTTACAGTCTGGGTTTTCTTAGCAACCCCAGAAGATTTAATGTCGTCATAACCCGAGCTCGGTCATTGCTCATCATCGTAGGGAATCCACACGTGATATGTAAGGTACTTCAGTTTCAACCGCTAGTCACAGGGTTTAATCTCTTACCCTTGATTTACATTGATACTTTAAAGCCGTGATTTAACTTCACGAGCTGATATATGAGCTTGTTAGATGTTAATTGGAACTGTTTATTCTTGGCAGGACCCTAATTGGGACGAGCTTTTGAGGTACTGCTCTGATAACAACTCCTACAATGGCTGTCCTCTTCCTGAGAGGCAAAACCATGCCGAAGAAGAACAGTCTGGTCGAGAGGCGAATTCAAACCCGAAGTTTGAGATCGAGAATCCTTCCGCTTCCATAGCTTGGCGCGGTGAATCATCTCAGTTGGAAGAAATTGCTCAGTGGCCTGATGGTTGGAAATAGATTTGCCAAGTCTAGTCCACGGGCTTGAATTGTCTTGTCTTGTCTTGTCTTTTTTTTGCCTCTTCCGGAGGACGTTAAAATTTTACTACATAGGTTCGCAGGGAAGTTTGAAATTACATGATCTGCAAAACATGATTCCTAAAAGGATATAGATGTGTAGAAACTATATATGTTACAAGAAGATTGAGAAATAAATCAAGGATTTTTATAGTTTCTTTGATACATGACAATTTAAGCAAAGTTTAGCATAATTTGAATATTTATAGTTTTCAAGCTTTTAATCCTTGCTTGCATTCATAAGAGGGAAAGTCTAGTGCTAAATGTGTTTTTAATTGAAAGCAAAGGAAAATGAAGATTTAAAAAAAAAAAAGGCAAACTAAAACAATATTTTAGCACTCCCACATTCGACACTTGCTCATTCCCACACTAGATAGTTGTGAATTGAGACCTACAAAAAAAATAAATAAATAAAAATAAATAAATAAAGACCATGATTAAAAAGAAAAAGAAATGCTTAAGAGATATCAAGCAATGCGAGAATAATTTTATTTCTAGCCTATTTATTATGAAATTTCCAAGAGTCAAGGAATGCAAATCCTTTGCTACTTTGTTCCTCTTTTTTTTTTTTTTTTCCTCTCTCTCTCTTATTTGTTTTGTGACATGTGACCGGTCAGAAGTAGGCTGGTAGATAATTTTTTAAGTTGACAAGTTTTTCTACAAAATGAATTTATCTAACAGCGAGACAGGTATTTTAAGTTTGTTTTTAAAATATTTAATATATAAATAGGCAATTCTAAAATGATACAAACTTTTTAACCCCATCAATGTAATAAAAACTTTTGACCGTTAGATTATAGATTACTTTAGCGGTTTAGATGATATGTGCACACGAAAATTATTATGCATCCAATTACATCCGATCACAATCCAATTAAAAAAAAATCAACCCAGCTTCTTCCCATTCACCGATGATACTTGTAGGAGATGACGGAGCAGGTCGCCGAGATGGGGAAGGGGGTCGTCGGCGACTCCACCGGTTGGTGGCCCAGATCTCCGAACTCCACCCAAGCCGTCGAGCCCCCTCCGGTCAAAACAACCAGCAACAGCAACATGGTGGGCCTCCCAGTGGTGCGACACTGCGACTGGGTCACGACGGAGGGAAGGGCAGAGACTGAAATCTAGGTTCATCATTGGCGACGGAGATCCAAGCTCGTGGTGTGGTCGACGCCGGCAAGCTCGTGATGGGGAGGCCGAGGCCGAGGGGCAATCTCCCATGGGCGACGGATCTGCCAACAATGGCGCGACCGGCGGCTACGGGATCTAGATTCCGGCTAGGATTGCGATGTTGGGAAGGGCGGATCTGAAACGTAGGCGAGCTCGCGATGTCGGCGACGGGGATGGAGTCCAGATTTGACCAGTGGGCGGCTCGACTCGTGATGGGTTAGGACGCGGCGGCGGTTGGAGGGCGGCCCACCGGAGACGGGCCTCATGAGCTTCTTCTCCGGCGACGAGTTCGGGAGGGCGGCGGCGGCGAGGTGATAATTGATTTGCTTTTTTTTTTTTCCCTCTTTTTTTTAGATTTTTTGAAATGTTTTTGAAAGTAATTATCAGTTTTTTTTTTTTTGTTTTTTTGTTTTTGTGATTGTTTGGTACGTCCTTTTGAGATCAACCATCCAAAATAGGTGATGGTCTATAAATTTTTCTGTCAACGGAGTATAGAAACTCACTCCATTGTAGAATTGTCCAATATAAGTTATGAATTTAATTTTAATTAAATTATATTTTTTAGTTGAAATTTGTTATTTTTTAAAAAATTAATAAAAATTATAATTAATTTTTAAAATATTTATTAACTGTAATTTAAAAATTTTAACTTCAACTAACGATAAATAGACGTGTAGAAATTGATGACCTTGCACAACTTTATCTTGATTATCGAATTGAAAATTAAACAATTATTAATAAAAAAAAAAAAGAGAGAATGGAAAAACTAAACAAGCTGACAATATGTAACTTGCATGAGACGGAAAATCCGTGGTGAAAATGAACTCTTGAGATTATGACAGTTATAAATTTTTATATGAAAAAAGAATAAGCTATGTAGTCTCACGTCGTTTAGAAATATATATGTAATAATTTATAAATAAGGGGATAACTTTTTAATGGTACGAAGTATCTGAGGTTAAACTCAGAAACAAAACTGTACAAATACGATGCACACAATGGATAATATCATATAAAAAAAATGGTCCTTACACTGGAAGGGATAATTGTGAATGAAAAAAAAAAAAAAAGACTATGATTAAAAAGAAAAAGAAAAACAAAAATAAATGCTTAAGAAATATTTTAGCCCATTGGCATTTACCGTGAAACTTCCAAGAGACTTATGAATGCAAATCCTTAACTACTTTATTCATTTATTTACTTACTGTGAAATTTCCAAGAGACTATGAGTGCAAATCCTTAACTACTATATTTATTTATTTATCTTCTATCTTTTTCTCTGTATTGTTTTGTGACATGTGACTGGTTCGAAGTCCGCGAGTAGAGAATTTTTTTAGTTGACAAATCTTTCCACAAAATGAATTCATTTATCACGAGACAGGTAGTTTACGTTACCCTAAAAAAAATTAATTAATAAATTGGTGACCTAGTACAACTCTATCTTGATTAGGCAATTGAAAACTAAAACAATAATTTAAAAAGAGAAAGAGAATGGAAAAAACCAAATCCATTTGTTTAACAATAATTTCGTAGTGGACTTTGATAAAAGATGCCCGTGTGGTATTGTTTCGGAAATGTTTTAGGAAAAAATCTTATGATTTTCAATAAAGTTGTTTTGGAAATGATTTTGAAATTGCACAAAGTCATAAAACATGAATGAAAATAAAAATATATATTTTCATTTTTTGTTAAAAAATTTAAAATTGAAATAAAGTTATTTTTTTTATTTCCGTTTTCATTTTCTAAAGTTTACACATTCAATAATATTTTCAGAAACATATCCAAACATAATTTACTTGTACTTAAATCAATTTCTTTAGAAACACAATCAAACATAATTTAAAAAAGGATGAGTCTATTGACACCCCCATTTTGCTTTGCCCACCCACTTTTCAAAATCACTTATCATATTAATTTTAAAATTAAAAAATTACTTGTTCCACCCCTTAATTTTCCCAAAAAGCCTTTATAACTAAATTATTTGTCTTTCTTCTTTCTTTATTCTTTCTTCACATAATCTAAATCACTGCACAATTTTTTAAAAATATTTTTTATTTTATTTTTATTTTTAAATTTTTTCTCGCGAGATTTCTTCTTTTTATTTTTTTTATTTTTTTTAGTTTTAGATATCCAATAAAAATTGTTCATCAGCTTATATATTAAGATAAAAATCTATGAACTTATTCTTTAGTATACTTCTTATTGAGATGATAAAAATTTAAGAATAATATACTGATGAAGTGAGTATTTTACAAGCAATAGGATAATAACGAACAAAATAAAAGAATCTTCTCTTTAAAAAAATTCTCATGGAAATGAATTAAAAAAAAACAACAAAATAGACCATTAAAAAAAAAGTAAGGAAAAAAATGTATAGGGTTTTGGACTGTAATGGGAGGAGAAAGAAAAAAGTAAATAATTTTTTTATAAGGGTTTTTTTAGAAAAATTAAAGAGTGAAACAAGTAGTTATTTAATTATAAAATTAATGGTAAATGGTTTTGAAAAGTGGGTGGAAAATATAAAATCGGGTATGTCAATAGACCCACCCTTTTAAAAAATAATGTCAAAGTCATTTTTTAAAACATTTTCATTTTTCTTTTCGTATCCAAAATAAAATCATTATCAAAATGCTCGACCCAAAGAGTTTGGATCTCCCACTTCATAAGTTAAAAAAAAAAAAAAAAAAAAAAAAACCAGCCGACTTCAGGTACACTTGCACTACAATTGGAAACCGCAGCCCCAACTTATTAATGACGACAATAGAAGTAGATTTGAGCCGCCAATTGTCAGTCCAAAACGAAAAAACCTATCTCACTGGTCTAATATTAATGACCAATTTAATTGGGAAAGTGCAATGGCCGATGGCTCACACCTAATAGAAGCCACCATATTATTATTGTGCACCAACTTGGAAGGTAATGTAACAAAGTCCAACTTGGATAATTTTTAGTGACGTAGGTGTTGAGGACCACAACAACATGTATAACTGATAAAAATACGCGATTTTATTCGTAAAACCTATTTTTTTTATTAATATGTGGTGCTCCGCATATTGTGTCTATATAAGTCGAAGCACGATATGGTATTTTGTTATGGTTCATGCCTTTAGAAGTGGAGCACAAGAATATCCTATATCGTGAGAGAATAGCCAATGGAAGTCATGTTGAGGCCTAACGAAATTACTCTCCGGCCATTCAAGATCTCCGACGTCGACGACTTCCTGTCATGGGCCGGCGACGACGCCGTGACACGGTACTGCAGGTGGAACACCTACACCAGCAGAGACGTGGCTCTGGAGTTCCTGAGGGAAGTCATAGATTCTCACCCTTGGTATAGAGCTATCTGTGTCGACGGCCAGCCGATAGGGTCGATATACGTGATGCCGGGAACGGGGAAGGACGAGAGACGGGGAGAGATCGGATACGCCATGAAAGCAAAGTATTGGGGCAAGGGAATAGCAACAGGAGCTGTGAAGTTGGTGTTGTCGTGTGTTTTTAAGGAGTTGAAGTGTTTGGATAGAGTGGAAGGGTTGGTTTTTGAAGAGAATAAGGCTTCACAAAGGGTGCTTGAGAAGGCTGGTTTTGTCAAAGAGGGTGTTTTGAGAAAGTATTTCTTTGTTAAGGGTAAGAGTAGGGATATTGTCGTTTACAGCGTTGTAAACGACAATTAGTTGGGTTTTAGTTTGTAGAATGATTTGTCATTTTCATCTGCTTTCTACCCAGTTTCAGTTTTTAGTTTTTAGCTTTTAGCTTCAGTTTTCTTAGTTTTTATTTTGGTTTACTTTAGTAGTGTATTCTGTTGGATAAAACTGTCTGTTACCTCTTAATTTCTTTATCCTCTAATTCATGTCTTTTAAGTCCACCTTTTCCCTTTTTTTTTTTTTTTTTTAATCTATGCTTGGATATTGTTTCTATAATAAAATATGAAAAATACTAGAGACACTAACTTTAGTCCCAATTTTGAGTACTAACTTATATGATAGGTAAGTTGTCAGCTTTTTTTTTGTTTTTTTATTTTTTCTAATTTTATTGATAAGTATTTAAAGCATTACCACATCAATTGATTTTATCTATCAATAAAAAATATGACACGTAAGTTAACACTTAAAAAGTTAGGATTAGAATTGATATCCTTGACACTTGAAAAGAAGGTCCTAATTGAAGTGATTAATA
This sequence comes from Ficus hispida, assembly GCA_025413025.1. Lineage (NCBI taxonomy): Eukaryota > Viridiplantae > Streptophyta > Magnoliopsida > Rosales > Moraceae > Ficus > Ficus hispida. The sequence continues at coordinate 19,013,874 of CM046363.1, forward strand.
GTGAGCAGGTTTAATGTGATCTAGATATCCATTGTATGAATATAAAATAAAGAAAACCTTTGGGCGCTTTTAAGATGTAACCTTTTCAGGAATTATCGTCTTTAATCCATGTCGTTTGATTTGGAGTTCCAGCTTCTGCTGCTGTTTCCACGATGAACGACAAGAAAGTAGGTAGCAAGGAAAGGAAACATCTAAACTGCTTAACATAGTAAAACGACAACGAAACTTAAACCGAAAAATACAAGTCGTTTTTAAGGTCCATCAAACAAACATTACAAACCGGTCTTGAAGGTAATTCTAAGCCGAGAATATTCTGGAAACAATATCTCAAATAAACATATTGATGTTTTTGCTCTTCGTTAACGTTTGTTTAGATTTTTGACCATTTATACTTGTTTAATAGGAAGAGAAAACAAATAGAGCTATAATAACTTAAATTATAATTAAGAGATTTTTTTGAGAGGCAATCTTATAAATCACCTGAAAAACCTCCTAAATTATTGTTAAAATAAGATAAAACAAGCAAGATAATGTCCATAGTGTAGGGAAAAATTGCAATTAGCAAAAGAATGGGAAATGTGGTCATGTAACTTCATACGGACTCTAGGTTACTTAGGATATTTCAAAAATATCCTCCAGCCAGAGCTATTTTCATGCAACATATATTCCTCTCCTTTTCTTTTTTCGCTCGAAGAAAATTTCCTCAACAGCCTCTCCGGCAACGATGTCTAAACTCTATGATAGCGAGGGACCAACAACACTCTGGTCGTCATCGCCGAAGACGATTAATTTGTTCCAACCAGAAGAAATCTTAATTTCCGCCTATATTCTTTAGTTTTGACGATATCTGTGCATGTTTTTGTTATTCCTGTTATCTCTAGTTAATCGTGTTTTGTTTTCTTTAATTCTGTACTTCTGGTTCAAGATTTAAGCATGTTTTCTTTTTCTTTTTCTTTTTTGGTTGAAATATATTTAATTTATTCATGAAAGTGAAACGGAAATCCCCAGCCCTAGCCGTTGAAACTCTTGTATAAGTTTTAATGGGGCCCATAATTGACATGATCTATTTCAACGTATTGGCTTTTGTTGAAGTAAAATTATATCATTCTATATTTTGATATTATAAGTTTATTTCTGATGCATATTCTTTTTGATATACATATATATATATGTGTGTGTGTGTACTTTGGACATGAAGATGATAAGAAGCGTGACTATTAATTACTTGGAAAACTTCAACAAAATGGGGGAGCAACTAAAGGCTTATGAGGTTCTGGTTAATTATAATCATATAGAATTGTATGATTTATCGTTTTGAATATACACTTTTTTTTTTTGTGTGGAATTATTCTCATTAATTATATTATTGTTATAGGATTTCATTTTTCCACCTGGGATATTGGTCCCATTGGCGATTTTCTTGTTGGTACGCTGGCATACCAGAGACCGATTTGAATGACAAATATCCATTACAGTCGGCAATTGCACTTCGATCCTACAACAAACGAGAGGTATTCTATTTTTCTTGATTGAGCAATTTATGAACTTGTTAAATGTCATTAACATATGTAGATTGATACATTTAGCACTTTACTACTGTTTTCCTAACAAAATTAACAGTGACTTTTTATTTTTATTTTGTTTCGAGGGTACTTCTCTGGAGCTTAATTAAAATCATTGTGAAAGCAAATTGGTCACATGGACATACATTTTATATCACCTTGGAAGCTTTTGATGGCTTGTTCTAGTAGGATTGATTGCTCAAGTTCAAATGGAATTTTTTTTTTTATATACAGTATTTCGGTTGTATGCTATTTGGTTGCACTTTTCAGCTTGTTGTTTTTCTGGTCGAATAACAAGTTGCAACATCCATTGTTCAGCTATTTTCATTCATTCCTCCATGTTTTCTTCTTTTGGAAAAATTAGGCAAATCAACAATTTTTTAAATGGTGAGTCTATTGACACCTTTATTTTACTTTTCTCACATGCTTTTTAAAATCATATACTACATTTAATTTTACAATTAAAAAATTACTTATACCAATCTGTTAGTTTTTCCAAAAAGCCCTTATAACTAAATTATTTACTTTTTTTTCTTTGTCATTCCATTCTAATCAAAATCCCTATACATATTTTCCCTTACTTTTTTAAAATTTTGTTATTTTTTTTTAATTTATTTCCACGAGAATTTATTTAAGAGAATATTCTTTTATTTTGTTTGTTACTATTCATATTTTTTTAATAGTTATTGTAGTTGCATGATATAACTAGTTTTTTTTTCTAAGAAATAACAAGTAAATGGAAAACACATATGCATGATGTGGATATATAATCAAATATATTGATTTAATTGGTTACTCATTTTATAAATAATTGAAGAAATGGTTAGGAATTCAAACAAATTCATTACATTTTCAACCATATAGATTTTTATGTCAACATATAAATTGATCAAGAGTTTTTATTGGATATCCAAATAGAAAAAAAAAAGAAAAGAAAAGAAAAAAGAAATATCGTGAGAAAGATAATTTAAAATAAAAACAAAATAAAACATATTAAAAAAAACTGTGTAGATGTTTATATTTAGTATGTAGAGAAAGAAGAAAGACTAATAATTTAGTTATAAGGGCTTTTTGGAAAAACTAAGGGGATGGAAAGAGTAAATTTTTAATTCTAAAATTAATACGGTAAGTGGTTTTAAAAATGGGTGAGAAAAGTAAAACGTGGGTGTCAATAGACCCATCCTTTTTAAAAGCTTATTTAAAAAAATGGTTGAACATTTTCATATTTAGAAAAATAGTTGGTGGTCATTATTGATCATAATTAATTATTAGTTAATAGTAATAAATAGTTATTAATGAGTAAAAATACAATTAATATTGATTAATCACATATGAACATATTTAAACACATATTAATATCGATTCATCAATCAATTAATGATTGATTATTAATTAAAAAATATTTCTTTTTTTGTAATTTTGCAAATTTTCAAAGATTCATTAAAAAAATTCTTAAGAAAACCATTTACCCAAATATATCTTTTTTTTTTTTTAAATTGCTAGACAGACAGATGTTAAATGCTTATTTAATTTTTTTAAATCACTTTATTTATTTATTTAAAGAAATAACCAAAATTATTTTTATTTTCATAAATGGTTGATATATCAATGAAAAACACATTAATAAGGATCAATCAAGTCAATCAATCCTGATTAACGATTTTTAAAAATGCTAATTTTCCTAATTTTGTAAAATCTAAAAAATTTATTACAGGCATATTTGGGTAAGTGGCCTCTTTTTTTTTTTTTTTTTTTTTTTTTTTTTTGTAAAGAACTTTTTTAATAAATTGCCCTCAACTCTCATCGGCAATTCCAACAATAGACTCGTCGGCGACGATGCCTAGTGTCAGTGATGTTGTCGATGATTTGCCTCAACAAATCCCTCCGGAAGAGATATCTGTAGTCATTAATTTTGACGATCTTTTCAGTACGTGTTTTCGTTTTTCCTGTTATTGCAAATCGTGTTCTGGTTTCAAAATTTAAGCGTCTTTTTCTTGCTCTTTTTTTTTTTTCTCATTCTGTTGTTGAAATTATTTAATTCGTGAAAGAGAGAAGGAAATCCCTAGCCGCCAGAGAGAAATTGTTCGTTAGACATAGGCATATCTATGTGTTCATCTTCATAGATTGTTGGTTGTTGGTTGGTTGGATTTCTTCTTCTTTTTTATTTTTTAAAGAATTGTGTAACAATTATATTATTTTAATTTTGAGCTTATAATTTTATTTCTGATGCATATGCTTTCATTTCTATACATAAAATACAGATTTTAAAGGATTAAATGCTAACCAACGTGAGTTTTACCTGGAAAACTTGTCCAAAAGGGGGAAAGAAATGAAGGCTAATTACGATGTTCTGCTTACTTTCTTTACTAAACTTATATGATTTATCGTTTTGAACACTCTTTTTTTCATTTTAAGAATTATTCTTACTTATATATTTTTCTTATTGTTATAATAAATTCTTTGTTAGGGATTTCATATATCCACCTGGGATATAGGTCCGATTTGCGATTATTTTTCATATCGTCGTCCGATTTGAATGGCATATGTGTCTTAGAGTCGGCAAGCACTGCACTTCGTGCCTACAATTAAACGCAAGGTATTCCATTCTATCTTTGATTGAGCAATTCATTAACTTGTCAAACTGTAATTTACAAATCTAGATATAGATACACTTAAGCAGTACTCCATTACTACTGTTTTCCCAACAATACTGACATCGTTTTTTTTCTATTTGATTGTTTTCAGGGCACTTCGCTGGAGCTTAGAAACATTGTGAAAGAAAATTGTGATGTACATTCATACTATATTACCTTGGAAGCTCCTGATGGCTTGTTCTACGAAGCCGAAGTTGGCTGTATAGGTTACTTACCTGAGGTTAAGTACGAAGTGAACCTCATCAGGCTTGCAAAGCCTACAACCCAATGAAGGACGACTCTCCTTGCTGAGATCCTCTGGTTTGTGCTATTTGGTCGACTTGAATGCTGCTGCTGTTCGAGTTCTAGTAGGATTTTGTGTTACAAGTTCAAATGGATTTTCTACTATATGAGACCTCTTATTTAGTTTAATACCCTTATATGACTTTTGTTTTTGTGAAGAATAAGGCCTCTCATAGGGTTGTAAAAAAGGCTGGCTTTCAAAAGTAAGGGCTTATTAGGAAATATTACTTTATCAAGTAAATAATGAGAGATTTGTCAATTTGTCTCTCTATGGTTTTCTGTCTATAAATTTACATAATTCTCAAAAGTAATTGATAACTATAAACTATTACTATTGTGCGAAGGTTTTAATATTGATGATTTGTTTATGAATAAATATGGTTTTGAGAAATTTTTTTTTCCAATTTTTCTTTCATACACGTACCAAAATTTATAATTTGAAATGATTAATGTTAATTATTAATTAAGAAAAAAATTAAAACAGAAGGTTCATGAAATGAAATTTATTTACAGTAACTTTAATTTAGGATTTTCTTATCATCAAATCCAATCATCATCAAATCCAATAATGATAGCAATGATAACATTTTTTAATGGATTAAGAACCAAATCTTGATGTTTTTATAAATAGTAAAAATAGTTATTATAGGACATCTAGTAAAAGTAACTTGACTAGAGTCAAAATATGCTATTTGAAATGTTTTTAACCAAGATAATTAGAAATAAATGCTTTGTGTTTCTTATATAGGTTTAATTAACCATTCATTGTGCTTACTATAAGATGTGGGACAAATCTCCCTTTGGTTTTTGTCAAAAACCTAACATAATCTACAAAGTGAATCTATGCCACTCAAAGCATGTATCATCTGTAACGTATTTAAAAAAGTATTTAAGAACAAAAAAAAAAAGCATTAAATAAACAGAAACAAATCTAAAACAATTGCCTTTTGTGCACTAGCTCTTAAAATTTGCAAATCCTATGGATAACTCTACTAGGTACAAATTTTTTTTTTTTAAAGAAAAAAATCAGTTCTTTCCGGTGTAGAGAATAAATTCTACTAAAATTCAAGTACAAAACATACCTTCTTTAGGTTGGAAATTCCAGAGAAACCCTGCCACTTTGCAAGGATTTCTTTTCTTTGGGCTTTCTGAACTTTTAATAGCTGTGAAAAAATCAATACCTTATAATCATTCATAAAGGTGAGAAGATTAAGCATGTCTTCAAATACAAGCAATTACGCAAACACTGCTAGCATATGCAGTCACCTGTGCATTGAAAATCTTATAGAAAGCTGCAAAGCTTTCTCTTTTTCAGAATTTTTTTTCTCTTCAAGAGCGATCTGATTTTTTTTAATTTACTATTCCAATTTCAAAATTGAATTTGAAAATATTTTCATTTTGATAATTATATTTTATAATTCTATTATAATATTATCAATTATATATTATAAATTTGTAAATTTTATTATCTATTAGAGCTGTGCATGAGCGGATTTAACGGGTGACAGTTGGGTAGTGAGCAGGTTGAAAGATAATGATTTTTTCAAAATCCCAAATCAACCCCACCCACCATGAAGGCAGATTAGGCGGGCTAGTGGCGGGCGGGTAGAAAATTTTGAAAACAATTTTATAATTTTTTATTCTTCATTTATATATATTTTTTATTATTTTTTTTTTAACTGAAACAAGTTTAGAACATCAATTTAATTACCGAACCTATTGTAATGTTAAGCTTAGAGAGACGGAAAAAAAAAATAATAATAAGATTGATTCTAATTGTAAACATAATATCTATTCTTAAACTCTCTTAAATCTCTACTCCAATGAGGTAGCTGGTAGCAAGCAATTAATTTACATAAAAGTTTTACCTAATAAACAACAACATCCTTCAAAATAATTTACCAAAAAACATCCTTGAAGCTATAAACGAAAACTAGCATTTTGGAAACTACGCCAAATAAGACAAACAACTGATGTTGAATTATTGGAAGGTAAAGTATGGAAATATATTATATAGTTGACGCCAACGACCTAAAAACAATAATCTGTAGTGTACCACAAACGATGTTGACTCGTTGAATTATTGCATATATTTTTTTTAATATGCAAAAAATTATATAAAAATTTACCTGGAGTTGTTTGTGAGCAAGCAAGGATGAATATGAATATATGATGAGTCGATGAGGGATGAGGGATGACTGATGGATGTGATTTTTTGTTCTGAGAGTTGAGACTTGAGAGAACCCAAAGGCCGAAGCCAAACGTGCATGAGGAGTGAGAATTGAGAAGAGAGAGAGAGACACTAAGAGAGATATGATTTATCAGTATCTTTTTGAAAAAAAAAAAAAAAGAAAAAAAAGAGATATCAATTTTCATTGTTTACTAATAGAAGAATTTTGAAAATTGAAAAGCCATTACTTGTTTCTACTTTCTAGTTTCTAACGTAACGGTTTCCAAAAATTGAAAGCTAACCTTTCCAATTCCATGCAAATAAAAAAGTAAAAAAAATATATATATATCAGTGGAAGTCAAAGAGTCTTGCACTCTCATTACGATAAAAAAAAAAATTAATATTAATAAAAAATGGTGGGTGGGTGGATTGAACCCGTAAGTCAAAAAATAAACTCGCACCCATCCGTAAGTGATGACCAACGGGTAGAAAACGTGCTCAAAATAAACGGGTGATGACATGATCCCATTCAAACAGGCAGGACAGGATGGGCGGGGTCGGATGGTTTGAAAGAGTTTATGGGTTTCGTGCACAACCCTAATTAATATAGATAAATATATATAATAAAAAAATATCTAAATCGAAAAAGACTATTTAAGGAGAAAAAAAAAATGCTCAATTGCAATCTCGATCTCTATTCTCTAGTAGAAAAGACGAGCAATGGTGGCTTGCTGAGGCAGGAAATGAACTTTTGAAAAACTAAGAATAAAAATTTCGAAAGCAGAAAAAGATAAACTGGGTGTTAAAATATAATTAATGGTTTATCACTTATTGATTATAATTATTAGTAGTAAGTTATGGTTTATCATGTTCTGCTGATTGATTAATATAAATGGTGCAGAGCTATTTTGGTCTTTCCAGAACTCGTAATTTGACTTTCAAAAAAAAAAAAAAAAAAAAAAAACTCGTAATTTGAAGGGGGAAAAAAAGAAAGCCACATTCCCAATTTTAAAAAACTTCTAAAAGCAAACGACTTTTCGTTTTTCAACTTAACTGCCTAATTAAAAATATTATCTTTACGATGTCGTTTCTAACCAGGCTAACCTTTTTAACGGTTTCCGTTTATTAGCATCACCGACGTATAAACTGAAAATTAAGCATGTGTCGATGGAGTAACAACCAAAATAAATAAATAAACTCAGCTTAGTTTCTGTCTTTTGTTTCATTTATAACTTCAAACTTAAACTTTAAAAATATATATAGGTTTAAATTAAGTGATTTTTTTTTAATTATATATAATTTTAGACGAACGAAACAAGATTCATACTGATTTTTTCAAAAACATTTTTCAAGTTTTTCATTTTCTAACTTAAATCAGCTAAATGCACAACTCAACTGTAACTTAACTCTAATCAAATTTTTTCTAACTCCAATTTTTTCCCCAACCACTTGCTAAATGTCGTTTTCCCCAACGTGCAAACTTTAAAGAAATAAACGACATGTTCTACGAAAACGACAGAAAATTTGACATTAAACGACAATACGCCATTTTGTCATGTCGTAGATAGCAAACGACATATGTTAGTGAAACGACATATTTTTTTTCAATAACATGCGGCTGGATACAAAATTATTGGCTCTTTGACTCCAAAGTCTCCGAGGGACGAACTTAGTGTCCAAGACTCATCCTGCAGATTTCCATTTCTCTCTCTCTCTCTCTCTCTCTCTTTTTTTTTTTTAATTTAATTTTAAATCTCCCGTTTTAACTTTTCTTTGCTCGGTCTTCTTTTCCAAAGGAAAACGCATCTGTAGTTTCCTGAGGTTAAAATATTTTTGGCCGTCGCTTCAAAGCAGAAAAGGACACTCCCTAGCATTTCCGTTCTGTTTTAAACTAATATAATCTGTAATAAAGTATTTTTTGTTTTTGTCAACAAACTAATGTAATATTTTCAACGCCCAGAAGTTCATCTGCACCTTCATTTTGCAATTTTTTCAAAAGCAAAAAAGCTTAGAACCAAAATATAAAAGAAATTAATCCGTCTTCGTGATAAGATCGTAATTAAAAAAAGAAAAAAGAAAATAACTAAATTATAATATCTTAATAGTGAGCCTGATATGCTTTACATACCAAATTTCATTCTCATATGAAGTTGCCAAGCCGCAGCCCTCAGTTTCTGCCATAATGGAGATCAACTTATTGGAGATCACCCTCCGTCCGTTCAATCTAATGGATGCGGACAATTTGTTGTCATACGCAGGCGATGATCAAGTGACCCGGAACCTCAGATGGAAGACGTTGACTTCCAAAGATGAGGCGTTGACTTTCATCAAAGATGTTTGCATCCCCCACCCTTGGCGCCGTTCCATATGCATCAACAACCGATCGATCGGCTTCATCACCGTCTTCCCAGGATCGGGAGACGACAGGTGTAAGGCAGATATAGGGTATGGTGTAGCCCCCAAGTATTGGGGCCAAGGAGTAGCCACACAGGCAGTGAAAATGGCACTTCCTCAAGTTTTCAAGGACTTGCCTGAGGTGGTAAGGGTTCAGGCTTTTGTTTTTGTGGAGAATAAGGCCTCTCAAAGGGTTGTAGAGAAGGCTGGCCTTCAAAAGGAAGGGCTTCTCAGGAAATATTGCTATATCAAGGGAGTACTGAGAGATTTGTTTGTCTATAGTTTTCTGTCTACAGATTTTCCGATTTCTCGAGATTAGATGAATGATGATAAACATTCAGTGATGAATTATTGTGGGGAGGTTTCATTATTGATGTTTTGTTTATGAATAATCGTTTCGTGGATTTTTTTTTTTTTTTTTAAACTTAATTTCCATCTATTTTCTATTTTCCTTTCATATCCGAATTGATATACATGCAAACATTGATCACTTGGAACAGATTAATACTAATTTAGAAAAAAGAAAAGAGAGAAAGTTATTACATAAAGGTATAAAATTAGAATCCTCCACCCTCAAGTTAGAAAAAGAAAAGAAAAAAAGGAAATCAACAATACAAAAACTTTGTTATAAATTATTCTTTTTCCTTACAGAGCGGGACTAAGAAGAATGGTTCGAAAAACAAACATCTATCTCCTTCGTGTTTTGGATACTTGTATCACCATTAAAGACTGTCAAATTGACTTACTCCTAAAAATTAAGATACGTTCAAGACAAAAATTACTGGAGTCACCCTACTTGTTGCATAACCAACAAAATAATAATAATAATAATAATAATTGCTGTCCCCTAGTTTCATAGTATGGCAAAAATGAAAATTTTTAGCCTGTACCGATGGTAGCTTATTATACCACAAGCAAAAACACTCCGTTTGCTATGGGGAAAAGGGAAGAGGAGCAAATTTGAATGAGAAGTCAGTTTTTCATTCATCTTGTTTAGTATCATAAGTAGAAAAAAGTGATCAAGTAAATGTTTATTTTACCAATTTAATTAACATTATTTTAGTTTAAGAATGAGGACAAGCTAAAACAAAATGACAATAATAATAATAATAATATGACCATTTAATATAAGTGTAACGAGTTGTCTCTCAAAAAATCTCTCCACTGTACTTTTGCAATGACGGGATTCACTAGTTCTTTTTTCCATCCACTTTTCCCTCGTAGCAAACAACCTACAATTTTTTTTTTCTTTTGTTTTTTTTTTTTTTTGTTTTCCTTTTAAAAATCCCTCCACTTTTCCTTCCTCCCACTTTTCCACTCTACCAAACATAACATTAGATCCTCTGGTTGCTAAAGCAAATGCAAAGAGGTATTTGTTCATATTTGCAAACATACAAAAACTGATGATGCAATGCAATGCAATGCAAAAAAAAAAAAAATTATGATGCATTGCAAAAGAAATTTATATCTGTGGAAGACATGGGATATTTGTCGATATTAACAACTATGGACGTGCAACTATACCAAAAAAAAGGCCCGCCGCAGTCTTTAGGCAGCAGTAGAAATTACATACATCACACAATTCTTCTACAAGCTTTTTCGGTTTTTTCTTTCATTTTATATGCCTCTTTCTTTTGCTTTGTCGGTAACAAGAATACAAATATACCAACCACGGACAATTCAATGAAATGGAACGCCTGGTATTCACACTTGAGAAAATGAAACATTTTCAGGTGTAGAGTTTACTGAGATTTCTTGCGGTAGTGGTGAACTTGGCTGGTCCAGATTGGATGGTATGACAAGCCGCTGCAAGGGCTTGAGAGCTGACGCTAGCTGGTCAAATGAGGGCCGCAAGTTCGGTTCACTGCAAAGTAACATGGCAAGAAGACAGTCAACTGAACTAGATATTCTAAGGATAACTATAGATACACACGCTTTCACGCTTCTTCAACTTACGTTTGCCAACATTCCCAGATTATTCCTGCAATCGTGGGTTCTACCTCCTTGGGGATGTCGAGGCGTCGATTCTGAAAACCCACAGCACCTACAACTTGCATGGGGTTCATCCCACTCCAAGGCAATCTAAGGGTAGCAAGCTCCCACAAAATGACTCCAAAGCTATATACATCACACCTATACATTTGAAACAGTAGCGATTAATTCGTATCATATAGTGCTCACTGCCTTTTGGGTGCATTTTATCTTTATTTTAGACACTTCTACTCTATCTCACTTTAAAAAGGGGAAATCAGAGAAGATTCTTAGCAACCGGACAGAGCATTAAAGCTCAAGTGCATAAAGAACTAATGGAACACAAATTAGCCACTTGCATGATTACATGACCATCATTTATCGCAAAAGAATGAAAAGAAACAATCACAAAAATGAAAACATAAGTAAGATTGCTAATAACTTACTTTTCATTGGAGGGCTCGTTGCGAAGGACTTCCGGCGCCATCCACTCGGGCTAAACTCGTAAGAAAATTAAATAAGAGACTAATTTTGAATAGCATCAATTTAGAACTTATTACTCTATTGTCAAACTCCAGAAACTACTAAAGATAGAAAAACTATTACCGTTCCCGCAGTTGATTTGGATGACAAGAAAGTGTTATGTTTTAGGCGTGATAATCCAAAATCAGAAACCTGTACAATTGAATTTCATACTTGTGTTAGAAGAGATACCTCATCCAACAATGACTAGAAATTCAAATGGCACATTTACTTCACTGCTAAGAAATTCTGGCATGCATTGATCTTGCAAGGATATCAACTAAACACACACACAAGGACAACTAGACAAGGTAATCCGAGCTGAAATAAAAGAAAAGAAAAAAGCCTCATTACCGAGCCGGCTGGCTCGAAGTCAAACAACTATCATTTAGCTTTTTTTTTTTTTTTTATTGTCCTCCGTTCCCTCCATAGCTTCTATTAGGTATCCCTATGGCTATGAGTAATAACCTTAGGATCTTTCTATATAATACTTTACAAAAGGGCACAACTAAACAAATAGAATGTATGCTCACATTGAAAGAGATCATATCAAAATAGAACTCATCACTTGTGCAAAGCCATTTGAGTTGATCAGGATATAATCAACATCACACACAACCAGAGACACGAATATAGAGATTTCATGAGTCATTAGCCAAGCAAGCTCCACAAAATTTAGGAAATTCAGAATGTCATTTGGTGCAATGTTCCTTATCTTACAAGAAATAAATCAACGTAACAAAAACAAGAAATTAAAACTAAAGAGAAAAATCTATACCTTGACATTCCAGTTTTTATCAACCAAAAGATTAGGTGACTTCAAATCTCGATGAACAATTGTTGGTCTGCTGGTATGCAAGCAATTCATACCCTTAGCCTGCCAAAATTAATGCAAGATCATCAGCAGATATGAGATAGCGCACGGGTTGAAAAAGAAAAAATGCATCACCTTGTAGACTCATACCACATCAAGAGCCATCTTAATTCTACGTTTCTCATCAATTTGAAAAAGAGGACGATGGATGATCCGATATAAGCTTCCTCTGGAAAACAAAACAACAAAATGAACAACTTAATGAGCAAGAATAACACATTTAACCACATGTAAATGCATAAGAAATACCTGATCAATTCAACCCCATTCCCCCCAACCTCTCTTGGGCTAAAAATTACCAATTACCTCATGGTGTTGATTAGCACTAGTTAATTCAACACCACTATATAATGAATAGTTTTAGCCCAAAAAACAAGAGAAAAATTCACCTCAGTACTGGTTTGATGTTAACATGAATGCATATCTATACCTTGGAAGAAACTCAGTAACAATAGAGAGGTTTGGTGGCCGAGTAACAGCACCCATAAACAGAACGACATTTGGATGACGCAATCTACGCATAATCCGTACCTAAAATCCAAAAACAAAGATGCAATGTCAATACTATAAACCAGAACGATATTAGCAATATCAGCCACCAGTTTCATTACATCCAATTCTATCCTCGCCAGGATGCTGCTATGACACACTACCAAACCAACACCGGAAAAAATCAACGTTATCAAGAATCAAGTTCTTGGTGTATTTGGCCCAAAAGGAATAATAACAAAAAACGAATTCTTGGCATTCTTAATGCAGAACTGATAACCATCTTAATGGGTGTACAAGACAGAGTTTGAATTATTCATTATCGAAATCATACTTTCCCAACCATTTTCAAATATCATTAGAAAATAAAGAAATGCAATATTAATTAATCTGAAAGACTAACTTGTCACTTACTTCTCTTTTAAACTCATCCAAAGCAGCGCCTGAAAAGTCCTGGTCCAAGAACTTCTTCACAGCTACCTCCTGTAATTCATCAATAACCTGAAGTCAGCTATTAGGATTTAGGATTACAAAAATATTGGAAAATGATTTATCGCTAAACAAAACCCTATGTGAGTGATGCAAAACAAAATATGAAAATTCCCAATACTAAGAGCAACAGAAGAATAATTCCTATGAGAAGAAAAGCAACGAGGAAGACTACTAAGACAGCAAAAACAACAACGAAAAGTTAAACATTCTAAGAATCCCTACAAGACAAGAGGGGAAAAATGAAAAAGAGTTTGCTTCTCCTTATAGTCCACAAAAAGTGGCTGGTAATTAAATGAAATCAGGGACAAAACCTCTCACACTTAAGAGAACTCTTAGCCAAAACAATTATAAGCTTCAACAAATTAAAACGACAAATTCCATCGAGTAATAATGATTTGCATATGGTAGAAACTCACCGTCCCATTCCAATCTGCATGATAAACTTCTCCATATGAACCTAATTGCCAGGAAAGAAAAAAAAGAAACCAAAAAGAGAAGAATGGTTAGACTAAAATAGTTAGACCATACTAGGAAACAGAACTGCTACACTATACAAGGAGCCAAGAGCTTGGCATTAACTGACAGATCTTACTGGGGTACAGACGTTAACCCTTGCAAAGATTTCAAACTTATCCATATAAAACATAAACAAAAACGGAAAGAAGAAGAACTTCCACATAGGAAATAAATATATGTTCCTCAGACCAAGTTAATGTACCATCTAAACAGATAGACAAAACTAATGAACAAGCATATGTACATATGCATTTGTATGACTATTTAGAGAGAGAGAGAACGACATTAAAAATGCTTTGCAGTGCCACCACACTTGACCAAAATTTATACTATAATGTGTATATATGTAGAGAAGCCATGCCCATTACCTAGACCAATCCTTTCACCAATTACTAGATCTTCCCATGATATTTCACATTCACCAACATCTACATCATCAAATACTTGATCAATCCTATTTACGCTGGAATCAACTGATAAGCTAGAACTTTCTCGATTTTTCAGTTTCCAATTGTTCTCCACAAATCTGTCATGTGTGCCTTTTCTACGATCATTCAAGCCAATGTCACTGTTTTCGCCTTCTTTACCCACACGTATCCAATCATTCTGTATATCATTTGCATCTCTCGGACGTTCTTCCTTATAGTTACTGTTGCGATCATCTCTTGAAGTCAACTTATTGAGTTCATTCGTACCTGCTGCCAACTCTGAACTCTGATGAGAATTAGAATTCTTTTCATCATTTTCCTTACAGGATGAGCTTGTGTTACCAGAAGATTTGAAGCCCTCATTATTGGTCATTACAGATGAACTAGAGCTGGTGGAAGCTAATGATGATGAATTATTATAATCATTAGGTTCACGATTAATTCTTGGGAACAGACCCTCCATATAATCTTTATCCTTTTTCTTAGGGACTTCGTTATGAGCATAACAACTTTTCCACATCAATGGTACAGGAGGTCGGCCAGGGACAAGATTATTTCTTGGTCTATGGAGCTCATCGATTTTATCATCCGCAGCTTTGTTGTATACAGCATATTTTCCGGGTCCTTTTACATGAAATGGATTAAGATCAGCAAAAAGGTTCTTAGGGTCCTCCTGGTTTTGATTATATGGCACCACATTAACATTCATTCTCACACCACCATCAACTACATGAGCTCCACGAATGCCTTTATAGTAAGTATTCCCAATGGCTGACGAGGCAGTTTGATCTAAGTGATTAGAAGGAGTAACCTTATTAGATACTCTAGAAGAACCAACACCATTATCAGCACTTGAACCTGAAATCGTAGGAAAAGATTCCTCCTTTTCGGATCTCGATCGTCTATCCTGTATCGGATTGCTTTCAATTACAGGATTTTGACTGCTACCCTCTCCTTGAAATGGCTTTGATCCTGAATAAGCAGCTCCACTATTACTAGGGGAATATCGAGCTGGGATTTTACTAATATTTTGCCTAAGGTAAAATCTTTTGCGCTTGGATTGTCAGCTGGTATGAGTGTTCCAGGAGCTCCCATGAGATCAACCAAAAACTCCCTGAAGACAGAAAATTATATGTTCATAACCATTTAGAAACGAAAAAAGAATCTATATAGTGGAATTGCAACTACATGACCTAGGCCCTGAGGGCTAAAAATAACTAACCTACGATAGAAAACTCTTAAGTGAAAGCAGTATACTTCCACATGTCACCCTACAAGTTAATGAGCATCTTAAAGCCATAAGTGAAGGGCAGGCATTACCATTTCAAACGAGTGGTGATCAGCAGAAAATGGTAAAAGAAATGCAAATACTTCAGAAACTACTTTACGGAAGAGTACTAAGAAACATAAGCTAACCAACTCAATGATAAAGACAAATCATTACATCATTGATCGATCATTCAGAAATTTACTAACAACAATATTAAAGTGTAAATTATAACCTTTCATCTTCCAACTTTATTACATTAACAGCATCTTCCTCAACACCCGTATAGTGACTGCCTTTCAGAAGTCTACAGGGCATCTTGATTCTGTCTGCTAAAACCTAAATCCAGGGAAACAGAAAAGTAAGTATAAAACACATATCGTACGTATGCTTCCTAATTTATATATACACACAAACATATATGTGTGTGTGTGTGCACGCATGTCTGTGTAGTATGCCAAATACTGACATTGGCCTACCATATCATGAAAATAAAAAACATAAGAGACCTACTATAAAAATTGTATAGCCCAGACAAAAGAAAAAGGAAAGGAAATAAAATTATGTGATAGGGGACCAGAAAAAACCTTAAAAAGTAACGCGCGATGTCTTGAGAGGCCAATAGTTATAGACCCAATGGGTAGCACACTTGTGTGCAGAGACGTCCTCAGCTCCATGCTTCTTTCCATCCACCGAGCCAACATAACATTGGCATCCTTAACAGGCCCACCCATATGTCCTGTAACGAGTTCCGCAAGCCTCTGAACCAAAATGCCAACCTCACTTACGGGGCAGTCTAATGCGATACATTGTGCAACTTGAACCAATTCTTCCAACGCAGGATCAATTGTTTGATTGACTAATAAAACTTCAAACCCAGAACTCCCCATGTTTATCTCAAGATCAGCGAGAGAAGGCATTTTCCCTTGATTCGTTGTTTCTGTCGAAAGTCCAAACACATCATAGAAACCATCTACCACCTTTTCCTCATAGTCAAGCACATTGTATTCCTAACGACAATCAAATATGCAGAAATTTTCAGACAAAAACAAACCAAATATGCTAGTAAAAGAACAAGTATTTATGACAAAGTAAACTGAGACTATATTAGTCTAACACAGAAATGAACGAAGCATACAAAAGTACATTCCTAGCTAACATTAGGCTAACATAAAAAAAGAAATGATCTTCTCAAAAAACAAAGAACAACAATTCGAACCCAGACAAATCGACAAACTTGATAACCCTCGTATCATTGCCTACTTAGCTCAATTCAATAACAAAGTCTACTTTTAGCTCGCCAAAGTAAACCCAGAGAAATCTTGGAGGTCTTACGGGGTAAGAAAAATAATTATTGAAAAAAAAAAAAAAAAAGAAATGAAGAAGTCTTGCTCCAATTAACAAATATCCAGGAGCATGTCACGAAATTTGGCTCTAATTCAACAGTGTGCTGCCTAATTAAACTACAATCCAAAAAAGGATACAAAAGAAGTGAATAAACCAACAATAACCAAAGCCAAAATTCCTAATTTTACTCATTCAACAGAATTGATCACAGGCAAGAGCAAAGTTGTTCCGTATTTTTCCAGTATCGCAAATTCACAAAAACTCACCCAGTAGTGCTTCGACAAGGCCCCGGCAGCAGCCTCCACCTTGTCCCTCTCCGATTCGACCCTCTGATTGTCCAAGCTCAAGAGCGTCGCCGCTCGGATCTGATCCTTCTCAGGATCATCGCCAAACTCCGAATTCGAAGCGCTGATCGCTAGGGCAAGCTGGAACTGGAACTCCTCCTCGGACGTCATGTAATCGGACCGATTCGCGGTGGTCGATGACGGAGTAGTGGTGCCAGTGGTGCTGACAGTAACAGGAGCAGTCGACGACGGCGCCGAAGAAGGACTCGCCGGAGAATTGCCGGACTGCTGACTCGACGATGCCGCGCGGTGATCGGAGGAACATGACGGCGACGTCACGGGAATTGAGCTGTCGCTGGATCGATTAGGATCGTGATTGCTCCCTATGTGAAGCTTCTTGAAAATGTGTTTCATCTTCTTCTTCTTCTTCTCACTCCCTCACTGTTCCCTCTCTCTCTCACTCTCTCCCCAAATTTGCTCCCCTTCGCTGCTTTTCTCGCGCAATTTTCTCTCACTTTCTCGCTAATTTTCTCGGACTATCCTTGTTCTGCTTGCTGTGGATTTTTTTTTTTTTTTTTTTTTTTTAGGGTCTTTTTTGAGGGTCAAGCCTGTCCAGGTCCGAAGAGGAAAGCGTAAGGAGGGAAAACTCAAGGCAGGAGGTATATGTTGGCGGGCAACAAAACGGACCTCAATTTCGACGAAATTACAAGAATTACATAATCCCCTCCTTTTTTCTTTTTTTTTTTCCTCCTAAAAATGACATAATTCCCTTCGCACGCAAGGTTCATGACACGGTTTTTACTAGTCAATAAACAGATCAAGATGCCATGCTGGCATTTCTGTCAGACGCGATTTTCCCACATGGCAACGTTACATCCCGCCACGTAGCCACTTATTACGTTAGCGTGACGCTGTGATGTTTTCTTTTAGAGAGGTATTCCGTATCTTTCTATTGTTTTTCAATGAATTTGCTTCGTTTTTTTTTTTTTTTTTTCAAAATGTATCTAGAACCAAACACGGTTAAAAAAGAAAAAAAAAAGATGGCTTGATAAATTTGTCAACTAAAATGTAATAAATAAAGGAAAATAATATTTCTTGAGAAGAAATAATTTAAAGTTAAGAATAAAGAGAAGAATAACGTTAGAAATAATCTAATATCAAATTTTTAATACCAATTTACATAATATATGAGTTGTCATTTTTTATAAAAAATGTATTAAATTAAAAGATTATCAATACAATAACAGACATAATTTAACGATAATTTTACATTTATTTCATCATAAAGTGAATAGTTTGATCCCCGTCTCTAAATAAATAAATAAAAAGTATTACATTAATTAATAAAAGTATGATAATTCATTTTTCTTAAATGACAATTCACATTTACGTGAGTTAATAATTAAAAATTATAATTATTATTGATGTTTCTGATACTATTCTAAAGAAAATATAATACTAATGATAAGTGATTTTAGGTGGAAATAAAAAAAATAATAATAAAACTTTTTTTGTCCGATTTTAGGTGTCAATTTTTTTGTGTTATAAAAAGTGCAATTATCCCCCGAGGAAAAAACCAGGACAAACAACGTATTTTTAATTGCTCTAGGTCAATAAACGAAATTTGGTTCTCAAAGAAAACGACAATTCGTTTTGGAAATGGCATGTCCTTTGAGTAGGAAATAGAAAAAATAAATGAAGGGAAATTAAAGGGAAAAGTAATGAAAACGCAATACATTATTTGTTTCCTTTTTTTTTTTTCCTTGTGCTATTTAGTATTGAGGGAAAAAAAATGAAAATATATTGTAAATCAATAATTTATCCACTTTATATTGTTAAATTTTTTTTAAATGAGGGAGGGTAAAGAAGTATTTTAACGTCAAGCTTTGGCTTGAGGTTTTTCCTCTTAATAATTCTTACAATTATGGATAGACTAAATTGGTTGGAACTATTCTCCATTTAATTATCTTTGCCTTAGAGATAACAATTTATAGCATACTTTGAGAATGACACGTGACCTCTTTGAGGTTTTATCCCATTTGGTAACAAAAAGTGTTTAAAGTTTTTCTAATTGTGCTTTTTAAACTTTAAACTCATTTTCATTTTGTTCTCCAATAATTTTCAAATACTCTCATTTCACTACTTCATACTTTAAATTAATTTTACTTAATACCCTCTTTTAAAACCTATGAGAAATACAAACGTCATGAATAAAAGAAACTTGAGGAGAAATTTTGAGATTTTATCCCAACTCAATCCCCAAGTTCAATGGACAATACAAATCTCTTTAGGAAAAAAAAAAAAAAAAAAAAAGGACAACACAAATCTTGGTGTGCACTTTTTTATTATTATTATTATTATTATTATTCAAGCTTTATCTTTGTTAAATAACGATTAAGGGTTTATTTCGGGCTTACTTTTAAATTAATGGCTTGCAATTTTGTTTGGGTATATTCTGTTTGTTTTAAACAAAAATAATCACGAGAATTGAGTGGATCAGATCAAAATTCATAATAAAAAAAAAAGTAGGGGCTTTTAAAGGTTGGAGGCCTTTTTCGCACAACAGAGAGAGAGAGAGAGAGAGAAGCTTGGAGGCAAATAAAATGGATTTAGAATTTGGTATTGTAAGAATAACCCTGAGCTTTTGTTTAATTATTATTTTTATCATTCTGAAAGGGAAAATGTCGTTTACAAAGTGTAAAACGACATCACAACTTATAAATACACTTTTCGTTCCGTAGAGACAAACGACATCAGTTTTTACAATTCAGAAAACGACATGTCA
The DNA here is from genome assembly GCA_025413025.1 of Ficus hispida. Taxonomy (NCBI): domain Eukaryota; kingdom Viridiplantae; phylum Streptophyta; class Magnoliopsida; order Rosales; family Moraceae; genus Ficus; species Ficus hispida. The sequence continues at coordinate 19,033,911 of CM046363.1, forward strand.
TCTTAAATCTTAAATTGAAAGGAAAAACGAGAACGATTTAAACGAGATGTCCTTTTCGTTCGATTGCAAGCCTGCCTCCTCAAGAAGACGACATGTGGATAATCTATATCAGTTAAACGGTTTGTCGTGTGTCCAAGATCAAGGCACACATATAAAAATATTTGAAACCACACCCCCCACCCCCCCCCCCCCCCCCCCCCCCCCCCCCAAAAAAAAAAAAGGACTGTCCTCACGTTTCAATATTAAAATTTAAAAGGATTTTTTTTAACACCAGTGTCCTTAATTTACACTATAAATTTTTAATTTCAATAAATATCTATATCTTTAAATTTATAAATATCTAGTAATCTATTCTCCATTGATGACAATATTAATCGTTTTAAAAAAATTAACATGTGACTTGTATAAAAATCTTCAGTTAAAAATACGAATGATCATTTTTGTATATTTTAATCCAATTTCATTGAGGATAAGATCCAAATTTAATTTATCAAAGTAAAATATGTACCTAAATACGTTTGAAAAAATAGATTTAAATTAACATCTACTTAAAAAAATATTTAATACTCTTATTTAATAAGTTAATATAAGTCAAATGTAATTAAAAAAAAGTCAAATGTTAATTTTCATTAAAGAATCAATATTTTCATCAATAGGTATAGAGTTACACAAGTCAAAATATCAATTTTCATTTAAAAGAAAGGGTAAATTTTAATTCTTGTTCTTCTATTCGTAGCTATAGAGTGATATTAAATTATTAAAAACTCTATTATTATAGTTATTTTTGTTAATTATTATACATCCGTTAGTTAATATAATTTTTTGACTAATTTACTAATGAATTTCATAAAAAAAAATTAATAAAAATGATTATTATAATAATATTTTAATAGTTTATAGATATTTTAACTATAAAAAAAAATATCACAGATCAAAATTACACAAATTTAAAAATTTAATAATTAAAAGGACAACTTCTCATATAAAAAAGTCAATATTATCCTAAATAGCGGTAGATTGCTAAATAAATTACTACAGCCCCGTATGAAAATATATATTCATACATACATACATATATATATATATATGAATAATATATTACCCGAACCCCAGCAATAGTAATATGAACATCATCCATTAAAGATTGGTACCTATTGTCCAATGCCCATTTTTAATCCCATGCCACTTGTCTCTTACAATCTCAATTCTCCATGATTCATGAACATGTACAAGACACCACGATTTGGCAACAAAGCGCGCACTTTAGAAACCAGGACGCTTCAATCACGTCTGACATCGCCAAGTACTCCAGCCCCCTCCCTTCTTCTCTCGCCAAGTACACCTACGTGTCAAATTTTGCATGTCCCATGCATGCACACATATATATATACACACACAGACTCCCACCAAAGTATATATCGGATCACAAAATAAAAGGTCCTAGTCCGTTAATAACAATCATTTCATTTCCTTCTCACTTCGACGCTAGATCAATCAAACTTATTTTCTGAACTTTGACGCCCATAAAAAAAAAAAGAAAGAAAGAAAAGAAAAGGAAAAAAAAAAATGAGCCAAGGGCAGCCACGGAGGCCGGTAGATCAGCCGATATAAAGTTATGGAGATGTGTTCTCGGTGGAGGGAGAGATGGCGGAGAAGGCGGTGGTGCCGGGGGACGCGGCGGTGATGCAGTCGGCGGAGAGCCTCATGCTCGGGAAGACGCAGAAAGGCGCCACAGCGGCGGCGATGCAGTCGGCCGCCTGGCGGAACGAGAGGGCTCGCTTTGTTGGTCACTACGACATAATTATGACTTAGCTGGAGGAGATGAACAAGGGATTAGCGTGACGGAGACTGATCTTCCTGGTCGGCGTATAATCTCTGAGTCGGTTTGCGGACAGGTCTTAATTCCTATTATATATTATATATTGAACTGATTATGCGCGTCAGTTGTGTATATATATATATATATATATATGTGTGTGTGTATACACATGTATTGTATTAAATTTTTTTAATTTTTTTGGGGGAATTTTGTTCCTGTCGATATTGTTCTCTACTGATTCTTTGACGTTATTGATTGGTTTTATAAAGTTCGATCCATAATTATTATGATATTATTAAGGAAATATTGAAATTAATTAGTTGAGGCACTAGATTATTTTCTTAATTTGCAAGGCGCTTATCGAAACCACAAGTAATATAACCATTAGATATTTTTCCATATGATTTATTATTATGATATCTATCATGATTATGCACCGACTCCTCTAATCATTAATTTTCTCTGTTTATAAAGGAGATAAATGAAACTCCCTAGTTTAACTATTTCACAACGAAAGCACCTCTATTTAGCATCAAGGGGAGATTAGATCAAAATGTTAAACTACTCAATCTGAATTGTGGAGGAGAAAAATGGCAATAGTTAGCTAGGCTAGAAATGTTTAGATTGCGTTTGGTCAAACGTTGGAACTAAATTTTTTACATTTTTTAAAATTTTTTGATTTTTCAAAAAGAGACGAAAATGAATTAGAAAAGTTTAGTTTGAAATGGTGTTGTAAACAAATCATTACGTAACAAATCGTTTGTGGGTATTACGTCCTTATTATATTGTTGGTGATTTGGGGAATATAGCCAGCGAGCGGCCATTGGTACCACGGCCCATTGTTCAAGGTGACGGGATAACAATTGGCGAAGCCTCGAAGCCGCGGGCATCACGGCTGGTCATCAGCCAGTAGAGAGGAGCGACGCCGCCGCGATTCAAGCGGCTGAAGTAAGAGCAACCGGGCGTAACGACGTAGTCCCCGGCGCGTGTCACCGCTGTGGCTCAGTCTGCTGCCACTCATAATGCTCAGACACCTAGAAGGGAGGACAAGACAAAACTCCGCGATGTACTCGCAGTTCGTTGATCATATATAGAATTGATCAATAAGTTATATTGATCTGAACGAAAAATATATATATATATATATAATTTTATGTTATGTCTTGTAGGATGCAGTTCAAAATTACCTTCAGATAGGCCCGCGACAATGAGAGACGCCGAGGGAGTGACTGGTGCTGAAATGAGGAACGGCCCTTACCTGACCACGTATCCGACGGCAGTGGCGGCTTCGGTCGCTGTCGCTGCTAGGCTCAATGAGAAGGGTGACAAAGCAACCTAAATATAAAGTAGATTTTTAAGTGTACTGTAAAACGGTAGCTAGCAGGTTCTTTCAGAGGGAGCAGAGGAGAGGAACATTATAAGAGGGTCGTGAAAGTGGGTGTCGTTTATGGTAGTTTTCTTCCAAGCAACGAATAAAATTCCAGTCTCTATGTTTGAATTTATTAGCACGTCTATCATCTCTGATTTGTCAATAAGTAGCGAGGTATTGTAAAATTGCTTGTATAGTTGTTGTTTTTTCTAATTTTTAAATAAAGTTGCAATTTGGTCTCAATCTCTCTTCTCCTTCTTTTTCTCTCTTTAATTATCCATAAAAATTATGTCATACGTGATTAACTTGATATTTTTTTTAATTAAATTTTCAATGTCTTTTAAGAAAAGGATAAATTTACACTTTTTCAAAGAGCTTAAGAACTTTTAATTCATTAAAAAAATTAAAGATTAAATCGTTATTTTTTAAAAGGATTAAAAACATTAACTTGATATTTTTTTAATTAAATTTTCAATGTCTTTTAAGAAAAAGGATAAATTTACACTTTTTCAAAGAGCTTAAGAACTTTTTATTCATTAAAATAATTAAAGATTAAATCGTTATTTTTTAAAAGGATTAAAAACCAAACAATAACTTATCCGAGAAATCAATATTAAAAAAATTTAATAGGTACCAAAAAAAATTTCAAAACCAAACGCTAAGGTTTGAACTAGAAGTTATCCATTTTCATGAGAGAACATTTAATAATAATAATAATAATAATAATAATAATAATAATAATAAAATGAACGTTGAACCAAAAAAATTTGGTTCAAACTGAAGAACCAAAGCCAATAAAGATTCAGCACATGCCACGGGAAAAAGCAGACAAGCATTACCATACATACGGGATATATATAAATTTAAGGAAAATACATGTGTTTTTAATCAATAGATAGAAATAAGATACAACATTTGCACCAAAGAATCAAAATCGACGCAACAAGAAATTATTTAGCCTGAGGTAAACAGTCATTAAATACAACAAAACTGAGAGGGCTTTCCTATAAATGTACAAACTAAATATATACCCTCTTTGAAGACTGGAGGAGCAGGAAAATTCCACCAGCACTTTTCTTCAACAAATGAAATATAACGGCAACAAAATATACCAACAGCTGCTGTCGAAAAGTAATATTAAAGAGGTTGATTGGTTAAGGAGGTTTCAAGGGCTAGTTCTTTGGTAATCAGTTTGAGTAGCACTTTCACCGCTTCTCTTACTGTTGCTTCCCTGTTCATTAACTAATACGTTAGCAATGCTTTGATTATGCGAAAATTCGATATTTGGATAAGAAAATTACTTTCACTTTAATATTTTAAAATTAGTTCAAATACAACGTCAAATATATCATAGGTCAGATTCTACCATTGAATTAGCTTCTTTTGGCATACATATTTGAACCTAAAGTTTCATATCAGTTTTTATTTTTCTGAAAAGTAACAAAAATTTTTATTTTTTGAAAAGCCATCCAATTTCATCCTAAAAATCCCATTCCAAACCCGTACACCAAACAAAAGCTTATTAATTAAGATGCAACCTTTTCACTAAATGACCCCAACATCATTGTGTATTGGAGTATAAAATATAACAGTACATAAAATACATGTTTTTTTTTTTTATTTGTTTTATTTTGGTCAAATACGTACTAATCCTTTTGCTAGAAAACTTGTCACTTACACCAGAAAATACCAAAAAAAATAAAATTAAAATATCACTTACCTTGAAACAACGAGCTCGCAAAAGGATGGAAACAGAACGAGCAGGTGTGGACGCCTATTGAAACTCTTTTCCTCGGCCAAGCCAGTTTTCAAATGTGGATGCAATGGAAGAACAGAAACTGTATGTGGATGAATTATCATACGGGCCAGTTCCTGTAGGATGTACATTAGTTCCTCCAGCCTCGCTGTTGGGAGAGGGCGTTCACCTGCAGGAAAAAGCAGATGAACTCAGAAGAGCGCATACTAGGGTGCAATGATAAGCTTTATCTAGTCGCAGATAATACGCACCTAGGTCATTCTCATCGGTTAGAAATCTCTTCAAAATGTATTCACATCTCGTCATCAGGACCGTAATCGAAATTTTGCTTACTTCATATCTTTCCAAACTCCAATCGTTAGCTTTCTCCTCGTAACTGTTCATGCAATTGAAAATTAAACAAAGCTCCAAAATACTAAGCCCCAATTATGAGACACATTCATAGAGATTAGAGTCATAAACGATTTCCTCTGGGTATTTTCAACGAAAGGTACATACTAACAGGCAAGCAAGAAACCTAATTTGCAGTCAGAACACGAGCCTCCAAGTGAAATTGTAAGATGAAATGAAGGAAAAGCCAACTACCCTCACAAGAGAGAATACGATTTACAACAATTATCTGGATATTGAAAATAAGAAAATATACAAATGATGCGTATGTGTTAAGTTACCTGCTCAGAGAAAATAACTTCTGCAGGCATTTCAAGGAAAATCTACTACAGTGCAAAGGCATGAGTTCCACTGTCTCAACAGGTAAAGAACAGGTCCGTGATGCGCAACGATCCAAGGTGGAAACTAGTTTTCGCAAAATCTGTGAATATCAACGACGAATAATCAAAAGACGTTCATCGGAACTTTGGGAAATGGAACTAATGGAGCAAGATAGAATTGAGATACTATGAATGAAAATGCTGCAGCATCATGGAAAGAAAAGGAAAAGATTATCCATAATCACTCGTTCATCTCAACCTTGTTCCACAGACTACTTGGGAAAAATATTTGACTCATCATCCTACAAATCAAGCACTAATGCAAAAAAAATCTCAAAAACAACTTTGGGAAAATGTGTGAATTATAATTATTTTTTTGCATAAATGGCATGACTAGAAGCATATATAACTTGATCAGTAAGAACATTACATCATTAGGTGCATCAACTGGCGACTTGAGAATCTTGTCACCAAGGATGTCTAAAGTGGTCATCTCAAGGGACTCGTCAGCCTTTCCTACGACGGTAGAGAGAGAATCGGAACGGAGAGCTCGCCCACAATAACCCACTAGGAATATTTCATACAAGTCCGCAACTTCCTTCCATATACGTGTTCTTGCAGGCTTACTAGTGCTAGAGTCCAATCCTCCATCCACGGATAATTTGCAGAAATCATCAACAAGAACACGATTGAAGCCTTCAACAGCTAATCTCCATAGTGCACCATCAGGATTATCTCTTCTAGTAGTCATAGACCTAAGAAATAACAAGGTCACAAGTCCAATGATAAGGATGTGCCTCCAAACGAAAATACGCACGTGCAAAAGATGAGAAAATAATCAAGTACGTGATCATCAGTGATCCATCGTTTGTCTTTAAAGACCTATATGCCATAATGAGAAAATAATCAGGTATGTGATCATCAGTGATCCAAAGTCTTTAAAGACCTACATGCCATGATGCACCATGAAAGAAAAAGCTCATCGTGGTTGGCGAAAGAATGTTCAACATGCATGGGGATAAAAAACACACCCTCAAAACTGCCACCCATGCACAATATACATGACACCCAAAAGTTTTCCATATGAAGTTTGTAGGTCAGGAAACAAAATAACACAGTAGATCATTAGTGCATATAACAAGCTTTCAAAAACAGGTAGCTTCAGTGGGACAAATTTAGTATCTGGCAGTCTACAAATCTTTACCTTCCAAAACTTTGAATAATCTCAGGATATATAATATACTTTTCAACTGATGGTGCCTTTAAAAAAAGATCAACCAGCAACGGAACAAGCTTTTCAGCAAACAAATAACTGGGAAGGCCTGCAGTAACATCTGTACTTGACCGTGAACTTGGAGATTTAGCCTCTTTCTTTTTCAGGGGCATGGAAGAGGTACCATTAGATCTTTCGTACCGCCTCAAGTTAGCATCTGCAGAAACAATTTGTTCACTTCTGAGTTTTACAGTTTGGCAAACTACAAATAAATATAGATTGCAACTAAAGTTATTCACATACCTGAATTTTGGTCGACAGTGCTGGTTTGCCCTGCCTCATCTTCCTCATCTTGTGAGGGGGAATCTGATTTTGGTAGATAATACAGAATATCCCGAAAAAGAATTAGCCACATTGAAGAAAGGTGCTCAGTCGGAACTAGCAGAGGTATGATCTCCAGCACTGTTCGTAATACAGGTGGAATATGTCCCTGGTGAAAAAGCAAACATAAAACTTCATTGGAATGGGAAGTCATGACTTGCAAAGATGAATTACTAGTATTGTAGTAGTTAACCTTTTTCTTTTTTCAATTTTAGTTAACTTTCTCCAGTTTCAGACAAAAAGGTTAAATCACAAGCAGTAGTCAGTACTCACTACCAAGTGACATTATCAAGCAGTAGTTAACACTCACTACCATAAAACTGGAGGAAAACGGGCAAACGGGCAATACAAAAAGGGGAGTGCAAAGGTTCACTTACAAACTCAGTTTCAAAGTTATCATTGTTTATAATGGCTTGCTTGACAGCCAAACCAATAATCCCAAGCAATTGTGTATACAAATGATCGTCAAACATCCTTTGTGCTTGAACATATAGTTCTCCTGCAAATATGGAAAGGTTAACAAAACGTAAGCTTGAACAAGATATTTCTCCGACAGAAAGATATTGGTACTGCATCAATTAACAAGGCTGCAATATTCTTATTTATCCAAAAAATGTTAAAGGTTCCTGCTTAGACATGTAGCTGAGCACCAGATATAAACACATCTCTTGCCTAATTAATACATTACCAAGATCGTGTAAAATCTCCTGCTTCACCTTGCTAGCTGCATTGCCACTGTAGTTTGTTGACTTTTGAAGAGCATGCTCGTAAACATTTAGGACGGATGTAAGGTAAGGCAATGGTAGGTTTCCCTGATTGACACAACTGTTTCAGTGCTAGAGAAAATGTTTTATTCATTGACATTTAAACTTTAACTAAACGTCAAGCAAAGGACTAGTCTTAAACTGTTCCACAAAAGTTGCTAATTACCTTGGAAGCATGAGAAACAACAGTTATTTGCAAACAGTTAATTGCCGCTATAGCCACCTCTTTACTACCTTTTGAAATGCTATTATTTACAAATAGAAGCAAAGATTCCCACCCTGAATAAATGAATATAATGTGTTACTTGGGGAACAAGTAATTGAAAAGTGGACATAAGAAAGCAATTACATCAAAAGCCAATGATTGGCCTACCTGATTTAAAACTGCTCAAGCTTCTGAGGAAAGGAAAGAAAGAACGTAGAATACGAGCTATTCCACCAAGTATGAGTACAAGTGTTTCATCCCACTGTTTTTGAGCTGTGTTACGACTGAAAATGCATTTAACACGAGCAGCAATTTGCATTGGTTAAGAGGGGAGAAGAAAGAAACTTTATTGGATCCCAAAAAAAGGGAAGAGGTGGATAAGGACCATAGAACCTTAATTATACCTATGATGTACGAGCATGTGGACTGCTTTTCCTCCTCGAGTTCCAAGTTCTTTCCCTTGCCATTCATCTTTGGATGAGGTTTCCGCCTAAAATGAAAACATTCAGATCTAATAGTAAATGAAAAAAAAGGGTCTAGATTGACATTTCCCAATCACTTTTAACTTACCATGTGAGAAGCATGATCTAAAGAAGGAAAAACATAAGTCTGAAGGCAATCCTTCCACATGCTTTCGGAAAGTTTCTGTCCATGACCACTAAGAGTCTGAAAAAGTGTCCTCACTGCAGAATTCCTGACCTGAGTACACATTTGGGTTCTTCAGATTTGGTAACAAATCAATAATTAGCTAAGACCATACGAAGGCTTAATAAGATGACGTCATTAGCTAGTAGAATTTCTTTATCCCCAACCAAATTTGACAATAGAAAAACATGTACTTCATGGAAAGGTCATTATGATGTGTTGTTCTAATTAGTACTGTTGTTGTTGTTGTTGCTGCTACTGCTGCTGCCGTTGCTGCTGTCGTTGTGATCATTGTTTAATATTGTATTTACTACCACAATTTGCTTGAAAGCTTTGTGGATGAATTTGTTTGACAAAGAACATCGTTTGAAAACGTAGGCCAACATAACACATTTAACTTGAATCCCAAGAAAAGCCTAAGTGCTCAAATCATGAAACATCTCGTGTATAATTTGCAGAGTTGAATTTACTTTCTCGAACAACTATAAATGGAGACTGTAATAGATTTATAAACTAAAAATCTTGATCTATCATCAGCTAAATACTAGACATTCTTTGAAAGTTCAAACCAAAAAAAGAAAGGAACCAGGAGACGATATCAAGAACTAAAGATGTAGACATTCAAAGTCCAATCATCAAAAATGTAGAACCATTGCTTTGTTTGAGAGAATCAATAAAAGAAGGCATATGGATGGCACTAGCTCGAGGTATGTTTCTACCAAAAAACATATCACAACCCACCTCTGGCCTCTCATCAGCTCCAAGGTTTTGAAGTAATGAGAAAACAGCAAAAAGCAACTTGTCATGATGAACCGCAATTGTCAAGGAAGCTTCATCCACAAAATTGGGTGTTTGTTCTTCTGGCCTTTGACCATCCAGTTGCTTTGGAACAGAATGCCCATCTATAATGATTATAAAAATTGCAACTAAATTCTATCGTACTAATTATAAAAATTGCGATTAAATTCTATCATTACTAGTTTACAGAGAAAACAATTAATACGCTAATAGATGTACTATGATAATCCAACCTGTTCCCTTTTCCTCTGCAGATCCTTGAATAAGCCCCTTTGCAAAAAAATCAGTTGTAGTCCACAAAAGACCTATTGCCGTCAGGCTTATGTTAAGCTCTGTCTTCTGAGCACTGTAAGCTCCAGTCACATCAACACACCTGCAACATTCAGATTAATGCTGGATTACCTCCCATTTTTTAAAGTAATACCCATAGCTGCCCATGTTGCTTTAACGAGATTATCAACTCTTTCTCAGTTAATCTAGGTGGATATGTATAAAATATACATTTCTGCATGTAAACCTATACATAAGCAGCAATCAAGCCTTAAATAAAATATTCCATGTTAATACCGTGTATTTGAACAAAGAAGATGGGAAGGGAGGGGAAGCCAAGTTTGTGATCTTACACTTGAAGGCAGTCTGCAGGTATATTTGAAAGTCCATCATTCATGATCACACGTAGGCTCTACAAGAAAGACTCAACTTAAGCTGGTTATAAAGAAACGATTTTATCGGAATAGGATTTGAAAAACATAAAGATATAATAAAACCCAATAAGATAACGGTATTCAAAACATTGACTACCAAGAAAAGGTCAAATGTTCAATTAAATGAAAAAACAAAAACGAAGAGGTAGAAGAAAAGAAAACATTACAAACTAGACATTACCAGTAACACAAAATATTTTGTAAAACTGGCAAAAGAATGCTCGTGTAAAAATAACACTTAATAACAAGAAGTAAACAGCTGTATATGACAATTCAGTATGAAAATCTACTTATGTATATCGACACTACTACAGTTCTTCATGCATTCACAGACAAACATCAAAGACAAATTTCATCACCCTTAAAACATAATCCAGTAAGGCAGCACATTTTCACTGAATAATAGATTCCTCTTGTCTACTTTTCTTCTATAAGCAAGAGACAAAGTAAGTAAGTAAAAAAAAAAAAAAAATGAAAAGATGACACCCATGATGTTCAAAGATGTGCTTGCAAATACAATTTTATGTAACTTATGCGTGCAATAAACTAAGAGCTCTTTCTAACCTGGAAACCCAAAGTGACAAGTTCCTTCTCTGAAGCATCTGCTACAGACCTTATTAAAGGATAAAAGAAGAGTGGAACAATTAGCTAAATTTGCTAATAGAATGGTGGTGGGTGGGTTGTTTGGGGGTGGGGGGGGGGGGGGGGCGCATGAAGTAAAGATAGAGGCAAACCTCAACATTTCAAGAATATTTGGCCAACTGAAGTGTAATTTTTCTCCGTGCCTCTACAGGATATGTAGCTTCTTTTTCTAAGAAAAGTTACCAGCATAGGCTAAAAAAGAAATTGAAATAGTTTTCAGCAAAAACAAGTCACCTCCAAAACATGCAGAAGAATCTTTAAAGATCCAGCACGCACTTCCACATTCTGAGTAGAGAAATAAAGAACCCTCAATGGGGATATGACAGCACATTCGAGTGATGTCGTTTCTGTAAGTGTGGTTTCCATCTAGAGAAAGAGATCACACTTGCTAATTAATTTCTACTTTACGAGTTAAACAAGAAAGAATATTAAGGAAGTACGAGTTCTCACAGTCTGTGAAGTCCCTTTGGGTCTGGTTGATAAAGATTCCGGAAAGCGATCTGACCCTAAAACAGCACATATGGATTTATCTAATGCATCAAGTGCCAGATTTCTTAAATGCTGGTTAGGTTTTTCTGCAAGCTGTAAAGCATTTTAGGAGGTCAAGAAGAATGTATATGGTGCTAACAAGTCACAGTATAAGAAAAATTATAAGGAGATACCTCGAGAAAGTGTCCCACAACAAGATCCCACAGGGGCTCCACTCCTGTTGTATGGTAAATAAACGAATAAGTGAACCGATAGTAGAAAAACAAACGAGATGAGTGATGCATCAATATGACCTACATAACATTAATACCTCTTGTAAGTGAATATAGGCAGTCCACAACAAATTAAATCCACGTACAAATAATTAATAAACATGCATGTGTATATGAACCATTCACAGGAAAAATAAAATAAAATAAAATAAAAAACATGTATACTGCTGTAACTAATTACTGAAAACTCACAAACATTACATACTATGAAGATTATTAACAAGGATTGATATCATTCTTTCCACTGAAAAAGTGATGCTCCCAAGTTTTTGACTCGATGCTGGTCCAGAAGTACTTGAAGCTGTATATACGCATTGCTCAGAAAGCTGACGTAATGCAGAAAGAAGGGACTTCACAGCAGATATATGCATCAGCGCTGAGCTCTCAAACAGCTTTCGCACAAAGAAAAGCAGTAGGTCAGAACATGTATATCATACTACATAGATTCCATTCATGGATGAAACTAAACACGTGCCCATAAATTTCTAGGTAAAGGAACAAGAATGACAAGCCCACGTTTTCACCCAATCTCAACCGATTTTCTTGTTTAAATAAATGGAAATGATGGGAGAATCACTGATAATATCAGTTTACTGTTTTAAGAAGTTCCAGGAATCAGGCAGTTTTATGAGACGTATTTTCCCTTCTTTCCAGAAAATGGTTTCATTAAAAACTACTAAGGGTAAGAACTGGGGCACATCCAATAAGGAAAAGAAATAAATTTCCCAAGGATCTATAGAGATATAAACCGTTTTATAGTATACTTCTGGACGGACAGCCAGCTGCACGGTTTACCTGAGAATTCAACGAAGATAGAATACTAAAATCACTGTATTGACCAGATGATTCCCTCATAAGCTTTTTGGCGCCTGTTGAGACCTCCTGTAAAGATAAAACTAATATACTTGAACCGTAGGAAAATGTTGCAAGAAAATCCCACGAACAAAATTATTTCCAGTGATCAACTACCAATAAAAAGTCAACTTCTCCCACCCCCATTAGATGTTTTTTATTAATAGTTCAAGTTTTAAGACATAAATCGGACAGACTTGTGCTTAAACAAATTAGAGAACATATTAACCCGGATGAATGAATTTATTCCCTAGTTACATGATCTCCCTTTTTTATCTCCTAATTATATTTTATTACTCATATAGACCTGAATACCGTTATCGCAAACATGATACCATTCTGAACTATATGAAGTTTCATAAAACTATAAATAGTTTACCTGAGTGGTGGCATGTGGTGAATGAATTGCTCGGTCTAGAGCTGCTAGAGTTTCCAGAACCTGCCATTATTCAGCGTTATGAGTTAGGACATGAATATCAGGGTTTTAGGGATAAGTACAAAGTCACACGACATACCAAAACCCAGGATGGGCCCAACAGATTATGCAAGCGATGGGCAATGTTGAAGAGAGTTCTTAAAGCCTAAGGAGCAAAAACAAAGAGTTAAAAATACAGATAGTCAGACAAACAGATATTTAATTTTTAAAAAAATAAAAAAAACTCAGTGAAGATGTGAAGCAGAAAAGGTAGTCCTTCCAAGAAAAAAGGTAGAACAGAATATGGCATAACAATAAAGCAAAATGAAATACCTGCACGTTTTTGGGGGTAAGGACAATGCTATCCCATTGATCAACTGATGATTCAGAGCGTTTGGATCCAGGAGACTGTAAGGCACTGCTGAAATCTCAATTTAAACCAAGAAATTCAGCAACAACCAAGACTAGGTTTAGAAACAAGGAAAAAAAAAAATATATATATATATATATATTAACACCAATAATAGAAAACCTTTTACACCACCACCCAGACTCGCACACATATATGGAAAAATCTATGGGGTCAAAAAACGTGAGAAAAATTTACAAGGTTTTTTGGTTAGGTAAATGAAACATTTTTTGGACTTCATCGAGGAGTTGAAAACCCATGTAAGCAGTATCCATCAGAAAAAACTCCTAAAAGGAGAAAATGATTGTGTACCTCCTTTTCTCTGCTTCAGTGGGAAAATTTATCGTAAACTTGCAAAGGGATGCTAAAAAAGAGTTTAGAGGCTCTACAGCATGAAGAACTCCACATGCCTGTGGAATCATTGTTTAAATCACAAGTTAGAAATAGAATGATTGAGTAATTAACGAAAGAAAAAAAAAAATGCTACATACATTGCAAATAATAAATTGGACATATCCATGACATGGAAGAATCTTTTTTTAAGGGAGGGGATGAGAGAATCTTTGTTTAGTTTTCTGAAGAAAAATAGAATAGAGTACGGCTGAAATTGCGGCCATGACCAATGCTGAGTCAACATGTTGGAACAATGATTACCTGTGTGAATGCCTGATATCCCTTCAGTATTTCCAACACAATAGCCTCTCCTTGTGATCTGTGAGCGTGACTACAAGATATCAAAACCAAGCAAGACTAGGCTACTGCCCTTTTTAATCTTTTTGATAAGATAATGTGGAATGTTTTATGCATTAGAGTAAAATTCATGTTCTAGAATATTATGTGTCAGTACGATATTCATCCAACCTTGACAAAATCAGGGACAATGCGTCTAGAATGGTCAACCAGAATGAATCAACCATTGCGAGGCAAAGCATTGCAGTTTTCCCGGTGCAATTAATTGGTGGATCATAATCACATCGAGGAGATTCAAGCTGATAAATAAGACAGCTCTAGTCAGCACTCGGATAAACTGCTACTCTGTCACTATAGAAGCAAAAATATACGGAAAAATAAAAACAAATACCTCACCGACATCCACTGCTTCATCTGTCAATGCAGCCACTGTAAAGACAACGCCCAACAAACCCTCAACAGCCAGAGTTATCGCATGAGCTTCACTAGCAACTAAGACTGCAGTATTGGAGGCATCATTATCAAGGCTCCATTCGATTCCTGCAGGGAAGCATGTGATCATCTTAAATGAGAATTCCTTACGCATGATTCCAAAGGTGCAACACGGTTCCTAGGAGTATATCCCAAAATGTTATGCAGAAAAGCTCTAACATGCGCAAGTAGGAGTATAACTTCCATCCACATTAGAGTGACAAAAGTTCTCATAAGTCACAACTATTATCCTCAAATCCAGTGGATCTGGATTTGCAGAAAAAGATAACGCTTGTAAGAACCTCTTATCTTAAGCCCAAAAAAGGAAGAAGAAACAAAGAAACAAAGAAGAAGCAGAAGAAGAATGTTTGTGGTGTATTCTTTATCAGCCAAGGTGGTGATTACCTTTAGCTTTGCTACTGAACATCCCGGCAACAGCTGCCAGACTCTCCTCACTAGTCTCTTGAACCTATATTGCCAATTACTTTTAGTCAGAAAACTTACTATTATGGGAAACAATAAAACAAAAAACATTTAACACATTAATTACTATCTGAATCTGACAAATTTTACACTCAATATCACCTGAATGACGTTTATTAACTTTTCTTCTATATGAAGTTTTCCGGTACCTTCAGCCCAAAAAAAAAAAAAAAGTGTGCCTGCATATAAAGTTTTATTCGAGCTAACAGATTGCTCATGTACCAGAACAGAAGACTAATTGACTCCATTCCCCCAACCTAAAGCTAAAAATTAAATTAAAAATAAAAATAAAAAAAGAAGAGGCCATTAATATGGTCTCTATGATACCTAGGAGGAGTGAGGATTTTTTTGAAGAAGACATTTTGTTGCTCGTGAGATTCAAGCTAAGTCAACCTGGAATAATGCTGTTTTAGCGGCAGTTTTGGCAATATGGGTGGAAAGAAATAAGGGGACTTTTAAAGATTGCTCAAAAGACAAATATTTTCACTGGGCTAGAGCTAAACGTTAGATTTCTACGTGGACTCTACTCCATGATTTTGTGCAACTTTAAAGCTTTCATTCAGACATTTTTCTTTCACTCTTATGTGGTAAAGGACAGCTTGCCATTCACTCTATGTAAGTCTTATTATCCGATAAAGATCTGCTTTTCACAGTGGATTTATCCACACATACATCCATTACCCATATAAATATATCTAACCTGCACACTTGAAACAACTCTAGCAAGAGCTTTCACGATGCCCTCAACGACATTGGTGTTCTTTGGATGCCTGCGGAGAAGATGAAAAAGCCAGCAATTTATGTATATTTACAGTTCTTACAAAACCTGACTTCTTGTAAGAGAAAAGGGGAAAAAAAATGAAAGGATACCTCATCAACACCTGTTGATACTCATCTCTCATCAAATGTTGAAATCAAACGTTTGTTCAACAGGAAAAAAAAAAAAATACCAATCACAAAATAGGAAATGTAAACAATATCAGAGAGCTTACATATCAAAGTTCTGGAAGAGGGTACGCAAAGTCCGCGCCTCCAAACAAAAGGCCTGTCAAATTCACCAAATCTAATTATTCAATAGGGTCTTGCAAGGTTCTAACACAGTACTTAATACTTTACATATAGTACAAAAGTAGACACTGTGTGCACTTCCAACGTTACCCTCAGGACTTCAAGAACAAGAATGCGATGCCATAACGGAAGATCAAGAAAAGTAACCTTCAACAACATACTGAGGAAAACCTGCATTTGGAAATCATAGAGAAAAAAGAGAGAAATGAAAACAAAGAAAATGGATTATTAGTTACTGATCCTGGTACTTGAAAAGCAATTTCATAACCAGAGGGGGAAAAAGGAAAACGTCAAAAGTATAATTCAAGATCTCCGAATTAGTTTTGATGATGCAATATGCAGTCTTTAATCTAAAAGTTATTTGACAGAAAAAAAAATTCCAGGGGAAAAAGATGGAGTAAAGTATCCTTTTTTTTTTTTGGCTACATTTTGCAGCAGACCTTCCGCATAAAAACCTAGTAGAAATTTAATGCATAAAAGTATTTTCTTGTAAAAGCTTGGTTTGTTTATCAATCTCACAGCACATCTTGACCCCCCCCCCCCCCCCCCCCCCTCCTCATAACCTTGTAAGAGAGCAGAAGAGGAGCTTATATCATATGGGTGTAGAAATTATAGAGAAGGGTATGAACCCTTGCGGTGAAATATTTTGTATCTAAAACACACCTCGCATTCAGTGATAAGGGACGCACTGTAAAGCCTGATAATATGAGCAACTGACCGCAAAACCAAGCGGCGAAAAGAAGGCTCTCCTGCTTCTCCCTCGGGCTGATTGAACTAGGGGAGGGGGCGAAAAAGATTGTAGTGTCAAAAATCTCATTAAAAAAAAAAAGATGGGCCCGCAAATCCAAGTTTCAGGATAGAATTACCTCAGCATCCGTGCGGAGTGAAGTCATTAAAAGCGAACATATCTGGTGACGCAGAACCTGTTGAATTTAGTGCAATCTTTTCACTGTCAAGCTTTTCACAAGCTAAAAAGCACCTTTTTTTCCTCAATACGAACCAAAATTAACCAGAAAAAAAAGGGACTTAAAAATAAAATAAGGCAGGCCAAAAATAAAGGAAAACTACAATTACGACTAGAAAACACTCTTCTAGCTCAGTGAACCTATCGTTGACCATGGGTGGCTTTCTATCTAAGCCCATTTTCCCTCCCAGTAATCTCACATCCTAAGATGCCCTTCTTTTTTTTTACCAGAGCATATCAGGCATACTCAAACACCACTACTAAGAAATAGTACCATAGCACGTTTAATACGGATAAGAAATGAGAAGTTTCCCAATAGAAATCAATTACCGCCACTAAACTTCAAATGAAGCTGCCAAGGCAATCAAGAGAGTACTTATCCCAGACAAAGTAAACTGGCATGCAATATATTTTAATCACCTGCTGATAGGGAAGAAGAGTTCGGAAAACAGATGCATAACTGGATAAGATGAACCTGCAAGGTAAACATGAACTGAGAATTAAAGCAATACCACAAAGACCAGTTTACTATGGATGAGCGACAGGTAATTCTTAATAAATTGCATTGGTTTCACTATTTTATATTGCGAAAATAACTTCTTACTCAAGTATATCAAGTACAAAGGAGCGTTGAAGAGAATTAACACGTAGCCATAGTGCCTGAAAGAAAAAGGAAAAAGTATCAGTCTTTTGTTTCATGTTTAAATATACATAATATACAGAGAGTGATAAGTGCAGCTACATTTAGTGGAAAATGCAATAGCTAACATATTGGAACAATTTCTGAAAAAGAACCAAAAGATTACAAATCACATTAAGAATGTCTAATTAAAATCACATTAATTTCATAAATAGTTCATACTGATCCAGATGCAGCAAGAGCTGTCAGGTCTTCAAGCAAATGAAGCCCAAGCTTTCCTGCTCTAGTTAGGGTTTCTCTAACTGATGCCGAGCCTCTAGAAACTGATTCATGTTCTAATGACCTGTTCATTATAAACCCATCAAATGGACATAAAAGAAACCAGTAGAGATAAACAAATATGCGAAGATGTAGGCAGATCTTTTCTACTCAGATGAACAAAAAGGATATAAGTGCAGATGAAACACATATGTAATGCCTTACCAAATGCTCATACATAGATAAATGTATGCAGAAAAAACAACTGAGCCCATATACGGATACTACATGCAGAAAAAACAACTGAGCAGTGATGTTCAAGCAAATTCCATACTCTGAAAGATGGATGCTGCGACTAACATCACCAGTGACTGAACTAGCTCGAGAGACATAACCTCCAGAACCAAACTTGCCAGAAGGAAGAGACTCAGCACGAACTACATGATCGAAAATCAGGGCTACCGCTTGCCTGAAGGTAGCTGCAGCAGTACTGGAAAACTTACAAATTACACAAGTTTCCAAAAGGAAAAGAAGAT
Source organism: Ficus hispida (assembly GCA_025413025.1). Taxonomy (NCBI): domain Eukaryota; kingdom Viridiplantae; phylum Streptophyta; class Magnoliopsida; order Rosales; family Moraceae; genus Ficus; species Ficus hispida. The sequence continues at coordinate 19,052,464 of CM046363.1, forward strand.
TAACAACTCTAAATTAAATATTAGCATTAGAATGAAGTTTCTTTTTTTTTTTTTTTTTTTGTGGGTTGTATAATAGGAGGTCATCCTCCCCACCCTCGTGAAGGTGGGGATTTGATCCCAAGTCCTTGAATTTGCCAAAGGACTTTACCAACTTCAACTAGCTGGCAACTTCAGCTAAAAAAGGAGTGAAGCACTAATGAAAAGACATAACAATATGTAAAGAATGAAGCATTGTCGAAGACAAGATAACTAGGGGAGGGAATGATGAACAAATAACACTAGGAAAAAGTGATTTACCTTCGCACGCTTTCCGAAGATCGATTGTTTTCTAGAAGCCGAAGACATATCTCAAGAGCTTGAGCCATATTATCCTGTTAATAAAAGAAAAGTTAAGGAACTAAGTTCTTTTAAGCACTCGTCGTTTGGAAAGAGAAAATTTATTTAAATATATATATGTTTATATCAGAGTAAAAAAAATGTTGCCACTCTAACTTTTGGGAACTTTTTGCCATTAAGTTTGACATCATGAATTCCAATTTGAATATGTTTTGAATAATTAATACGTTTATACGGACATGTTTCACAATAATTAGTAAGTTTGGTTTCTGCCTTTTTCACTGTGACGTTCTTTTCCTTGCTCAAGTTTACACCAACTACACTATTAAGGTAAAACCAGCTATAGTCATACCACAAAGCAGAGCCACAGCCCAGACAGCAGAGAGCAAATAAAGTGCTAAATTAAAAATCATTACTAATAATTACCTCATCTTCAGGGTGTAAACGTGACTGCAATATCGTTAACACTGTTTGTAGTGTCTTAAGCTGAACAATCTCGTCTGCCATTTCAGCATGCTGCAAGAAGAAGAGTAACATATATGTTTTAGGTAACTGGAGAGACACGATGAAAAAGATGCTGCTTCACAAGGGGAAAACCATTCTCTTGCCAAGTTTTTTGGCTCAAAATTCATTTTATTCATGGTAATTGGTAGAATCCTGAATGTTGATACTATTCGTATAAATTGATACAATAGTAATTCATTACTCATTGCAATTCTCGTTACTTACGAGTCTCAAAGATCCAGTTAAAGAATGGCCAACCTTCAGCTGAAGTTAGATTTTCTTGTTATAACAAAATATGTGCCAAGTTTACAATTAATTTTCTGTTTTTTGCTATGATGATGATTTATCGTTTCAGTATTCCACACCACATAACGAAGAATGTCACCATAAGTTTGAGCCTATGGTAAATCCAATTAAAAGTAACAACTATTATCACGCATGCAAAGCGCAAACTAAAGCTTACATGTTTTAATGTGGATAGGATCTCTTTTAAGGCAGACAGAGCAACTGCATCGTGAGATATTAGCTTCTGTAAACAAGAGAGTCCAATAACACTCAGCTTGACAGTTTTGACCTCACAAGCCGCCAAAAAGATTCGCAATATGTCCTCATTTTGTGCAATCTCACCAGGGCTTGACAGTGAACGAAGCTGCAAATCATCGTCGAGAAACAAATAAGTCCCAAGCGAAAACTATCCCCATTGATTATAAAATTATATCAGTACTACGAGGACTAGTTTCAATTTTGCTTGTTTGCAAAATGACAAACAAAAACACAAGATCGGTTCAATATGGAGAGAAAAGGAACTTGGCACTACTCCCGCCCAAACGCGTTGGTGCAGCATCCTATGCATCAAATTAACATCCGAGTCTTCTCCGAAACAAAAAGAAATGCAACTAGACTTTCACTATCAGGTAATGATCTGACAAATATTAATTCCAAAACCATAAGTTCTGCGCTTCTTCTTCCTGTGCATCCAAAACATCAATTCAACTAACAACGCACTTGTACCTGAACTGAAATCGCAAATTCACACTCGCATACTTCGTTTCGCTTCCTCGCATCAAATTTCTAAATTAGAAACTCTCTCCTCTCAAATTAGAACTCAAAAAAAGCCTATTGATGCACTAATATACCAACATTTTCACTAATTACAGTATATCAGATTTATTTATAGACACACACAATTATGCGTATATACTCCATAAGAGAAAGAAAAACCTTCAATATGGCGTGCTCAGCTCCGTCCTTGACGGCAGGGTAACGGCGGCGAGCTTCGGCGGAGAGGGCGCGGAGATCTGATTCCAAGACCGCCATGAAAGCCATTGGTGGCAAACGTTCATGAAATGGCGGATTGAGATCAGGTGTAGGGTTTCGACAAAGTGGCTATGGGATCGGAAAAAGGCGAAATTCAGACAGAAACCATGGAGTGGAGATCGAAGCGCGCGATCGGAGAGCGCGGGTGTGGAAGTCCGAAGTGGGAAGTAGATCTGGAAGGAAGTGTTTTTTCGCACGTGCCGGAAAAACGAGAGCGAGGCCTTGTTGAGGAGTCTCTTCTGGTTTTTTTGGGCCTTTGTGTAGGCAAACGATGGCGCTAGGCCTTATAATTTAAAGGAATGTCGTTTTCAGTGTAAAAAAATTTCGACACAAAACTACGTGTCGTATTCATGGAGATAATACTGGAGTCCTACGGAAAGGATGCACGACGAATATCTCAACGGCGAACGCACCGTCTTTTTTAAGACGTGAACGTCAGGAAACTATTGAAGTGGCGTGTCACTAATTTCTTAACATAAGAACATTTTAGACCGAAACGACACTCTAAATGAAAACGACATTCACTTAAAAATCATATCCTTGTCGTTCGTCAAAGCAAACTTGCAGAAAATGTATATATACATTAAAAAAAAAAAAAAAAAAAAGGAAAAAGCGAAGAATTAGGGCAAAGCCGCGTAATATAAGAAAGATCCCAAAGTTCACTCCCTCATGCATCTCTTTCTCCCTCTGTAAGACTTGGGGTCGGCATAGCCGTTTCTCTGCTTCTCATTGTTTACGAAATCTGTTTGTTTGGTTGTGTCTTTTGGTTTTTTTTTTTTTAAATGAGGGAGGATGATGAAAAACGCTTTGTGCCAAACGCAGCACCAATCTCTCTCTATCTCTTAGAGGGTGCGATGAGCCGGCCTTTTCCACACGAGATTTCTGACTCTCTCTTTTTTTCTTTTTTCTTTTATTTGTTTTCGTTTTTTCCCTAAATTTCAATTCGATTTTTTTTTATTGAATGCAATTAATTTTGTTCAATTTCCGGAAAACAGGTGATTTTTTTCCCTTTTAACTGTTCTTTCTTTTGCTAGGTCAGTTTAGGTTTTTTCTTTTTTAATAATTTGTGAACGTGTTTTGTGATAGTTTGATCTTCTGTTATTGTTGTAGAACGTTTTCTTACATTTGTAAATGTAGAAGTTTTGATTTTGGGATCTCAACCTCCATTAATATACTGAAACCGAAACCAGTATCATTTGTTACGTTAGCTTGTTCGTCTTGGAGACGGTTTCTATTTTTTTCTGGGACTGTCTCGTTTTTTTTTTTTTTTTTTTTATTTGTTAGTCTTTAGGAAAGATATATGATGTAAACAACAACATTTTTAAGGAAAAAGAAAATTAATCGACTCCATTTATATATTTATCTGTCCTTTATTTATGGCACGACATGTCGCTTGTCATTTCCAGAAAGAAAAACATTTATCTTTCTGTTTTTTTTTTTTTTTTAAGGTTTGCACTTTGCATTTGCAAACAACATGAAAATAAGCTTTATAAATTCAGTGACGCTAATGTCCCTCAGCCTTGTAAAAGAACCATGTCGTAAAATTCAAAAAAATCATGTTTTCTAATCAGAACGACAGAAAACGTAGTTAGAGGACATTCATCCAAGACGACAGAAAGAATACAAGTCATTGAATAACCTTATTTTAACCATAAAACTTTTCAGATTAAACGACGAATGCTTATTCCTCAAACAACAAAACGACATGGCGTTTGAACGTGAAAATTAAGAAATACATGGACTTTATCAGTACTGTAAAACACACACACACACACACATTTATATATGTATGTATAGAACAATTTTCTTATGGACTCTATTTGAATTATTGCCCTAATTTGAAGAGATAAACTAGTTTTAGAAAAAAATTTCTTAACGAATTTGAATGATTGGAAGATGCTAACTCGATATAGAAGCTAGTAGTGATCATGAAAACGTGGCTGATTTATGGCCCTGCATGAACTTATCCATGTACAATCCACATATAAATATACTCTATCATCAAGAACTCCATCTGTTTAAAACATTTTGTCAAGTTGATTTCAGCTCAAACGAACATGGTGACAAAGTTTGCAAGTTCTCAAAGGACTAGGACAGCTTTGACTAAAGGACTTTTATGTGGAACTTTGGATTTATTCAATCAAAAGTCATGTTTTCTGCTTCATGCCTAATTGACTCGAAGAGTGGAGTAGACAAGTAACGTTCACCAGAACTGGGGAACACAACCTGCAGAGGGTAAAAAAAAAAAAAAAAAAAAAAAAAAAAAAAAGAAACAACAACAACAACAAATTAATGATAAAGTCAACAACGTTCAATTAAGGATATGGAATTGACTAAAAAGTCTTAAGCTTTCCATGTTCTTGCCAAAGAAAAACTAAAAAATTCGACTGACAACAATGAGTTTTCCAGCATTTTCTGGCCTCTTCGCCAGCTTAATGGCGGCAGCAGCTGCAGCACCAGATGAAATCCCTACCTGCAAAACAAATGATTTCGAAATCTGAATCGTAGTTTCAAATATCAAAAGCCTGCAGCAAAAGAAATCTAGAGTTTGTTATAATGAGAGATGAAGTGCAGAGCTAGTTGCTGAGTTCAACTCGACGAATCATCAATTTTGATTCCATACCAGCAGACCTTCTTTCAGGGCAAGCAGCTTAGCCATTTCAATAGCTTCCTCGCTTGATATCTTAAAAGCCAAAGAAACATTGACAGTCATTAAATGGTTTCATGAATCAATAAGCAACTTTCAATCGTGACTAGAGAACATATTACTCATCCATAACCCCGGTGGGGCTTGCTCAGCCGGTGGAAGGGAAGGGGTTTGGGTTGGAGCTTCCAAGTTTAAAATACGTGGGAGTGTTTTCGTTTCTTTTTCATACGTGAAAGCCATAGGCCCGATACTGTAACATTGACATATTTCTCATCCATATTAACTTATGAAGATACACACGTACATGTCAAACCAAGTACCAGTTCCAAACTTACTTGGAAAATTTCATCAAGTAAGCTAACATCTAGGATACTTGGAATTATACCAGCACCTAGTCCTTGGATCATATGCTTTCCTAACGAAAAAACAAAAACAAAAAGTATAATTCATTTTGGCTGGTTTTATGGACTTAAGACGCCGAAAAATTCAATCCACATTACTTACCGGGCAATCCACCAGATAGTACTGCACTTTCCACTGGCTCTACCCCATAAACCTACATTTAAACAAGAGAAACCTTACCATTGTCATGTTAAGTACTGATCACTTCGATCTCTAGCACTTTTTACCTTTTACGTTTGTCTCGACATATGTGTACAGAAAAAGTCTACCTTGATTTCTGGGTTTTGTTCCTTAAGGAATTTCCCTCCACCAGTTGCTGTACCCCCAGTCCCTATCCCCGAAACCAAGGCATCAACTTTGCCTCCTGAGTCTCTCCATATTTCCGGGCCAGTGGTTTCATAATGGATCTGCAAAGACAACGATGACATACAATTCAAAGTCCAAATCCGACCATAAGGTGACTAATAGACTCAAAAGAGTTCTGATAGTACCTTTGGATTGGCAGGGTTTTCAAATTGCTGAAGCATATAACCATTAGGTGTGTTGTTTAGAAGCTCTAAAGCCTTTTCAAGACCCCCCTTGAAGGCTTTGGCAGGATCTGTGAGATACACCTCAGCCCCAAAAGCTCGGAGCAGAATTCTTCTTTCGATACTCATTGAAGCTGGCATGGTTAGAATAAGCTTGTAACCCTTGAGTGCTGCAATGAATGCCAACCCGATGCCGGTATTGCCACTTGTAGGCTCAATCAGGACAGTCTTTAGTCTCAAACCACCCAATAATTCAAGCAGAGACAGATTTAGGCAAATACATTAGTTCAAACAGTCCCTAAAATTTGACCCTATGTCACAATTGCCCTCGCATTATCAAACATATTGTCCTTGCTATGCTTAAAAAGATGACAAATAAGATATTGTGAAACTCATACAAGAAAGATGCACCAAACCTCACCTGAGAACACAAGGAAAGCGGTACTAGCATACATTTTGTTACAGGTAAATACATTTGTTGGACGCAATGCAAGGAATCACCTAATGCAATCCTATTGCAGGAGCACTTCTACTTGTCCCGAGGGGGTTTTAACACCACGAAAACGTGTCAAAATTCCATAGGCTAAAATATTTCTTTTTCAACTTTTTCGTAGAAAAATCAGGGCCCACAAGCAAATGTCAAATTAAGAGAAGTAGGTTCTAAGCAGGAATGAGATCGTACATACATACATACATACATATATATATATATATATATAGCATTTTCCCTAATGCAGTGTGACGGATTCTTAGGGACTCCATAGAAGTTTTTCATTACCAACCTTCCCTGGAGTGATGAGACCTTTATCCTCAGCATCCTTTATCATACTAAATGCTATCCTGCAAATATAGAATTATTTACCAAATATGCACCATAAAAACCCACTGAGTGAAATCAAAGAAATGGAAGAACAAGTAATTTGCCTGTCTTTCACACTAGAGCAGGGTTCCATCATTTCGAGCTTCGCAGCAATCCGGGCTACACAACCGTCTACGACATTGTTCAGATACACCATTGGAGTGTTCCCAATTAACTACACAAAGAAGAGAACAGACCATAAGTCAATATAAAAATATATGATATATATATATATATCTATGTATATATGTATGTGTGTGTGTGTGCAAAATCTGAAGCAATTATCCGAGCAAAGAAAAAAGAGAACTTGCCTCAGTGACATCTTTCTTGATTCCATGATTGCCCTCCATGAAGTTCTTCAGAAAGCTGCAAAACGGAAAAGACAAAGCTTTTGGCGGTGAAAATCCTTCATAGAGAGACAAAAAATTCTCATACAAAGATGATAAGAAACAGCTAAGAATAGACCTTAGAATCTAAGTCTGCCCTGAAGTCAACAAACAACCAGCGATAAGACAATAGTGGAAATTTAGAAAAATGTGGAAAGTACCCAGGTCTTAGCTTGCCTTTGCTCTACCGGTTATAGTTTAGTTTTTAAATGTTTGAGTTGTTTAAATTTTTTTTTTTTCAAAAATTAATTAAAATTTTTATTCATTTTTTACAGAAAAAAAAAAAAACAAAAATAAGGTGGAAAATTTTGGTTTCAACAGATGTTACAGACAAAGCCGTAACCTTTCAAATATTTTGCTATACCAGGAAATTGTTTTCTTTTTAAAGTTATTTTGAAAACGAAAATTAGTAATTGACTGACGATTTATCATGATCAATTGATGATTGATCAAATCAGTATTATTATGTATTTTTCACGTATTGTAACGATCATTTTTCTAAACAAAAATTTTTGACTAGTTTAGCATAACAATATTTAAAAAACAAACAAACAAAAAACAACAATAATAACACTTAATCGTTTTGGCTAAGGTTTGCTTGGTCTGAAGCTCTTTTTTTTTTTTTTTAACCAAAAAAAAAGGCTCATTTTTTTAATTATTTTTGCTTGTATCGTTTGAAGTTGATTACCAATAATGGAAAATTAACAGTTAGAAATGTTCGATAAAAATTACTAGAAGTATTGTGTGTGTGTGTGTGTGTGTCCCCACCCCAAAAAAAAAAAAAAATAATTTGAAAGGGATTGAGAAAAACATTTTGCTTATATCAATATGGACAGAAATGTAGTTTTCTTTTCCCGCGGGTGGGAAATGGTGTATAGGCTTTGAAGCTCTTTTAGCACGGTTTATCGCTCTATCAAATTGCAGGGAAGATGGCCCATTTTGATTGCTTTGCTTAAATTAATATGCAAGTAAAATGGTCAAAAGGAGACTACAAAAAGGTATATTTTCAATCAGAATTTAGCTTAAATGATTCTGAAATTTATAGACTGAAAAATATTAGTCCAATGTGCAACTTCATATTGCCATACAAACCACACTAAGCCATCCATCAAGAAAACCATCAGTGGATGATACATAGCCCATCTGCTCAAACAGCAGAAGGCATTTTCTGGAACTTGGTTCCACTTCAGTCAAAGGTCATGTTCTCCGCCTCTTGCCTAAGGGAATCAAAGAGTGAAGTGGACAAGTAACGTTCTCCGAAACTTGGAAACACAACCTGCAGAATGAATAAGCGAAATCATCAATTAAGGTTGGATTCATTTATCTCAGCCAAACTTTTCCTTCACACTGAACTCTCACTCGGAAGTGGCAAATATCCAGCTCATGTCTAGAAATCAGACTTACAGCGATGAGTTTTCCAGCATTTTCGGGCCTCTTTGCCAACTTAATGGCAGCTGCAGTCGCAGCGCCAGAAGAAATGCCAACCTGCAAAAGATGCTACCACTCTCAGCTTCATAAGAACGTTAAGTTCTCCACAAGGATTCATGCGTTGACAAATGAAACCAAAAGAAAAATGAAGTCTCGTGTGATTTCAGATGTCATACCAGTAAACCTTCTTTTAAAGCAATCTGCTTAGCGGTTTTGATAGCTTCCTCACCCGATACCTGATACGTTGTAGGAACATCTTTAGTCGATGAAACGAATTCATGCATATATTAGCAACTACCCACAATCAAATTTTAAATTTTCCCACTGAAACAAAGTTGAAATTCAGTATTGACTTTTTCTTGTTCATAAACTGTTACAGTTTGATTTGAAACAGTTCATGTGCAATGAAGTTGTTTTAGCACCATCCCGGTATATTTAGCACGCATTTTTTTTATCTTCAATCTTACCATTTTTCGCCCATGACGACTGTGATTGGACATGAATTCTAACTTAGCAAGTACTCATTAGATAAATACGTATACAATGGCTTCAAACTTACTTGAATAACTTCATCAAGCAGGCTAACATCCAGAACATTTGGTATGAAACCAGGCCCGATTCCTTGGATCAAATGCTTCCCTAAACATGCGCGCAATATGCATTTAATTAGAGAACTCGTGAGGATTTGCACAACAGTCAAAAAAAAAAAAAAATCTGACTGTATTTTCATTCGAAGTGGAATCATATGCTGTGGGAGATTGTTCAAACAACCACAACTTCTAGGCCAATAAAGAGAGACCAAAAAGTTCTCAGATAAAACCTTTCTTTTCTATTAAAAGCTATCCATAAATGGAACGGAAAGGACAAGTTGAGAACTAATAACATTCAAACCGAGCACAAATCAATAAAGCTAGATGCTTAAGCCCACTCCAGATGTTGATCTTGAATGCTTGTAAGTTAAAAATTGTTATATGGATACCGTATATAGACTGCCCAACAGCACAAAGATGAACAAGAGATAACAAGGGAGTTACTGATAACAACTCACCAGCTGGTCCACCATTCAACACCGCACTTTCAACTGGCTCTACACCGTACACCTAGACAGAACAAAACGTTCGAGAAATAAAAAATAAAAGATTCCAATTAGTATAGGTAAAGATTTCTCTTCTCTTTATCTTCCCTCCTTCAGACTTTCCTAAGTTCTCAACTAGCCACATGCATACATAGAGCAAACCTTGATCTCCGGGTTTTGCTCCTTAAGGAACTTCCCCACACCAGTTACTGTACCCCCAGTTCCGATCCCTGCAACCAGGGCATCAACTTTTCCTTGAGAATCTCTCCATATTTCTGGGCCAGTGGTATCATAATGTATCTGAAAAAAAAAAAAAAAAAAAAAAAAACAATTTTATTCTCTGATCGTACAATATTATAGATGCGCTATCAAAACTACATAGTACCTGTGGATTGGCAGGATTGTCAAATTGCTTCAGCATATAACTGTTAGGCGTGTCATTTATCAGCTCCAACGCCTTATCATAAACCCCGTTAAAGCCCTTGGCAGGGTCCGTGAGGTACACCTCAGCTCCCAAAGCCAGGAGCACAATTCTTCTCTCGATACTGTAAGAAGATGGCATCGTAACTTTAACCTTGTAACCCTTGACCGCTGCAACGGATGCCAATCCAATTCCGGTGTTCCCACTAGTAGGCTCCACAAGGATAGTCTTTAACCCACTCATGTTTCAAGCATAGCAGGAACCAAGGAAATACGTTAGTTCAGAGTTTAGACATTCCATAAATCAACTAAATTTGAACCAAATTTGACACTAAATATTGCATATGCATTGGAGAGTGATTTTCCGACCCAAATACTAAAATCTGAATCAGCACTGCGTAGGAAATGCTTTTACCATATATATCTACAACATATGTTGAATTGCATACAATTGCTAAGGCAACATGATTGCAGCACTAAGGAAGCCTTGGGATGGGCTGGACAGTGATATCAAACCTCTAGCGATTTAAAATTTCTAAACCGTGCAAACTCGTTATGGTCAACTAAATATTTGATCTCTGGGCATGGGAAGTTTTCATTACTAACCTTTCCTGGTGTGATGAGGCCCTTCTCCTCCGCATCTTGAATCATACTCTGTGCTATTCTGCATATCAAAAATGCAAGGCGGCTAAAGGTTCGAAAAAAAACCCAATACAGTAGGCTAAAAGACCTTATCTGAAGTAAAAGCAATACAAATTCCAGAGAAATTAAAGATAATTTATTTACATGCCTGTCTTTAACACTAGCACAAGGTTCCATATTCTCTAGCTTCGCAGCGATTCGGGCTACGCAACCGTCCACAATATTGTTCAGATATACCATTGGCGTATTGCCAATCAACTACAGAAGCCAAATAAATTTAAAAAATAATTGACAACAGTACTAGTAAAACGATCTTCAGAAGCTGAAAGAAAATGGAAATATTCAAAAACTACCTCAGTAACATCTTTCTTAATTCTGCACTTCTCTTCCATGTTAATCTGATTCAAAAAACTCTTAAACTGTTCTCTCTCTCTCTCTCTCTCTCTCTCTCTCTGCTTCAAAGGACCCAACAGCTCAAAATCCAGTTTATGAACAAAAAATTGCAAATAAGGAAACAGAAGAATAGAATGAAAAATTCAGATATGTTATTACTGAAGAACAAGCAAAGTCAAAAGGTTGAAAACCTATTAATCTAACAATAAAAAATCAGAGATAAAACAGAGAAACAGAACATAAAATTTATGGTATCCAGCAGTTGGCTGGCGAAAGTCCCAGCTACCCAATATAGGAAATAAACTTGAGATATTTTGGAAAATAAAACAGTATAGACTATAGAGAGAGAAAGTCAACTTACGCGCATCCAATAGCTTCAAAATCTTTCAAAAAAAAAAAAAAAAGAAAGAAAACCTTCAAAATCAACAAGGAAAAAAACAAAATGCCCAGTTCCGGAATCTGCCCAGTCAAGAAAATTTGAGCCCAAAAACTCAAACTTTCACAGTCAAAGAAGAGAAAAACGAAGTTTTATCTTGAAAATCTCCACATATACAAACTGTCAAAGACAATTTTTATTATTTTTTATTATTTTTTTATTTTTTTATTTTTTTAATATTTCACCCTTCAAGCTTTGTACTTTTATCCGGCTATGGCCCCACTTTTTGGACGGAAACTTTTACGATAACCAGTTGTAAAACACATACTAAATGACAAAAAAAAAAAAACTATGAAACGTTGATTAGCCGTTACATAAATAATGACGTGATACTAACGTCATGTGGTTTTCATGTGATAGGCATTAGAGGGCAGGATGATTCGTGATTTCATATGTGGGTAATAGATTTTCCGCCACGATTGATGTTTGTCTTGTTGCGAAAAGCAAGAGAATACATGGGTACTTTCCTCTACTGATGGTCTCTTCCACTCTGATCTTTTCTTAATTCGATACACAGGAACGAAAATAAGTAGAGAATGAAGCAGGGTTCCATCATTTCGAGCTTGGCAGCGATCCGGGCTACGCAACCGTCTACGACATTGTTCACATATACCATCGGCGTGTTCCCAATTAACTACACAATGAAGAGAACAGACCATAAAAGCAATATCTTAAGCAAAAGCAGGAGCAATTATTGACAAGTCCTCGTAGAGGTAACTTGCCTCAGTGACATTTTTCTTGATTCCATAATCGCCCTCCATGATGTTTCGTCAGAAAGCTGCAAAATGGTAAAGGCAAAACAGAACCCAAAACATGATTGTTAACAGCGGAAATTCATCGGAGAGACAAGATTTCTCAAACCGACAAGTAGTGTTAAACAGGAGATCATTCGAAGATGATAAGTAACAGATAAGAATAGAGAGAAGGGGGGAGCCTCATAATCAAGTATGCCCAAAAGTCAACGGCATGTTAAAAAGTACCTCAAGTTCAGAAACTGTGATGGTAACTACAAGTAATGAGGAAAGAACAATATATAAGCTACACTGTAGCTGAGTGGAAGTGCGGTAGTAAATCTAATCTCTGTTGAAGCAACGTGGTTTTTCTTGTAGATTGTTTGTCTGTATTTGGAGATTGGTGTGCTTGCACCATCCCGGAGCATGTGGCGACCTGCCTTTGAAAAAAAAAAACTTATTGTTTTGTTTGAAAGGTTTTATTAACAAAAGTATCCAATTTGGACCTCTCCTTGTTTTTCAAGAAAAATTACTTAGCTGTTAATTAAATAAATAATAAAAAAAAAGATTTTTCTTTTGGCAATAGGAGTTGATGATACTTAAGATAAACGTTAAGCTAGTAGTGGCATTGTATGTTAATCTCTGTTTGGTTTGATTGGATGCCAAAGTTTACTTGCCCTCTCGTTAAAGAGGATATTTTCCTTCCGTTTGATTTGCCTCAAAAGTAATAGTAACAATAATAATAATGATGATAATAGTTGCTTTTTTTTTTTTAAGTTTATTACCAATACTAGAAATTTAACCCGTTTCAAAAAAAAAAAAAAAAAAAAAAAAGAAAACTAGAAATTTAACAAATTGAAATGTTTGTCAAAATTAGTAGAATTATTATATGTTTTCTATTTTTTTATTTTTGGTGGGGAAAACCTTTTTTTTTTTTAATGTTTAGGAAAACATTTTGCTTGTAACAAAAGGACGCAAGTGTACTTTTTATTATTATTTTTTCCCCCGGGTGGATATGGAGCTCTAAAGATCGTGCCTCGTCTTTGAAGCGCTTTTAGCGCGGTATGCAACTTTTCAAATTGCACGGTAGATGGCCCATTTTGATTGTTTGCAAGTAAAATGGTCAAAAGTGTACCACAAAAAAGTAGACAGTTTCAATCAGAAAGTTTGTATCATTTATTGTACTGAAAGTTTTGTTTGCTGCAGTGCATCAATGTTATTCCAGTGTGCAACTTCATATTGGCATACAAACTAGACTGAAGCTCTCCATCAAGAATACCGTCGGTCGACAACACACAGCTCAGCTGCTCAAACAGCAAAGGCATTCTCTGGAAATCAGTTCCACCTCAGTCAAAAGTCATGTTCTCCGCCTCTTGCCTAAGGGAATCAAAGAGTGAAGTGGACAGGTACCGTTCTCCGAAACTTGGAAACACGACCTACAGAAAGAATAAGCAAAATCATCAAGTAAGGTTGGACTAAGAATACCCTGTTGACTGATATCACCTGCTCTTCCCTCTCATAGAGCTCTCTCTCCTCAAGTGGTAGATATTTGGCTCAAGTCTAGCAATCGGACTTGCGGCGATTAGTTTTCCAGCATTTTCTGGCCTTTTTGCCAGCTTAATAGCAGCTGCAGCCGCGGCGCCAGAAGAAATGCCAACCTGCAAAAGAGATACTACCACTATCAGCTTCACAAGAATGTTAAGTTCTCCACAAGGATGCATGTGTTAACAAACGAAAAAAAGTGAAGTCTTGCAAATATGTCGAATTTGAAGTGATTTCAGATATCATACCAGCAAACCTTCTTGTAAAGCAATCTGCTTAGCAGTTTCAATAGCTTCCTCACTTGATACCTGATATGTTGAAGGAACATCTTCAGTTAATGAGAGCAATTTGTGCATATACTAGCTACTACCCACAAAAAATAAAATAAAATAAAATTTTCCCACAAAAACAAAATTGAGTCCAGTATTGACTTTATTCTTGTTAATAACTGTTACAATTTGATTTGAAACAGTTTATACGCAATGAAGTTGTTTACTTGTTTTACCACCAGCACCGTATATTTAGCACGCAATTTTTTCCTCGCAAATCTTACCGTTTCTCGCCCATGATGCTTGTGATTGGACATGAAATCTAATGCTTAGGTATACAAATGGCTTCAAACTTACTTGAATAACTTCATCAAGCAGGCTAACATCCAGAACATTGGGTATGAAACCAGAGCCGATTCCTTGGATCAAATGCTTCCCTATGACACATGCACGCGATACGTGTTAAATTAGAGAACTCATGCTTAATTGCACAACAGTCAAAAAAATCTGGCAGCAGTTTCTTTTGAAGTGGAATCATAAATTGTGGGAGATTGTCTAACTAAGTCCAACTTCTAGGCCAATAAAGAGAGACAAACCAAAGAGTTCTCGAATAAAACCTTTATTTTCTAGTGAATACTATTCGTACCTGGAATAAAAAAGGACAAGTTGAGAACTTTTAACATCCATATCATGCAGAAATCAATAAAGCTAGATGCTTAAGCCCACCTCAGATGTTAATCTTGAATGCTTGTAAGTTAAAAATTGTTATATGGATACCGTATAAAGACTGCCCAACAGCACAAAGATGAACAAGAGATAACAAGGGAGTTACTGATAACAACTCACCAGGTGGTCCACCATTCAACACCGCACTTTCAACTGGCTCTACACCGTACACCTAGACATAACAAAAAAACTTAAAAAATTAAGAATTCCAATTAGTATAGGTAAAGATTTCTCCTCTCCATATCTCCCCTCCTTCAGACTTTCCTAATTTCTCAACTAGCCACATGCATACATAAAGCAAACCTTGATCTCCGGGTTTTGGTCCTTAAGGAACTTCCCCGCACCAGTTACTGTACCCCCAGTTCCGATCCCTGCAACCAGGGCATCAACTTTTCCTTGGGAATCTCTCCATATTTCTGGGCCAGTGGTATCATAATGTATCTGCAAAAAAAAAAAAAAAAAAAAAAACAAAACAAAACAAAACCAATAACAAAGAACACAATTTTATACTGTGAACGTATAACACGGTAGTTGCGCGTTCAAAACAACATAGTACGTGTGGATTGGCAGGATTGTCAAATTGCTTAAGCATATAACTATTAGGCGTGTCATTTATCAGCTCCAAGGCCTTATCGTGAACCCCGTGAAAGACCTTGGCAGGGTCCGTAAGGTACACCTCAGCTCCTAAAGCCAGGAGCACAATTCTTCTCTCGATATTGTAAGAAGATGGCATCGTTACTTTAACCTTGTAACCCTTAACCGCTGCAACGGATGCCAATCCGATTCCGGTTTTCCCACTAGTAGCCTCCACAAGGATAGTATAGCAAGAGCCAAGGAAATATGCTAGTTCAGAGTTGTGGCCAATTTGCCTCACGAAATATGCTTTGCGGTAATAAGACAAAAGAAAGTTTTTATTTTTAGCAAACTGTAGTCCCACATGGAAAGCGTACGGGAGAGGAAATGAGAAAGGCTGACTATAAATAAGAGTCGAGTTCAACACTAGAACATACTTACCTGGGCGGGGTCAATGGGCGATCAAGAAGGCCCATGGCCTAGACTGGTGACCTCCATTGCACTTGGGAGGGGTGCCTGTCTATGGTCTCCTCATTGAAGGAGAGCCAACGTCATAATTTGTTGCCGTGGGGGCCTGCGTTCGCGCGGCCCCTGTCCAATGCCAGTTAGTAATATATTATAAAGATATGTAAAAAGTGGGGGTTAGAACAGCTTTCAATTTGGATCCCAGCAAGTACACTCAGCAATTATGGTTAAAATGGCGATTTTGGGCGGCGATTTTGGGAAAAGTTACATCAGAAAAGAACAAGAGGAGGGGCTAGGGCTAGGTGCGACCAAATAAGAGGAGAAGATGGGCTGACATTGAAAACCTACATAAGAACAAGAGGAGGGGCTAGGTGCGACCAAATAAGAGGAGAAGATGGGCTGACATTGAAAACCTACATACCTGGACGGGGTCTATGGGTGATCCGGAAGGCCCATGGCCTAGGTAGGTGGCTTTCCATTGCACTTTTGGAGGTGCACTTGCATAACATCTCCCCTTTTTCCTTTTGTGTCTCCCCTTTCCCTTTTGTCCTTTTGTGTCCCCCTTTTGGAGACTGTACGTTAGTGGGGGCTGTGTTCGCGTGGCCCCTGCCCAATTCCCAATTCCTCATTACAAGTCTTTATTTCAAATATTTTTGTTATTTAACATTATCACTATTGTTGTCTTCAATTCCTCATTACAAGTCTTTATTTCAAATATTTTTGTTATTTAACATTATCACTATTATTGTCTTGTTTATTAAGGCATGATTAGAGTGAATGTTGTTTATATTACTCTTATCGCAAGGCTACTCAACAAAGCTTGCAATGAGGTTGAGTGAATGTATGTGGGGATTCTATGTGGTCAGGGTTGCTTGAGAAGGCTTTGCACCTCCTATAAAAGATAAATAAATAAATTTTCTTATTCAAACGACCTAAGTTTTTTAAATTAACAATGTTCCCAAAAAAAAAATGCCATAAGCTTTCATTTTTAGGTATTCATATATTCAATTTGAAATCTCCAATGAATTAAAAAAATCAACTATTTTACCATACATGTTCATGATCTTTTGAACTAAAGACTTTAAAAACTAATGTTTTGTTTGATATTTTAATTTAACTCCAACTAAATTATACTTTTTCATATCAATTTTTTACTTTTTTTTTTTTAATTCAACCTACTCCAACTTAAAAACTTAATCTCCGACCGACGAACCAAACGCAAGCTAAATTAAACTCTAAACCTAATTCATTTAGAAAAAAAATTTCAAAGATACAAATAGATAGGCTGAGGTAATAAATTATTATTGTAGTTTTAATTCATAATTTTTGGTTTAATCTACGTCCTCCTAAAAAACATTTATGACTCCACCACATATGTAGTTCTAGTTCTCATTAGTGTGGTCTAGCATTTGGTACAAGTTCCTAAAGACACTAATATTATTCAATATATTTCACTTAGTATCTTTCACTAAACAAAAGGAGAGATTTGAGGGTGAATCTGGGTGGTAATTGAAAGGATGTATTTATCCATTAGTAATTTGTAATACTCTTTGATGAAACAATTTAGGAAGCTTGAAATTTGGATGCAGTAGGAGATTGAAAGAAACGCCAACCATTCTACCATGTTTCATGGCAAACAAATACAGTACATAGATTCCAATTGTCAGTCGGCTCATTCAAACTCTCCAACATTCATGTTTACACATGAACCCACCATATTATTCATTGTGTTTATGCACACTAATCTAAAGAAGTAAAAGCATTAAAACCCGACACCAAATTCGATTTGACGACCATGCTATTTGCCTTGCGCATATGCGAACGTAGAAGGCTCCTTCAGAAGTTGGAGATCATCTTAGGGCTCGAAAACCATACTCTCTGCTTCCCGCTTCACAGAGTCAAACAGTACGGTGGAGAGATAACGCTCCCCGAAGCTAGGGAAGACAGCCTGTTGACATTGTCAAACAGGAAATGGCACGAGCTTACGTAACGATTTGAATGATTATATGGGTTCCGCAGATAACAGGTAAAGAAGCCAAAAGGACAACACGATTATTGAAAAACGATTTGAAATGAAACAAATTATCTACAGCGGACGGAAAATAAAACAGTGATACTTACGACAATGAGTTTCCCGGCATTTTCTGACCTCATTGCGATCTTAATTGCAGCAGCAGCAGCAGCACCAGATGATATCCCTACCTGCATTACATGGTGGCATTAATACCGTTGAAGACCGAAGATGGAAGTTATCAACAAAACGTCCAATTCTCAGCATTAAGAATACTCGGGGCAAAATTTTTTCACAAACAGAAACAGAAACAGAAAAGAAAATATGGAAAAGACGAATAAATAGCTAAGCAAAATCAAATAAAAAAATTAAGTCCTTTATTCGAACAGATCTCTAAACTTACCAGCAAGCCTTCTTTGAGTGCAAGAACCTTGGCAGTTTCAATAGCTTCCTCGCTTGATATCTGCAGTGTTAAGAAAACATGGGATTCAGTCTCAGCTCCCCAAATGAACCCAAATGACTCGGAAGGCCCAAGTCATGAAACAACTGAAGTTCATGGAAAATCAATATTTCTTTTGTTTACTAGTATGATTATGATGGATTACCATAACATAATGCACCTCTCTTTTTTTCTTTTTTTTTTTTTCCTTTTTTTCCAAGGCATAACATGTAAAAACTAGTGGAATACCAATAAAATAATCCACGGTTTTACAGCAAGTAATCTAATGAGAAGTTTCTGAGTCGTACTTGAATAACTTCATCAAGTAGATTGACATCCAAAACTCCAGGGATGAATCCAGCGCCAATTCCTTGGATCTTATGTGGGCCTTTGACATATAAAAGTACTCATTTTATTAGCTCTGGAAAGAGGTAATCTTAGGAAAAAAATATTATTCTGATCACCAGCAACAGTAATATTGTAGCATAGTTACTGTGAAAGGACTAGGGCAAACAGAAAAGTGAGCGGTGAATGAGATTAGCAAGAATCATAACTCACCAGGTTTTCCTCCAGACTATATAGCACTTTCAACGGGTTCTACTCCATAGAGCTAACCAAAAAAACCAAGGAGCACATGAGTGACATGACATGATATGATAAATAAGAATACAGGAAAACAACAACTCAAATCTTATAGTAGTATTTACTATATATGCAAAATAAACGAACCTTGATGTCAGGGTTTTTCTCTTTAAGATACTTTCCAGCACCTGTTACTGTACCTCCCGTCCCTATCCCAGAAACAAGAGCATCGACTTTCCCACCAGAGCCTTTCCAGATCTCGGGTCCAGTAGTCTCATAATGGATCTGAAAGATGAGGATAATATGAGAAATTTTACCCAGCCAGCATGTCATACATGAATAAAACATTGCTGATAATATACCTTTGGGTTGGCAGGGTTCTCAAATTGCTGAAGCATATAAGAATTTGGTGTCTTGGCAACTATCTCTTCTGCCTTTGCAAGAGCTCCTTTCATGCCCTTGGCTGGATCTGTGAGAACAAGCTCGGCTCCGAAAGCACAGAGAATAGTTCTTCTCTCAAGACTCATGGAAGCAGGCATCGTAATGATTAGCTTATAGCCCTTTGCAGCTGCTATAAATGCCAACCCGATGCCCGTGTTACCACTTGTAGGCTCAACGAGAACACCCTGCAGCACATATATCAAGTAAGAATACTACAAGGCAGAAGTGTGATATGAATGCAAGCAACAAGAAGCCACACTAACCAAACCCGGAGTGATGAGACCCTTCTCCTCTGCATCTTGAATCATACTATACCCAATCCTGCAATGGAGAAAGACCGCGCATTTAATATTAAGTTGAAGTAAGTCAACTCGTACTGTAAAATGGACTCGTTCCAACAATGGTTGGCCCTGCAGACTCTTTGATTTCATTGCAGTTTGGGATATGAATCCAGATTTTTAAAAAGTCTTAAACTTCTCAAAACATAATCTGGTAAAACAAGAATTGGAAATCACAAAAGTAAGAATTTCAGGACTTAGGCAACAAAAATGATGATAAAAGGATCATAAAGCACACGCTACCAAAAAACATATACCTGTCCTTGACACTAGAGCAAGGCTCCATCATCTCCAACTTAGCGGCAACACGAGCTGCACAACCATCCACGACATGGTTGAGATACACCAATGGTGTTTTACCAATCAACTGTAAATGTCCACAAAACACGATAAGTGGTGTTGTAAGCTACAAGGTTCTCATATTTAAAGATCAAAAATAGGGTGTTGCTTACTTCAGTAACATCTTTCGCAATAGAAGTATTCTCCTCCGCCATTTTTACCGGATCACTGTGCAACCAACCAATAACGCAAAGAAATCAGCCAAGAAAATAACAGAACAAAAAAAAAATCCACAATCAATTGATTACGGAATTAAAAAGAAAAAAGCAAAAGAAAAAAAAAATCCAACCTCAGATTAATTACTTTATAGGTTTATCGTCTTAAATTAAAAGAAAGAGAAACAGATAAAACGAGTATCTTACCAACCAAACAGATTGAAAAAAGAAAAACAACATAAGAATCTTTGTAGTTCAAAACAACAAGAGAACTACAGACATCGGGCTCTGTAACTATTTCAATATATATCACATTTCCCAATTAATTTACCACTAAGCAAATCTTCTCAGAAACATATATCTCGTACAATAACCGGAAAAAAAAATGCGATAAATCAACCTTAAAAAAAATTATAGGAAACCATATTTTCCGAGTCAAGCATACGAATTAAAAAAAAAAAAAAAAAAAAAAAAAAAAAAAAAAAGAAGGCTTACGAGAATTTCCGAGAATGCAAAGGGAAATTGATCAGGGAATAAAATGAAAGAAAATTTATATGAGAGTATGATAAAATACCAGCAAAACACCACCGAAGAGAGTAATCCGAGTGGAGAGAGAGTGCGAGGAAAACCTTTGAAGCGAAACAGGATAAGACACACTGGGTGCGAAGAGTTAGCGGAGATTTAAAGAAATCTCGCCTGTCCTTACGTCTTTGCCTCTCTGACCCTGTCGTATGTCTCTTTTTTTCGATGTTTTTCCTGATTCCATAATCGCCCTCCATGATGTTTCTTCAGAAAGCTGTAAAATGGTAAAGGCAAAACAGAACCCAAAACATGATTGTTAACGGCGGAAATTCATGGGAGAGACAAGATTTCTCAAACCAACAAGTAGTGTGAAACAGAAGATCATTCGAAGATGATAAGTAACAGATAAGAATAGAGAGAAGGGGGGAGCCTCATAATCAAGTATGCTCAAAAGTCAACGGCATGTTAAAAAGTACCTCAAGTTCAGAAACTGTGATGGTAACTACAAGTAATGAGGAAAGAACAATATATAAGCTACACTGTAGCTGAGTGGAAGTGCTGTAGTAAATCTAATCTCTGTTGAAGCAACGTGGTTTTTCTTTTAGATTGTTTGTCTGTATTTGGAGATTGGTGTGCTTGCACCATCCCGGAGCATGTGGCGACCTGCCTTTGAAAAAAAAAACTTCTTGTTTTGTTCGAAAGGTTTTATTAACAAAAGTATCCAATTTGGACCTCTCCTTGTTTTTAAAGAAAAAATACTTAGCTGTTAATTAAATTAAAAAAAAAAGATTTTTCTTTTGGCAATAGGAGTTGATGATACTTAAGATAAATGTTAAGCTAGTAGTGGCATTGTATGTTAATCTCTGTTTGGTTTGATTGGTTGCCAAAGTTTACTTGCCCTTTCGTTAAAGAGGATATTTTCCTTCCGTTTGATTTGCCTCAAAAGTAATAGTAACAGTGGCAGTAATAATAATAACAATAATAATACTAATGATAATAGTTGCTTGTTTTTTTTAAGTTTATTACCAATACTAGAAATTTAACCCGTTTCAAAAAAAAAAATTTAAAGAAAACTAGAAATTTAACAAATGAAATGTTTGTCAAAATTAGTAGAATTATTATGTGTTTTCTATTTTTTTATTTTTGGTGGGGAAAACCTTTTTTTTTTTTTTTTTAATGTTTAGGAAAACATTTTGCTTGTAACAAAAGGACGCAAGTGTACTTTTTATTATTATTTTTTTTCCCAGGTGGATATAGAGCTCTAAAGATCGTGCCTCGTCTTTGAAGCGCTTTTAGCGCGGTATGCAACTTTTCAAATTGCACGGTAGATGGCCCATTTTGATTGTTTGCAAGTAAAATGGTTAAAAGTGTACCACAAAAAAGTAGACAGTTTCAATCAGAAAGTTTATATCATTTATTGTACTGAAAGTTTTGTTTGCTGCAGTGCATCAATGTTATTCCAGTGTGCAACTTCATATTGGCATACAAACTAGACTGAAGCTCTCCATCAAGAAACCGTCGTCGACAATACACAGCCAGCTGCTCAAATAGCAAAGGCATTCTCTGGAAATCAGTTCCACCGCAGTCAAAAGTCATGTTCTCCGCCTCTTGCCTAAGGGAATCAAAGAGTGAAGTGGACAGGTACCATTCTCCGAAACTGGAAACACGACCTACAGAAAGAATAAGCAAAATCGTCAAGTAAGTTGGACTAAGAATACCCTGTTGACTGATATCACCGCTTTTCCATCTCATAGAGCTCTCTCTCCTAAGTGGTAGATATTTGGCTCAAGTCTAGCATCGGACTTACAGCATTAGTTTTCCAACATTTTCTGGCCTTTTTGCCAGCTTAACAGCAGCTGCAGCCGCGGCACCAGAAGAAATGCCAACCTGCAAAGAGATGCTACCACTATCAGCTTCACAAGAATGTTAAGTTCTCCACAACGATTCATGTGTTAACAAACAAAAAAAAGTGAAGTCTCGCAAATATGTCGAATTTGAAGTGATTTCAGATGTCATACCAGCAAACCTTCTTTTAAAGCAATCTGCTTAACAGTTTCAATAGCTTCCTCACTTAATACTGATATGTTGAGGAACATCTTCAGTTAATGAGAGAATTCGTGATATATAGCTACTACCCACAAAAAATAAAATAAAATAAAATTTTCCCACAAAAACAAAATTGAGTCCAGTATGACTTTATTCTTGTCAATAACTGTTACAATTTGATTTGAAACGTTTATATACAATGAAGTTGTTTACTTGTTTTACCACCAGCACCGTATATTTAGCACGCAATTTTTCCTCACAAATCTTACCGTTTCTCGCCCATGATGCTTGTGATTGGACATGAAATCTAATGCTTAGGTATACAAATGGCTTCAAACTTACTTGAATAACTTCATCAAGCAGGCTAACATCCAGAACATTGGGTATGAAACCAGAGCCGATTCCTTCGATCAAATGCTTCCTATGACACATGCACGCGATACGTGTTAAATTAGAGAACTCATGCTTAATTGCACAACAGTCAAAAAAATCTGGCAGTAGTTTCTTTTGAATCGAATCATAAATTGTGGGAGATTGTCTAACAAGTACAACTTCTAGGCCGATAAAGAGAGACAAACCAAAGAGTTCTGAATAAAACCTTTATTTTCTAGTGAATACTATTCGTACCTGGAATGAAAAAGGACAAGCTGAGAATTTAAACATCCATATCATGCAGAAATCAATAAAGTTAGATGCTTAAACCCACCTCAGATGTTGATCTTGAACGCTTGTAAGTTAAAATTGTTATATGGATACCGTATAAAGGCTGCCCAACAGCACAAAGATGAACAAGAGATAACAAGGGAGTTACTGATAACAACTCACCAGTGGTCCACCATTCAACACCACACTTTCAACTGGCTCTACACCGTACACCTAGCATAACAAAAAAACTAGCCACATGCATACATAAAGCAAACCTTGATCTCCGGGTTTTGGCCTTAAGGAACTTCCCCGCACCAGTTACTGTACCCCCAGTTCCGATCTCCGCAACCAGGGCATCAACTTTTCCTTGAGAATCTCTCATATTTATGGGCCAATAGTATCATAATGTATCTGCAAAAAAAACAAAACAAAACAAAACCAATAACAAATAACACAATTTTATACTCTGAACGTATAACACCGTAGTTGCGCTGTCAAAACAACATCGTACGTGTGGATTGGAAGGATTGTCAAATTGCTTAAGAATATAACTATTAGGCATGTCATTTATCAGCTCCAAGGCCTCATCGTGAACCCCGTGAAAGACCTTCCGTAAGCCAGGAGCACAATTCTTCTCTCGACACCGTAAGAAGATGGCATCGTTATTTAATCTTGAACCCTTAACCGCTGCAACGGATGCCAATCCGATTCCGGTTTTCCCACTAGTAGCCTGCACAAGGATAGTATATCAAGAGCAAGAATAGCTAGTTCAGAGTTGTGGCAATTTGCCTCACGAAATATGCTTTGCGGTAATAAGACAAAAGAAGTTTTTATTTTTAGCAATCTGTAGTCCCACATGGAAAGCTTACGGGAGAGGAAATGAGAAAGGCTGATTATAAATAAGAGTCGAGTTCTACACTAGAACATACTTACCTGGGCGGAGTCAATGGGCGATCAAAAAGGCCCATGGCTTATACTGGTGACCTCCATAGCACTTGGGAGGGGTGCCTGTCTATGGTCTCCTCATTGAAGGAGAGCCAACGTCGTAATTTGTTGCCGTGGGGCCTGCGTTCGCGCGGCCCCTGTCCAATGCCAGTTTAATAATATGAAAGTATTGTGTTCTAACTTTGAGGGGTCTTTCTATTGCTTAAAAATTAATATTGATTCAATAATTCGAACTTTATATTTCTTATAAATTAAATATTGATACAATATAGAGCATGCTGTGTATTCGTTAAGTGGGTTATATAGAGCACGCCTGTGCTATTCGTTATCAGCAATTATGGTAAAAGATGGCGATTTGGGGAAGGTTGAGAGAGGCTTCGGACAGGCTGTAAGAGAGTCCGGCGATTTTGGGAAAGGTTTTGGACAGGCAGGCTGTAAGAGAGTCCCACATCAGAAAAGAACAAGAGGAGGGGCTAGGTGCGACCAGATAAGAGGAGAAGATGGGCTGACATTGAAAACCTACATACCTGGACGGGGTCTATGGGTGATCCGGAAGGCCCATGGCCTAGGTAGGTGGCTTTCCATTGCACTTTTGGAGGTGCACTTGCCTAACATCTCCCCTTTTGTGGAGACTGTACGTCGTAATTTGTGGTAGTGGGGGCTGTGTTCGCGCGGCCCCTGCCCAATTCCTCATTACAAGTCTTTATTTCAAATATTTTTGTTATTTAACATTATCACTATTATTGTCTTGTTTATTAAGGCATGATTAGGGTGAATGTTGTTTATATTATTTCAAACATTTTTGTTATTACCATTATCACTAGTATTGTCTTGTTTATTTATCCTTTAATTTTAATTTATCACAAGGCATGATTAGAGTGAATCTTGTTTATATTACTCTTATCGCAAGGCTACTCAACAAAGCTTGCAATGAGATTGAGTGAATGTATGTGGGGATTCTATGTGGTCAGGGGTTGCTTGAGAAGGCTTTGCACCTCCTATAAAAGATAAATAAATAAATTTCCTTATTCAACGGAATTAACAATGTTTTATTTTCCCCCAAAAAAAATGCCATAAGCTTTCATTTTTAGATATTCATAGATTCAATTTGAAATCTCCAATGAATTAAAAAAATCAACTATTTTACCATATTGTTCATGATCTTTTGAACTAAAGACTTTAAAAACTAATGCTTTGTTTGATATTTTAATTCAACTCCAACTAAATTATATTTTTTCATCTCAGTTTTTTACTTTTTTTTTTAAGTCAACCTACTCCAACTTAAAAACTTAATCTTCAACCGACGAACCAAACGCAAGCTAAATTAAACTCTAAACCTAATTCATTTAGAAAAAAAAAATTCAAAGATACAAATAGATAGGCTGAGGTAATAAATTATTATTGTAGTTTTAATTCATAATTTTTGGTTTAATCTACGTCCTCTAAAAAAATATTATGACTCCACCACATATTAGTTCTAGTTCTCATTAGTGTGGTCTAGCATTTGGTACAAGTTCCTAAAGACACCAATATTGTTTAATATATTTCACTTCGTATCTTTCACTAAACAAAAGGAAAATATAACCACTCTCAGAATTTCTTGTATTATTTTGATATTTGGCTAATTGGTTCTTTTCTATAGTCGAACAAAAAATTTTGCATGATGATGAACTTAGACTTCACTTGCCATATTAGAGTATAGAAAGACCCGAATCCGGATGAACCAATTCTTTATGTGATTCCTTTATTTATCAAAGCATCGTAGCATCGAATAAGCCAATTTGGGAGGTCTTGACAGCCAACTTTTATTCGGAAAGAAACTAATAAATGTAGACTTATCACTTAGATTGCTGGGTACAAGATTAACCGTGTTTTGACAAATATCAAACCAACATTAAAATAGAAAATTGCTTCACTAAGAGGGTGTCTTTGGTAACCAAAAGCAACGTGATAATGCAATACAACAAAACAAAAGAAAGTCCCACATTGAAAGCGTATGAAAGAGGGGAGGAGGGCGTGGGCTCTATATTGAAAGCAAAGGCCACCGTTGCAACATACTTACCTGGACGGGGTCAATGGGCGATCATGAAGGCCCATGGCCTAGGTTGGTGACTTCCATTGCACTTCGGAGGGGCGCCCGCCTAAGGTCTCCTCAAGTAGGAGAGCCTACGTCATAATTTGTTGCAGTGGGGGCCTGCGTTCGCGCGGCCCCTACCCAATTTCAGTTCAATTTTTTCATTTCTAAAGTAAAATCAATTTTTGCATTTCTAAAGTGAAGTAAACCAATTTCAGTTCAATTTTTCATTTCTAAAGTAAAATCAATTTTTGCATTTCTAAAGTGAAGTAAAATAATTTGTTTTATGATTTCCAGAAATATTTGTTAAAGAAACAATTTTTAATTCCCATATTGAAATTGCTCTTGTTCTCTGATTTTTGTTTGTCTATCAAGTAGTTTTGTATTGAAATTCCAAAGTCCGAACAATAATTTTGTATGTTTTGGGAAATTCCTTGCTCTTAGTCCAAGCTGCAAATATTAATTTTGCAAGCTTTTATGCAAATTCTTCTATAGGGCATGAAAAAAGAGAGACTCGTTAATACGATAATTTTAAGAAACTTCATGTAGAAACAACTGTTCAAAAACATACCTTATCGCTATGAAAAGTCAATTTGTGAAATGACAATCTTAGTTAAATCAACAAAATGACCGTTCATTTTTACAGTGACTGATTCATTTGATCGTTCAACAAAAAAAATTATTTGCAAAAAGTTTCCAGGAATTTGCAAAAACAAAAGTGCTTTAACCTATCAAATAATCCTCATTAAATTTAGCCTCGAGTAAAGTTAAATTTGGTGGTGAATCTGGGTGGTAATTGAAAGGATGTATTTATCCATTAGTAATTTGTAATACTCTTTGATGAAACAATTTAGGAAGCTTGAAATTTGGATGCAGTAGGAGATTGAAAGAAACGCCAACCATTCTACCATGTTTCATGGCAAACAAATACAGTACATAGATTCCAATTGTCAGTCAGCTCATTCAAACTCTCCAACATTCATGTTTACACATGAACCCACCGTATTATTCATTGTGTTTATGCACACTAATCTAAAGAAGTAAAAGCATTAAAACCCGACACCAAATTCGATCTGACGACCATGCTATTTGCCTTGCGCATATGCGAACGTAGAAGGCTCCTTCAGAAGTTGGAGATCATCTTAGGGCTCGAAAACCATACTCTCTGCTTCCCGCTTCACAGAGTCAAACAGTACGGTGGAGAGATAACGCTCCCCGAAGCTAGGGAAGACAGCCTGTTGACATTGTCAAACAGGAAATGGCACGAGCTTATATAACGATTTGAATGATTATATGGGTTCCGCAGATAACAGGTAAAGAAGCCAAAAGGACAACATGATAATTGAAAAACGATTTGAAATGAAACAAATTATCTACAGCGGACGGAAAAGAAAACAGTGATACTTACGACAATGAGTTTCCCGGCATTTTCTGACCTCTTTGCGATCTTAATTGCAGCAGCAGCAGCAGCACCAGATGATATCCCTACCTGCATTACATGGTGGCATTAATACCGTTGAAGACCGAAGATGGAAGTTATCAACAAAACGTCCAATTCTCAGCATTAAGAATACTCAGGGCAAAATTTTTTTCACAAACAAAAACAGAAACAGAAAAGAAAATATGGAAAAGACGAATAAATAGCTAAGCAAAATCAAATAAAAAAATTAAGTCCTTTACTCGAACAGATATCTAAACTTACCAGCAAGCCTTCTTTCAGTGCAAGAACCTTAGCAGTTTCAATAGCTTCCTCGCTTGATATCTGCAGTGTTAAGAAAACATGGGATTCAGTCTCAGCTCCCCAAATGTACCCAAATCACTCAGAAGGCCCAAGTCATGAAACAACTGAAGTTCATGGAAAATCAATATTTCTTTTGTTTACTAGTATGATTATGATGGATTACCATAACATAATGCACCTCTCTTTTTTTTTTTTTTTTTTTTCCTTTTTTTCCAAGGCATAATATGTAAAAACTAGTGGAATACCAATAAACAATCCACGGTTTTACAGCAAGTAATCTAATGAGAAGTTTCTGAGTCGTACTTGAATAACTTCATCAAGTAGATTGACATCCAAAACTCCAGGGATGAATCCAGCGCCAATTCCTTGGATCTTATGTGGGCCTTTGACATATAAAAGTACTCATTTTATTAGCTCTGGAAAGAGGTAATCTTAGGAAAAAAATATTATTCTGATCACCAGCAACACTAATATTGTTGCATAGTTGCTGTGAAAGGACTATGGCAAACAGAAAAGTGAGCGGTGAATGAGATTAGCAAGAATCATAACTCACCAGGTTTTCCTCCAGACAATATAGCACTTTCAACGGGTTCTACTCCATAGAGCTAACCAAAAAAACCAAGGAGCACATAGTGACATGACATGATATGATAAATAAGAATACAGGAAAACAACTCAAATCTTATAGTAGTATTTACTATATATGCAAAATAAACGAACCTTGATGTCAGGGTTTTTCTCTTTAAGATACTTTCCAGCACCTGTTACTGTACCTCCCGTCCCTATCCCAGAAACAAGAGCATCGACTTTCCCACCAGAGCCTTTCCAGATCTCGGGTCCAGTAGTCTCATAATGGATCTGAAAGATGAGGATAATATGAGAAATTTTACCCAGCAAGCATGTCATACATGAATAAAACATTGCTGATAATATACCTTTGGGTTGGCAGGGTTCTCAAATTGCTGAAGCATATAAGAATTTGGTGTCTTGGCAACTATCTCTTCTGCCTTTGCAAGAGCTCCTTTCATGCCCTTGGCTGGATCTGTGAGAACAAGCTCGGCTCCGAAAGCACAGAGAATAGTTCTTCTCTCAAGACTCATGGAAGCAGGCATCGTAATGATTAGCTTATAGCCCTTTGCAGCTGCCATAAATGCCAACCCGATGCCCGTGTTACCACTTGTAGGCTCAACGAGAACACTCTGCAGCACATATATCGAGTAAGAATACTACAAGGCAGAATGTGATATGATTGCAAGCAACAAGAAGCCACACTAACCAAACCCGGAGTGATGAGACCCTTCTCCTCTGCATCTTGAATCATACTATACCCAATTCTGCAATGAAGAAAGACCGCGCATTTAATATTAAGTTGAAGTAAGTCAACTCGTACTGTAAAATGGACTCGTTCCAACAATGGTTGGCCCTGTAGACTCTTTGATATCATTGCAGTTTGGGATATGAATCCAGATTTTTAAAAAATCCTAAACTTCTCAAAACATAATCTGGTAAAACAAGAATTGGAAATCACAAAAGTAAGAATTTCAGGACTTAGGCAACAAAAATGATGATAAAAGGATCATAAAGCACACGCTACCAAAAAACATATACCTGTCCTTGACACTAGAGCAAGGCTCCATCATCTCCAACTTAGCGGCAACGCGAGCTGCACAACCATCCACGACATGGTTGAGATACACCAATGGTGTTTTACCAATCAACTGTAAATGTCCACAAAACACGATAAGTGGTGTTGTAAGCTACAAGCTTCTCATATTTAAAGATCAAAAATAGGGTGTTGCTTACTTCAGTAACATCTTTCGCAATAGAAGTATTCTCCTCCGCCATTTTTACCGGATCACTGTGCAACCAACCAATAACGCAAAGAAATCAGCCAAGAAAATAACAGAACAAAAAAAAAATCCACAATCAATTGATTACGGAATTAAAAAGAAAAAAGCAATAGAAAAAAAAAATCCAACCTCAGATTAATTACTTCATAGGTTTTTCGTCTTAGATTAAAAGAAAGAGAAACAGATTAAACGAGTATCTCACCAACCAAACAGATTGAAAAAAGAAAAACAACATAAGAATATTTTTAGTTCAAAACAACAAGAGAACTACAGACATCGGGCTCTGAAACTATTTCAATATATATCACATTTCCCAATTAATTTACCACTAAGCAAATCTTCTCAGTAACATAAATCTCGTAAAATAACAGGAAAAAAAAGGCGATAAATCAACCTTAAAAAAATTCTAGGAAACCATATTTTCCGGGTCAAGCATACAAATTAAAAAAAAAAAAAAAAAAAAAGAGAGAGAGAGAGAGAGAAGGCTTACGAGAATTTCCGAGAATGCAAAGGGAAATTGATCAGGGACTAAAATGAAAGACAATTTATATGAGAGTATGATAAAATACCAGCAAAACACCACCGAAGAGAGTAATCCGAGTGGAGAGAGAGTGCGAGGAAAACCTTTGAAGCGAAACAGGATAAGACACGAAACAAAGAACTGGTTGAGAAGAGTTAGCGGAGATTTAAAGAAAGCTCGCCTGTCCTTACGTCTTTGCCTCTCTGACCGTGTCGTATGTCTCTTTTTTTCGATGTTTTTCCTGATTTTGTTTTTTCAAAAAAAAAAAAAAACGAAAATGAACTGTGTCATGTATTCGGGCCAGGTTAGTGCGAAATCGTTAATAATATTTTGTAATTTGATTGCCCGTTCTATTTTTATTTTATTTTATGTTTTCATTTTTGCTAAAGATAGAATTCATCACCCGAATGGACAAAATAAATAAATAAATGGTAACAGTGCCGTATTTAGTACTCTAAAATAATGTATTAATGATTTTTTGTTTGTAAAATATATATTTTTTAATTTCGACATGTTTAGAGATTATTATAAATGTCTAATTCATCTCTTTTTCCAAAGGAAGATTTTAAAAAATTACTATGGTGAATTGTCAAGTTAATTGATTTTTTTTTATGTTCAAAATTGAAAAATAAAGAGATAAAGGGAAGAGAGAGAAATAAATACACCTATTTAGCAAAATTAAAAAACAATAAACACGCCTAAATGTAAACATGTGGGATACAATACCATGACGTCTTTATTCTTTGTAAGGTTGTCATATTATTTTAATTAAAATTTTATATCACATCAAGAGAATAATCGTGTCATTTAAATTTTTTAAATGAAATTTT
The DNA here is from genome assembly GCA_025413025.1 of Ficus hispida. Lineage (NCBI taxonomy): Eukaryota > Viridiplantae > Streptophyta > Magnoliopsida > Rosales > Moraceae > Ficus > Ficus hispida. The sequence goes on from CM046363.1 coordinate 19,083,620, forward strand.
AAATTAACGTGATGTGCTATAATTTTGAGAATTATACATCTTAATTCTTTATTGTCTAGAGCAATAAAATCATTTAAAGAAATAATATAAAAGATTTACTATGGTTTATATGTGAGTTTTGTCCATTTTCGACCGCTACAATAATTTATTTTAACAAAAAATCTCACACCTTCTCACGTTCATTATGCTTTTTTCTTTAAACTCTCAATGGTAATCCCTCAAAAATGATACCCTCATTATTTCAAAAAAAAAAATAAAAGAATAAAAATTAGAATAACCAAAATTTGTAAGTGTATAATTCTCAAACTACCCATAATGAAATATGTCTTTCTTTCATGATAGCTACACAATTAGTCATTGTTAAGGGGAAAAAAAAAACAAAAAGGTAAATATGAGTCGAATACAAGAAGTTGCATTTACATTATTAACAAAACTATATGTTTTCTTTTCTTTTTTTTTTTAATGTTTGAGACAACTATGGTTATTTCTTTCTGTTTTTTAATCAAAGAAACTATAGGTACATGTTGTTCCCTAACTATCATGTCTTAAAAAAATAGAATATAATGAGCAACTTACATAAGAAACATAACGTATGGGGGTTGTCGCACCATCACAAAATAATTCGTATAATCACAATGATTCTTGACGGCTTTTTTTTTTTTTTTTTTTTGGTGAAAACTAACTGGTTTATTTGAATATTAATATTGAATTTTAGATCACTTTGTTTAGACATTTCATAGCTGGCTGTGAATTGGCCATGATTTATGCATAAATGTATGACACGATTGTTAACACCTCAAATATTAATAAAATAAATATTTAATTTCGGATTGGATTGTTTAGTAGTTATTGTAAAAGGTTTTCCCATCCTCAATAAGTATAAAATGTTCTCTCTTTAGAAAATGACTGATTGTTTGGTATTGAAAATTCTAGTGGATGTGTTGACCAAAATAAACTATATATATTCAAATCAGATAGGATTAATATCAATATCAATCTCGTGATATTTCAACACAACTATATCAAGGTTGAATATTCGTCTATCAATTATTTAGAATATCTTATTCCTAAAATTCACGCTTAGCATATAAAAAAAATTAGTTATTAAAAATGTAAGTAAGTTGAATTAATGCTCAGAATGTGACCACCCACGTTGCTTCCGTGGCATAAAGTTCTCATCGGATCCTCAAACTTTATACATAAAAATCAAAATAAATCATGTGAATCTGCTGTTCATAAAAATAATATATATATATATATATAATATAATAAGAAGCTATATCATTGTTTCATTATAGTGTCTTTTAGAAAAGGGAAGGTTTTTTTAAGAACCTTTTTCCTGGTAGGTAAATATTATCATTACATATTTGAACGTTATATTTTTAATAATATTAGATCGAAAGATTACGGTTTTAAATAAAATCCTATATTCAAAAGCACAATTCACTTTGAATATTTAATATATATTTCAAGGTGCTCCACTTTCTCTCTCTAACAGGTTTCAGACAAATTAAAACTGCATTTTTTTTCGACTGCAGACTATCTTAAATAAACTTTCCAAATCGACAAGACTATAATGGAAAGACATTGCTGTAATAAAGTCGCGCATCGGAAACAAAGAGAATATGGGATAATGTTCATTAGTTTATCACAAACGTATAGAAAGTGGGGGATTTTAATACAATTTCATTTGTGTAGTTGTGTGAGTTTCTTGCCATTGCTTGTTTTGAGTGGCTATCCGTTTTATATAGAAGAATCCACGAGGAACGTGCTAAGGATAGAACAGTGCTATATATAAATAATTATATACATAAACTCTCTTGTCTGATATCCCAATTTTATCGGACAACAATGACTGTTTTTTTAGGACTGTTGGATCGAAACATGAACTATATTGATGAAAAAAAAGATCTACTATAATACAACTTTCCATTATTATATCACAACCCCTCTCTCTCTATATATATATATCATTCTAATAAATGTGATATATGTTATATAGTGATAAAGTCACACTTTATTGATAAAGGCACGTACCCTATTTTAATTTTGAAATTTTGATTTTTATAATTAAGTTCTTATAGAATTTTATTTGTGCATCTACTGTACAAAAAAATGTTAAATACTAGTTCACTGAGAAATTAAAATGTATAAGTACATCTTTATCGAGTATATATAAAAATATCTATAATTTTATTTAGTATCTTTTCTGAAGTCAAATCATCTTTTTATATATATATACCTATAGGGGTAGATAGGTTGATAATGGTAGGTGACTTTACTAACTTCTCCCATTTATTTATCCGGGTTCGATTCCCATTTGTCTCCCCTTTAGGCATCGCTCCAGTTTCAACTGTTGAAGTATAGTTTTGTGATAGTAGGATAGATTCCGAATGACCGACTAAAAGAAATTAATATGAATAATATGTCTTCTTGTCATATCTAAGGAAATAGGTTCTTGTTTGTGGGGTTAAAAACTTGAAAATGATAAAGCCACCAAGATCCTTTCTAATTCGCCAAAAAAAAATCATCATGTGTAGAGCTATAATTTTTGTAGGAAAGGCCCACGGTATTGAGAAATTTTGCCTTATGATAAATGCATGTTTGCTAAATAGTGCTATATAAATATCTTAAAATAACTAAATTTCGGGTAATTTCATCATTCATTTGGCATCTTCTTTTTGCTTTTTTTCATTATTTTTTGGTAATTAGAAATTTGGGTAATGATAAATGCATGTTTGCTAACTAGATAAGGAAGATTATCGTAACTTTCTTTATGAGCCAAAAAAAAAAAGATTAATATTCTACCGTAAAAAAAAAAAAGATTAATAGTATTTTCAAGCTCTTGATTTAACAAATAGAGGAAAAACAATCATTGGGACTGCCAATGAGATGATAAAGGATCCCAACACTATATCTTTATTTATTGATAGGATAAATGGTCTAAAGAGTCTATCAATATACATAATATATGTCATTTTTGACAAGTTTTATATAATACATTACTCAAAATTTTTGATTGATAAAAATAAAAACTTTAAATAAGATCTCATTTGATATCATGTCACGGCCTAATTATGGCAACTTGTGAGGAGGGAATTCCTCATCCTGCTTAAAGATATCGTTTGATCTCAATTCTCAAATGTGTAGTATGAAAGGATTAAAAATATCGTTTGAAAATATTTAGGGTGTTTGGGTGGTGAGTTTAAACTCACCACCATTAACTCAATTTTTGTCTTTTTCTTTAAAAGTTTTTTGTCTTTTTGAAAAAGTCAACCAAAATCATTATTTAAACTTACAAATCTAACTCAAACTTAAACATCAAACATCATAAATTGTTAATGGATAAAAACACGGGACAAGTAATAACAAAATGTGAATATATATATATATATATGAATATTCTTATTTTAAAGCAAACTGGCAGTTCATTAATTTTGTCTTGGATGGAGGAAAAAAAAAGTTTGGAAAAGACTTCTGTAACAGCAAAAACTTTTTTTCTTCAAAGTCACGGCTCACAAGGTAGACAATGACCGACTTTTTGTGGAATAGTGTTTTGGATTTTTTGTTATAAAAAACACGATTTTCGTAAAATGTTTAAAATTCACTTCACAGATGATGAGTTGTCATGAAAAATGATTTTTTGGTTTAATAATTGAAAAGGACCTTTGAAGATAACTTTTCGAACTCTCAAGGGTCACAAAACTGACTCTTAAAAGGCTTTTTTTTTTTTTTTTTTTTGGAAAGTTGTCATTTCTTTCTCTATTTTCATATTTAATACCAAATATATTCGTAGGTGTTAGTAAATAGAGTGGCATGATGTTGCAATTATCAGAAAATTTTGCAAAAATAAGTTATAAACAATTTAAAGTTTTTTTGATAATATGTTATAGACAATTCAACACACAGAGTGTCAGAGTTGGAAAAATTTTATTATATATTTTCTCTGTTTCCTTTCTTTTTTTGTTATTAGGTGATGTGCACTGCTGATTTGTTTTGCAAGTTTATTAATTGATTATAAAATTATTTATAAGTAAATATATGTTCAAGTATATATATAAATAAGTACATATCTAATTTATATACTTATAGTATATAAGTATATAAATATAGTAAATATACGAGGCTAATGTCCGTGCGTTACACGGTAGCAGGGAAAAAAAGTTAACAACAAAATTATGAGAATAAATAATGTATATCAAGCGTAGTTAAATAAGAAAGGTAATATATTTACAATAACTTTGAGAAATTAGTTGTTTTTTTTATTTAAATTTACATTATGATATCTGTATTATATATATCAATATAGATATATATTTATATTTACAGATACAAAAATTTTGAAATAGGCAATTTGGAAGCAGTAGGAGATTGAAAGAAACGCCAACCATTCCCCAAAAACCGTCGTGGTAGGGTCCAAAAATTTAAAAAAAAAAAATTTGGACCCTACCACGACGGTTGACAAAAACCGTCGTGGAAGCTAACCGTCGTGGAAGCATCAAGCAACAAAAAAAAGTACAGGAAAAGCAACAAAAATAAATAAAAAAAAAACAAAACAAAAATCACTGTTATTAAACGATGAAATATTACATAGTAGCAAAGCAGCAAAAGTAAAAAAAAAAAAACTCAATGAACAGTACAGCAAAGCAGCAAAAGTTAAAAAAAAAAACGTAGCAAAGCAGCAAAAGGAAAAAAAACACTGTCCAGTGAACAGTAAAAATGCAACCCTCCTTTAGTATATTAAGTAATTTTATTTCTATAATTAGTATAATTTGATTGTAAAGAGAGAGAGAGAGACACGAAGAAGATTCAAAAGAGAAAGAAAAGAGAGAGAGAGAGAGAGACGTGCGCAGAAAAGAGAGAGAGAGAGGGAAAAAAAAGGTAGAAAGAGAAAGAGAAAAAGACAAAGAAACCGACAATCATTCTTAGAGGGGTAAAATGTGATTTTACTGTTCATACCTCCTTTTAGTATATATAGAACCTCATCCGGCAGCCAGGGGAAGGAGGGCAAAAAGGTAAATGCACTGTGCAACACTGTTTGCACTATTCAACACTGTGCGTCACTGTAGCAAAAGCGCGAAAAACGGGGTGTTATGCATTGTTCATCACTGCGCTTTACTGTAGCAGCAGCGCGAAAAACGGGGTGGGATACTGTTCAACACTGTGTGTTACTGTAGCTTGAACGCGAAAAAAAGGGGGGAGGGGGGGAAAAATTATTGTGCAATACTGGTATGATAACAGTAAAAACCCCATTCACTTTAGTATATGTATATAATGTTCAAGTATATATAGAAATAAGTAAATATCTAATGCACGGAGAAATTTATTATTATTTTTTTATGTAGTGTAGTAAATGCAATATAGTATATTTATGTTTTTAAAACCATTAAATTTGAAAACAATGATTAATAAGGTTATTATAATATTAATAAAATAGTATAATAATAGTTATCTAATTTATCATTTACTAAATGATTTAGTGAGTAGATATGAAGAAGAATAATATTAAGAATAAAAGAACAAAAAAAGAAAGAGAAGATAATATATATACAACAAGTTGCAATGGAATAAAATTTAAGATTTAAATTTTTTTTCCTTACAACAGTTGTAGGTCGTGTTTCTTCTGGTGCATCAAAAATATGATTAACAGTAAATACGTATTGTGCGCCGCCCAAATATTCTGACTTTGAGATCTCCAAATGCATTATGGTATTCTTTGTTGCTTGGAGTTCTTGCTAAATTTCTCAACCTATTTCTTGTGTCCTGTAATACATGCAATACTGTAAATTTATGTTTATAAAAATATTAAATTTAAAAACAATGATTAATAAGTTAATGATAATATTAATAATTATAAAGCTTACATCTCTAGATTGTTGTATAATTTCATATGCTGAGTAATTGAGAATATGTTCCGCATTTTCTGCGAAGTGTAGCAACTTGTTCTCCATATGGATTTTCAAGAATAATATCAAGTTTGCACCTACAGTTGCATATAAATAGTTATTAATTCTAACATTATTATATAAAATATTGTAATTATATATAACTTTATAATTAACGTTATAAATACCTTGGTGTTGCCGTGGCTTGTTGGTTGCAATGAGGACACACAAACGATTGATTCAATGCTGTTGATGTTTTCTTGTAACATTGTGAGCAAGCTATAGAACATACTTGTTGTCTCATATTTTGTACATAAATTTTTGCTCTTACCTAAAATGTTGTTTGCTGGTAATAAAAATGTTTTCATTAAGAAAGTTATTATTTAAAATAAAAGTATTGCAATAAAATTGTTTAAAATAAAAATAAAGTTGAGGATTACATTATTTGGTAAATGTTGTATATCATCTAAAATGATGATCAGATCCAACGAAGGTAATATTAATCTTGATGAAGATGATATATGTGTAGTTTGAACTGCTATATTGTTAAGGCAATCTCTAAAAACTCCTGCCCAATAATTTTATAATACAAAAAGTTATTTTTTTTTTGAATTAAATATCAAAATAATAATTATTATTTTGAAATAAAATTTGTTATGTTAAAAAATGTATAAATACTAACCAATTTTGTAGCTCGGTTTCTGGTATATGTAAATTGATATATAAAGCACTTGATTGTTTTGTTGCTAAAGATACACCTTTATAAAAGAAATAATATTAATAAGTGGAAGATAAATAAAGTACAAATTAAAAGAAATATGTTTTGAAATATCATACCATTATATCGAGTAGCTTTAATTCTTGCACATATAATTATAGGTGTTCTTTCAATTATATATGATATAGCAGTTCCTTCGTTTATGTTATATTGATTTCATAAAGTTAGTAACACAGGTTTTCCCCTACAAAAATTCATATTATATTATTTATCATATTATGATAAAGTATAAGATGTAGAAATAAATTAATTGATAACTTACTTTTGATCAACTAAATACAGTTCTCGAATATTTGCTATATGCCATACTTCGTATGAATTTCTTTGATAGGCTTAATTTGATAGTCTGTTCAAATGATATCTGTAATTTAATAAGAATGTGTTATATTTCCAAAATATATAAAATAAATGAATAAAGCATTAATTACATTTAAAAAACCATATTACTATAACTTACCGAAAGAATTATTTACTATGTTAATAAATCTTTCAATGCCAGAAATACGAATAAAACATGAAAGCAGATGAAGTTTCAATAACATCTTCATCATCAGTTTCTTTTACAACAGTGTTTGCATTAATAATCGATTTAAAATTATTGTCAACAATTTGATATTGTTGTTGAACTTGACGGACATAGGCGTTAGAAATATAATAAAATTTTGATACTTTTAAAGTATCTTCAAACAGGTTGATGTTGTCTCATAGAATGCTTGCCTGTATTCTTGTTTCCTGTCATATATTAAATGAAATTTTTTATTAGAAAGATTGTTTATGATAATGCTTCTACAATATATATTTACTAATTAAAATAAATATAGATTACATACCTCTGAATCAATAAAAATTAATTTCTGATATTTATTTGAACTGTTTCTACTTATTTTTGGTTGTTGTTTTTCCAATGCCATCACTTTTGCTGTCCAGCTTCTAATGTCTGGAGTAAATCCTTTTATTGATTTCAACCTTCTAGTCATTCTTGAAAAAATAAAGCAAAATAATTCTTTAATATTAAAGTCAGATAAGTCTTTTAATAAAAAAATATATATATAAGAAGAAGAAGAAGGTAGAAGTGGTTCAGATTGTGTGTGTGAGGAAGAGAACAGAAACAAAAGAAAGGGCAAATAAAAAAATAAAAAAAAGCGTACTTAGTTCACAATAAAGAAAAGTTACAGAAAGGTACAAGCCTGATATGGTGAATATTGAATGACTGAAGCAAGATATAGGTAGTATTTGACACAATCATTTAAATCTTTCAAGTCAAAAACTTTTTTTTCTCTAAAAAATTTTTATTTTTTTTTTAAAATTAAAAAAAATTATTATTAAAATTTAAAAATCTCAACTCAAAATTATTCTATTAAATAAACCTATAGAGAATATTTAATAATAAAGTTTTACTCTAATTAAATTATATTTTTTCTGAAAAATCAATAAAATTTATAATTATTTTTTAAAAAATCAAATAAACTCGAACTTAAAAATTTTAATTCAACTCAAACTCAACTCATTTATCAAATATCCTTTAATAGATAAAATTTTACGTATAAGAGAATAAATATGTTATTTACTATTTATTTTTTATTATAAAAAATATGAGATTTAAGGGAGAGTTTGGCATAACCATCCAAACTCCCCAACTCAAATTTTTTTTATCTTTTTTTCAAAAATTTTTTTATCTTTTTTAAAAATTCAAAAAAATTTATTATTTAAATTTAAAAATATTAACTCAAATTACTGTACCAAACATCTTAGTTGCATGAGTTTTGAGAATCACACTTTTTTTTTTTTTTTTTGACTGATTCTCAATTCTACAAGTACATTTATGCATGTTGTTGATTGAAGTTTTTATTTATTTATTTTTATTTATAAAAAACATTATTTTACTGTCCTAGATGCTAAGTAAAGGCACTTGACCACTTTTTTTTTTTTACACTTATATCATGACAAGTTTTAAAATTTGCGGGACCCACTCAAAGTTACTTTTGTTTTTTTAACGATTTCTCTCTCTTTCCCTCTCTGTTGCGCCATGTCTTGTTTCTTTTTGCCTTTTTTTTTTTTTTTTTCCTTTGCACGTCTGTAAAGCATATACGAGGGACAAAGAGAAGTAAAGCACATATTTTGGGACAGCAAGAAACAATGTTTGTAAAGCATCATTTGCATACGAAGATATTTATCTTAAATGATATGTCGTTCAAAGAGAAGTCAACCGTTTAAATATGTTAATAAGGAGGTAACATTTATGTTGTTTTGCTACAATTTTTTTTAAAATCATTTGACAAAGGTAATCATTTTAGTATGCTTGTTAAAATTAACCGAAATAAAAAAAATATATTGCATACAAAATGACGAATTTTTTTTGGATAGCAAAAACGAATAAAAGTAAGATCAAGATCAAATTAAAGAAAAATTAAAAATAATAACTCTATTAAAAGAGTGGATATTTATTTATTATTCATTTTTTAATAGTCAAATACGTACCGGTGCTTATTTCCTTTCTCTTTTTTTTTTTTCCTGCTTGGCAGTTGCTTCATACTTTACCTCTCACAAGCTGTTACAAGTATTTTGGGACTTGAGTATAAAAAAGACCAAAATTTTAATATATTACAAAAATTGTCAATGTAGTAAATAAAATACCAATATGGTTATATGATAAAATGTAAATTATTGACTTAAATTATATATTTTTTAAGAAAAGTATTCTTAAATGTTTTAAGTTATAAAAATCTCAATTACAATTTAACAGGTACATCACACACACGTACTTTAACTAGTGTAAGAGAAAGGTACGTACTTTTTATGTGTGCAACAGATTGGTTTTTATAACTACAAGAAATGTTTTGTTATTATTTATCAAAAAAAAAAAAATGTTTTGTAACTAAAAGCTGAAAAAGTGATTCAGTAAAAGGAAAAAAAAAAAAAAAAAGGGATTGAATATGTGTGTTTCTTAATAGGTAAGATACGTGCAAAAATACAAAGAGAAAGTTTGACACGTATACTTAATAGGTAATTTAATATGTGTCTTTCTCTGTTGGCACATTTTTCGTTGTGATTCTGAGAGTAACGGCTCTTAATTACAATAAAAAGCGAAATAGCTCTTATAGAGTTATAGAAACTAAACTAACCAAACCAACCAAATCCTAAAACCACTGACCAAAAAAATTAAAAAGCATTATCTTTGCACGCATGTCAATCAAAGATGGGAGAAGAAAGAATAAGCTAGCAAGCATATATGTGATATTTAGTTACATCCATGCTTTTTATATATGTTATAAATATAGATGTTATAGATAATTTAGTTTGTACTTTGAAGGATAGATATATTGAGGGAAAATATATAGATATATAAGTATGTATGTATGTACATATAGAGAGAGAGACCCATTGCTAACGACTTAAAAATTTTGGCTATTTTTCTCTATCTCCCTTGTCGTGGTGGGGGAAATAAGTAAAAATTATTCTGTCATTCAAAATTATAAAATGATATATTTTTTCAATATAAAAATGCTCTTATATCGCAAACATAGCATTGATAGCAAGGGAGAAACAAAAAAAAGTACATAGCTTTAATGATTAGATGTATACTCTTATGATTTGGTAGAAATAAAAATTTCTCATTATTTATTTTATAAAAATTATATATTCTTCATGTTTTTAGCATTTAGTCTAATAGATAATGTGTTAGTATTGGTACGATGATTAGAGACTTTTTGTAACGATTGTTTATAATTGTGTGATAAAATAGATTGTGGGGACTTTTAATCCCCATATTATTGCATGTTTGGGGCTTCAAGAGGTATTGGAATTTGTAGCATCATGGAAAATTGATATCTTAATTGCAAACATATATTATCAACGTTGCTCATATCTCGTTTATTTCGATAGTGTTTTGTATCTTTGTATTCCTTGTTCTTGGAACAGGGCGTGTAAAATACTTTTTGGCTTAAGTATGCCTCTTGTTTTTGTAATGTTGTTATCGTTACTTGTTTGCCTTATGTAGTTGTCGTTTATTTAATTTTGGCCCATTTTGCTTTTGACTAAAATTTTCCATTTGTTCTCAAACATTGTTCTTCATGTTTTGTACTCTTAAATTACTATCAAATAGAAACAAACATTTCACAGAAAAAAAAAAAAAAGAAAAAGAAAAACTACTTAAAGAGAACGCAAAATTGGTTTTTTTTTTGTTTGGGGGGGGGGGGGGGGGCGCTTGCGAGGGAAGAAAAGAAAAGAAAAGAAAAGGCCAGATAGAAAAAAAAAAAAAAAAAAAAAAAACCTTCAGAAAAATATAAAAAATGGAAAAAAGGCCAAACAGGGATTCACTATCCACGATTAAAGTGTCCCTATCCACGATTAAAGTACAACTATGCATTCTTCCAAACAGCGCCAAACTTGAAAAAACGTCGTCGCCTCTTGGAAAGGACATTTTCGTCACTCCACATTCCACCACCGAACTGGACCAGACCGTACAACACGCACAATTCGCCGCCAACTTCACAAATCTCGAACGATCCTTTTTCTTTTTCTTCCCTTTACATATCTCTCTCTCTAGACTCGCGAACAACACGGAAACTCGATCCAGAACCGAGCTCAAAACGACGCCGAATCCATGGGCGTGCCGGCGTTCTACCGTTGGCTGGCCGATCGGTACCCGCTTTCGATCTCCGAAGTCGTCGAGGAAGAGCCCAACGAGGACTCCAATGGCGTTTCTTCTCCCATCGACGTTTCGAAACCTAACCCCAACGGCATGGAGTTCGACAACCTCTACCTCGACATGAACGGCATTATTCACCCTTGTTTTCACCCCGATGGCAAGGTTTTGTTCTTCCGTTTTCAATTCAAGAATTTCCTCTCTTTCCCCCAAAATTCACCAACTCTTGTTCGTCTGTCGTTTTATTAGTGTTTGTTCGCGTGCTTGCGTTGAATTTTGTTTTGAATTCGAGTCTGGTGGTTTGTGAGAAGTGGAATTACAAGTTTGAATTTTGAGTACAAAGGAGCTGAGAGAGAAAAAAAAAATTTGCTTTCCATGGGAGTTTAACTTAGATTTGAACGAGGTTCCTAAGATAATGGAACAGTGTCTGATTGGCATAACCAAGTTTGTGTCAGTTCAGTTTACAAATTGGATTTTTGAGAACTGCTTTTGGTTAATTGGTGTTAAGTAAAATCTGTGTTCAATTTCCATGCCTGAAAGAAAGGGATAAACAGTGGAGTTTCAGAGAATAGCTTTAGGATTCAAGGGAAAAAAAAGAAAGTGACCTTTTTTTTTTTGTGGTGTTGAATTTTTGGGGCGTTAGCTTAGTTGAACTTATTTGTAAAGATGACATCTTTGGCATCAACTCATTTTTTCCTTTTCCTGATAATGTCATTTTCTGTTTTTGCAGCCTGCTCCTGCCACCTACAATGATGTATTCAAATTAATATTTGACTACATTGACCATCTCTTCTCATTGGTCCGTCCCAGAAAGCTTCTTTTTCTTGCAATTGGTGAGAATTTCTTTTAGTCCCTTTGGCTTTACCAAAACCATTGGACCCGAGCTTGGAATTGTGAACTTGTTGGCTTAATGCCACTGTGTACCTAGCTTTCTCCATGACAAGATTTTCTTTACATGTGATTTTGCAGATGGGGTTGCTCCAAGAGCTAAAATGAATCAGCAACGCTCTCGACGCTTTAGAGCTGCTAAAGATGCAGCAGAAGCAGTAAGATTTTTTCTTTCAGGTGTTATCGAAGTGGCTGACTATTAAAAGTCCGTGAACTTATTGTGATTCTGTATTTGTCTGTTAGGCAGCTGAGGAAGAAAGATTGAAGCAGGAATTTGAGAATCAGGAGAGAAACTTGACACTTACAGAGAAGCCTGAAACTTCCGACTCAAATGTTATTACTCCTGGAACTCGATTTATGGGAGTGCTCTCAGTGGCACTTCAGTATTACATACAAAGTAGGTTGAACCGCAACCCTGGCTGGCGTTCTACAAAGGTTTGTCCAGAATGATTCTATTTAGTCCCCACCTCCCCATGCATTCAAGATCGGATGATTCCTTGCCTGTGGAGTAATCCCTTCTCTACATCTTCCCATATACTTCTGGTTTTCAGGATACTTTGTCTCTCTCTAAGTTTATTTATGGGGCTGCATTGGGTATTTGAAGGTTATTATTTCTGATTCAAATGTTCCTGGTGAGGGAGAACACAAAATCATGTCATACATTCGATTGCAACGCAACCTTCCGGGTTTTGATCCTAACACTCGGCATTGTCTATATGGTCTGGTTAGTGTTTATAAAATTTAGTCAGTTTGTCAATCTGATGTTTGTTTTCAGTGTTTTCTAATTATGATTTTTGTCACCTGACTCACTTTTTAAAAAAATGCTTTATGATGACTTTTTTGTTTAATTATAATTAATTGGATTATTGCAATCAGGATGCGGATCTCATTATGTTGTCCTTAGCTACGCATGAGATTCATTTCTCAATACTAAGAGAGGTCTGTATTATCGTCTTCTGAACAGCCTTCGAGTCCAAACCCAAATATTGCTGCTAGTTGACATCGTGTTTTTCTCCCTTTGCTCCAAGTACAGGTGATTACACTGCCTGGGCAACAGGAAAAGTGTTTCATATGTGGTCAGATTGGTCATCTGGCTGCCGAGTGTCGTGGTAAACCAGATGACCCGTTGGATTGGAACGTGGTAGATGAAACTCCTATTCACAAGAAAAAATATCAGGTTGAGAAAGTTGGCTCCATTTCAGTGCTGTAGTTTCAAATTTACCTCATAATTCTCTCCTCTCTCCTCTCTCTCCTCCTCTGAAATATTTTACGGTGTGCAGTTCCTCAACATTTGGGTATTGCGAGAGTATTTGCAATATGATTTGGATATTCCCAACCCTCCATTTGATATCAATTTTGAACGAGTAGTGGATGATTTTGTCTTCCTTTGTTTTTTCGTCGGCAACGATTTTCTTCCACATATGCCTACATTGGAGATCAGGGAGGTAAGTGATATCGATTGCTCTTATTTTAATGAGTTGTGTTCTACTTAATTATCCGTGCATTTTAAGTAACTAGTTTGAGGAATCCATGAAATACTGCTTATGGAAGTAAAATGTTTAAGAAAGTTGGTTCTCAGGACAAAAGAAAAAAAAAAAAAGTTTCCTTTTGCATTCCACTCTTGATTCTTTCTATTACGCTAAAGCAGCGGCTTTTATTGTGTCAGGGTGCCATTAACCTGCTGATGCATGTTTATAGAAGAGAGTTTACAGCTATGGGTGGTTATCTTACTGATGCGGGTGAGGTAATTATTTCTCTTTTAGGTTTTGGTTTGATTGGTTGTCGAATAACTTTCTTCTGATCCTGTATGCACTACACGTTGGTTTTTAACACTTGGGAGTAACAAATAGATTGACCTTGTAATCAATCATAATATGGCATCCCTTTGAAGATCCTTGAATATATTACATGGTCATATTAGCATTTTAGATTATATAAGATCAACAAGTGCAAGCAGTAAATTTTATCTAATTCATACATATCGTACCGAAAAAAAAAAAAAAGAGGAGTAATAGGCAGTACTTACTTGGGAGTCATGCCTGTTTTGACCTACAGAAACGTTCATCAGTTTTGTGTTGTTCGTTTCTCTTTCTCATCTAGTGTTTTATTTTAATTTCAATTTTGAGGTCTTTTAGGTTCATTTAGATTTCGAAGTATCTAATTGTATAAGTTTTAGCCACATGGTCCGTGGCTTACTAACAGACATTGTACTCTCGACCAATTTACTCCCCAGGTGTTGTTGGATAGAGTGGAACATTTAATTCAGTCAGTGGCTTTTTATGAAGACCAGATCTTTCAGAAGCGGGTGCGAATTCAACAGGTATCCTGATTTCTCCTTTGATTAACCTATTTATTCCATCTCTTTTTTTTCCCGAACCATTGGTGGAATTCATGGTTTTTGTCATCGCTTAATTCGACCATGTTTATAATTGCGTCTTTATGATCGGGGCTTAAACACATGCTTTCCTGTATAGCATTGTTACTTCTAGGTGAGAATTGTTACTGCATTGTACATAGGAATGCTATAGAACGGATGGGGTTTCCAACATGTTTCACTTAATTTGGACATGTCAGTCATTAAACAAAATACAAAAATAAATACATTTTCTTGATGTATCTTTGTTATTTTATTCTTCCTTCATTTTCTAGAAGTGATAACAATGCGTCTATTCTAATCTATTCTCTATATTAATAACTAAATCAATGCTTGAAGAGTGTATCATGTACCTCCATTAGCGTGAGAGGAGTTGACTAGTTGACTGGGTATTTTATTTTATAATTAGTTTGCTCCACTTATCTTTTTGTGGATTCGTAATTAATTAAAAACAACGAATAATTTACTTTAACATTTCCCATATTGTCGGTGACTAAATGTGTGGGAACGTTTGCTTAACTAGTCTTTTTTATCCATCATGCCCAAGACATATGGTGTAGCCCAAAAAATATGAGACTTTCTATTAACTTGAGACACAATGGCACTTTTAAAGGGGAGTCAACAATGAAATTAGAAGCAATAGAACTGCTTAGTCCAAAATGCAACAACAAAATCAAGTTATTTGAATGTGCAAGGTCTTCCAATTGGGCATTTTGTCTAGTGGAATGATTCTCGCTTTAGTTGTGAGAGGTGCCAAGTTCAATTCTCGGAATACCCTGTTTTAAGGGTGAAAGAAATGACTCGACACTCAGCTGAGTCTTAAAGGCCCAAGATTCAGGGTCGTACGACCAGTGGTGATGCATAAGCAGAACCACACATTTGTTCGTACGAGAGAGTTGTTACATGTCAAAAAGCAAAAAAATTTGGTACTACTATGTTATGTGGCAGTATTTATGTACCGGCACTCATGTGGTGATTGCATCATCAATGGTTATAGAATAGCATTTTTCGATCTTTTAAGGATTGTTATAGTTTTGTTCTTTCTTTTAATAATCTTTCTCATTCCTTTCCTATCCAAACATAATTTTGGCAACCTTTGGTTATACTCCTATGGAAAAATAAATTAGTAAGACAACCACTTGCATGAATTATCCTACCTTTACTTTTGTTTTTTACTATGTTGGCTTGTGCAGTCCATTGGCTAATTAGATTCCTGCATGATACCTCAATTTGTTATCATGTTTTTAAAAAGCTAGTCCTTTGTGTCTTCTTTTGTCAATAAGTAGAACTTTTCTCTTACATATAGTATTCTTGAGCAGGCCTTTGAGAACAATGAGGAACTGAGAAGAGCCAAAAGGGAGTTGACTGTGGAGCAACAGACTCCAGTGGTAGACAAGGCTCCGGTGGTAGACAAGGTTTGTTGTTCAACCTTATCCGCAGATTGAATCCTGTATTGAGAACGAGAATTAGTGTATGTCTCTTACTCTATTGTTGACATAACCAAAAATTTTCTCAGAATTATGAGTATGAAACTACTACATTTTTGCGGAAAAATGGTTTTTTCGTCAAAATTTTAAAGAATTTATGTCCCAAGTATCCTTTTGGAGCCATATTTTTTGGTCCTTCCTCGCAATGGCATAAGGTTTTAGTTTACCATAATCAGTTTGGAAAAAATCTTATCTGCTTTCTGATGCTTTAGAAAATTGTGCTCAACGTTGGGTCCTCGTAAGCTACTACTTTGTTTTTCCCTCTCCCTTTTCTTTTAGTTTTAAGTTACATTTGAATGCTATCGAAAATGGTTGTTTCTTTTTGAAGATTAACTTTCAAATTGTTTTGTCTATCTAGAGTAGATGGGCCAAGCAAGGCCAGGGTTGGGTCATGTGGATTCTGATTCTTCTTGTAGATGCTTTAGGATTCAATTTTTCTGTTTTTCTCAGGTTAAGCTAGGGGAGGCTGGATACAAAGAAAGGTATTATGCTGAGAAATTTGGTGTATCAACACCTGAGGAGATCGATAAAGTTAGGAGCGACACAGTAAGTTCTCATGATTCTTGTGTAGCCATTTTAATTAAGAATCGTTCAAATTGATTTGAAGTGTGCATTTTTTCCTCAATATGCACGGTTATTTTAATTGTTTTTTTGTAAACCATCCTTCAATATTCAGAGCTTTCAGAGCTGCTTTTATTTATTTTTTAAGTTTTACATAGCACAAAATGTCCGTGCTTCAAATGTTATCCATTTTCTTAGTATTGTTGATTTTTGTCTTTTATTTTGGTTGTTTTAACGCATGGGTTTTGATGAATCAAGTGTTAATATATCTACTTTTTCTTTCTTTCTTTCTTTCTTTTTTTTTTTGTCAGGTTCTGAAATATGTAGAAGGCTTGTGTTGGGTTTGTCGGTATTACTACCAAGGTGTTTGCTCCTGGCAATGGTCAGTTTGTGATTGACTGCTGGAAAAAATTTCTGCCCATTTATCTGCCGTTTATTTTGCTGGTCAAATAAACATTCGTGGTTTTTTTTTTTTACCAAAAAAAAAAAGGGGAACTTTCTTGATTAACATCAAGGATCTTGGAAGACTTTAGTTCTTGAAGCCATACGAGTTTTAAGATTGCATACTGTTCAATTTATCGTTACAAGGAAAAACAAGGTTAAGAAAATGATTGGTTAATTCAGTCCTATTGTTAAGATAATCTGTCAGCATGTCATATCAAGGTGTAACTAAATCCATGGAGAAAATGAGACATGAAATGCTTTATTTTAGGAGATTCTGTTCCAAAGTTTCGTGACGAACAGCATTGTGCTATTTACCATAGTTGTTGTTAAACTTGTCCAGCCCTCTAAAACCTGCACCTGGCTAGTTGAAGTTGATGTCTGTAACCACTAACCAGTCTCTACATCTGTCTAGTTTTAAGTTTCACCGTTGATCAGATTGAATCTGCCCATCCTGGTGATCTTAATCTTCTCTTGGTTGTAAGTATGCCAGCATTTGAACGGGTTAGAATGTTTAATTCCAATGACGTTGTTTATACTTCCAACGTAGTTTCTTATCAACTCTACTGGAAGAGAGCAACCTTTCGAGTCATTTCTTCTTCTCATCCATCCATCCATCCAGGTGGTTTGTTTGCTAGAAAGATCAGATTGATTTACTGGATAGGTTCCCTTTCTCACCCAACAGGGGAGTGAACTTTTTGAGCACCACTGATAATTAAAACCTCATATGTTTTGTTCGAATAATTTATAAGTTGATTGCTCATACTATTTATTTGTTTATTTGCAACCAATGCGCGTTTATTGACAGTTGTCAGTCAAATAGTCATGCTTGTTTCTTTTTATTGTTTGTTTTAGGTATTACCCATACCATTATGCCCCATTTGCTTCTGATTTAAAAGATCTATCTGACCTGGAAATCACATTTTTCTTGGGAGAGCCGTTCAAACCCTTTGATCAGCTTATGGGAACTTTACCAGCTGCGAGGTACCTCTTCTTTCTCCAGTTGAAATTCACATAAATACATGACAAGAAATATCATTTGGTTATATCCACTGGTTGCATTAATGGATAAGCTATTAAGCTTGTTAGTTTCCTCTTGCAGTTCAAGTGCTCTGCCGGAGAAATACAGAAACTTGATGACCGATCCATCATCACCTATTTCTGCATTCTACCCTCCTGGTAAAATTAGGTGTAGTTAATGTTTATTTGCTATTTGTTGTTTGGTTCTCTTTTTCAATAGGACTTCAATTTGTCTTTCGTTTCTTATGCAGATTTTGAGATTGACATGAATGGCAAGCGTTTTGCATGGCAGGTAGAGTAGGTCTGTTAGTGTAAATATTTGTCATGTTTCTAAATGATTTTTCAAAACTAATAAAGGTTGTGCCAAATTCATTTCCGTTGAATCAGGGTGTTGCCAAATTGCCATTCATTGATGAGAGGAAGTTGCTTGGCGCAACAAGGAAGCTTGAAGGCACCTTAACGGTCTGAAAAAGGAGCTTTTATACAATCTTTTATTCAACTTTTCATCACATTTGTTTTACAATATATTGTTCTGAACTATAGACATGCTAAACTTGAAAATATATTACGGCCTATCAGATCTGCATGTTATCGCTTCCTCGCTACTAGAAACAAAGTTCTTTAGTTGCTTATTTCTCATAGAATTTCCACGTCAGATCATATTTGTCCAAATGGAAACTAGAGAATGAATAGCTGTTCCTTTTATGCTCTCCTGCTCTACTCCTATTTTCTATGTTCCTAGCTGACTTTTGGACTTCTAGGGGATATTATTAGCTGCAAATCCAAGCTGACATCATGCACTTTTATAATTCTCTGAGTCTTTAGTGCTCAACTATGAACATTTTCAATTTTGGTGTACGCAGGAAGAAGAGCAGATGCGGAATAGTGTGATGCATGAGTTGCTTTATGTTCATTTTGCACATCCTTTGGCTTCACAAATCTACGTATACTACCAACTTAATCATCAGATGCCCCAGTTCACAAGATTTCTTTGCCCGATCGACACAAACGCTAGGTGTTTAATCTTTGGACCCATTAATACTCAACTATCAAACGTGACCACATCTTCTGGTTTAATTATTCTGTGGTGACCTTCACAGTGGTGGAATGAATGGATTTCTTTGGATATGTGAGAGGACTGGGATGAGAAATATAGTTCCGTCCCCCGTCAGTGGATTGCAGGACATTGAGCATAACCAAGTCTTGTAAGTACTCCTTCCATTCTTGTTTGGAAACTTAAATAATTGAATAAATCATGTTGGAACTTGGGCATTTTTTGTTTGCAGAACTGTCGCATATCTCAACCCTGGTTCACATAGACACATCCCAGAACCTCCCAAGGGTGTGGTCATGCCCAAAAAGGTACTTCGAGTTCTTGCGACTTCAAAAGTTCCCGGTTGATTCTTGTTCTGAATGTTTAAAAGTTGGAACTTACTGGTTCTTGGTATGTTGTTCCTGGGGTAGTGTTACGTTGAATCTTTTTTTAAGTACATCAAGTATGCAATGCAAGACATATTTTGTCAGCTTTTTAAGAAGGTATTGGAAGCACATTAGACTGATATTTTTCTCTAGGTGAAGTGAGATGTGTATGTAATTCGGGCTTGTGCCAAGGTAGCCGTCATTGTAAGAGTACTTGTTCCATACATAAGGTTTATCGTTTACCATTTGCGTGTTTGAAGACAGTCATGTATTCTTATCCTTGAAATATATATATATATATATATATATATCGTTTACCATTTGCGTGTTTGAAGACAGTCATGTATTCTTATCCTTAAAAAAAAAAAAAAAAACCACCAATATTTGCTTATTTACCACTTGTGCTTCCCCGCTGTTAATGCTATTGTCTTTTAACTTTGCTCAAGTTATGGGCAAACTTTTGACATTTTTTTAATTTGCAGCTCTTAAAGCCTATCGATATTAAACCATTCCCTGTATTATGGCATGAAGACAATTCCCGTCGCAACCACCAAAATAGGGAAAGGTGAGAACGCATTTCTTCCACTTTTATGGGAAACTTTGCAGTTCTTATACTGTCTAATTTATTGCTTTAGAACCATTTCTGCTTTGATGTGCAAGTGTAAAGCTTCCAACTCTGCAGTAGCACATAGAATTATGAGAAAGAACTGGAAAAATGTTACATAATCGTAATTTTAATTGCTGGGCTCAAACTCTATCTATATGGAACAAGCTTTTGAGGCCCTGCTGCTTCAAATTTCTGACTCATAAACTTGACTTGTGTGAAGTACAAGTCATGGATATTGAAGATCTTTCTGATCTTAATTTTATCACACCCTCCATGGCATGGATAATGCAGATCTTTTAATCTTAGTTTCCTGATGCATCTCTTGTGCAGACAACAAGTGCCTGGTGCAATAACCGGCCCTCAGTTGGGAGAAGCCGCCCATCGTCTTGTCAAGAACACCCTAAATCTCAAATCTAACGGTTCACACTCCGGATTCTGGGAGCAGCCACCATCTCGAAATTTCCCAGGCCCCTATCCAGTCAATAGATCAAGACCAGCTGGACCATCTGGTTATGAAAGGGGCTTCTGGCAAGATTCAAATGCCTACTATGACAATTCCTTCACCCAGGGCCACATGGGTAGGCCTAGATTTCCGGCCTCAAACGGTATGCAAGGTGATTGGCAGAATTTTAGGGGACAGGATAGATTGCATAATCAAGAACAGTACCGCAATGTGAGAATCGGGATGTCTGCTTTGACAATGGAAGAAAATTTGAGAGCCAGATCACCTGCCACGATGTCACCTAGAATGCCAAATTCAGGAAAGGCATCAAATACGTCCCACCAGTTTTCGCAGAACACAGGTGCACTTCCAGCACCACCTCCCAAGTGGATCGACAAAGGCGTGACTACAAATGGTGGGATGTATACAGGTCAGCAGGAAACCATCTCACAGGATAAGCAGGTGAAGATTTATCAGATTAAGACACGAGCTCCACAAGATTCATCGAATCCTGGAGTCCACGAGCGTTTGTAGTGGATTTGGTCAGTCGTATGTCCTCTCTGGTGCCCCTGTCCATTTATGGGAATCAATGTGAGTCTGAATGAATGTCTTACTATGCGGTTAGAGGAGCTACGACAAGCTTAACGAGTTTGATTGACCCCGAAGATCAGAGCTCACCAATGTTCCCGTTCCTAAAAAGTGGTCAATACGGGCAAACATTCTTTAATGCGCGAGTTTTACTGATTTACAGCTGGGTTTGCCGCTGAGGAGGAATTTGCCTTGCTGCCTTGCTTTGAGTTTCCTGTTTTTCTTGGGATCATAGATGATGGTCATCATGGGTTCGCAGTTGGACTAGGGTCATCGGAGAGATCGTGTGTAGTCATTTCATACTCGTAGTTAGAATTTATAGGAAAAGAATTCGTAGATGCTTAGATCATGTCTTCAAAACTATTTGGTGTGGTGGGGGGTGGCGGGGAGGGGAGGTGGGGGGTGGAAGCCAGACAGGCGGGAAAAAAAAAAAACAAAAAACGAAAGGAGATGCTTGCATGTTTCCATATTCGGCAAAAAGCCGGTATGTATACACGAGTATCGAATTTCACTTGTATCAAATATTGCTTATTCTTATTTTTATCTCTGCTTCATTTTCTTTACTCCTTGTTGTACTCTTTCCTTCCAAATTGCCTCATAGTTTCGAGTGTGGATTTCTGGTTTAGATAGAACGGAATCATTTGCAGTCCGCTGCTGGTTACGCTTATAAATTTTTGTTTGTTTGTTTTGTTTTTTATTTTTCCTTCTATTTTTAGGGAGAGAAAGAGGGAAATAACATATTTCACAAGTGTAATGGAAATTATAGCATACCTCTTTAGAAAGTGAAAATTTTCAAAGTACCCCCAGCCCTCCCTTCTCTCCCCTCTCGCTTGTACCTCTCTTGTCTGCCGACACCGATGAGAGCGATAAAGAGGGAAAGTTGCGAGGCACATAGATTGCCGGATGTCACGAAACCGACGGCTAGAGGTCACGACAGTCGCTAGCGCATAATCACATACGTGGAGCTAATAAGGTCACGCTTGAAAAAAATGGTTACAGTTAGTTATTCCACGACAATGATATCTATACATGTCTCGCTTTGCACACTAATTCATTTTATTGACAAATATAATAAAAGGTCAAATTCCTAGTAATGGATCCAAATTTTTCTATCCTGTATATCAAATTATGTCTAACTAATAATTTTATGTCACGTCATATAAAAAAATTTAAAATATTTTATAATTAATTTTGTATATCTTAAAATCTAATTTTTTTTTAAAAAATATCAAAATATAATAATTATATATTATTTGAGACATCAAAATTAAACTGGAGATGCCATGAATAATTTTACCTTCCAAACCATTAAATAGGTGGATTTGAAACAAATATTTGACGTAGACATACAAATCTATATATATAAAACAAAGCAATAAAGGCAAATAATGTTGCCTTCTTTCCTCAATGCACGGAAATATGCTTTGAAGGCTGCAAGAAGACGAAAAGGGACGCGAAAAACCGAAATGAGGTGGTCAAAACGGTTTTGAAGCCATGCCACGTGTAAGACGGACAAGACAACGTATTTTTGTGTACCAATTTCATCAAAATCACAATTCATGCTTTTACGTCAGGGGAAATATGTGGTAGAGAGAGGTCCATCAATTTCGGTCCAATCATCATCCAATCATCATCTAGAGAAATTTGAGAAAATCTGTAAGAGTAGCATAACAGTTCTTGTTAGATTATTATTACTAACATTACTTAAAAGAAAAATAAATCACTAACAGTTTTGTAAAGATCGTATTAGTTAACAAAAGTAACATAATCTATAGGCAAAGGTAACTTGTAGATAGCATGTGCTAACCTCTTAAGTGTAAATGGTGACATGTCCTTATCCATTTGTATGCCATATTCATGAATGACAACATTAATGAAATAATTGTGAATACTAAAATATACTCATAGCAAGCGGTAGATGTTGATTAGTACTAAAAGAGTTTTCCATTTTGCAATATGAATTAACCATTTAACCAAGTAGTCCAGTAGTATAATAACAGGAGGTTATAAGCATCAGCTTGGAGAACTTCTTGCTTAATGTTTTGGGTGTGAGATCACAATATCAGTGCAAAATAGACCCTGTAATTGGACATAATTAAGGATTTACCAGAGGCGATGATATTATGTATATATTGACAGAACCCAACAAAAAAAAAAAATCATATGCATTTACACAAATTGTCTCAATCAGGATGCAATAACAAGAAATTTAGCTTTAGTTAGGTAAATATTTGATTTCCTCCTATATATTTTTTGGTTTTTTTTTTAGAACTTATTTTCTGTGATTTGAGTTTCTTACCACGTACCATTTCCAGGTTCGCAAAGCAGTTGATGTATGCAAGAAAATTCTTAAAGATTTTGGTCGCAGAGACACTTCTCAAGAGCATTTGGACCGGGTTAGTAACTCTTTGATGATTAAGCAATTTTTCCTGCGTTTTTTTTTTTCTCTTTTTTTCCTCTCTATACTGGTTCAAGAGCTAATGTAATTGCTTTATTTACAAAGCATAACCTTTATATTTACAACAAACAGCTTAAAAGTTTGTATCTGTCCAAAGGTAAAATTGCTATTTACTTCTCTCTCCCTACTGGCTTCAATTTGTTATTTATTATTTAAGGTTTGCAATCACAGATAGGGGGATGTTTGCTGACGGAACATGAAGATGGAACCAAGTCAAAAGCCTATTGGCTTCAATTGTTAAGCCACTTGCAAGTTGCTTCTGCTCCAAAGAAGGTATATGTGTGTGTGTGTTTATATGAACTCAACCTCCTATATATATATATATATATGTGTTATATAGGGTTAATTTTAAAAATGGCCTTGAATTGTACATGGTGTCTTATATTATTCTTTGACTTTAGATTTTACACATCATGCTTTCTTGAACTTTTCTAATGGTATACCAACGGTATCTCTGTCAACCGTCTCTAAAAAATTTATGTGGAAATTGATCACATTCTGATTACATTAGCTTTGTTTATCGATAAAGTCATAATTAAATATTTTTTTAAAAGAAATTGTACCTCAATGAGAGATATTTTTTAAATAAACTGTACTTTAACAAAAAAATATATACAGCATCATAAAACTGTTTTAGAAATACAATTTCCCTTCAAAAAGTATTTAATTATAAATTTAGCCTTAACTAAAGTTCATATGATGTGAATGTGTTCAATTTCCGTTAAATTTTTTTTTAATGGAATATCGACAGAGGACCACTTTCGTAACAATAAATAAGGACCACTTTCAAGCCAAAGATACGAGCTTCTGATCTTGTAAAAGAAGGATATGTGGTGCTTTCAGAAATGCAAAGGCATGATACAATTGATCAACGCATCGATCTCCAGGTGTGGGAGACAATCAGATTAATGAATGTGGTTTTTCATGTGTTTTACGTTTTTTTTTTTTTTTTTTTTTTTTTGGGGTTTGATTTTTGTTCATGATAGACCTTAAGCTTTACAATATGACAGTTGGATCAACATTTGTTTTCGGAGAACAAGTTGAGTAAAAGGAGAGTATTGGGATTAGAGGATCAAATTAAGAAGTGGAATATTGGTCAAATAAGAAAATTCCATAAACGTTGGTACTTTCCTGCTAATACAACCCTATTTATTGTTGGGGATATCAACGACGTCTCTAAAACAATTGATGCAATAAAAGTAAGATTGATATGCAAGTCTCATGTATATTTAATATTTAAATTTATTCCTTTAGTATGGCTTTAAGATGCCTGCTATATTTATTAAAATTACTTTTTGTATTGGTATTTGCAGGCTGCCTTTGGAAAATCTAAGAGATTGTCTAAAAAGAGATCATCTGAAATAAAAAATGAACGTTATGTAACATATAACAATTGGTTACTCCCACGAGACAATAGTACAGATGATCAAATAAAGGCTCCACAAATTTTTCTGCACGAGCTCGTCCACGATTTTTCCTTTCATATCTACTCCAAGGTTAAGAATAAGAACATTATATAAGGGCTTTTAAGCATCTTTAATTCAATTTCTGTAGAGAGTTTAGGGCGAATGATTGATTAACTATCATGTTAATGAAATAATAATTCATATAGGCAAAGCGTGCTTTCTTTCTTTCTTTTGTTAAACAAAAAATCAGCTCTAGTCTCAATTTTTAAATACCAATCTATCTATCTCAGCTCTAGTCTTAATTTTTGAATACCAATCTATATAGTATGTTTGTTGTCCTTTTTTTAGTAGCAAGTATTTAAAGAATTATCAAATCAATTGATTATGATATTTAGATGTTAGGATTAGAATTGGTATCCCCAACACTATTGTTTATTAATATGCATTTTTCTATTGAAAGAAAGGGTGAAAAAGAATTTATGTTTCTTTTCATCACTTGTTGAATTTTTTTTTTTTAATTAATTTTGTCAAAAATTATTGCAGATTCCGGTTAACAATGTTCGAACATATGGTGACTTGCGAAATTTTGTAATGAAGCATATATATCTTTATGTTTTGCGTTTACGAATTAAGGCAAAATACAAGGTGCGTGCCCTTTGATTGTAATAATGTTGTCAACGTTTTGATTGTCTTCTTTCTTGTAAGTGATTGTTATATACAACAATAAGTTTATTTTTTCCAAAGCTGTTTTCTATAAAATGATATCTTTCCTCCACACCAAAAATTGGAATTTTGGTGGGTAGATTGTTGGTAATTGTTTATAATATATATCCTTTCTTTTCTTTAAAATTGGTTACTTGCAATTGGTTATTATCATGAGTCGTACATTGAACTAGAATTTTAGTTACACTCCTATAATTTTATCTGCGTACATATATATATATATATATATATACATGTATATAGTTTTCACAGCGAAACTAAAAGTATAAAATGTTTCAGAGTTTAAATTCATCCTCAACCTTAATGGAATTGGTTCATGATGATTTTGGTGTTTACGGATGTGCTCTTACTAATCTTACTACAACAAGTGAGCCCAAAGATTGGAAAACTACAATAAAAGTAGCTTTCCATGAGGTTTGTTCCTTAATTATTCAACTATTGAAAAGCAAAGATTTTCTTATCTAGCATACGCCATGTAATTGATACAAATATATATATATATATATATATATATACATATATAATGGTCCTTTCTTATCACAAAAGTAATGCGTACTGTTTATATTTATATAGCTACATGCATGCAGATTCGAAGGCTAAAAGAGTTGGGGATCAACTATGGCGAGTTTACTCTTGTTAGGGATGCAATTTTGAAAGATTTTGCATCTGAAATAGCTGTGGTTGATGACGAGTCAGCTTGTGATACCATGGAATTTGTAATGGATAAAGGTGCACTTAAGCAGACTATAATGGAGGAAAGGGAAGCACGCGAAAGTATAGCCGCTATTGCTACCACAATTACACTTGAAGAAGTAATTATAATCCTTAATATATAAATATCTATATATATATATATATATATGGCTCATTATTATTGTCTAATCTATATATGATTATTATTTTCTCTAAAATTTAGATATATATTTTTGGTGGTGGTGGTAGACAAATTCTAATGGCAGAGGACTGCTAGAATTTATTTCGGATTTTGGAAAGCCTAGTGCACCCGTTCCCACAACAATCATGGTGTGTGCTCCAAATAGTCACGAGGTTAATGGAGAACTTGTTAAGTTCACCATAACTCCTAGTGAGATTGAATCCACACTATGAAACAAGGATTGGAAGGGCTCGTTTATGCTGAACCTGAGGTACAATGTTATTTTCTTTTCTTTTGTTATGTTTTCGAGAGAATAATTTGAATGCCTTGAAGTGTTTTTATTATTATTTGACTCACAATTTTATAACTATTATTAGATGATCTATAATTGCAGATTGAGGTACCAACAAATTTAATATCGTCATCCCAATTACAAGAATTATTGTTGGAACGACAACCAACATTCATTCCTTTAATAAGTTCAAAGTCAAATGTGAAGAAATTTCATGATAACGAAACAAACATGACTTATCGTCGTCTTTCAAATGGAATTTCCATCATGTATAAGGTAATATCAATAACCAAACAGCTATATGAATATATATTCAGAGAAGCATGGACGTTTATATAGCCAACCTATGCTTAATTAACTTGAAATTAGTCCCACATATCTCCAATGTTTTCTTTAGTGCATTCATAACGATCCCAAGATTGAATATCATTCACGAATTATACGTTTATATAAGTTAGATATCCAAAAATAAAAGCGGTGAAGGTGGAATACGAGTTACGATAGGGGGTGGAAGAGCACTTGAAAGTTCAGACTTAAAAGGAGCTATTCTAGTGGGTGTTCATACTCTTTATAAGGGATGTTCTGTTGGTCACTTTTCCAGGGAGCAGGTAATATTAATGTAATTGTATTGATATTACATATGTGTATATGTATGTTTAGTTGTGTGATATATATATATATCCGACACCTTTATAAAATGGTATCAATAATTTTTTTACGATGATAATATTATAATCAGTTGATTATAATATACAGTTCTAATTAGTACCATGTATAATATAATTTTACATAAAATTACGTGTAAAGAGAGCATGTCAAAGTTGATATGGATATTCAAGTAAAATTAAAACAAAATATTTTTTTTCAAAAACAAGTTACAACAATATGATCCAATTACGTATCGTGCTTCTCCTTCGAATTTGCAGTCACAAGTAAGAAGCTCATAGAACAATTACATTCACTCCATAAAAATGTAAAAGTTAGCTGCTGAATCTTTTGACATGGGTTTTCTTGCCACAGGTGTTTTTAAAAGATACTGAAGAGAGAATATATGTATGCATTGCTGGATTTGTACGGAATAATTGGGTGGTCACCGTTGATGGAAAACATAGTCTTGAGTCAAAGTCATGCATTAATCAAGAGGAGGATTTGCAAACTAAACTTCGTGATCAACCATTTTTCTTTGACGTCACGATAATCTTTCTGACCGAGATAATAAATGAAAGGTACTTCTGCTTAGAAATATTTCTCACCTAATGAAAATTAAAATATATTGTTAAGAGTTATCCAAATTTGGGTTATAATAATTATATAAAATAATCTTCTTTGCTTGTTAAAACACTGAAAATTATGTGTTAATTTCCACCGATATTTCATACAGGCTCCAACAAAATGTTGTTGGATCTGGTTTGGCATATTCAGTAGAATTAGCTTTACGCTTGTTTCATAAGCTAAATCTTGGATGGTATATGATATCTATGGAACCAACTGCTGATAAGGTAAATATTTTATTTCCTCCTTTATATTTTTTGGTTTTTTTTTTTTTTTAGAACTTCTTTTCTGTTATTTGAGTTTCTTACCACGTACCATTTCCAGGTTCGCAAAGCTGTTGATGTATGCAAGAAAATTCTTAAAAATTTTGGTCGCAGAGAGACTTCTCAAGAGCATTTGGACCGGGTTAGAACTCTTTGAATGTAAACTTTTAGGACATATCTCATTTTACTTATCTAATCCTTCTAAACACAAAATACATATGAGACTCCAATTGTTCGTTTGTTTGGTTTTTTTCTTTTCTTTCTTTCTTTTTTTTTTTTTTTCTTTTTTTTTCTTTTCCCTTCCCGCAGTCCATTGTTTTAGAAAAAATATATATCATAATTTATCACGTAAATCGGTTAAATGATGATTAAGCAATTTGTTATTGCTTTATTTACAAAGCATAACCTTTGTATTTACAACAAACAGCTTAAAAGTTAGCATCCGTCCAAAGGTAAAAATGCTATTTACTTTTCTCTCCCTATTGGCTTCAATTGTTATTTATTATTTAAGGTTTGCAATCACAGATAAGGGGATGTTTGCTGACGGGACATGAAGATGGAACCAAGTCAAATGCCTATTGGCTTCAATGCTTAAGCCACTTGCATGTTGCTTCTGCTCTAAAGAAGGTATGTGTGTGTGTGTAAATATATATATATATATATATATATATGAACTCAACCTCCTATATATTATATATATATATATATTTATATAGGGTTACTTTTAAAAATGGCCTTGAATTGTCTTACATTTGATTTTACACATATGCCCCTTGAACTTTTCTAATGGTATACCAACGGTATTTTTGTCAACCGTCTCTAAAAAATTTAGGAAATTTAACACATTCTAATTATATGACCTTTGTTTATCGATAAAGTTGTAATTAAATTTTTTTTAAAGAAAATTGTACCTCAATGAGAGATATTTTTTAAACAAATAGTACTTTAACAAAAAAATATAGCGTCATAAAACTATTTTGGAAATACAATTTCCCTTCAAAAGGTATTTAATTATAAATTTAGCCTTAACTAAAATTCATATGATCTGAATGTGTTCAATTTCTATTAAGTTTTTTTTTAATGGATTATTGACATAGGACTACTTTTGTAACAATAAAAGAGATTGAAATAGTATAAAGTGTAAAACCAAAATTCATGGATCAATTTGAGATTAGGAGGATAATCCTTATATATATATGTGTGTGTGTGTGTAAACTCAACCACCTATAATTAGACGTATATCATTAGAAGTAATGGGTAGACATAAAAGTAATACCAATTTAACATGGGGTAGGTGGGCAAATGACCTTTTCTTAAAAAGTTTTTAGTTATGGTCAAAGTTTTGTAAATTAACAAAAAGACCCTTAAAAAAAAAAAGTCAAGTAGTGATAGACTAGTCAATCAACCATTATCAATATGTATTTTTTCACTAATTGATTATGATCAATTAATTATTAAATACAATCAATCACTAATCAATGATAATTTTCTTAATTAAAAAATTGACTATTTATTTAAATATAAATATTTAAAAACTTAATTTACTTAAATTTTCCTTTTTAACATCTCATGAACTTTTTCATTGTTGCTTTATATAGGCATATTAAGGATATAACCTTGTATATTTGTTCAGGAGATATCGAGCATCAACGATATTAATGCATCCTTGTATAAAGCTGTCCGTATTGAAGATATAAAATTTGCATATGATCAGCTAAAAATTAGCGATGATTCTATTTATTTATGCATTGGAATAGCAGGGCAGACTGAAATTACTTGGTAAATACATGTAGCACACATTATATTATGTCGTTTAAACCAAATTATTACTGTTTTGGCATTTTGTGTTTTTAATTTTTTACTTTAGCCCTTAAATTGGTTTGTTCTAATTTGCTTTATGTTGACCTAGCATTTTGATGTATGGGAAATCCAAATATGGTTTTTTTAAATTTATTTTTACTTATTTAAATTTACTACTTTGATTTATCTAGTTGTTCATATTGTTAAAATTCTGACCAAACACCAGGCATAAGGAAAAGAAATAAGGAGAAGAGAAAACGTGGGTGCAAATATCTATGACAAAAGTTAAAATAGTAAGAATATTATATATATCAACATTAAGTTAGTAATTATCTATCAAATATATCCTAAAAAAAATTCTATCAAATATAAGAGGTAGGTTATTGTGACAGAATGAAAATTCATGTAAAAATGTTCTTTACTTCTTTATCCCATGTAAATGGATTGGAAACTAGTAGACCGTATATTATAGAAATATTATGTGGATTGATATTTGTCGTAATTAAAAAATTTAACAAAAAAATATCATATGATGATATCATTTATTAATAATCTATTACTTATAGTATATATATTATTAATAAAACCATGAATGTATTTTTATTCATGCTTTTAATAATTATTACTGATAGTTACATTAATATTACGTGACTACTTATAAGATGATTCAATCAACGTCACATTTTTTTTTTGATTATTTTATTTATCTATTCTTCCCGCGCCAGGCCATGCAATACAACTAGCTTAAATTTAAATTAAAAATGTCATCTTTTCTCCCTCCCCTCTTTTCTCTCAGCTCTTTCTATCTCTGTTTCCCTTCTCTGTGTCCTCGCCCTCTCTTTTCCCCGTGCCGCCCAGCAGCCACCGCATTAGACTCCGCCGCTTCCACCGCATCAAACCCCGCAATTTATCTCTTCTCTGTCAGCCCATCTCCTCCGTGCCCTCTCCGATCTGCCCTTGCGCTACCGCTCTACCGTTGCTCTTGATCCTCTGTGCCGATCTTTGCCTTGGTATCGCGATTTCTGGATCTCTCCCACTCTGATGTCGGTACTGGACTCTCCTTTGCTCTCGAGGTCGAAGACGTCCTCTTTGTGGCCTCACTACTGAGATATGGAGATCTTCTCCAACATGCAATATTCGATTCGCATGGCCAGCGTCCGGGGCTGGGGGCCGGAGGTGGCCGGAGTTGGGTCATCGACATCGGGGATGAGTCATCGGCGTCCGTCGTCGGCGGTCAGAAGATCGCCGGCGACAAAGAAGAGTTTAGGTGTGAATGATTATGTGAAATTAGGTGTATGATAAATATCGTATACCATTAATATTTGAACCGTTCGATTAAATCTTAACAGTTCAAAAAAGAACTCTACTAGTAGTGACCCTCAGAGGGTCTCTACCAATCCATACCATGTTATAATACGACATTTTTATAAGATTTTTTACCAATAGTTTTTTTTTTAAATAGCTTTCCCCTTTCAATCACGACATGTTTCCCCTTCCGACAAAGACACGTATCCCTCGGCGATTGCACACCCTTTCCTCCATCTTAGATCTTGGCCACAACCTCCTCCCGTCTCTCTAGATCTCCACGCCCCACCCCTTCCTTACCTTAATTAATCTGCAACGCCATGCTACCACACCTCACTCCACCTTTGAACTCTCCGTCGCGTCATGTTCCTGGCAGATTGTCGATGCCCAACACCCAAGCTCTAGTCTCCCCTGGCCTCAGCTCTACATCGTGACTCCTCCCCATCCCAAATTCCTCATCGCCTCCCTCCCCACGTGAGACCTGCTTCACGATCCTCTTTCCCTGGTAAGAGTTACTGTACTAATTTGACATATCTAAATTGATTATGTTCTTGAGTATTTTAATTTATTTTAAGCTAATTTAATCTAATTTAGCTTAATTTTAGTTCAGATTATTTTATTTCATTTTATTTGTGTATTTATTTTATTTAGGTTAACATTAATTTTAATATAATGTTATTTATTTATCCTCTAAATAATTAATTTCTCATTTGTGTAGATCAATTAGGTGTAAATAGGAAAAATGTGATTTATGGACTCTAATCGGAGGCAAAATGGCTATTAAAATGCTCTTTAACGAATTAAAAATTCAAAGTTCAGTCGGATGCATCAGAGGCCCGCTCGCAGGAGCTTCACACGCGCCTATACTCACGCAACGCACCATTGGATCACCCAGTGGATGGCCCAGATCGCGCGTGGAGGCCACCCCCAGACAGCCTTGCGTCCGTGTTAGCCCACGTCAGTCTCACTCGCTTTCCTTTGCCCAGGCAACGTCCACCACGCGTCCCAAAAAATTTAAGTTATCAAAGTTCAAGTAAAATTTGGTGGACAATGGCGTGGCAATTTGCTAGTCCAATATATACGCACGCGCGCACACACGAGAGGTCTTATTTTTGGTACCGTTTGAGAGGTAGCAATGATGTGGGGGCTTATATGTTATCAGCGGTTGATAAATGTAAACAAAAGAGGAGGTCGTACCAGAAAATCAATTGATTTCAGACATATTTAGCTGTGTAGTCAAAAAGATTTATACATTGTTTACTCAAAATGAGAGTTGAATGGTAAATTTAATCACAAGAAAAAATGCAAGGCATGTATTTTTAAATATATTTGGACATAAGAATGTAGAATTTAATTTACCAAGTAGGCTTTCTCATAACGGATATTTTTCCTCCATCTAGAGGGGAGCCTTGTTCTCGGTCAGAGAATGACTTCTCAATTAGCACTCTTCGCATCTCTACTATCTGGGAAAACAAAACTGTATTTCACAGAGGCAAATCTGAAGTCCTCCCGACTAAATTGGATCAAAATGTTTCAGAAACTATACTCATGCAGCCTTGTTGCTTTTATGGTATTGAGTACATGCCACAATTCATTAATTCAATAAGTAATTTCAAAATCTTAAAAAAACAAAAAAACAAAAACAAAAACACAGAAATTTACTATATTTCCTATTAATTACTCATCCAACCAATTTTTTTTTTTTTTTTTTTTTAAGTATTGTCTTTCAGAAATTATTTCAAATCCCATACCTCAGCCATCCAATACTATTGAAGGAAGTAGCCAGACAAGAAAAGCACAAAGAAGAAAAACAAGCTGCCATATATAAGAATAGCCTTCTGGCCAGAAGAGAGTGCGTTCCCACCAAGCCCAAACTGCTGGTTCTGTGCAAACCCAGCAATCTCCACACTCTTACTCTCAAAGAAGCTCTGTGAAGCCCCACATGTTGGACACCTCCAATCCTCCGGCAACTTCTCAAACGACAATCCTGGAGGTATCGGATAAGATGGGTCCCCCACCGCCTCATCATACTTGTAACCACAAGACCTGCATTCATATATTCCTGTGTTCAACACTGCAAATTTCTCCTCAAGCCTTCTCTTATCAAACTTTTCTTGTTCTTGCTCTTTTTCTTGTTCTTGCTCTGGATTTGGCTCTTTCTCTTGCTGGGGTGGGGGAGAATTGGGCTGGTCCGAGGTGGGTTTGTCTTCTTTGGAGACGTCAATGGAGTTGGTAACGAATTTGTGTGGCTTCTTAAGGGACTTGTGAGTGAGAGAGAGGGAAAAAGATGGGATTTTGGGGAGGAGAGTTGGGCTGCTGAGATGGGTAGTTTTGGATTTCTGGGTCTGGGAAGAGAATGAGGAGGTTGAGATGTGGAAAGAAAAAGTGGGTCTTGTTGCACAAGCCATGGTGAAGTCTTTTTCTTTCCAGTCCTCTAAGCAGCACAGAAGAGAGAGTGAGTGAAGAAGAAGAAGAAGAAGAAGAAGAAGCAGAGAGAAAATGGATTTGCCGGGATTTGATTTGATTTTTTTTTTTTTTTTTGGGTTTATGTTGAGTTGATTGTTTGCATCTGAGTGGAGGAGAAGGGAGAGGGATTCATGAAAGAGAATATGCTTGCCTTGAAAAAGAGAGTAGGATAAGGTGGGGAGACTCTTTTGTTGGATTCGAGTGGATTCCATTCATGGGTTGGGTTTTTGGGCTGGATTCAACTCTTAGATCTTGAACCCATCACCCATTTTACAAAATAAATAAGAGGAATTACAATAAAAATAAGTTATTTTAAAAAATTATTTATGGTAAATTACACGTCTTGAAAATATTTGTAATAAATAACATATATACTGTATAAATAAATTATTTATTATAATATGATATTTATCACTAATGTTTTACTTACAAGAATATTTTTAAAATAATTTTAATTGCGAATATGCTTTCAAGATACATAATTTATCATGAATATATTATTTACCATCATCCAAAAAGTTTTCTGTTATTTATTTTTATTATTAGCGGTTTTTAATCTATTTCCCTCATTCTCCCAATAAATAATGTTTTTTTTCTTACTGATACCAAATTAATAGATAAATTTTGGAAATAGCCACTCAAATAAACATAAACATGCTTATATTTTTCTATCTCTTATTTGAATTCTTGACCCTTTATTCTTATCTAACTTGATTTTAAAAAAAATGAAATTATATAGTTGATACAACAATTCAGAGACATCCTTTTAGGAGTAATTCCGTAGATCACCCAAATTAATTAGTTGGCGGGGCTAAAAAAAAAAAAAAAAAAAGTTCATCGATAAAACATGATAATGAATTATTAGACTTAAAATTTTTTTTTTTTAAGTTGTCAATTTTCTATCCTGTTGCAAATGTCATGGTTTATAATTATGACATATTGGAATGTTCTATCACATATTCTACCATAAAATCGAATAAAAAAAAAATCAACCACAATTTTAGCTAATTTGGAGTATAATTTTACTGAAAATTGATCCAATTTTTAAGTACCAAGGAAGAAATATATATATGTATATATATATATATTTTTGAACTCAAGTTTACATGCAGTTTGACTGAATAAACCTTACAAGAAGATGAGATGGGAATCATGGAATGGGGAGAGGAGAGGAGGGTAAGTCATGGTAAAAGGCAAGTACAATTTACACTAGCGAAAAAAGAACAATGGTTTCAACAATTCTGTCTTTATGTCTGCCACGTCGTTGGTGTGGGGACATCTAGCTCAACGTTAATATTAACCTTTACCTACACCAAATTTACAACCATTTGCTGGCACCTTTCCTATGATCATATTCTGAACACATCAAGACAAAAAATGTTTTAGGACATCCGTCATGTTAAATGTCCTAAAAGAGAGGTGAGCCTTATTTTATGGGATTCGGGTTTTATTAGTGAATTATGGTTAATATTATTGATGTTCCGTAACATTATTCTATCAAGATCGATAATATATATATAACATCAAGTTTTCTCCAGTATTCTTATTCAACTTTCAATCTTACTCGACCAACCAACTTTTACAAACTAAACAGAAAAGAACATCCCCAAGCCCCATTCCCCCAACTCCCATATCCAAAAATAATGATAATAATAATAATAATAATAATGTCATGTAAATTAATGGAAGAGATTAATCAAGTTACGTTGACAAGCAATAGGCCTCAACCTTATCAGGTTTATTGTCTATAATGTCGGGTTGAATAAGATCGCTCTTCGTTTAAGACGTTGCAATCTTATTAAACCCAAACCTGCTAATTTAATTAGTATAGCACGACAAATGAATTAAATCACCCTCCTGATGACCTCAACTTGTCCAAAGCAGCCTTAACCTGAGCCTGCACCAACTTCAGACGCTTCAAGTAAACCTCCAACTCCATAATGTGCTGCTCTCTCCACTTCTCATCATCTTTAACATCATTGTTGATCACCACTTGATCATGACGATCTCCATCTCCAAACTTCATCAATCCAAACGGACAATTCAGAGCCAATCCCATTATCAACGCCGTCGTATCACTACCTTCATCACTGATCTCCAACACCCGTTTGGTGTTTCTCAACCATTCCGATTGGGCCTGCGATCTCGTCCTCTTCGTTACGACGTTGTCATCTACAATTGTTTGATCGCTGTTCCATATTTCATGGGAAATCTCGAACGTGGCCTTGTCGTGGGAGCTCTTGAAGCAGAATTGGTCCAAATTGTCTAAGCTCAAATTGATCTTTTTATAATTACCAACGTTTTGGTTATACTTCCTCCTTAATCTCCTGAGCTTCTCAACGATCTGACTCTTGTTGAATCGCTGCTGTAACTCGGGCTTAACCTCGTTATAGAAAGAAGAGACACAATTTTCCTTCTGTCGTCGACCGCTTTTTGATATTTTTCTCTGTCCTTTTGTGTGCTCCAAGAAGCCATGCAAGAGCTCCAGCTCGTCTTCTTTGGTCCAAACCCTTTTCGATAGAGTCCTAATTTTCACAACCTCGTTGCTGTCGGTGCGACGTCGTTTCGAGGTATAAGAAGAAGGATTCGGGTCATCAACAGCGGCAGCGGCGGCGGCGGCGGAGGCAGAGAGCGGTTGGCAGGGAGACTGCGTGGAGGGTGAAACAGAATCGACGGCGTCATTGCATGAGACGTCGTCGTTTGGTGATTCTGCTTCGTCGTAATCACTGTCGTTGTTGCTATCGTCGTCGTTGTCGTATTCGGAGGAGGAGGAGGAGGAGGAGGAGGGCATGATCCAACTAACAAGTGGCCATGCCATCTCCATTTCTCATACTTTGTCTCCGAGTCCTCTAACGGTGGGTTTGGGGCATGGATGTGATCACAAGTATTTTGAGGAAAAGGTAAATTGGTGATACAGGTGGTTGAGGAGTTAATGGTGAGTGGTGAGGGTGAGGTTGAGATTTTTTTTTTTTTTAATTATTATTATTATGGTTGGACGCCATGGAAAATGAGCAGTGTCATCTCTCCGATAATGACTGCTGTCCTCAGCTCACTTTTAGTCATCGTTATATGTCATCATAAAATGGTTTTTTCTTCTTTTTTTTTTCTTTTTTCTTTTTTCTTTTTTAATTTTTTTTTAAGAAAAGAAAAAAAGAATAGAATAAGGTTATGGTACAGCCAAAGTTTTTTTATTATTTTTTATTATTTTTATAATAACCACTAAATGGGATGTTAAAATGATCTTATCCATGTGATAACAAGCTTAATCAATTTCACAAGTGACTTCATGGTTCTCAATTTCAAAAAAAAAAAATTTTTGATCTTATCCATTGAGCACGTATATCCCAAAATTTGTGGGTATAATGTATACTTGTAGTTGCTACCTAAAAGAAAGGAAAGAATATAGAAAATCGGGGTTCCTTGTTTTGGGGTAATTAAGGACGTGATCTTATCCAACTCTTCAAAAAATTTACCTATTTGTCATACTTTTTTTTTAATAAATACATGAAATAAAGAAATACACGTAATTTATTGATAATTGATTAACCACAAAGTTTTCAAAAAAAAAAAAAAAACTATAACACTGTCACTTACAAAAAATTCTACCCAAGCATTGTTGACTGAAAATTAGACTTGAGTACACTAAGTACACGTGTCACGTTTTTAATGCTTGAAAAAAAGCTTTTTTTTTTTTTATAGCTTTTACTTTTTTTCTTTTTTCTTTTTGTTTTTGTTTTGTGCTCCAAGTACCATTTGGCAATTAAGCCACTCGGGGAAGTTCAGTCGATGAGGAAAGGGAAATTTAGGATTTAGAAATTATAGGTCTTAGATTTGATCATTGACCGACCAAAAAAATTTAGAAATAAATTAATTAATATAAAAGAGGTGCACATAAAATGTATATATATATATATATATATATATATATATAACTTGAAAACTACCCATTAGTCTTCAAGAGCAATTTGAAAAAAAAAAAAAAAATCAAATCAAATCATTTTATAAGGGACCATGAAAGATCATCTAGCATATGACTGAGGTCCTAAGGACAGATTAGACATCACAATGTAAAAAAGTTGATACCTTATAGTGAAAATAAAACTGGCATTGTTGGTTCCAAAAAATAAACATATTTGATATCTTGTTTAAATTTTTTTTTTTTTGATCTTTTTCTTGTATTAAAAACTACTTTTCACTATTTAAATATATTAATTTTTTAATTAACTTAAATTTAAAAGTTCATAACTTTATTATTTTTAAGTTGAAATGAAATAATTTTGTTTTAAATTATATAGAATTTTAAGAGAAACTAAATAAGATCTATATTGATATTTTATCCGATCACATTTTAAGTTTTTACACTTTTTTTTACTCCAAACTGTTTTTTTTTTTCAACCAAGATTTTAAAACTCCAATTCAAATATCTTCAAAACCTCTCCAAACAGAAAATTTTCAATTTAATTAAAATCTAAATTCAAATTTTTACATTTTAGAAATTATTACCATACTCAATTTTCTCTCTCACAAATATACATTTAGATTCGCAAATGTTATTTAAATATAAAAATCTTAAAAAACTAAAATCCAATTTATGATCCCTGATAAATGTGTGAGTTAGCCCACAAAGGTGTAATGTAGACAATCCTCTAGAGTTTACTGGGGTTGACATTTGAATGCTTAATTAAAGCTGAGCTGTTTCTTTACGTTATAATATCTTACGTCATGAATTTCTGTAAGCAAGAAATTGCATTATCAGTTTCAACCTGTACAGTTTATAATCTTGTTAGAACTTCTGTTTTATATATTTATTTACATCAATTTGAGATCTATCATTAACTACCACAACAATTACGTACAAGAGTATATTTTACCAAAATAAAAAATAAAAATTCTAGAATATAATGAGTGCGTCGTGAACTTTATGTGGAGAATGTTTAGATTAGAAACACCATTACTTTGTCTCTAGCTAAAGGACAATTTAAAAAAAAATTCGTACTTCATATTAATATATTGTCAAGTTTAAAGGAGGCCAGGAGTTGGAACTAACATGACCGATAGCTAAAACGCCAATTATCATTACAATAACTGATTTTTAGAGAACACGCGTGGACTTTTTTTTTTTTTTTCTTTCTTGTTTTAAGAAGATTTCTCCTAAAGATTGGCTATCTTAGTAAATATTGTTAATTTCGTCCGAAGAAGTCAATTTGTGTCCATTTGCATTATTAAGCAAGCAAGTTGTTTTTATAATTTTATCATCATATTAACAATTACATATATCGAATGGACCGGTCTCTTATATATTACTAAAATTTGATTTACTTGTAGTAAAAATAATTGGCAGATGACAAACCAAGTAAAGTCAATAGTTTTAAATAATTCCTATTTTGTTTGCAACTGACTTCCCTTCAACAACAACTACAATATATCTCTATGACAAAATTTCCTAATATGTATAAGATCTAATTAACAATTTACTAAAAATTACAATATTTGAAGATAAAAGGATCCCTCTTGCCCATAACGTGTAGAGGGGGATGCATTAACATCAATACAAATTTACTACATAAAAAACAAAACTCTATCATTAGAATAGTTTTCATAAATAGTTTTCTTTTACACTCTAAAATTCTCTGTATGGTTCTATTGTAGGACAAGACAATATGTTATTTTGCTCTTTTAATATAATTAGTTGTTGTGATTACATACATAATCTTAGTTGTTGTGATTACATATATAATCTAACATCAATATTACACCTTATTCCACTTAAAAATGTATAGTTTGAATTCCCATGTCCAACTTAAAAAAATATATATGCATAATTATTTGTTTGAATTATTTTAACATTTAATTTATGAATGTCCATATTAAAAAAAATAAAAAAATACTTCACTCATAAATTTTGATAGATTTTTTTTTTTTGAAGTTAAGAATTGATCAAACTTTCGTTTTAAATATGATTAAATGTAAAATTAAAGTCATGCTATATCTGCAAGCATATTTACGTTAAACTCTTACTTTTATACGTTATCATTTATTTATTTTTTTAATCAAAATTCAGGGAATGCAAGAACAAAACTCTTGTATTTTCGAAGGAATATAGGTATAGATGATACATTATTTACCGAAAAAATAGGTTGAGATGATACATATTAGGATAAATTATACTTTTTTTCATTTGAATTTTAGGTCTTATCACGAAATTTTATCATATTTTTTTCTCTTGAATTTCGGAAAAGTTTGCGAATTTTCTCTCTCAATTGAAATTTTGTCGAAAAAATGCACATAACATTCCTTTGAAATATGAGTTGGAGGTATTAAGTAGAGAATTATGAAATGACGCACATTGACTGCACTCCTAACACCTGTTACCTTTATAAATATGAAATTAAAAAACTACTTATAAGAGAGGGACATGAAAAAAAAAAGACAATCAATACAAAATATTTACTCTTTTAATTTAATTATAAGTTTTTACATTCGATATTCAAACTAACGCTTCTAACGAATGTGATTTATATATTTTTTTTGTCAAATATTTAATTGAAAGGGAAACTTTGCAAAGTTTTCTAAAGTTTGGGGTAAAAATATAACTTGTCCTATACATCACAAATCTATTCCCTTTTCCAAATTATTCACTTTGATGCTTGGAAACACTTTTCCAACCCATGTTTTTTTATCATTTTCCTCCAATTTTACTATTCATTTTTCTAAATATTTTCAAAAAATTCAAACTCTAAAAATTCATAATTTTATCATTTTAAGTCAAATTTAAATGATTTTTTTTCTTTTTAAATTATATAAAATTTAAAAAAAAACGAAATAAGATTCATATTGATAATTTTTTTTTCGAATATGTTTCAAGTTTTTATACCTTTACACTCTAAACTGTTCATTTTTATCAAATACATATTTCCAATCTCTAAAATATTATATCTAAATGTGACTCCAAACAGGCTCTAAAAGAGGTTGTCGTGTTGTAGACGAATAGTAAAAGCGCGTAGGAGAGATGGGCTTACCTTCCGAAGAGTACACCAATAACACCGCTTGAGCCAGTCCAACACGCTAATCCAACCAAACCTCGTGAGCCCCTTCCTCTCGGCCTAACCACCTCTCGCTCTCTTTCTCTCCTCTCTCTCTTCTCTCTCTATCAGCCCCCACCCCACAACCACCAGAACCGCCTCGCCACACCCCCCAATTCTACTACAGTTTTCGCTTTAGCATCCTAAACCCCCCGATACCCATTACCAAATTCTCGCTCCTCCCTCATGGCCTCCCACCAAGACGACGCCGTTTTGCCCGGAGAGGACCTCTCCTCCTCCTCCCAAGAGGAGGACGAGGACGACGTCGTCGACGACGATGAAGACGACGACGAAGAGTTGGAAAACGACGACGATGCCGTCCACTCCGCCTCCCCCTCCACGTTATCCGCCGTCGCCGTCGCCACCTCCGCCGCAGCCAACGCCGTAACAGTCGCCCTGCCGGCGGTGCCCAAAGGCGAGGCGCCGGCAATTCACGCCACCACCATGATCGCCGATCTCTACGGTTCCGATCGCCGCATAAGCGACGCCGTTGTGGCCGCTCAGGCGCCGGAGGAGAAGAAGCCGGCCCTGGACGACTCGCGGAAGCTCTTCCAGAGGCTGTGGACCGACGAGGACGAGATCGAGCTCCTCCAGGGGTTCCTCGACTACACGGCGCAGCGCGGAAAGAGCACGCACCACGGCCAGAACGACACCGCTCTGTTCTACGACCAGATCAAGTCGAAGCTACAGCTCGACTTCAACAAGAACCAGCTCGTCGAGAAGCTCCGGAGGTTGAAGAAGAAGTACCGGAACATCGTCAACAAAATCTCCTCCGGTAAGGAGTTATCGTTCAAGAGCCCTCACGATCAGGCCACCTTCGAGATCTCCCGCAAGATCTGGAGCAACATCGGCCCCATCGCCGCCGAAGACAACGCCATGGAAGACGACGATCCCAACCCTAACAGCAACGTAAATTTCAACAACATCGAGGTGAAAGGGGAGGACGCCGGCGGCGGGGGTTTCTCCGTCGATAAGAAGACGCCTCCGAGGTCACGCAAGCGATCGCGGTCGAAATCCGATCCGAGAACCGACGACAGACGCTGTTTCAGCAGCGACGGTCCGGCGACGATCAAGGACAATTGCAACAACGGCGGCGGAAACAATCAGAGTAACGGCAATGCCCAGGGGTTGATAGAAGATACCGTGAGGAGCTGTTTATCACCGTTATTCAAGGAATTGTTGAGTAACGCCATGGGAGGACCTTTCGCGGCGGCGACAAGGGGATTCGGTAGTCTAGCGATGAATCCGATGCCGCTGAGCTTCGGTGTTCCGCCATTTAATTTGGGAATTGTGGAGGTGGCGACGAGAGGTGGAGGAAGCAGCAGATCCTGGAGTTGGAGGTTTACTCGAAGCGATTGGAGTTGGTGCAGGACCAGATAAAGGAGGCGTTGGACGAATTGAGGTCCAAGGGAGGCTCATGATTTGAAGATTTTGGGCACAAAGAGGTGAAAATTGGCTTGTAGGGTGGTCTAAAATTGGCCTTCTGGTTCTTCTAAAACTTGCTTTGATCACTGATCGAAATCGAAATGGTTGATTGTGTTCAGCTAGATTTGCATTTCGAATTATTTATCATCCTTTGTTTAAATTCATAGAACAACAGAAACAGCTAGCTAGGTTGAATAATGATTTTCCCTGACTACTTTTTTAGTCATTTTATAGAGTTTGTTCAGAGTTCCTAGATTTTGTGTGGACAACAACAGAAAAATTAACCGAAAAAAAATAAATAATACTCCTTATTTTGTGTCCTGCACTTTAGACACCAGAGCTTGTGTTCCATTTTTCCAGCTCCAAAAAAAAAAATTAATAATAATAAATAAATACAAACAAACTTGAAGTATTGGATGCTCTAGAAGATCTGAGATGCTACTAGAGTTTCTGGTGATATTAAAGTGAGCTGTTGGATGTGGCCAGAGTATGATCAGTGTAAAATTACTACTTTCGAATTGGTGTTGTGTTATTTGTGGGGGTAGTTCTCAATATTTACTCGAATATTGATTTGTATTGCGTATTTACCTAACATGTTTTTATTTTATTCTTTGTTGTTGTTTTTGAGGATCTTAGCTGACATAAATAGTTTTTGCCGTTTTATGCCGTCTCTCTTCTCTCGCTCTGTCAATCTGACTGCCTAATTCATATCATTGCAATAGAGTTTGTTCTGTTTTTCAATCGAAAAAAAAATAATAAAGTTTGTTCTGTTCACGTTCACGTTCTTTTAAACGTAGTCAATTTGGGAACGGTTTCAGTTTGTCATTTGACATGACAATACTATTACAACTGTGTCCAAGTATTGATCATAAGAACAAAAAAGATAGAAGATTAAAAAAACCGTGTCCATGTATTTGCACAGATTTGTCTTGTCAAGTTTCGTTATTAGTTTTTTCTTTTTTTTTTAATAATATTTTTTGATAATTAGTTATATGTTTTCCAAATTTCTAAATGACCAAAACTGATTTCCAACATGTAGAAAGGTTACTAACCGCGAAGGCAAATATGGATGATAACCACCCGGGTGTTCGAAGAGTCATTTTAGTGAACATTGCCTTGCGCTTATGCTACCACTGAAAGAACTAATTCTTTCTAAAACCAATGACATGTTGATGAGATAGATTAGTATAAACTTTTAAATATTATGAGGCTGTATGATTGTGACAGGAAATATAGAGTTATTTTGATTAGAGTCGAGTTAAGTTTTGAAATTATACATTTGATTAAAAAAAAGCTATTTGGAGTAAAAAAATATTCAGACTTAAAATATGTTTTTAAAAAAATTAAAATGAATCTTGTTTCATTTATCTAAAACTTCTATGTAATTAAAAAAAAAATCATCAATTTCGATTCGAAATAACAAAATTTATTTATTTTTAATTAATTTTTAAATCAGAGTTAAATATGTAAATAGTAAAAATGAGTTTACTTTTGAAAGAAAGAAAAAACAAAAAGTAAGTAGAATTATTTGATTAGAGTGAACAAATCAAATACAACTTGTATCTTTGAAATTTGGTGAGAGAATAGTGCCAGTCTTTTTTTTTTTTTTTTTTTGATAAATAGTGCCATTAGTCATTTAACGCTTTTTATATTTGAGATCCAAAATAATGCTTCTGTTGATGTCAAAAAAGGATCAAAAGGCGATAGCGTATTTACACGTTCACTTGAGTAACGATGAACCAAAGAGGACTACGTGATGGCCAATCCATCCCATAATAATGTGATATTCCAAGGAAACTGACGTCCAAAATCATCTCTGGCTTTCCTTTTTTTAATAAAGAAAAAGGAAATAAAATTACTAGTCAATAGCCCCTCGTGTGGTTGTTACATGCAACTTGCTATTATATTTAATAATAAAAAAAAAAAAAACAATTAAAACGACTTGTAAAGCTTGCTGACATAACACAAAAGAAATTTTAAACGATTGAAACGAAATAACGGGCCTTGTGTTTTCCCCATTTTCCCAAAACGACCCAAATTCAACTCTAACAACCAAACACTTTACCCAAAAAAAAAAAAAAGACCTCTAACAACCAAATAGTTATTCCACTCCATGTTTTGAGAAGACAACACGTCTGTTTGATTAAAATTTGGAAATGAATTTGTTTTCAATATGAAATAGAAATGACAATTATTCGGAATTGATGTTGAGATCGTTTTTAGAATTATGTTTGAGTGTGTATTTAAAAAGACTAATTAGAGTACAAGGAAATGTAAA
Organism: Ficus hispida; assembly: GCA_025413025.1. Classification (NCBI taxonomy): domain Eukaryota; kingdom Viridiplantae; phylum Streptophyta; class Magnoliopsida; order Rosales; family Moraceae; genus Ficus; species Ficus hispida. The sequence continues at coordinate 19,128,399 of CM046363.1, forward strand.
ATTAATGTTTCGATATATTTATGAAAATATGGATTAAATAAGCCTTAAGAAATGAAAAGAAAAGGGAAAAACAACCTTCAACTGTTTTACTTTCACATTTTTCCTATAAAAGATAAATTTTACTTTTTCTTTTATTTTCGTTTCTGTTTTCAAAGCATTTGATAAATAAACGCAATCTAAAAAAAAAACGTTTTTATTTCCAAAACAACTTGAAAAAAGAAACACCAAACACCAAGCGTTTCTATAATTTGACAGAAGTGATATTCAATGATCAAGCAAATCTGCACTGCATATGCACGGCACTTGGAAATTTACACTTCATTTCAAAGAAGTCAAGCTGGAGAATGATGGTAAATTATGGTAAATTATTGACACATTCGACCCCCATTTTCTTTTTCTTGTAGAGGCTTTTTTTTTTTTTTTTTTTTTTGTGGAAATAAACTGAAAAGACTTTGACGAAGCAGTCTCAATTTTGTAAATTGGCGAGGGGTGAAATGAGAAATTTCAGTACATGGTGAACTTTGCTTTAGTCTTCTCAAACACTTGTTCAGCGATAACAGCACCGGTTCCATCAGCTTTCTTGATCTCCATGTTAGCCTTCTGATAATGTGCAGTGCCTCTTAATGCATCTGCAATGAAGTCATCAAACCCGATCGCAATGGCCGCTTCAGCCTTGGCTCCATAAACCAACCTCTGTTTCAAAAGAGGCAGAGACAATGAAACCATCAGTACATTGGTGTAATAATTAGCTAATTAGAGGCAATGAACTCAAGATTAAGAAGGAAGGTTTGAAACAATACCTTAATTCTGGAAAGATGGATAGCACCAAAGCACATCGGACATGGCTCGCAAGACGCATAGATTTCACAGTCCGAGAGCTCAATTTGATTGAGCTTTTTGCAAGCCTGCAATTCAATCCATCCCAAAATGTCGTATCAACAACAACAGAAGGGATCAAAAGAAGCAACTACAGAGAATTTCCTCAAGAATTTTCAGCAAACATGTAAAAGAAATCTCGAGTAATATCATCTCAGTCAACATGAAATGAAAACTTGAGCAACTAATTCCAAAAGAGATCAGAATCTCATATAAATTTTCATACAACACAAGGTCAAGGAATTGAACAAGAAGCAAAATCCAACAAAATTCTAGGAACAATTTTCTCTTCTTTTCTTTTTTGTTTTCCTAGAAAGTTCAGCAAAATCCAACAAAACTCTAACCTCTCTTATAGCAGTGACCTCTGCATGGGCAGTAGGATCAGTGTTACTCAAAACCATGTTGTGGCAGCTCACTACAACTTCATCATTCCTAACGACAACAGCACCAAATGGGCCTCCATGCCCAGAGTCAACTCCTTTGTAAGCTTCTTCCACCGCTTGAGTCAAGAATTTGTGGTCTCTGTCCTGTACAACTGATTAAACATTCCAAAAAAAAAAAGAAAAAAAACATTATAATTGTGAATTATCAGATCTTTTTTTTTTTCTTTTTTTTTAAATGAATTATATGCTCTGATAACACTATTTTCATAACAAAATGACAGATTTTTGAGGAATGAATTTAGCATTTACCTTCTTGGTGGCCGTGAAATGCAGACGCCATGGAGATGGCACCGTCTTTTGCCTCCACAACTGCGAAAAGTAACAAATCTTATCAAATTTTCTACAATCTAAGGGAAAATTAATAGCCTAGAAACAATTGATTTCAAGGAATTAGAAATTCTTGATCTGACATTTTCAGAAAGCCGCCATACAGTTTCAGATTTGAACTTATCCGAGTAAAGTATTTTGATCAGACAGAAAATCTTCAATCTATTAACAATTCTTTTTACCGATCGATTTAAACATAATTTTCCGCAAGAAACGGACTAGAAAAAAAAAAAAAAAAAAAAAAAAAAAAAACACACGAAAGACAAAAAAAACCGAGACGAAAGTGCCAAAATCGGAAGGCGAAAACAAAATCAACACGCAACAAATCTGACTCAGATTCACAAAGTACTGAAGAGCCGTGGCTTTGAAGATCGTAACATACGGATCTTGGAAAATTCATCGCAGAAACAAACTCGTAAATCGTAATTCGGAAAAAAATAATTAATTTACAAATACTGAAAAAGAAAAAAGAAAAAGAAAATGAACTGACGCTAGAGTTGAAAAACGAAAATTACGGAGAAAAAGAAAATAACTGAAAATAAGAAAATAAAAAAAATGATGAAGAATAGCAGTACCATTGGCGTCCTCCATGATTGGCAATCGAGAAAATGCGAAGAACAGAGGGAAATGAGGTGAGAAAGAAAGAGAGAGAGAGAGAGGGGTGGTTAATAAAGAAAGGGAAAACTGTGAAAGGGAACGAGAAGAGCTGGTCCACGAGATTATACTAATATATTAGTAGATACATATATATTTATAGACGTGTGTTGGGGATTATGTGAAGAGCTAGAAAGGAAGGACAGTGCGAAAATGAGCTTTGAGAGACAGAGACAGACAGAGAGAGAGAAGAGAGAAAGAAATGACGTGTAGAAAGGCGTTTTGCAAATGACAATCTTGTCGTCGATCCACTGCCTCTCTCACTTTTATTTTTTATTTTACTTTTATTTATTTTTTATTTTTTATTTTTTTGCTTGGTAATTTCTTTTTGAGATTTCTATTAGGGTAGTTTTACCTATTTCTTATATTAATTGGTATATTATGTCCATAATTTCACATATATACTTATTAAGTGTAAAGTTCCAATCATTCAATTTAAGGCCATCTCCTGGTTTTTGTCAACCTTATATCTGTTGTAAAAAAGTGTGAAAATAAGTATTATTCTACCTTGTATTTTAATAAATAATGTTATTTCTAATATTATTTTTATTTTTTTATTATTATTGTACTTTAAAACTTGTTAAAGTAAACATTTAATATTTACAGTAATCTCTATTAGAGCATCCTTTGCTCGTCATTAGCCAGGAAGGCTTCCAAGGGCTTGTTCTGGTTGCAAGGTTATTATATACTATCTCGAACTAAAATTTACGAGTTTATATCAGGGCCTCTTCTTGTTATTACCTTAGGCAAATTTAACATTTAATAAATTTGACATTAAATATAGCACTTTATTATAGAGTATGTTTTTTTTTTTTTTATCAAAATATCAAAATTTACTATTGACATAACCATTAATATTGTATTAGAGATACTCTAATTTCCAATATATACACACATTATCTACATGTTTATCTTGCATATATAGCCTTTTTTTTTTTAATATATATCTATATCTATATATCTATATTATTATCTATCTATAACTGTATTATAAAAAAGAGTTATCCTTTTGATACTATTCAAAAATTTGGTATCTCTCTGTGTTGTCTTTTTGTGCACATTTTTTCTTTTTTTCTTTTTTTCTTTTTTTCTTTTTTTTTTGTTGACGTTGTTTACTTCCTTCTCTGTTTTATTTTTAATTTTTATTTTTTTTTCCAAAAACTTTTACATATTTATAGTTGGATTATTTTAAATATTTTTTTTTTTTTTTTTTTTTTCAATTTCTCTTTATGTAAAATAACTTTTTTTTTTCATACATGTCTCAACAATTTTTTTTTCTCACAATTCTTCAAATTGTTATGTTCCTTTTAATCACTTGTTGCTTAATTGTATTAAACTCTTTAGGAGACAATAAATAAATAGGTAAATTGTGTATTTAGTCCCTAAACTTTTAATTTTGTGTAACTTTAATCCCTGAGCTTTTTTTCGTAGCTGGAATGCCCCTATACTTTTAAAATGTTACTACAACAGTCCTTCCCGTTAATTTTTGGAAGAAATCTGTTAGTAATTTGATTAAAAAGTGGTGCTAACTACGGATTCCATCCAAAAATTAACATAAATGACTACTATAGTAATATTTTTAATAATTTATGATCATTCCAGTTACAAAAATAAGAATAGAGAATGCCTCTAAATTATTAAAATGTTACTCCAATAGTCATTGCTATTAATTTTTAGATGGAATCAGTTAATAGTTTGGTCAAAAAGTGATGTTGACTAATGGATTCCATCTAAAAATTAACATAAAAGACTATTAGAGTAACATTTTAATAGTTTATGAGCATTCCAGCTATAAAAAAAGGTTAAGGGATCAAAGTTGTTTAAAGTTAAAAGTTCAGGAACCGATCGAGCAATTTAACCTAAATAAATTAATAAAAGATACTAATTTCTTCATAAATTTAACATCTCTTAATTCTTTTATTAAAAAAATTAATATTTTTATTTTTTATATTTTAAAAAAATGATATATATTTTTTAAATCAACACATTAAATCCCTAAAACTATAGTGTGTGTGTGTGAAGCTGTATATCTGTGAAAGTGACTCTATTTGAGCAGCTCTGAATCTGATGCCATGTGATGCTACTCTGAAGTTAATATAATGATCCGGGGAAAAAAGTAATGATAATAAAAAAAACAAAGAGAAAATTACCTAATTAATCACTTTTTTTTTTCATCTATTGATCAACATGACATAAATTATTCATTCTTGATTAATGTGATACAAATTTTTACTAAATTTAGTTTAATTTTGTATTATATTGATATAATATTAAGTTTTCGTGTCATATTTATATATGATCTCTAAATTTATATTATTCAGGTACTTTCCCAAATAAAAAAATTTGATGCTCGTTTTTTACATTTAATAAAATGAATTCTATTCGGAAAATTGCAATTGATTCTTGTGGAAAATTCTTTGCGTTCATTTAGCTTCAAAACAGAATTAATTGTCAAAAAAAATAATTCGATTATGGTATTGAAAGTTTATTTTCCTCTTGCAAAGTCTTGTTTATGAATAAAAGTTGGGATTAGAGGAAGATAACCCTTTTTTTTTTTAGTTTTTAAACAAATAACCAAAAATTAAATAGACTTTTTTTCTTAAAATTGTCAATCAATTTTTAACATATAATCAATCACTAATTAACTACATAATATAGTTAATTTGATTCAATGATTTATTATAGTAAATTACTGATTAATTGACTATAAATTTTCATTTTTTATAATCAATCACTAGTTAACTATAATCGATTAGTGATTGATAGTAATACAATATCTAAATCCAAATCCATCAACCCAAACCCTCAAACTCTTTATCTTTCCCCTCCAACCCAACCCATTGCAGACATGGCCGTTGCCAGAGAAGACGAGGAGCTCAGATGTCGACAACTACGATTTCACCGGATAAGACCATGAGATCACGAAGTTTCATGGGGAAGAGAGAGATTGATTGATCAAAAAATGGTCATTAAGCCTTCTAACTAAATAAATAAATTAAAAAAAAAAGATTGAACTATCTATTAAATTGGATATTTAAAAAGTAACATCAACCTTAATTTCTCATAAAAGTTTTTTAGAAAGGAAAATATGAAAAATTCCTCATTGGGAAGATATTGGAATTTTTTATTTTTATTTTTATTTATTTTTTCCTAGAAGGAAGATATTGGAATTGTCCCATTGTTTTCTCCTACTGATTCTTTAAAAAAGCAATCCACATTTTTCTATTTGTGCTCCCCTGATAAAGTGACGATGTGATGATGTGGTTTTTGTTTTCTTTTCTTTTAAGTACTATTTTCTTATTTAAACCAAGATTAGCAATAATATTAATAACAATTATACAAGTATTTCCTGTTAAAGATTTAATAGGCATTTACACAGTGAGGATTAAATATATGAAACTCGCATATGAACATTTGGCATGGCCCATGACATGATTGATCATCCTTTATTATTCCCTTTTTTCTTTTTTTTTTTAAATTCCACTCGTTTTCCATAATGTCTTTACTCCCTATTATTTAATTTTTTGGGACCATATTATGAATACAAAACAAGCAGTCTGCATCTGGTCCTTTAAAGGACTTAATGATTATTAAAATGGTCTACTTAACAATTCCCCATCTTGCTTGCAGATAAATTAAAAATTTGAGATTCTGTACTTCAATATATCGTTACCTTTTGTCATAATCATTAAGTTTTGAAATTCGTAATAATAAAGTTTTCCTATTTAAATAATTTAAAAATGACAAATTGTAATAATTAGAAAAAAAAAAAAAAATTGGAATACCATACAGATTTGCCACTTGAAAACGAAACATGATAGGTTATTTTTCTCATATCCTAATAATAGAATTAGCCAACCTAAAGCAAATTCTTCCGGTCAGTGTATTTTTTAGGAGGCTCTGTGGCGTACAAAGTACCCATATTTTGCACAAGTTTCATATCTCTACACCATTTCTGATTGCTTATTTATGACAACGTACAAATACCATTGACAAAGTGTAACATTTTTAGATTAGCGAGTGAAATGTTGTAACATATATATATTTATGTGTGTGTGCGCGCGCGCGTGTGTGAATATATATATATATATATATATATATATTTTCGCCTAATAGAAAGTGGGAAGAAACTTCGTTTATCTTCTTAATGGTAGGGTAGGCGCACACCGACATGTTCTTTCGAGGGATGAGCTTCAAATATGAAAATCCTCCAAGACACGTTCAAAACACCCTCCGAGAATTCGTGGGAATCCTATGACTAACGCAAAGCTAATTTTCAAGAAAAGAGCTTTGTTTCTTATCACGTGACTTCTTGTCAAGGACTTACTGGTCAAATAAAAAAAAGGCAAGCAAATTGGGAAAGTTGAGCTCCACAGGCCATTGACAACAGAGTTTTTTTTTTTTTTTTTTAAATGATATTATGACACACATTCACATGACCGTATTTGAAAACACACAAGGGAAACCAGGAGGTTTGAACCTCTTCCTTATCCTCATAAAAATCTAACAAATGAACCCTCAACCACTCCGTTCACTCCTTCGGAGGCAGAAAAACCAACCATATGGTGGATCTCACAGAAATGTTGACAAAAATATGGACCCCGAAAAACAATTCTTCTCTGTTATACTTTTAAAAAAGTCGTTTGCTTTAGCACTAACATTATGTATTATAATGTCAAATAACATAATGATTCTTCGGAGATGGTCTACGATATCGCGCATAAAGTGAAAAAATGAAGAATGTGGCGAGCGCGTAAAACCGGGCAAACTTCAAATTATATTGTCAACAGTAGTTTTCTAAAATCATAGCATAATAAAGGAAAAATATTTGAAATATCACTTGCTGCTAAAGGTTTCAAAATTGTTCTTGAGTACTCAAAATCTCATAAAATAACTAAACATTAATTAAATGAGACCGACATCCACACTGATACCATGTAATTTCAAAATAACCTACTGTGAAAACAAGGCTATTAAAACGAACCCATTGCTGCATTATGGGCTTCAACACCAGCGAAAAATTCTCTAGTCTCACTTCTTCTTGGCAGCATCCGAAGCCTTGGTCTGGACCAAAAAGTTTATAGGGAGGAAAATTAGTGAGCATCACAAGCAATGCACGACTTTTTTACATTGACATCTCAAGCTTAGCATAAAAGGAATGCAATTTGCCTTTACCTTCTTTATTCCACGAATCTTCTTGGCTCTGTTCTTTCTTTCCTTCAACTGCTTCCTTGACTTTTCTACCTTAGTGTCAAGTCCGTTCTGCCATTGCACGACGAATTTACAATTAGGAACAATGAAATAACAGAATCAAGAAAACCGTCAAAGACTGATAACAGACATGGCAAAATTGGAAGACATGTAATTAAATTATCAAAAAGAGAAGGAAATAGAAGAGAAGGGGGTGAAGATAAAACCGACCGTATGACTGTTCACAAAATCAGTGATTCATGATGATCTAGGCCTTTAACTTTACTCGTCCAAGACACCATGCATTAATTTTTCATTCAGTTGTTTTAAGAAATAAAATCGTACATGTGGACCGGGGTAAATTATATGCTGGTGCATAATTCAAAATATTATCCAAGAGGGAAAAGCAGTTCAATCCAAAACAGTCATAGAACAAGTTACTACTTAATCGGACCGATGAAACTATATCAATTCCCTTCCTGTTCACGAAATGACACGTGTCCCTAAATTTTCTGTGCATTTGAATTCATGTTATTCACAAGAAAGAAGAAAAAAACAGCACAGTTATTCAAGTTGCTCATAACATGAAGAAAACCAAGTGAAGAAACTTATAGATACCAAAATCTACTCATGTAATTCTAAAATTCACGAAAAACAAGGCATTCCACACACTACTAGATCTACATGAACATTAAGAAATCATTTAAAAAAGAAATACAAGACATCAACAATAAAAACATCATGCATAACTGCCACAGGAATTTACGGCACTCTACCCTGTAATCTAGAGACATGAATATGTTTGATACTTAGAACACCGACAATCCAAACAAAGAGAACATGAAACGAGTAAAAATTATATTAATAAACAGACTTGTACCTTCTAAGAGTACTTTAAAAAATCACTGAATTTATGTTAAGAGTAAAGGTAGCACAATTAGGTTGACAAGTACATAATAATACGAAAAAATTTTCAACTTACCCTGATGAGCCTGTACTTGGGCTCGTATTTCTTCGCGTTCTCAACAGTATCATAAATCAACCCGAAGCCAGTAGATTTCCCACCACCAAAGTGAGTCCGGAACTTGAAAACAAAGATTGAATTGGGGTCCTTGACATCATACATTCTTTGGAGCTTCTCCTTCAGCTCAGCCTTAAATTTAAAGAAAGCACAAACATAAAATCAATTTAGTTACTCAATAATAATCAAAACACAAAGTAAGAGACATACATTATGAGTTTCTCGTATCCTAATTTGAAGAAAGAAAAACCTTAGAAACATTGGGTCTTCCCGGATGAAGAACATCAATGACCTGCAATTAGCAAAGAAAGAGATGTCTTTATTGATGAACATACTAATCAAGCTTAAGTTCACATAAAAATAAAGCAGACAACAAAATATCAAAAATCACTTGTTAACGAATATGACGCCAAAAACTCATTGTATGATTTCAAATTAATGCTACATATATACACACACATGTGTATATATATATATATATATATATATATATCAAAGTAAGGGGGGAAAAGGGAAAAATTTAGCACATTTCGGTAGCTGAGACACCATCGAAGCCAAAATATCAACTTCTTAGAGAAACAAAACTACAAAAAAACCTAGATTTAACGTTTTCTTTCTCCTTTTCAAATCCATATTAAATCAATCTAGATCTGAGCACTATTTTCGATAACTGTCCGGGAAAACAAACAACATAATCCAAACTTCAGAAAAGAAATCATGCCTCAAGAAAATACAAGAAAACAGACAGAATCCAAAGTCGAAACCTTAATACCAAGAGACCTAAATTAAATTTTAAAAAAAAAAGGACAACTTTTTCCTTCAAAAGAATGTTTAATGTTTGGTTGCCGAGAAAACGAAAGAAAGTGAAGGAAAATGAGAATGGGAAACTCACGAATTGCTTTCTGGAAAGAAGCCTGTTGGTCATGAACTTTCTGGTACGAATGGTAACTGCCTTGTCCGCCATGGTTCGTGGAGATCGGCAAAGCCTCGCAAGAGCACGATGAAGCACAGAGGAGAGGAGAGAGGCGCGACCGACTATGGCAGCTCAGGCAGAAAAGACCTGAGCAAAAGAAAACCCTAGCCTTTTATATAGCGTTAGGGTTTACAAAAGATCATGCCCTAGAGTCCGAGACGAGGCCTGGCTCTCTCTTTGATATCTTTTGGGCCTTTAGATGACTATAGGCCCATTTTCACTTTTGGGCTCGTTTGGGATTTCCGAACTTTAAAAGAAGCCCAAAAAAACTTGACCTCTTTGGTTGAATTAGGAGCGAGAAATCGTAATAAATAATATTTTTACAAGTAAAATCATTATAATTATCACGTTATTTGGTTGCATAAAGCGTGAAAATCACTGGGATATTTATTATCTAATTTTGTTAATTGGATTGGTATGCATCTTAATTTCTCTTTTTTTTGTTAAATCAATTTTAATCTCTCTTTTGTCATCATGTCATTAGTTTTTTTTTTTTTTTTTGTTTTTGTTTCTGGCTCAAAAAAGCACGTCATATGTATAATCTTCTGGGAAAAAAAATGTCCACTTTGGTACGTCTTTGTTCATTAATGTGGTTAAAGACCATGTCGACAGTTAATTCGGTTTTGTACGTTAGTTAAGATGAAAAAGCAATTGGGTTTGAAACTCTCAGAAATTCGAGGCCTTTTGTCATCAACACCATGTTTGGTACGTTGCTTTAAGTGGGCGACACACTAGAAGCTATACTAATTTGTCTGCACACAATGCAACTTCGAACTGTCTGCACACAAAGATTGTCAAATTTTTTTTAGATCCATGGCCTATAAATATGTACAAAAATTTCTCTATACAAAAAAATTCACTTGTATCACAACTCTTCCCTTGCAAAACAGAATATTCACCTCATTTCAGCTTTCTTTTTGCTAAATATTGAAAGAAACACAAATCCGGGGAAAATTTTTTGCGATCCGCAATCCAGTTAAACATATATCCAGCGATCAAAGTCTCAATAGAATTCCAGTGCACCTCGGATGGTGATCGGTGGGTTGATTTGGATACGGGTAGCTTTTCCATCTGCAAGCAATTCTGGTAATCTGTTGGCATGCTTGGGTCCAAGACCCTCTGCAGTCCATATGGTAACATGAGGCCACTCATTTTTTGAGACTACTCGTTCACCATCAACAGACCCAAGTTCGGCTTCAAATGCAGCCATTTTGTCGGTGAAAAGCAATGCAGTTAATTCCACTGGGACTTCTTTATGAAGGAAGACGCCGTAGCTAGCAATGGTAGCTACTCCATGAGTTCTCTTGTGTGCTAGAGTAACATGAGCCTTTGTGAGGTTCTTTATATGCTCGTCTGCAAGGACTCCTACTGCCTCAGGGTTCCTCCTCACCAACTGCTTGGAATAAATAAGAAATAAATAAACGGAATGGAATAGCTCAATGCAACAGAAGAAGATATTCATTTTGATTCATGACAATTTACCATTTGCATTTAAGCACATGAAAAATAGCAAATTTGATTGAAACATAAGAAATTTTAAGACATCGGAATTTCGATTTAAGATTAATAAAGGGAAAAAGAAACATGATTTGTCATTGGACTAGATTTAGTAAACTAGAGTACCACTCGTAAGAGGGGGGTTTCACTTACATCGTGAAGATAACTTTTGATTTCTGTAACGGGCAGATTGACAGCCGCAAAAACAAAGGTTCCAAACGTCCTCTTACCAGTATCTGGTGTTTTGTATTCACCTTTGGCTATCTTTCTCAGTTGTTCCAATACTTCCTTAACAGCAAACTCAAAAGGAACCTACGACATAAATATGAATACAGTTCAATTAGATATTTAAGAAATCAGTAACTCCATCATGAAACTTTCCAGAGACGATCATCACTATTCTTAGTCAATCCACCATACAAAAGTTATCAACAACATATTATTTATTTAAAACAACAAAATCAATATAAGGCTGGACGTGGAATTAGAAACTATAATCATGAAGGAAAGTTAATATTGACCTGAATAGAATTAAGATATTCAGCATTGGCCAATAGAACCTCCCGCAATTGTCTCTCCCATTTAGCCCATTCTCTTGTATAGGTACCCTTTGTAGACTCCAATCTAGACATGGTTTATCAAAAAAAAAAATAAATATATATACATATCTATATCACATTTTCCAACCAAATAGGCGACGACAACGAAAGAGGCAACAGCTAACAGTTGTGGGCAGGACACACAAAACTATTATGCTCGTATGAAAAGTGAACCAGGTAAAAATGCAGTTTTCTTGCATATACGTCAAACAAAGTGGAAGTCAAAAAGACTGGTACTTCACATTTTTATTTGTATCGACAAACGAGATTTCGTGCTTTGAGACTATAACCCAAATAAAGCAAACAACAAAAATAAGAGCATTCGATATGTTAATGACGACGTAATTGTACCTCCCATGTCTATTCCTGTGAAGGTCGTATAGATTTATTCCTTCCTCAAGGACAGACCTCACAGGATCAGGTAGGGGACTCCTGCATGCACAAAATGACGAATCAATATACTGCTGTACTAGTGTGGCATGGGGAATTTGGCGGGACTTGAGTAGGAATTTTGGTGTTTCTTTCTTGTATTCAGAATCCTTGCCTTTTTCTCCCCACTAACTCTCTGTTCCTTCCATATTGCAGAATACAAAACTATGCTATATCCTATATGCTAATACAATGATTTGTCTCATCATATTTTTGTCAACAAAAATCTGCCAAAAGGACACATCTTTGGAACCATAGACATTGGAGATAACCCTTTTTTTTTCACAAAGTAAAGAAATACCTATCAGATTTCAGCAGCGGCATCTTAATGAGGGAGCCAAATCTCTCAATTAATTCATTATCAAACTCCTTTCGAGTCTAGAAAAGGTCAAAATAATTAGTTTAGAACACACATTAACCAAAGTACATGATCATCGACAAAGTTGACATATGAGGGAGAGAATAAATAAAGAGCGAGAGAGAAGAAGATGAAGATGAACACTAACATACCTTGCCCTCATAAAGGTGATAAAACATAAGCAGCACATAACCAGCATTTGGAGATGTCTTGTCAAGATTTCCCTAAGAAACAAAAAACATATAAGAAATTTAGGACTATAAGTAGAATGAATACAAGCATTAAAATAACTAAAGGAACGACAACTACATACTGGATGATTAACTCGTTGAAGAACTCGATACATAAAAACAGCTAATGCGTCAAGAGAGAATGGATTTGAATCAGTTCCTGCCCAGTTAAGAACAAAATGGCAAACCTCTAAACAAAAGGCAAGTAGTAACGAAAAGAACATGACAAGAGACGTATTAAACCTCATTTGCCAACTAAATCAAGGAACGTCAAGATTTGATGGTCAAATGAAAATAGGTTGCTCAAAATAGAACAAGGAAGTGCTTGAAGACATTCGCATTTTTCCAGACAAAGGGGCAATATGGATTAAATTATAGCCAATCTGACAAGCGGTGGATATCACACACAGCACTTGATAGTATTAAAAAGAGGATGGAAATCGAAAAGCAACATTTAGGCGTTAAAGTGCGCCTCAAAAGCATATTTTAAACAAGGCGTATACAGGTACGGGTAACTACTAACAGCAGATAAAACCCATAAAAGTTCAAGAAATAGCAAAGAACCTTCAGAATCAGGTACAACTGGAACTGCAGATGCCCTGGTGCTGTAACACATGTTTTCAATCTGAAAAATTATGCAAGTAATGAAAGGCCGTGATGAAGCTATTCTGAAAATATGTCCCCAATGAAGGTTAAAAAAAAAAAAAGTTCTCATATCTGTTTCATTGAAGCTTTTGCCTTGTGCACAGCATTTACGACAAAAAATTATATCTACTACCCTTTTCTTTGAGGGGTTGCCACTTTCAGGTTTTTGATTCCAATGCCACCCACATAAGGTGTCAACAGAATTAATTCTTTATGGTGAATATATTATTAATGTTAATTGCAAAAAATTATAGAATTCTTGGTTTTTCCCTCAGCCAAACAAGGCAAGGTTTCTAAGACAAGTGTAAGTTTTGGCATCATTCATGGATTAGAATATAAGCAACCATGAGTGTTAATGCATTGTGCAAAATTGCCCTTTGTTTTCTAGACAGAGGATTCACCTGTCTCCACACTTCTTCATTTGGCGCGTTCTTGTCTGCAAGCATTATTGAGTATGGTTTTTTCCTGCGTTCATCAGCGACCCTCTGCCAATATTTTCCTAGAGATTTGCAAAATAAAAATTATAAACTTATTAACTAAGCATAAACAAATTATGACTTACCAACTAAATATGCATCATGATGTCAGGAAACCAATCTATAGCATTGTGACAGAGATACTAGTTGTGACATTGTTTATGATTGGACTGATTCATTCTGAACAGCTTCCAATATTATTGTCACTATATCTCATGATTCATGACACTTCACAAAGTTATTACATAGTCAGAATTATGTTAACTAACCTTGCCAACAAATAGATAACTAGTAGATAACCTTGCTAACTTATAGATGACTTCGGTGTTAATAAATATCCATATACATCTATAATATACAGTTTACAGCATTTTATGAAAAAACATATACCTTTGATTAGGTCACCCATCAGACTTTCAACTGGCCGTTCATCACCAAGTCCTCCTGGGGCATTTAGTAGTTCCTTGCAAAGGGCAGACTTGGCACACCCAGGTATACCTCAAAACAACAACTCAAAGTTAAGTTCCAGGAGCGGAAGCTATGTTATGGTCATTGAAGATGAAGCAAAAGGAGGGAGACGAATATCCACAGGAAAAATTTGACAGTACCAAAGACAGATCATTTTCACTAGGTGTACTGAAAGACAATTTTAAAGAAATTCCAGAAAAACAGGATATAATGCACAACAATGCCAGAAATTGGTTTCACAAAGAATTGTAAGACTTGGATCATATTAAGAGCAAGCAAAGTTTTGGCCAAAAAAAGGGAAGGAAAAGAAACTTCCAGCATAATGTAGAAGTGCAGCAATGTTACTCTGAATTCTGTCGAACGGTATACATAGATGCATTAATTTCTAATGAACAGTGTTCCCAAAAAAAAGAGAGAGAGAGAGAAGAAAAATCTCTAAAGAATAGAGAAGAATAACATTGCCAAAAGCAAAACAAATTCATCCTTCATAGCACAATAAAATTTAAGAATTAGAGTTCTTCCTAAATTTTCACATGAAGTATAAATGAGGAATGGAGAACATTAAAAACAGCAATTTAAAAATTTCACGTGCAAAATGTTTATGCACGTAAGTGGATTTTTTATATCACCCCCCTTGCTATGGTGCAGATAGGCTCCCTAATATTGGAAGAACCGAAGAAAAATAAAGCTCCGCCACAAATTACACTCTAATCTATAATTACTATACCTACCATACCTGGAAAGAATACAATCAAACCCTCATCTCTTGGAACAGAGTCCTTGACATAGGGACCAGGGCTCGACGGAGCTACCTCCCACTCTCTCTCAAGATCACCTTCTTCATCCCTACCACCCTCAATAATAGCCAAGAAATCTTCAGCCCTTACAAAGCTACCAGCAGATCCTATCAGAACCTGGTTCTGCGGACTTCGCTTGGCATATTGTTCAAGGAAAGGCTCAGCCTCGCTAAGGTATGTTGATGATGACAGCTGTTTGTTTCCGTACTTCCTTCGTATATAAACAGCCCTGAAAGTATAGAGAATAGTGTAAGCATCTAAATGAAAATATAACAAAATCCAAGCAGTAAAAAGAATGAGAAACTTATACACATTAAGTCTCGTGTTACCATTCATCAAGCATGTTACGGAGTTCCCTCTGCTTTCCTGCTGAGGTACCCCATGTCTTCATTTGCCTATAATAATGCAAAAAGAGGAAAAAACAAAAATCAAATAGCTTATCAAGCAATCTTCAATTCGCCAAGCGTAGTAGGATTACATTCTTCAAGGATTCTGGGAGCCCTAGAATAGTAATTAAACCACAGTTTCCGAAAGACCAAAATTTTAGTTCCAGTGGGCTGGACAGCTAGAACATAGAATAAAGAGGATTATTTTGCTAAAATATGGCCACTCTGGTACTAGGACTTTCATTTAAAGGTAAATTAACATCTTTAATTTGAAACATGCAGATATGGATAAACTGCATCGTAAAATTACCGGTAATATGTTGATGAAACCTAAAATCTTGTTTAGTGGCTTTACGTGCTTACCTTAAGTAATAGGCTTTGTAAGCAGCTGGACCTTCTTTAAAGAGAATTGGCAAGCCATTGCGAATTAAGAAGGTCCGCAACTGCAAAAAAGATAAGCATGATAAGCACATTCAGTTTAGAAGTTTGTGGATCTGTAAAGATTCCAACATTGGGGAAGAATACAAGTAAACTAAGAACGATAGGTCTACAGAGGAAAAAATAAATTAAGAATGGGCATAAAGTGAATGAATCATATTGCCAAGTACAAGCATGTAAATATACTTCCTTACAATTAATAGAGTGCAATATATCCAAAATTTCAGCTGATACGTATAGTTCATAACAGATTTTATTATAGACACAAATTATAGTTTGCCCCAATCATATTCTAAAACTAAAAAGAGAATTTTGACTGTTTCGTGAATGCCCAAATTCACATTTACCTTGTACGTAAGAAATTTCAATTTTATCATTAAGTTTGCGTCCTCATCAGCTAATCCATCCTTTCCTGATGCAGCACTGCTACCACCATCTATACCGCTGGTTCTGTTTTTTCCAAGTTCAGCAGCTTTCTCCTTATTTGCCTTGAATAAGTTGATATCAATGAAAAAACCTGATAAAAATGGAAGACATTGAAATGCAATCAAGAGATCATAAGTGTAAAGCGAGGATGTCTTCTGATGCAAGCGCTTTAACATACTCCATGCATAAATGCATGCATCAGTCAATAACTAAGACTCTTGCTCATCGAAGAAAAGACTAGCATTATATTCGCTCGGCATCTCTAATATATAGTAATATTGATCCCTAATTCTGCATATGCCATGACCATCTTTCAATAATAACTTACACAACATGTTTCTCCAGGAAAAATTTCTGAACTATAAGGTAATGAGTTACATGAAGACTAAGAAAGTTAAGTACATAATAGTAATCCTCACCTCGGTATAAGGGCCACAATTGTGGTTTGTGCCTGAAAGGTACTGAAACTTTAGATAGGAATACTTGGAACGTGCATAATAAATATTAGGAATAAACAATTTAAACCGAGTCTTTTATTGGAGTCAAGAACTCTAAAGTCAAACAGGTAGTGTAAATTCAAATACCTCAGCTCTTTCTGGTACCGTCGAAAGGCAGAATCACTATGAACGTGAATGACCATCTTATAGAAAAGGTCATCACTTGATACAGAACCAACTTTGTGTAAATTATGGTAACATTTAAAGGAAGCTGGTAAATTTCTCTCTCTCATCAATCGAATCATTTCCTAGTTCAAGCAAAATTTATGTCACCACTATAAGAGCAAAACGCACAAATCAAAGGAAAAAGAGCACTTGAGTAATTGAACAGTTGGACAAAGAAGCCCATAACTTGGCAACTAAGTAAGCAATAATGAACTGTAAATGACTTGCACAATGATTTGCAAGATACTCAGGGCATGTTTGTGGGGACATTTAGAGATGGTATTTTGAAGGTTGGGTTGGAAATGTGTGTTTAGGGGGGGAAACTTTTTAAAAGTTTTGTGATATAAAAAATAATGCCAAAATTTGAAATGTGTTTAAAAAAAATACAAAATGGATACTATTTTGTTCATCTCGTCGTTACGAGCATTTTGACATAAAAATCATCTCATTTCGATTTGAAATGAGAAAGTTATGGACTTTTAAAGTTTGAGTTTTTTGAAAATGGAATAGAGAGAATTTAACATAGAGTTAAGATTTTGAAATCCATATGGTATTTTACCATCTGGACATCTGGCTCCAAACGGGCCCTCAGTTAAGGCAATATTTGAAAGCAACCACAAGCATTGTGGGGGGGTATTGCAGGGAAGAAGAAAAGAAGAAAAAAGAAGAGGAAATCCAGCCAAAGCATAACAAATCTGACATTTACTGCAGAATATGCAGAATGAAACAGATAAACGGGCCAAGAGACAAGAAGTACTCAAATCATTACAATAAAATTGGTTGAATCTCAACATTCTCCGAAACCATTAGAGATGGCTTGCATTCTAACCTGCAATTTGGTGGTTGAGAAATCAGCAGGATGACATTGTAAGAATTTTGTAAGAACAGATTTGTCGGGTTTTCTTGATTGGGTATCACCAGCTTCATTCCCAAGCCAATCTGAATGGTCAGGGCAAAAGGAGTTGCCAATGTTCTGAAGCAGTGCCTTTATTTGCTGCAGAATGATTGGATATGCATTCCTTATAACCTTAAATTAACAAAAGCAATATGAAAAACTGCCACTTAATATATTAGTGGGATAATCAAATCTATACCTGCTTTTCATCAGACCGATTTGCAGCACAAATATCCCTTAGGCTTGGTCCCAAATCAAGGCTAGCTAAAAATAAACAAACATTAGGTATAACTTTGGATTATTAGAAATTTAGAACGTAAATGTCAAATTTTATTAGCATATCCAGGGGGGGGAAAGCCACCTCACGTCAACAAGGAGGTGCAGAGAAGCAAATTAAACTCATATGATGTGTGCTAAAAGGGTCTTTGTTGACTTGATCAAAACCTTAATTTATTCACGAGGGGGCTCATAATCTATACATACACTCAACTAATCAGAAATCATGCACTGAAAAAAAGAAGATATGTACGTGCATTGGGGGAAGAGATCACCCCGAATTTACATATGAAGGTGCAAACAAACTAAACTTGCATACCAATGCTAAAAAGTATCTAAATGGACTATTATACTATCAAATTACTAAGGAGATGGCGAAAAATTTAAAACATTTAATAACTATTCAGAGCTCATAGCAAGAATGCAGTACATTCATGAACAGAATTAGAGACTTCTAGATTGACGCAACCAAACAAAAGAAAATGTAAAAACATGAAAAGATGAACAAGTATACCTCCTTCAACTGGTGGAAGAGGAAAATCCTCCAAAACTTTCTCCATATGTTTTGAACTCTCGTGATTCACAATACGAGCCACAAGACCCTCTAATATTTCTCCCTGCACCTCAATATGATCTTTGGAACCTGCATATTAACTTAAACTTTAGTTGTGTTGGACAGAAATAGCCCATGAAAAAGAAGCACGTCATCATTGGATGCTAATTAAGGTACTTTAGAAGTGCCCTTAATTAGCTTTAGAAGTGCCTAGTAGAAGACAACAAAACAGGTATAGAAGAAAACTTTAGAAATCTATCGAGTAAAAGGTAAACTGTGTCCAGGACCGACCAATAAATTTTAAAGCAATTGGAAGTGAAAACTTTACCAGCTACAGATATATCTGCAATTTCATCAAGAGCCTTGCATACAGGTGTTGCAGTTCCTTCTTCACACAGGGCATCATAGGCAGCAAAAAATGACGTGACCGATTTCCTTTAGTTGAAAAAGGAAAGCAAATCAGAAGGCAATTATATATTGAATTTTATGCTAATTCAGTAAATTTTGATAGCTGAAGGAGATCCCCACTACCACACACTAAGGGAGGTAAGGGAGATCCCAACAATTACCTTGTGGAGAACAACCAGACGTGATTTGATGGCAGGCGCCATTTTCTACAGAAAGCAATTATGTCAGGAGTTGAGTAAAACTTTGGCTTCCCATTGCCCAATTCTGTCACAGCTGTCACTACCACTGGCCCCAAAAAAAATTGCAAATGTTGCTGATCGTTATAAATTTAAGAATGTTGCCAATCACCACAAAAACAAAGATTCATGCACACGTCAGCCATAAAACTCAATATGCTTTCCATGAAATAAATAAATACATGAGAAAAAGGTGAGTAGAGAAGTGTAAAAGTTTGATGCAGGTTAAGCTTTCCCAATGCACGATTTTCATTAAGCTATACAAAATTGGATTAACAGAATTGAAATTAATTAATACTTAAAACTGAAGGAAACTTGGCAAATAATCCTGAACTTATTTTAAAAAAAATTAAAATTAAAAAGTTAAAACATGTGGTTTCGAAGGGAGCTACCAAACTAAAAAAATAGACATACATATATTGTATATTTAGTTATTTGTATACATATTTATATAAATGCTACCATCAAAAAATTACTGCTTCTATTGGACACTTCTCTACCCAATATACAGTGTTTAATTTCAATTGAATTTTAGTGCCTAGCAATTCATAGCTTTACTTTCGCAAAACATCTTTATCGAACATAAAACAGAACAACTAAGTACCATTCTTAATGGAAAAGAGAAGGATAATACCATAATCTTCCCGAGGGCGCTGTCCATGATCTCCTAGAACAGCAGTGACCAGTTCCATTGACATGCACATACGGTTCCTCTGAAAGAGAAACCAATGTTTTAACATCAAATGCGCAAAAAAATAAAACAGAAAATTAAAAGGCTATATTGTGATCATAATAATTATGAACTCGTAAAACTTGGTAAATAATTTGTAAGCATGTGTATATATTTATTTAACTAGAAAAGTAACATTTGCTCTGGAATTATTTAGTAAGTGATGCACAGCAAGTCGCGTGCATGATTTTATTATTGACTACTGAGCTTCTCAAGACTTTCAAATCAGCGGAAGAATGGCATTCTGAACAAGGGCTCAAGATAAGCATAAAAATAAGAAATCTATAGTGCAAAGGATAAGGAGCACTTGGAGCTTCAGTAAATTTATTGTGTGATCCAAGGTCCCAAAAGTTCAAGTCTCCAACAAATACCTCAAGAAATTCATTAAACTCTGCTTGCTTCTTAGCTGCTTCAGCTCCCCATGCCTCTTGAAACATCCGTCCAAGAACAAATACACCCACAGCAGTGTATCTGCAAGAGAAACATGATGTCAAACAAAATAATACATTAAGCTGACCAATAAAGACACGAACAAATTTGAAGTATAACATCATTGATCACCATGCCATCTCTAAAAAAATTTTATCTCGATAACTCAATGCCGAAAATCATTCCAAGAAATACTCCATTATCATCTCTAAAAAAATTTTATCAATACAACTCAATGCCAAAAATCATTCCAAGACATGCTCCATTATCAAATATGAGGCTATTACGAGGTTAAGGACCTTACATCCTTAGTAAATTATAGTAAAAAGTAAAAACAGTATTTTATCAAATTCTGCAAACTTTTCAGGGCAAGGAACAAAAATGAAAAGAAAAACCAAGACCTAACAGGCTATCTAGTAGGGGATTTATCTGTTTCCCTTTTTGATCTATTGTCTCGCAATCACTCTTGTACATGACACACCGAGAAGGAGAGATGTACAACTAGGAATTGTTCCTCTAAACCCTATCACAAGTATTTATTCTGCCAAGAAAAACCAACGAACCAGATTTTATCTACAAATGAAATTGAAGGATCAAGCAGACAATTGCAGCTCCATCTCTTATCAATGAAGAAGAGAAAATTATGTGCCTTCCTAACAAAATGAAAAATGCAAAGCCGCTCATTCTAAAGTTTGACATTAAGAACGACAGATACAAAGAAGAAGATTGAAGTTAAAAGCATACATATTGCCGAAGCTGTTTTTCGCATATGCTCCACCCTCATTACCAGCATACATAAAAAGAGACCCAGAGTGTTTTAGTGAAACCTGCATAATTCACAATAAATCCACCAAGTAAAACCAATTAGTCAAGCAATTAGAACAAAGTGTAGAAAAACAAAACAATTGGTAATACTGCATTAAACCTTGTTTTAAGAGAAAAAACTATATACCAAAGAAGAAACGGGCTATCCAACTAAATAATAAGTTATACCAGTATACCAGAGAACTAAATCACATCAACACCATGGCCACAAACGTAGATCCGCAATTCTAGAGACTTTTTTTTATAAGCCCAATTTACAATATTTCATCACTCCTTTTTTTTTTTTTTTTCCTTTTTTCCCTTTCTTCACTAGAGTAAAAAAACCGTTTAAAACTTACCTCCAAGGAAGCCAAGCCTTTAGATACCATCTCTATCATCCTTGTCCGAACCTGACATAAAGGAGATCATCCAGTCAACAACCAACCTACATCCCAAATGGAATAGATGTTCTCATTACTCAAAGGAGGAAATAACAAGATTCTACGAACGATTCAAACTGAAAAACAAAAATTCATGAATGTTTACATTTCGGCTGCATGGAACACAACTTAACTGGACCAGAACAGGCACTCAAAAATAAGTGTGTTTTCACCACACGTGCAAAAGATAATATATCAGTCAATCAGAGTTGACAACAATAAAAAAGTTCCAATCTACTAAACATGTCAGCAGATAAGTATTTGAAACAATTGGTTATGCAACTAGCAAAGTACCTCCTGATCTGACTTCTCATTTTCAAATTTGGGATAGAAAGTAGCTCTTATTTGCGCTTGTGCATACGTAGACTTATCAACTGTAAAACTTTCCAATAAATTGCCCTTGAATAACTTGCTCAAACCAACACTGCTTTTCTGAGATGCTGATGCTTGTCCTACTCCATTGCCCTGGTTGAGAACTGCACTTTTATCAACAGGTGTTTCTTCAACTTCAACTGCAGTGGCTCCGCTCACTGTCCCGTAAGACTTGGTCTGCCAGATTGCGTGTTGATCTTGAATGGGGGCCTGATTTGCCAACTGAACATTCCCAAACCAGACAGGTAGAACAGACACATTACTCGGGCCAGCTTTCCTACTCACACTCAATTCGTCAATTCTCTTAGTGACATCCTCAATTACGGAAACAGATGAATCCTCCATATCTGTAGTTAGCCTGTTGGGTTTTGGCTTTTCTTCACATTTTTGTTCATTGTGACCACCCCTTCCCTGAAAAGTTTGCAGAAATTGATACATTAAAAATCAACTCAAAGTTTTTGCCATAATTTACTAAAGAATTAAGGCCCTTAACCTAGTGAAGATTACCGCACATTCGCAGTTGGAACAGCAATGATTCCATTCAGGATTCCATATTAGCCTTACATGACAGACCATATAAAAACAATATAGCAGGGCAACCAACACTAGATAGAATAGAGATAGGAGAGAAGAACAAAAACATAGAAATATACCCACTTAGATAATAATAAATTTCTGAAAAACGATCACTAAATTATTCTATAATTTCTATTGAGAGATCAAATTAACTAGAAAAACTTAACTTAAATTTAAATAACTAATTCAAAACTAAACTCTAAAGTTTCATTCACATTATATACATATATATCCTAATATCTGTATATCTTTCTTGCTAGTAACACAAAAACAAATAAGTATACATATGTTTATATATATATATATATTGACTATAACAAAAGAATCATAACAGCGGGAATTCAGCAGAAACTAGCTAGCGAAAACAATAATATTATCCAAACAGAAACGAAAGGCAAATTGATCGACTAGAGAGAGAGAGAGGGAGGAGAGAGAAAGTACCTGGTTGCGGAGCATGGGGGTAGGAGAGAGAGAGGTGGAAAAGGCGAAGGTGAAAGAGAGGGAGCGAGCTAGGGTTAAGGAGGAAGGAGAAGAGCGAAGAAAGAGGAAGCTTCTGAACCTGAAGGCTGATAGAGAAGAAGAAGAGTAGCGACGGGGGAGAGGAAGAGAGAGACAGCGGAGGGCCGACATTCAATTGTAGTGTCGGGTAGGCCCCCTTTGACCGGAGTCGAAAGAAGACGAAAATGAGAGAGAGAGAGAGAGGGGGGGAGAGAGAGAGAGAGAGAGAGAGAGTTTTCGGATGAAGAGAAAGAAACACACAGCGGCTTCTGGAGCTCCCTGCACGTTGTGCGTCGCTGACTGGCCCACTCCCCCAACAGCGGGAATTGCTCTTGGAATCCCTCGAATCAAACGAACATACCATTAAATTGTGAAAACGACAACAAAATTGTAAACGACGTGAAACTTGAAAAACGATAGTGATACTGAAAATTACAAGAATTTATTCGCCTTTTCTTTACGCTTAAAGGTTTGTTGGTGGAATAGTTTAAGTTGTGATTTTTAAGTTTAATAATAAATTTTTTTTAATTTTCAGAAAAGACAAAAAATTTTTGAGAAAAAGATAAAAATTTTTTAGGAAAAAGACAAAAAAAAATTTGAGTTGAATGGTTTGAGTGATTATGTCAAACACCACCTAAAATATTATTTTCCTACTTTCACTCCTCATGTGTCGAAAGGAGTAGAATTTTAAGGAGAATATACAAAATTAAAGAGAAAAGTTAAGTAGGCATGTTACTTGATTTTTCTCAATTATTTTTTCCGTTTTTAATATATTTGCTCACATGTTTTATGTATTAGGGTCGAAAATGGACCGATTGGGTTGGATTTGACTTGGATTGGGTTGGATTGTTCCTGACCGAACCCGACCTTGAGGGTTTTGGATCAAGTCGCGAACAATTTGGGTATGCATTTGGGTCAAAGACAATGCAAGCTGTGGCACCACCAACCAACAACTTCACCTTCACCTTCATGAACCACCATAAGGCACCACCGCCGAAGAGAGAAAGGGAGGAAACTAACTCACCTGAAGTCTTGAACGCTAAGCTTTTACCGATGACTCTGAGGATGATAAAGAGAGTGTGCTTTTAATGCCATCTTCTCAACGAAAGACCTATGAGAAATCAGAGACGAAGACTGAAAAAGAACAACAGGCAAGCAAAACGATAACAATGGCATGGAAGGAGGGAAGGAGAGAGAGTGAGAGCGAGCGAGAGAACAACCGAATAAGAAAAGTAAAATGAAGAAGAAAGAAAATGGTACTTTTTTGGTTTTCACGGTTTTGGAAATGAATGGGTGTCAAATTCGGTGAAATCGCATACAACTTTACTAGTTTTCATTTTAATTTTTATAAGAAGCATGGGTTTGGTTAGTTGATTTGAGTTTAAATATTTAGTTTAGAGTTGAGTTATGTGTGTTTGATGTGCGTTTAGTTGATTGGATTAAAAAAATATAAAAACTTAAAATATTTTTGAAAAAAAATCAATATGAAATTTATTTTTCTCATTTTAAAATTTTATATAATTAAAAAAAACGAATCTCATCTAAATTTATATATGAAAATTATGAGTTTTTAAAATTTGAGTTGGAGAATTCTATGTTGAGTACACCTACTTTACTCATTGATGGGGTAAATTTTTAGACCACCAGATTTTAAAGTCGTTAAAAAGAGTCAACGAATACCAAACTAAAATAGAACTGTCCACATGTAATTAAATCAGACTAATAAAAAAAATTCTCTAAATTAACTGTTTCGTTTTGTTTGATTGATTGATTTATTTTTATTTAGAGAATGTCAATGTCAGCCCAAGGCAACGGCGACGGCGACATCAACCTCCGCCACCATGATCGTGCTCCCATTGCCACCACAATTAGCACCCCACCGCCCAGCCATGTAATTGACTGGATTAGTTGGTCAAAACGCATCTCTATGTACGGGTCGGAGGTCCTTGGTTTGGCCGATGAAACAACATGCGGAGACACCGGCGGCAAGATCTCGGAGCCGGAGAGGGCAAACTGGAAGTCAGAAAAGAGGATGATGTCCTCGACGACGTGGGAGCGGGGTAAATGGCGCTGCCGTGAGCGGAAGGATGTCTTCGCGCCGTCGTCGGGGAGGGAGCCGGGTGCAGGTTGTCTGCTGCTGTCGTGGGAAGGTGGGTTCGCCGCGGTACCACTGGCATCGCGGAGAAGAAACTAATAACTTCACTTTCAAATTTCAAATTTTTTTCTTTTTCTAAAATGGTAAAGGAAAAATACGTTGTGATGTGGTCTATTACTAAAAAGTAGTTACGCATAGATCACAGCCATTGACTTGCAATCCAATAGCTTACAGTTTTTACACCATCCACATCACAGAGGTTCTCTTTGCGGTTCATTTGAATCATTAGTTAGGCTTTGTTCGATTGCAAGTTTAGTTTAAACTAAAATGTATTTTTTTTATCATGTTTTTTATTTTCTTCTGAAAAATTTTTTTATCTTTTCTAAAAAGATTTTTTATCTTTTCTGAAAAATTACTATTGAAATTTAAAAATCTTAAACTAAACTCATTCACCAAACACCCCCTTAGAGTTAAAATTTTTAAGTTAAAATTAATTTATATTTTAAAAATAAATTATAATTTTTATTGACTTTAAAATAAAAATAAAAATTTAATAAAAAAATATAATTTAATTAAAATTAAACTAAATTATACTAATATATTAAAGGAGAGTAAGGGTTTCATTGTTTTTTCTACAGTAACGAACAATGATTTTTGTTTTTTTTTTTTTTTGTTGCTTTTACTGCAGTAATGTACAATACTTTTTGCTACAATGATGAACAATAGCTGTTTTTTCTACAGTAAAATGATGATTCTGCCCCTATCCCATGTGTTGATTTTGGCTTATCTACAGTGGAATAACGGTTTTGTCCTCATATATTTTACTGTCTTTTGTCTATAGTGCAGAGTCTTTTTTGTCCTTCTGATTTAGTTGGTTTTCCTCCATCTACAATGAGTTGACCTTTTTATCCCTATTATGCAGAAATTATCGGCTGCCCGCACAGTATAACCCGTACATTGCAATTACTGTTTTACCCCTATTTTTTAGTTGTATTTCTTTTCATACAGTTTGTTGTCGGTTTTACCCCTATTTAAAGTTTTTTTTTTCTTACTATTGTTTTTGTCATTTTTTTTACGCTAACTTTTAAACATTAGATTTTGATCTATTGTTGTATTATGTTTTTACTCACTTTGCTTTTTCTGATTTTTAAACTAATTTTTACTTTAAATTTTTTATCTTTATTTCGGATTTTTTTTTGGGGTTTTTTTATGTGTCTTTTTATTTCTTTTGTTCTATTTTTTAAAGACCTTTTTTTTTTTTAAGGATTCTACATTATTTTTTTTTTCTATGTGTCTTTTTTGTTTGTTTTGTTTTATATTTTAAAAATATTTTTTTAAACGTTTTGCATATATATAACTGATAAATTTTTTTTGGGCTTTTTTTAAAAACAGTAAAAAAAAAGGAGAAAATGATATATATATTTTATTTTGTTTGAGTTAATTTTTTACGGTTCTTTTGATTCTAAAGATTTTTATTTTTTTTTATTTTAATTTTTTTTAAATAAGTATGGCTACAGAAGAATTTTTTATTTTTTAACTTTTGTTTTCGTTTTTATTATTGTTAGTATTATTGTTATTTTGATTTTATATCTTTATTATTAAGAAATATTTTGAGAAAAATTATACTTATTGTAATTATAATATTTATCTTAATCAACTAATT
Organism: Ficus hispida; assembly: GCA_025413025.1. Taxonomy (NCBI): domain Eukaryota; kingdom Viridiplantae; phylum Streptophyta; class Magnoliopsida; order Rosales; family Moraceae; genus Ficus; species Ficus hispida. Next base: position 19,155,269 of record CM046363.1, read on the forward strand.
TATTATATAATACTTAATTTTTTATTTATTTTTTTATTTATTCCTTGTATAACGTACAAATATTAAACTCGTATCCAACTAAATATTAGTTTTAAAGTTATAATGAAAAAAAAAAAATTAAACATGTTGAGTTAAAAAAAAAGTGTTGAGTTGAGTGTTTAATTTTTTTCCCACCAAACACAAGCGAAATTTCCATATTTTTATCATCACGTGCCACCACGGTTGAGTCACGTGGTACGCACAGCGGAACGAGTCGATCGAAGATGAGGTTGCTGTCTGGCCACCACAACGCCACCCCGTTAGAACATAGAAATCTTTGGACCAGACAAATCCTCTCGCCCGCGCACACCCACTCTTCGCTCCCAAAATATCAACCAAAACTAAACCATATTCCATTTTCAGAAAATCCTTCCACAAATCCCCTAATCTCCTTCCATGGCGTCGGCTTCGTTGCTTCTCGAAGCGAACCCATCGAAATGGAAGCAGAGCTTCCCGATTCCACTCCCTTCTCCTCTTCTTCCCCGTTCCTTCACTCACTGCCTCACCAGGTTCCGCTCGTCCAGGTTCACCGGAATCATAAAGCTCCGCCATGGCTCCTCCAAGCTCAGCGTCAAATGCTTCTGTGGTGCCAACAAGAAGCAATCGATGGAGTCCGAGACGGTCCCGGCAGAAAGCCGAGCGAATCCGTTCGAGGTTGTGGCGAGCACGATGATGAAAGCCCTCAAGGCGCTGAAGAAGCCCGCGATTGCGGTGGTTTTGCTTGGTTTGCTGCTGATGTACGATCCGAACACGGCGTTGGCCGCCTCCGGCGGGCGGGTGGGCGGGAGGTCGTTCTCGTCGCGGTCGCCGGCGGCTTCGTCATCGAGGAGTTACTCCGTGCCGCGGACGTCGGGACCGGGGTTTTATTCGGCGCCGTATTATGCGCCGTCGCCGTTTGGGTTTGGCGGCGGGGTTTATGTGGGTCCCGCCGTCGGAGTGGGCGCCGGGTCGAGTTTGTTCCTGATATTGATGGGCTTCGCTGCTTTTGTTCTGGTCTCGGGATTCCTTTCTGATCGGTCTGAGGATAGTGTGCTTACTGCCACTGAAAAAACTAGCGTTCTCAAGGTTCAGGTATGCTGAAAGTAGGATTTTTTTCTTTTCTTCTTTTGCTTAGTGTTTGGCTGATAAACTGTTGTAATTGCTTTGAATTTTCTTAAGTTAGCATAAACAATGTTGCTGAAATCCAAAATGTGGAAACTTTTCACTTTCTATTCATTCTTGCCCATGCACTTGAATTCGTTTTGAGTTCAGTTGAAGATGTTGGCACTTTTTGTTGAAGGTTCACGCTGCAGTTTACAGAACTTCTTTTTGTTATTCTGAGATGTCCTCAACATTTTTGTCTTTACAGGCTGGATTGTTGGGTATGGGGCGGGCGCTTCAAAGGGATCTTAATCGGATTGCTGAAACTGCGGATACCTCTACCCCCGCGGGCTTAAGCTATGTATTGACAGGTGAAACATCTAATTGAGTGCTATTATTCACTTGTTTTTCTTTGGATAGCATTTATTTTTTCTGTACTGTTTAATTTGGTTACTGGGTGCGTTAGTTTATGGTCCAGATTGATTTTGAGTATTTTAATGGAGAACTTTTGGTTGCAGAGACGACACTTGCTTTGCTTAGGCACCCCGACTACTGCATTTCAGGTTATTCATCTGTAAGTTTGATACCATCTCTGGGAATTCTTGACTGTTGTAGCTGGTTTAATGCATTTGTCTTTTGTTTGGTGCTGATTTCTTAATCAACATATATATGTACATTTGACAAAAAGATATGGCAGGAACGTATACGGCTAAGTAACGGCAACTGATATAAGTACACTTGACAACATATAAGGTTTGTTTGGCAGAGCTTCTTAGAAGTTGCTTTTGGCTTCCTAGGTCTGAAAGCAACTTTTGTAAGTGTTTGAATGATCTGTCAGAAGAGCTTACAATCTTCAAAAGTGTTTCCTGTCAAAGTCAAAATATGTGGTTTTTGACAAAAGCTCTTCTAGGTAGATTTTAAAACTTGCAATAAAATTTAAATTAGACATTATAGACTTCATTTTAACATATTTATTACTTATTAGAAAACTTTAAAGATTATTTTGACCTCAAAAGCTCCTTGGTTCAAATACTTATTGAGAAGCCACGGTTTTTGCTTCTCTTTTTCTACTGGCTAGAAGCAAAAACAAAAAGCTATGCCAAACGGGCCCATAGAGACTTGAGTACTGGATGCTGTTATTTTCTTACGTGGGTCAATTTTTTTTTAACATTTTGGTTCAAGTCCACTTATCTTTGGCAACACATATTTCTGTTGTTGCATCATTGTGTTTGCTAAATTCTCTGCAGAATTAGTAAGAGATGTATGTTATGCAAACTATGTCTTTCCTTTTATCGTGGAATCTTTTAATAGTCAACACATTTCATGTGAATAAATTATATGACTAAACAAACTTACATATAAACAATGTTCAAGACATAAATGACTCTTGATGTACCTGTAGGTGGATATAAAGCGGAGCATGGAGGATGGAGAGAAACGCTTCAATCACTTTCTATCGAAGAGCGGGGTAAGTTTGATGAAGAGACGCTTGTCAATGTGAACAACATTAAAAGGCAAAGCACAACAAGCCAGAGGGCTAGTGGATTTAGCAATGAGTACATAGTGGTAAGTTTCAACTGAAGATGGCTTATGTTAAATTGTCTGCTTTTGAGTTGACTATCTGACTGCATTCTCATCATTATGATCACAAGCAAATTTGTTTCAATATTGGAATTAATTATCATGGTAGTTGTTTACTAAAATTTTGTGTCCTGCTGCTGATCTTTACTGGCGACAACAATGATTCTCCTCTCAGTGGCCTGATCTCTCTGTCTGAGGGTGGGACTCGGGAGGAGGTTTGCCTTAAATAAAATGCGTGTAAAATCACAACTGATACTTGACTCTTCGGATATGTCTTACAAACGAAAATACAAAAGATGTTTTAAAAATTTTGAAAACTAAAATCATGATTGCTTTGGCAATTTAGGAGTTTCACATGGAATAGAAATGATGCTCATTTCTTTGTTATTTTTCGACTTCCTATCAGATAACGATTTTGGTGGCTGCTGAAGGAGTGCATAAGCTGCCTGCTATCAACGGGGGTAGGGACTTGAAGGAAGCCTTGCAAAAGCTTGGCTCCATTCCCTCCAGTAAAATACTCGTAAGAATGAACTTTCTCTTATTCATAGTCTTGATTTATGCGAAAAATCTTCTCTATCATCCACGCTTGACTGGATAAAAATATTTGTCTGTTTTCTGCAGGCAGTAGAAGTTTTGTGGACCCCACAGAATGAAAACGACACACTTTCAGAGCGTGAACTACTTGAAGATTACCCTCTTCTGAGGCCTCTATAAGAGTATATGCAGCTCTTTTGGACCATGATCAAGGAGAATGAACCCAGTTATATCTAAATATCAAGTCGACTATTTGTATAGTGAAATAGTGAAATTATTTATAGTACATAGAAATTATATCAGTCTGATTTAATTTGAAAAACTTTTGGACAAGATGAAAAGTGCACCATGGAGTTACAGTTTTGTACGTACCTGTAGGATTACCTTTTTTTTTTTTTTTCCCTCCTCTTCTTTGATTAACAAAAAAAAAAAAAACATTACCTTTTCTTTTTTTCTTTTCTTTCTTCTTTTTTTGTTTATTTTTTTCCCTTGTCCATTAAATTTTTGTCCTAGGTTATTTTAGTTGAAGTCTCCACGTACCAAGGGTCACGATCATAACCTTTCATTTTGGCCCATTGATGTTGACAGCATTAGTATTTAGTGCCTTATGGAATCTCCTTTTCCCCTGCAAATCTCCACATATGCATGGGACCATAGAAGAAACTATAAACTTTTAGAAACAACGATATGATTCACTCAACTTGCTGTTGCCTCTTTCAACCTCTTCCGGTTTCCACTGCGGTTAGACCCTGTGAAGTGTATCAGCTGATTTGCTGATTCCGCACGCCTCATACGCTTAGCACTCACCTACGCTCTTGCAGCATGCCCCCTTGACTATTATTTTTCCGTATAACAGGATTATTAATTACGCGTTGGATTGAGTTTGTAGCCAGGCTGCTACTCTCTAGCTTCCGGCTATTCTTCCTTTCCTTATGGGACTTGAAGCCAAGTAAAGGTAGCTTGCTGCTGAGTTTATGGTCTTTACTTTAAGATATGGGACTTAGGCGGGAAACCTCAGTTAAACAAACTAGTAATTTAATCAGTCATCTAATCTTCAGACTTCGTTACCTAACTTATTAGCTAGCAAGTAAAATACCTTAACTGCCTGAAATCTAAGGAGTTAGCAGTGTTTTCGAGCTAGGAGTTGAACCAGGGCCGCTATTCCAGACTTGGAGATAGTAGTTCTGAAATAGGAAGCAACAGGCATTACCTGTGCTTTCATGTCTCTCAGAGTGGTCAGGTGCTCGCAGGCAAGGGAGGATGAGGACTGGAGTCCAACCCCGAATGTACAACAAGGATAAAGAACGTCTCTCCTCGTTGCTTTCTCATTAAAAAAAATGAAGAAAGAAAAAAGTGGACTGGGCAATAAGACGCAGCATGATTTGAGGTGAATTGGAGAAGTTCATTGAAACTCAAACCACATGGGTTCATGGAAAAGGCTCTTGAAATTTATAATTATGTCGGGTGAGTTGTCATAGCATATTATAGGGTATTTAAGTCGTTACAAATAAGATAGTTCTATATTATTGGATCATATTAAAATCATATTAAAGGAAAATAATTATGAGAACTTAACGAAACTTGATAATATCTGACCGTTCAAGGCTATGTCCACCGGTAAATATATATATTTTTTTTTTCCACCAAAGAAGCGTGGCTTAGCTATTGGCCTAATCTAGATAGTAGTTATATTACTTAGGCAGTATGAAAAGAACATGGAACAGTGCTGACCTTGCGCCTGAAGCGGTGTCGTTTTCATCAATTTGTGGAGTTATGCCTAACATTCCCTACTCCTTTGGATGTGGGAACTGCATCATTCCACGCCTTGTATTTGTTCCTTTTTAACAGATGCGGTTGGGGAAAAAAGTAAATCTAAAACCACAAACCAATAGGTTTTTCATGCTTTCTTGATGAGCCTAAGCTGTCTATTGCACCGACCTTGGGTAGACTTCACTTCAGAATTAGGTCCCGTTTTAAATCAACGGCACATTATTACTTTAAATATCTCAGTTTGATTTTATTCTTCTTTTGTGTCTTAACCGACCATTCTTAATCCCCTTGATGGTGACTGCTTTCATTTTCTTTTTTTTTTTTTTTTTTTTGGAGTAAGACTTCTTTCATCTTTGAAACATAGGAATGGTCTGGAAACTGGGAAAAAGCATTCAGAACATTTATTGATAAATGTCAAATACTCTTGTGATGGCTTTTGACTTTGTAGACTGCAGTGAGGAATTTGTTAAAGCGACAAACGTAAAGAGTGAAATTAATAAAATAACCTTTGACTTTTTTTCACTTTAACATTAGAACGATCAATTAAAAAACTGATCAAAAGATTGTTTAACGAATAAAACAAAATGATTGAATCATTTTACTAATTGATTTTGAGTTTATTCTCATTATTTTCCATGGAATGTGGAAAGTTACATTTTCTGGAATCCGATGGAAAAGATGTAAAAGCTGAATATTTATTCGCATTTCCCACTTGGAGAAAGACTGCTTTTTTGCAACTTGTTGAATCAATTATATGGGGTGGAATGTTGTATGAATATCCTTTTATTCTAGGGATACAGATTATGCATTTTATGTACTATCCATATCGTTCAATATTCTACCCCTTGTTTTATTTCCATAAAAACAACTATTTTTCTTCTTCTTCTTTTTGTCCTTTTTCTTTTGGTTTGAAATGTCCCTCAAGCTTCAGAAAGTAAAAAGGTGCCTTTAGATTCTGCTTTTTTAACTCTCTAATTTTAATCATACGCAGAGGGGTCGTTATTTGCTGTGGGTGCAGAGTGGGTCACCACCCATCCGTTTTCAAGCAAAGAGAAGGCATGAGTTGGTATGTGTGTGTGTGCTTTTTTTTTTTTTTTTTTTTGAAACATGATTAGTTTGTTAAGAAATTGTTTTTTTGTGATAATTTTAGTGGGACCTTGGCAGTGGGGCTATTTCATGCTCTCTCTCTCTCTCTCTCTCTCTCTTACTCCTAATTCAACATGGAAATGGTTTTCTTTAAAAAGTTGTGGAAAAACTTCCCCTGCATGTGTATTCAAATCACAAAAATTCCATGGAAAATGAGATGTTATTGAGAAGGAGGAGGAAAAACAAAAAAACGGAATTTTCTTTATGACTCAACTTTTCTCTACTTAAGAAAGTCTACCGACTACCATAAGTATAGTCCCTATAAATGACAAGCAACTTTAATATGCTATTGGCCATATAATAAGAAAGGAACTTCACATATACATCATTGTCTCTAGACAAGTAGATTGGGGCTTTATTTATACATAAATTAGAGAATAAAGTTTTTTTTTTTTTAAATGCATATTTTTTCTATAACTCAGAACACAAAAAGTGCCCCTCTCTCTCTCTCTCTCTCTCTCTCTCTCTCTTTCACACACACACACATCACTGTTCAATTTGCATATATCCGAGTTAGTGCTCTTTGTATTGTATATGTCAACTGAAAAATGGCTTCTTTTTATTTTATTATTCTTTTTTTGTCACCTCTTTGATCCTTAGCTTGAGATGTTATGTAAAATGATTGACAAATTATGGGCAAGTTTCATTAGCCGGAAATCCACTTTACTGATAGACTTGCGTTTCACTTTAAAGTTTCTTTTGGATTTGAGAATCTCAACTTAATTTGAGATATTAATTAACAATACAATACAAGTAATCCACCAAACATGCTTACTTAGGTATTCTTTTTTTTTTTTCATGATATTTCTAAAAAATCAGACACTGATCTAAGTAAAAAAAAAAAAAAAAGGTTTGGATGAATAAGATTTGGCTCCATAAGTTTTATTTGAAACATGTAAGAGACAAACCTCACTCGATTTTCTTAAAAAAATGTATATAAAATAAGAAACTTTGACCGAGTCAAATGATATAGATTAACTTAATTCTTTCTATTTATGGATTTCTTTTACTTCTTTTTTTTTTTTTACCTCAGTGGAGTATGGTCTTCGACATATGTGTTGACTAGAACTGAAGAATGATTTGATGTCACCTTCAGTGGAGTTTTTCGCATAAAACAGTTAATATTGTTGAACTAATCAATGAATAATCAAATATTCAATTTCTATTGTTCTAAATTTGTAGCTAATTTCAAGTCGTGACGCCTCCAGAGAAGGAATTTTCAAATCAAAGTTGGCAATTATTAAACCATTTTAAAGGGGTGATACATTCAAAGTCCAGCAAAGTTAAAGCATAAAGAACAAAAAATAAATAAATAAATAATAATAATAATAATAATAATAATAAAAGAAAGAAAAAAATGGAAGCTCAAAGTATGCATTTCTTAATTTGGCATCACCGTTTCATATTAAAAGATGACTGACGACTTGGATTTGTAAGCAAAAAAGTTTTGGAGTTGATTTGTTCGTTTGCTAAGTTTTGACCCAAATTACACAACTTGCACAATCTAGTACCACACCCGTAAGTGGGTGAGAGCCTAAGAGGATTTGTATGAGATTTGGATTATCTTTCACGTCAACCTCAAAGTCAGCTTCTGTGAGTTAATATTGTGGACCATTCTGTATCAATTATACCATCTTCTTCCTCTTATTTATTTTTATTTTTATTTTTTTTTTTCCGCTTTTTTTTTTTTTTTTTTTTGTTTGAAGTCTTAATAGAAGCTTCTTTGAATATAAATAACACTTGTTTTATATCAAAATCACGTCAAAACGACTAAAAAAAAAACCTACAGAATTAGCGGAACTTAAAAAAGCTTTGAGAGTTCAAAACAACGTTTGACAGTATCTTAACCGATTAAAATGAGCCCAAAATACAAAAATACATAAACTAATAAAACCTGATAAAAATCTGAAAAGGCAAAATAGCTTTTTACTTTTAGTGGTCCTAAAAAAAAATGTCTACATTAATGGAACAATGTTAGTGATATGGGTAAGCCAGCAGAAGAGGCCATGCATGGAACATGATGCCCTTTATAATATTTAAAAAAAAAAAAAAAAAAAAAAAAAAAAAACACCCTCCATAATTGACATAAAAGCATGGGGACCTACAAAAACCTTTGAATTCAATTTCTTATTGGCCAGCTACAACTTACATTGCCAAATAATTCACTTCATCATGAATCGCAACTGTCTAGCCTTTTTTAAGCCAAACAACAACCAAATCTCTCTCTCTCTCAATCAAAACACCCTTTAAGAGATGCTCTATCTTTAGCATAGTAAATTAAAGGTGAACGTAACAACAACCAGAACTCCTAGGAAACCAAAACTCTACACCTGTAAAATAATTCTATAATTCTCTAGTTATATTGTCAAACAAGTTGATGAAGTATTAACATATGTATATATGTCCGTGTGCGATAGAATTGAAGAAGTAAATCTTAGGAGAACTTTCATACTAGTTGGTCAAAAAGAACGGGTTGAATTTTAATACTTGTACAGCCTCTATGTGTGTGGAAAATTACAAAAGAATTCGAAAATATTGCCTCACAAGCTTTTTTTTTTTTTTTTTTTTTTATTTTATAATTCAACAGCATCGACTGGGAGGGAAACTGTTCTGTGAAGAGAGTGAGGAAATAGAGAGCCTGTGTGTAAGCTCTTGGCAGTGACCATATCCTCGGGGTTAGGAGACTCCAGCGCCACGCAATTTCGGGCCCTTTTGGACTCCAAACCGGGGCTGCTCTTGCTGACATTGTCGCGGTGGTGGTAATCGGAACTCATGAGTCGAATGTCATAAGCAGAAGATTGGAAGACGACTCCGTTGTCTTCGCCTAGTGTGTTTAATACCAGAGACGACAAAAACCCATTGTCTAGTCTGTGTTCTGTACTTCCACTGTTTGAAGAGTTTGAGACAAGTCCTAACTGATGATCTTTGAGCGCTCTCAGTTCCATTTGAAGCTTTGCTTTGAGCCATCTTAGTCCCTGCATCATTTCCTTCTCGTGATTCTTTGCGAGCTCATTATGAGTTGAAGAGATTGAGGATAAAGAATGAGAACCTGATAAATTTCTGAAAGAACCTCTTGTACTCGATTTATCCAATTTGATCTCCTTCTGAGATTTTGTTCTGACTATTGCTGGGCCTATTTTCTCATATTCTTCATCCGAATGGCTCTGTCCAGAGCCGATCGAACTGAGCTCTCTACTTTTGTGGCGCCCCCAAATTTCCTGGTAATTAGTTGCGCCTTCTGTTACGTGATGATCAGATTCATCTGCTTGATATGTGATCTCCTCGAAACGACCGTGCATTGAGGCACACCCGTGTCTACAACATTGACCAACTGGCAAGTTCTTGGAACTGGCAGTGGGGTTATTAGTCAGAAACGACACGAAAGAACCGCCAGAGTTATGGTTGGAAGCACAGTTGTGGCAAAAGTTCTGATTACCAAAGCGGGGTGTTTCTACTATGCCTGGACCAGTTTTCCATTCGGGTACTAAAGAAGCAATTTCACCATCTATCATGTCTGCTATTCTGGTGACGTCCTGATCAGTGATATCCAGTTCCGCAACCATTTCAGTTGCGACGCTGTATGCTGTATCATTCTCAATGTCGAACGGGAAATATATGTTTCGAATATGGCCTGCAAAAAGATGGAATTACAGTTGCTAAAAAATTAATTATCCTAATGAACATAGGTGAAGAATTCACAAAGAGCATTGGTAACCAAACCTTCTTTGTCTGAAATTCTAAGCCTTAAAAAGATGCCACCATCATCGCTCCTTTTCCCTTTGATGCTTATGCCCGTCTCTTCACAATGTTCATCATCATGATGCTCGAAAAGCTCGATTCCACTTGCTTCGAGCTCAACAGGTTGATACCCCCATTCGTTTTGGTCTTGAAAAGCGTAAGCATTCAAGTATCCATTGCTAAAGGAACTACTGGTTCTTTCTAGCTCAAGCAAAGGCTGCCTTAAAAGAGGGCCTAAGTCATCAAAATCTCCCCCGTAATAATCTACCAGTCTGAAATCATATTCAGAATCCTCCAATTGGAGAAAAGGGTCATTCAAGAGCTCTCTCGCCGAGAGCCTAAGCGACACCGTTGCCAAGCACTTCTCAACAAATTGTCTCACTTCTGGATCCTTCACTTTGTACAACGCATTGGGTTTTTTCCCCTAAAAGATTAATGAATGTCAAATGGAATCTAGTTCTTTCATTCCCACAAGTTAAAGGAAAGCACGTGAAAGAGAAGGGAATAAGTTCTTACAGATACAACTTTCTTGTAGATCTGAGCAGGATGACTGCATTCACTATACGGATATTCGAAAGTGACCATCTCCAAAATGCACATCCCGAACGAATAAATGTCAACTAATTCATTGTATGCCTCTTCATACACCTCCGGAGCCATGAACTCAGGTGTCCCTGTTAAAAGGGGGGGTGGGGGGGGAGACACATTTAACGTCTTTATCCCGAAAATCATCTCAAAAAGCCCCGAATTCGCAGATAACATTTCAGATTCATGAAAAATTGAAATATGTTACCAACACAGTGAGCAGCATGAGATTTTCTAAGGATTGCTGCAAGGCCAAGATCACCAATCTTCACTTCTCCTTGGTTGCCATTGACAAAGATATTGTCACACTTGAGATCTCTGTGGATCACTGGAGGATCACGGCTGTGAAGATAGAGAAGCCCTCTCAAGATCTGCCTACACCAGTGCTTTACAGCTCTGATATTAACTCTCTTATGCTTTAGCCTGTACCTATCAGAAAAAAGGAAAAAAAAATCAGAAATTCAAAAGATCCACTTAGAAAAATGATTTAATAAATAAATAAATAATGTGAATTCATTAAATGCATACTGTCTGAGAGTCCCAGAAGTGAACATTTCAGTCACAAAATTGATGTTCCTATTTGCAGTATCAACCCAGGAAGTGTAGAACTTCATAATGTTCTTGTGTTTTAATGTCTTTAGAAGATGAATCTCACAGTAAAGCCTCTCCAGATCTTCTGGGGTTTGAAGGAAATCATTTAGCTTGACCTGGTTCCAAGCAACCTCTATCCCTTCATACTCGTCAAATGCTCTATAACTGCAAAATTTTAATTCCTTAAAAAAAAAAATCACCAAACTGAAAGATAAATTTACCATTTCCCATTACCAAAAACTCGTGGGAATTCTCAAAACAGCTCAAATTCAGAGAAATCTGAAATGGGTCAGCTTCAAACTTGTAGAAGAAAAAGAAAAGGAAATAAAAATGTGAGCTTGATTTCGTTTTTTCATACACTATCTTTGAAGCTCCTTTGCCGAGAATTTCGTTGTACTGCCCAAAACAAAAGCGCACCAAATAAAAAACTCATCAAATAAAAAACTGTTCAAATATGATGAAGCAAGAGCGAGAAAAAGAGAGAAAGAGAGAGGTATTACTCTGCCATATCTGCCAGTTGGATCAACTTCAACAAACTCAGAGTCATCCATGCTTAACGTTCCTCACTTTCTTTCTTTCTTACCGATAGATTTCTCCTTATGGCTCTTCTCCTCTTCTAACACAAACACACATACACACCCAAGAGTCCCCAGAGAGAGAGAGAGGAGAGAGAAAGAGATGATTTATCATACAAAAAAAATTACTTTTTTCTTCTACAGAGTTTTACAGACAATAGAGAGAAAGTGAGAGCTGATCTATATATATAAATATATAGATATGTACTTTGTTTTTCCTTAATAGAAATGATTTTTATTACGCTCACACCAAAGACGTGGTGTGTGTTTGTGCAGTAAGAGTAAGAGTTGAAATTTTTAAACTAAAATTTTTTTAAAAAAAATTAATCATCAATTTTATTATTATTTTAGAAAAAAAATTAAAATAAAAAAATATAATTTAATTAAAGTTAATTTTAAATATCAAAGAAAAAAAATAGTGAGAGCCAGAGAGAGAGAGAGAGGTAAGTTAATTATAAATAATAAAAGGTTTTGCTGTAACTTTTTTGTTTGGCACATTTTCTAGAGATACAAACAAAACCACCCACCCCCAGAGACGGATCGTGACAAATATATACACATATTTTATATATATATATATAGAGAGAGAGAGAGAGAAGAGGAGAGAGAGAGAGAGACTACCCCAAACTCTGTTTGCAGATTATTATTGAAGGAGAAAGACCTGCAAGTTTTTGTGTAAAATGACTGATATCCGAACGTGGGTCCCACTTGAGATTCATGCTCAAACTGGACCATGGGGTGAGTCATGTTCCAGAACTTGTGTAAAGATTTGAACTTTATACTGTTAAAATCCTTTCGGCTATTATTGTGTGCTAGAGATGATGATGAAAGCACATTATTTATTTTTTGGGTAAGTGAAAACACATTATTATTCAATGAAATGACTAACAATCTTTCCCAAAAAATTATTTACAATATCTTTTTTCTCTATTGATATTTCAATAATAAGAATTGTATTTTAATTCCTATCTATATGTATCATGGTTGACCGTATTAATTATTAGTCAAAATTTTTAATGTTTGATATGATTTGAAACAATTTTGTATTATATGTTGCGAAATTTTTACATGAACATTTATATATTAGATTATTAAAAAGTTAACTTAACAACAGATAACAATATTTACAAGTTATATAAAAAAGGAAAAAGTATAGTTTATACAATATGTTTTTTCATATTTCAAGTAAAGAAATGTGACATAAAAGAACCATGATTTTACTCTACTGATAGATAGTATTGTTTTAGTCATTAGATTAATTTTTTAACATTTAATATATGAGTGTACTTGCTAAAAATTTACACGTGACACGCGTAATTGTTTATAGTCATAAATCAGATCAGTAAAAATTAATTTAAATTGATGAAAAAATAGCATTTATTAATAGAATAAATATAAAGTTTATACCATAATTTTTTCTGACAAATACTTTAATTATTTTGATAATTATTTAGTTTTGAGATATATTTTATTTAGTATTTTAGTTTAATTAACATTTTGAATTATATCTAATATAGGTTTGGAAGAGTAATCCTTGAATTTTAAAAAATTCAAAGGCTTAACAGATATTTTGTGACTAATTTTACAAACTCAAAAAATAAATTAAAGCCAAACATATGAAGTGTTTGGAGTGTTTTCTTTATAATATAAAAAAGCGTTCCTCTTTTTTAAAAATGTTAAATTATAAACCCTTGATGGTTGTATTTTTTTTTTATTTGACTTGTTTTTTGTACAGTTTTATAAAATCTCCGGGGAGATTTTATGATTTTGTAATAAAAAAAATGTGAAAGGCGCAAATAAGAAGTCACCATAATGTTATGCATAACTTGCAAGTCTTGCTTGGCTTCTATTTTGCAAGCCACCTAACTTTACCTTAAAAAAATAATAATAAAAAAAGGCTTATATTTTGTTCATAATAAAGACAACCGTGGAAATTATTAATTAATTACTTGACTAATTCAATTTTTTTTTTTTCTTTGAGAACTTATTCATTCCTCTTAACGTTTGAATAATATAGTTGTTTTTATGTTTATTATTCCCGAACCCCCTCGAAGAAAAGTGAAATCATTAAAAAACAAGAGCAACTCTTTTTATTCGTTAAAAGTTTTTTTTTATATTTTTATATTTTTTACGTTTTATAATTAGCAACCTAATCCTTTGCAAGAGAGAAAAGGTGAAAAATCATGACCCTTATTTTGTTTCAATGGACTAGCAGTGAGTAATACAGCACTTGTATAATGCATGATATGATGATAATAATTAAAAATATGCATTAAAAGACTAGTTGGTTCTTTAATGTTGATAATTAATTATACGACAAATATTGGTTGAGTTTTTTTTTTTTTTTTTTCCCCCTTCCTTTCCCCTTTATTTCATTATGCGACCGTACACATATGGTACTCTTGGTTTGAAGAGGAAAGGCAACAGTTAGGCAGCCAAATAAATAGGATATAAATGATATTTTTCAGTTAAATGATCTTTTCGCTGTGTACTTTGTTCATTTAAGTAAACGGTATGAACAATTAAATTGATCTACTCTTTGAGATTATAGGCAGCGGCTTTTTCTTTTTTATTTGCCAAAAAAAAATCCTCCACACATTGTAGATTTCTTTAGTAGTAGGTTTTGCTTGAACTTTGAAGGTTTATTTGGTAGTTACTTGGTATTAAAAAAAAAGGTACGATATTTACTACTTTGGACGGTTAAATTTTCAGAAAATTTTATTAAGTTTTAATGCGTTTTAATTCTGATATAATTTTGATACAGTCTGATTTTTTATTAAAAAAAAAACATAGTAAAGAACCTAACAATTCGTAAATTCTTAAAATGAGCTTTAGAGAGAATTTAACAGAAAAAAAAAAAAAAAGGAAAATTGCGGTTTAGATTACGGCAATAAAAGAAAAAAGAAAAGGAAATGTTTATTATTATTATTATTATTATTATTATTTAACGTATAGGAGAAAAAGGAAATATTGTTAGTAAAACAGTATTAATGCTTGAAAGGCTAATATAAAATGGGATCGAGTCCATCTCTAAAAGGAAAACCTTGTAGCTAACGTGATAAAATCTAAAGGGATATCTAAAAGACATTTTTTCACTAGAGGGTTATGTTTTTAGTGTTTAATACTACAAAAATTTATGCCCTTATTTACTCTTGTTCTAAACTAACTTACATATGGGGTAGAATTTTGAGATAATGCCAGAAAATTGCTTTTAAAAAATAATAATAATAATAAAGTGGACAGATTTCTTATCTTCTCATCTCAGATCTGAATTATTATATTCTATTAAAGAACACAAAATAGAAATTTCTTATTCTGGAAAGTTATTAAAATTTACGTAACAGAAAAAAAAAAAAAAAAGATTATCTCCAGGCTATAGGAGACAGATATAGACGAGTGTCTATTGATTACATTTTTTAAATTTTTATAATCAATATTGATAATTTCCATCAAAATTATAAAGTTAAGTGCCTATCTCATTAATTATCATTTATATATATATGATCTACCCTATTCAACACATATGACCAATCCAGTTATACATCCGAGTTTTATATATATGTAACTTGAAATTATATAAACTATATATATATATATATGTATATATCCAAACTTGCCATTATATAAACTATGTATATATGTCTATATCTATATTCTTCAACTTTTACTGGCGATTTCCCCAATCAATGACGAGTTTTCTTCTTCTTTTTTTACTCCCTTTCACTTATATGAACGAAAATGACATTAAATGGGGACGTTAAGGTTATCCTAATGCGATTTTGTCTTGACATAATTCCAGTTTAGTAATGTCCGTCTTTAGTTACTTTTGGTAATAGTCAACTTTCCTGGTTTGTGTAATCACAGACAAATCTTCTCTTTTATTTTTTCTTATTATTATCATTGTCATTATTATTATTATTATTTTGGTTGGAGATTAATTAGGGGATTTCCTCACGGAAGATGCTCTGTATCATTTTAATTATAATATTTAGAGAAAATTATCTAAATAACAATTATTTTTTTCATTTATTGATCAATAGGATACAAATTTTTCATTCTTCATCAATATGACATAAGTTTTAATTAACTTTAATTTAATTTTATATCATATTAATTTAGATATCATTATAAATTTTTATATCATGTTAAAATAATATCTAAATTTATGTCAAGGCAGATATTTTTTTCTTTTTATTTAATTTAAGAGATGCTTATATTGGCCGCTAACATACTATAATTTCAGAGACATAATAGTCATTGTGATTAATGAGTAAATTGACCAATCTCATAGGGTGACCACCAGATAGCATGTGATTGGTCAGGAGAAGAGCTTTCAGTTTGGTCCCACACAGTTTTCAAAGCCACATTATATATAGACAAGACATATAAATATATATAAACTCTCATTTTTACTTGAGTTTTAGTAAACTAATTTGCTTTTGAACACACACAACATTTTCATACATTTTTCTTGTCCAGCCAAACTTTAGCTTGCGTACAAGCAATTGGATTTTCACACAATTATATGTCATGAATCCACATTTGGAATAGGCTTAATTTAATTGTTTGTCTAGATACGAACAAAAATTCAACACGTCCGTCATGATTTTTAGGATCGTTTTCATTTTATAGTTTGAAAACTCACATGAATTTTTAATTTTGAATAATTTCTATTTTAACCATGATTAAGTGAGAGTAGTTTAGAATTTAAGGGGTGAATAGTTTTTAAAGTTTAAATACAAAAAAGGAATGAGGATTAAGTGAGACTAGTTTAGAATTTAAGGGGTCAATAGTTTTTAAAGTTTAAATACAAAATAGGAATGATTTTTAAGGAGTTACAAATGAGAATAACCCTAAAAAATAAATAAAAAATAAAAAAATACTTCAGAGAAAAAAAATATATAAATTGCTCATCTAGTCCCTAAACTCTTGACATTGTATAACTTTAGTCCATGAACTTTTTTTCGTAGCTGGAATGGTCATAAACTTTTAAAATATTATACAATAGTCATTTTTGTTAATTTTTGAATGAAATATATTAATAATTTAATCAAAAAATAGTGCTAATTTTGGATTCCGTCAAAAAATAAACAAAAAGAGACTACTCTAGTAATAAAGCCCCATAAAAATGAAAAAAATTTAATCCATATCCCTCAAAATTTTTCCTCTTAAAATTTTTTTTTATTTTGGCATTGATCTCTAACATTATTTGACGTGTGTTTTTGAATGTTACATCATTCAAAATCACATTATATAGATGGAAAAAAGTGTGCTAAACGGAAATTATTAATAAGGAGCCACCAAATCATAAACATATATATATAATATCGGAATCACATGCTCCTAAAGGGCCAACAAAATTGAAGAAACGAGCAGAATAGCCACATGATAGGCATGGGGGTTAGGGTACACTTTGATGTACCACCCCTGTACACGTATGTAAGTACTTCATCCTCTAGTCCTTGCACTAATTAGACAGCTTTTTTATGGGTTGTCTGGAATTGGGTCCCTAATTAACTATTTTAGGACTTCCTTTTTAATTTTTATTCATTATTATACGTGGTCATGACAAAGGTACACACACAATATATATATATATATATATATATATATATAGCCAGCTACTAAAGCTTATCTATCGAGCAGTCACTAGCATTCATGGGAGGGTCCGATATAATTAAATTTGTCAAAAGTTTTGCATGGGAAAGGACTATTAGTTTTAGTGGCTTTTTTCTTTTATTTTTTTAATTTAATATGAGTATATAATGAAATAGCTAAGGATTAGGAGATGGTGTTTAATATATATAAAACGTGGAGGTCCACTTTGCAGCTTTTATTATGGGAATCGAAGTTTGACACGAAGTATAGCATATTTCCAAGAGAGTGACTTATATAAAATTAATTGTATTAAAGTGTGTAACATATATACGTTAAGCTAAATTTTGCAAAAAGTGAGTGATATGTTCATACTCTATTTGTTCCATTTTCATTTTTGACCTTTTATTGGAAATCATAAACTTTATACAGGAAAATTCTGTGGTAAAAAATATATATATATATAACATCAAATAATATCTTATTATCAGTCTTCGTATCTTTATCGAATTATATTAATTTGTCACGCTTTTCTTAATTTGATATGAGTTTTTTTTCTTCTTACCATGTCATAGAACTTGTTCTATAATTTTAGCTTATTCCTGGTGATTAATTTGTTTATCTTAAAAAGAAAAAGAATATTGAACAACTAGCAACAGCTACCTTGTCAACACGCGCAACTAAAGTTAAAAATAAAAATAAAATAAAATTATGCAGTATTTGTTATTTTCTCAGCACATGAATCCTACTTTTCTGTAACCCAAAAAAAAAAATAAAGAAATAAAATAATCTAAGTCAGAGAAAGTTGACGGATGACACTAAATTAAATTAGATAAAATTTAGCATTAGGATAAATATTGCTAGTGAGAAGTTAGGCACACCATTCTTTTTCTATGAAGTGGTTTGAGCCCTGATGGAGGATTCTATATTAGTTTAATTCCTTACATAGAACCTTTCATAAGATATGATTCTTGGGTTGATTTCTTCAACAATTTTCTAATGGTTATTTAAAAGCACATTTTCTGCTTTAGGACAATTTTTTTGGGTTTTCTTTCACTGTCATGTAGGGACTTCTTTATTCCAACTTTAGATAATTTTAGTCCCCTTTTTACCTTCCAAAATATATTAATCCCAAAAAGATTGTGCTGATCAACATTTAAGTAAATGTATTTTTCTTCTTTTTGACCAGACGTTCTTGTTGGTTCTCCGTGGATGCCGTACAAAGAAGAGTCAAAAAACATACAAATGGCCAAAAGGGCGATTCCAAAGTTTGAAGCCGAAAGCCAAACAAGTCCTTGGATGCTCCAAATTACAAGAGACTTAAATGAGCATTGTTAGGACTTGTATTATTATATAAATACACGTCTATGTATAATATTAATGCAACTTTACCTGCTCGTATAGTTTCCTGCCATCTGGACAAATGATAAAAACAAAGCGGCAGAGTTTAGTTTTTTTTTTTTCCCCCTTAAAAAAAAATCAGAAGATTAGGACAAATTAAGATATACTTGATAAAGAGAGTTGTAATTAAGTGAAGAGGTATTCCACTAATCTATGTCTTAATTAGAGGGTGCTATAATTAATAAGTGGATTAATTGATGTTTGGACATGGATTAAGATAAAAGAACACCGAATAATCTTTGCACTGGTAAAGAATCCGACATACTTATCAGCAAACCTTTTTAAAGTAATTCACACTAGTCAAACCTTTAATATTTCGGTTATCGCATTAAGCACACTTATTAGCGTTGAAAAGAAAAAGGATTTGAAAAGAAAAAAAAAAACTACTAAAATGACCTAATTGGTCTCATAAATGTTATCAATTAGCCAAAGGACCGGAGCCTTGTTTACTACATGTTGATTAGTTGAAAAAGTACTTCATTTTAGGTTGAAAAAATATTTCTTGCAATTTAGATTGTGTATATATGCGTATATTTATTTATGTAGACTTGAATTTGATCAAATTTTTGGACCATCGACCATTTCAATTTGGTAGATCCAGAAACAGATCATAATAATGATACCCTGCTTAAATTAATATTGTATTCTTCAATTGATATTTTGTGCTTGAAGGGCCATCATCCACATAATTGAGTGATGGATGACCAATTGATTTGGCCAGGGGCGGAGCCAGGAATTTTTTTTAACGGGGGCATATACTAATTTTTTTTAAGATAAAATGAATTTTTGTTGCGTTATGTGAGTTTTTTTTTTTTAGTAGATTTATGTGATGATTTTTAATTTTAGTGAGGAAAAATAGCAAAAATATAAATTTTTTTTTGTCGGAATTATATTAGTGGGGTTATGTGATAATTTTTTATTTTTATTACTAACAAAATAAGAACTATACGAGAATATTTTATTTTTAGTGGGACAAATTATAAAAATTAAAAAAATTTGGATCAAAATTAAAATAACAAAAATACTGCCCCCACTGGCACCCCTCCTCCCTCCGCCTCTGGATTTGGCCATTAATGATCATATATATCTCCCAACATCTCTTTAGAATAATACCATATATATATATATATATATATATATATGTTGAATACTATTTAGATTCTGTTGGTGTATGAGTTTAGAATAAAATATTTAAATTGAAGTTAGTTGATTTTTTAAAAATTAGTTATAATTTTTCATAAAAATATAAATATGAAGATGAAAAACTTAATTTTAGACCTGAGAATCAAATGAAAGCGTATGCTTTATGGTGTTTTTTTTATTACTTATGTGCCCTGGCGAATCTTGATACCATCAGTTAATTAAACAACAATATTAAAAGTAACGCCAAAAGCACTAACTAACAAGCAAAATAACTATCTATTTTTTATTTAAAAAAAAAACCCCTATTTATTTGTTAACCATTTACCAAAGAATTGAATATCTGTCTGCTAACCATGCAAAACTCTATCTACTATTTGTTACATATAGACAAATTATATATAATATGGAATAGTGGTAAATAACCTTATTTAAGAAGTTTTTTAATCAATGATTCAAAATTTTGTAAAATTAGAAAAAGAGCCGTTTTTTAAATATTCAATCAGTAATTAACTTATCAATATTATTAATTAGTACTGATTAATCATGATGAATTACTAATTAATCAATATTAATATGTATTTTTTATTAACTAATTGCCGTTTAACAGTGCCGATTAACAATCATTTTTTTAAATAAAAAGTGGATTATTTGTTTAACTCAGTAGTTAAAAAGTGTATGTTTGCCTAATTTTCTTTTGGTATATATATATATGTATGCATAAATATACATAGAGAGAGAGAGAGAGTGAGAGAGAGAGAAGTCGATTTTATTTCCCATGTTAGCGCTAGCTGGATCTTCTTTTCCTGGTGTATCCTTTAAGATTGAGACCAAACATGGGACAGACAAACTACTATTAGATCTGTTGATAAACTTCTACGTGCATAATACACACATACACGCGGTAAAAGATTGACTAAAATTAAGCTAAACATGTTGTAATAAATGCGTGATATTAACTGATTCTGAAAACAGCCTACTGCCTTACGCACAATTGGGCTACGAATATGTTTGGTACTTGGGCTACTGAAAAATGCATGTACTCCACTCTCATATATATATATATATATATATATATATATACGTAGATATAGATATGTATGTGGAGACCTCATGTGTGTGATGTTGTGTACTTCCGAGCCATGTTCCAAATTTGTACGAATATTGGTCACTTGAACTAGGGTGTATGAATCGGGCATCTGTTGATGATCTGTTTGTGAAGGTTAGGACACGTACTGATGACAATAAGACACTCCTTCACATGCACACACATGCACACATATATATATATATATATATCTGTGCTAATTATATATATATATATATATAAAATGTGGGGTCCTATGCAATTCTTCTTGACTCACCTATATTATAAATTGATTAAGGTTGCTTTTGGTCGATCTGTTTGTTGTAGAAGTTCAGTGAATGGAGTTAGGTTATCTACTAAAGCTAGCTGGGTACGACCAAAACCTAGTTAAAACAACCACAAAACAGTCAAAACCTGGAGCCCAGAAGCTAAACATTTTAAGGTTATAATGTGATACAAGGACCAAACTTATAATTACGGATACAAGGACGAATAAAATAACCAAAAAAAAAAAAAAAAAAAGAAGACGAAAAAAAAGGGAGAAGAAGTACTCTTGTGGGAAGCAGAAATAACATGTCAATTATCATACTAAGTAAAAAAAAAAAAAAAAAAAATATAAATCCTTAGATTGTCTCGTGAGTTAAATTACTGCCAAATATATATATGTATGTATGTGTGTGTTATTATATATATATATATATATTCAATACTTATTTTATTTGAACCGACATGAATATACTTGATACCTGACGTAACAAGAAATACTCTCAGTTATGGCAGTTACATCAAATAAACTTGGGTGCTTCAATTTATGGATGACAAATGAGTGAAAAAGTTTTTAAGTTTTCTCCATATACACTCACATTTATCGCTATATATATAAAGACTTATATATTATATGTACGACTTAGATTATAAAGACTAAGGCATGCGCGCTCAACAGTCAAACCCATGCGCCGCCGCCCCATCTCCATGGCGAGAAGTTGATAAGTACTTGCAATACCGGTAAAGATACTCTATCATTAAAAAAAATAAAAATATATAGATTCTTAGAAAATTAAACTATATATTAGAGTTTGAAAAATACCAACCAGTATCTGTTTTAATTAAGTACATAATATTTGGTTCGATTAGATCAATGAAGTCCAGCGGAGGGAATAAAATTCTTTAAACTCGCTCGGTTTTTCCGTAGTAGCTAGGCCTAGATAATTATTAGTCACGGGATTAAAACACAAAGTCAATATATACAGAGAAGATCAGCAAGGTTTGATTTACTCTATATGCATGTCACTTGCAGTTGAGTACTCTATAATAATAGCTATAAATTTTTTGAGAAAAAAAAAATAAATGAAGCAAATTTATAGCTTGGAGATGTACTCAAAAAACTAGTTGTTCTCTATATATGTTCATACATTGCGTGCACGGCAGAGATCATGCTTGACTAACTTAATTATGTAATATAATGATAACACTTATATACGTATGACTTTAAACCTGACCCAGCTATATACAAACCACCAAAGTGCATATGTTTATTCTAATTCGCACGAGATATATAGCTTGTTAAACTTTCATGCGATATATGATCTCGCTGAGGCTAACTCAATATAGATCGTACTGATGAGATTTGAGTAAGAATTTTTAGATTACTTAAGTGTTTTATTTTATTTTTTATTAATAAATTAGAAGAGTCATACGCCATGTACTTTTAAAAAAAAAATTACTGGCATTTGGCAGAAAACTAAACTTGATGAATAAATCGATATTCATTTTTCGTCTTTCAACTTTAGCTTGAAATGTAACTAGATATGTAATTTCTTTTCCTTACATGAGATGATATTATTAGCATTATTGAAAGATAAGCATATAATTTTTATTTTTATTTGACTATAAAGTAAATGCTTCGTGTGTGTGTGTGTGTGTATATATATATATGTATTCACACCAGAAAATTGAACGTAAATGATAAGCTATATAGGCTTGAAAAATGATTGAACTAATTATGATAAACGACAGGTATTATATTTTGTCATATTAACGAAACCACTAGACTCTTCTTCCTTATCCTTTGCACTTGCAGGCTCTATAATTAAGGTTCTTTGTCACTATCAAACTAACCCATCACTCAGGTTATCGACTGATTCATGTCAATTAACCTTCTTGCATATTACGCCAATTCTTCTACCAATTCTTCTACCTGGTTATGATTTTATTCTACTAATAAAAATCTCATTGTTTGAATTCTCTCCCTTTTTTTCTATATATTGGAAAAAAAAGGGGGGGGGGGGGGGGGGGGGGGGGGGGGGGGGGGTGTTCAATTATTATGCACTAAATGTGTTGTTTTTTCCTTTGACGCAAATAAAAAAAAAAAATTTCTTTTTCTAATAGTGACCCGTTCTAATAAATTTTTCAACTGATAGTGATTTAATTATAAAAGTCTTCAAACGAATCAAAGAAGCGTGCTGAGTATTAAATGGAAGGAATCAAAGGAAATACAGCTGCTTTTTCGTGTCACATTGAAAAAAAAAAAAAGGATGGCAAATCATTCTTCATAATAACTTTTCTTTTGGGAAAGTTTACGTTTGTATCGCAAGTGCAATTACATAAATTTGTGGGGGGTTTTGCAGGACATTTTCATGGAGTTGTTAAACTGGGCTGGGCCTTTTTAAATTCCCCACCAATTTCAAATCTAGCCCAAAATGAGCCCAACTTATCAAGATTGGATCACGAATTGCGATAAACGTGGGCTCCTTACGGTGATCGTTGCCAAGCCCAGAAACCTCAAAGAACAATTAATCTATTGCCACGTGGAAAAGGTTTTTTAAATTTATTTATTGAGTAAATTCCATATTTAGTCCTTAATCTTTATGCGAAGCTATAATTTAGTCCTTAAGTTTTTTTTAAGCGATAGTTAAATTACAAAGACTGTTACGTGAATCACGGATGATTTTCTATTTAAGTCTAATTAAAACAACAAGTTAATATAATTCAACCTCAGTTCCAATTTGATTCCATTCAATTTGTACATCTGTTAGTAAAATAAAAAAATTAAGTCTCTATTTGATTCAACATCTTCATTTTTAGACCTTTAACGATTTCACGGAGCTTTTAGGTGCCCCGAAAAAAAAGGTGAAGACCAAAATCACCGTTTCTTGCAAAATTTAAGGACCAAAGTACTAAACAGACCGTTTACTTTTAATTATTATCATTATTATTTTAAATACGTCATTACAGAGTTCCAACGGCCAAAACCTATCTGTAACAACCCCTAAATTTAGGTTCAACACAAATACAATCCCAAATCACAGTAATTAACGAAAGAAAACCCGATTAACGAAAAACCTCCTCTAATATCTTGCGGTGGTTCAGGATGAGAACGGCGATCGTGAACAGCTCGACGGTGAAGCAATTTATCAAAGACGAAGAGGCCTTCGAGAGCTGCATTGGCCGGAGCTTCGCGATGCTCGACGTCGACGGTGACGGAGCGCTGTCGCCCGAGGAGCTCCGCCAGGGGTTCGGGACGGTTTTGCCGCTGGGAAGCGTGTCGGAGCCGCGAAAGGAGGTCGTCGACGCTCTATTCGAGGAAATCTTCCAGAGGTTCGATTCGGACGGCAACGGTGAGATCGATCCCGAGGAGTTCAAATCGCTGTCGAAAGAGATGATGCTGGCGATGGCGAGAGGGATCGGGGATTCCCCTGTTCAGCTCGCCGTTCATCGCAATAGCCTCCTCATGAGGGCCGTTGAGCATGAATTGGGGAAAATTTGAACGAAATTAGGGGGGAAAATAATTGTATTCGCAAAAGTACCGGCATTGTGAACAAAGTTTTCGAGTTGGAAATTTTCTCTTCGTCGGATTGTTTACAATTTGACGTTTTCATGGATTTCTTTTCTCGAACATGTTTCGCAAATATATTCGTTTTTTTCATTGGTTTTTTGTTTGGCTAATTTTGATGTTTATAATATTGAAACTATTTGTTAAAATAATGACAACCTCAAAAATTATAATTAGCAGAATAATTCTCTTTTATTTTAACATGAGAATGACCGTTTAAAAATCGATTGTCAATGGTCATTCTGAAACTATTTTACTAATAAAAATGTTTGAATATTATTTAATAAATAAATAAAGTGTTTCGATCATTTTACAAATTGACCACATCATCATCGTAAGTATATAGATATGTAATAAAATAGTGGTATAGCCGTAAAGAACAAACATTTTTCTAACTCTCTCTTTTATCCATTAAAAAGGTAGAAGAATGTACAATTGAACACTTATTAAAGCATAAATGGGTTATATTTCACTTACGATCCTAACAAATTTTCAAAATGACACTTATCTACATTGCATAGATATGCAATAACAACATTATACCGACAAAAGATGACCGTTTTTTATAATTCTCTCCTTTTTTTTTTTTTTTTTCCCGTTAAAGGTAAAAGTATATACCTCTGAAAATTTTATGAACATAAATTGATTTTATTTCACTCATAATTTCAACTAGATATGACGTAGAAACATGATTCATTTATTAGGAATAAAAAAAAATTACATAGATAGATAATTAGTTTAGTTGTTAGAGATAGAAGAAGTTGGAACACTGACTTGGAAATCTTTCAAGTCACGATAGAAAAGACTATAGCTTAAGGTGGTTTATGCAATGAAATAATAGTGGAATGTGACGGCCACATATTGTGGAATGGGCGTTTGCACTTGTAATAAACAAGCATAAAATGGCTAAGAAGTTGGGATTTGTAGGGAATGTGCTCCGCATCAAAGCAACCCAAGGAACTTTGGTTATCTAAGGGGTGTTTGGTATTTGAGTTGATTTAAAATTTTTAAATTTGAAAAGTAATTTTTGTTAACTTTTTAAAAAGAAAAAAACTTTTTCAAAAAAAAAATTTTTCAAAAAATACAAAAATTTGAGTTTAAACCTTAATTTAAACTTGAACTCCAAACGGAGCCTAAAACTGCTACAGTAATCAATTAATTAAAACTTTAGCTGTATTTTTTTTTTTTTCCAAGTATGAGACTTATTGCGGACAATGATCGAATGAAACGGCACCACAAGATATATTTGCTACTCATGCTGTATTTCAAGATATGTATACATATATATATATATATTTGGTTTTTGGATTAATTTTTTGCTGATATATGTGGACTCTAGAAGGAAGTGACCATGACAGAAACCAGCATATTTACCAACTCCATAGGATAAATAATCTTGTGATATAATGATATATTCACCTTTTGCAAAATGTGGAAGAAATGTAACATATATTCTACCTGCTTAATTAATTAACTTTTAAGAAGGGAAAAGAAAGGGGAAAAAAATAGCTGATAATTCAGCAAAAAGACTAATGGAGTTAGAGAATGTAGGAGAAAGTAAATATTATTTAAATGAAAAAAAAAAAAAAAAAAACCTAGAAGAACTAGTAAACAAAATAATCGATTTGAAGGGGGAAAAGTAGCTCTACCCCTTTTTTGGCCTTTTTCATATGACGGGAAGCTTGTACAAAAAGACTTCATAATTCCTATTATGATAGGAATTATTGTTTTAAATATTGTTAAATTAGTTTTTCAACTTATAATTATAACAATTCTATAACATGCATTATAAATTTTCAATGCAGACACTTAAAATTCAGATTATTAAAAAACAAATTTAACTATTAAAAACAATTCATTTGTCTTATTAATAATGTAAAATAAGTGGTCCTACAAGAAAGGCTCCCAATATTAAAAATTGCTTGCTACATATCATGCATCGTCACGTGTTACTATCCTATTCCAACGTTCACCAAACAAAGCAAAAGTACTTGCATTTTCACATTTGTTCATCCTTAAAAATGACTTCCCACTTGATGACTAAACTGAATTAAGCTCTCCGTTAAAAAAAAAACAAAAGTGGTTGGGCCGCTCCTTTTCCCAAGGCCCCCCTCTTCTTCTTTTGAGATGGCAAAAACAAGGAATGAGATTAAAAAAATGGATTTCCCCTTTTTTAAAGCATATATGCAAAATCGAAAGTCACTTGTGATGCTAACTTACCTATAACCCCCCAAGTGCGACACAGCTCACTCCCAAGAAGACAGACAAACAGATAGAGAGAGATTAGTAGGAAAACACTGTCTAAGGCGCAAATTGTGGAAACCCAACATGATTGAACTCTGTATACAGGGCTTTTAGCCACTAGTGCTGATGATTATGATGAAGAAGGGAAAAAAAAAAAAAAAAAAAAGAAACCTTTTTATTTTTTTTTCTCTTTCTCTTTTCCTTTTTTAAAAATATAGTATTGATAAAAAAAAATCGTCATCATTTATAAGATCCAAAGCACGGCCTTTTTTCTCCACAACTTCTCCAAAACTCCCAAGCCCGGACTTCCAAATATCAAACAAGTTTCATTAAAACAGCAAATATTTTCTCAATCTGAATGGTTTTACGATGTTGGAAACAATGATCCCAGCTTGTTTCAGCCAATCCAACAACTCAACTTCACCATCAAACACTGTAAAAACTTCTATTTCTGATCAGGCAACGCCAAACCAGAACCTGATAACCTGCATATACCAAACCCAGCTCTGCGACTCCCCAACATATCTCACCCTCACATGGTCGAGAACTCTGTTTTCCCACACTCTCACCATTTTCGCACCAGACACTTTCTCTCTCACAGTCTCTCTCCAACCCTCCACCATATTCTCGTTCTTCAAGTCAAAACCCAGCTCCAAATCCGTCTACTTGAACCACCAGTTCCATTACCAGAAGCTCAAGCTCTACTGGGACTTCACCCGCGCCGAGTTCGGCTCCCACAACTCGGCCGAACCCGAGTCCCGTTTCTACCTCGCCATCGCCTGCAACTCCCGGCTCCAGTTCTTCCTCGGCGACGACTCCCTCCTAGGCGAGTTGACTCAGCGCTCCGGGTTGACCCTCGCCTCCGCCTCCGCCGACGAGTTGACTCAGCGAGTGCAGAGGAGTCCTCCGTCGGCGACTCTGCTTTCGCGGCGAGAGCACGTGTTTGGGCGGAGGAGTTATTACGCGTCCCGGGCGCTGTTGATCTCGGGGTCGAAGCACGAGATCGGGATCGAGTGCAACGGCGGGACGTTGAGAGTCAAGGTCGACGGAGAGTTGAGCCTGGTCGTGAAGAGGCTGGCGTGGAAGTTCAGAGGGAACGAGAAGATCTTCGTCGGAGGGGTCGAGGTCGAGTTCTTCTGGGACGTTTTCAACTGGGTCAATGGTAATAACGGCGCTAACGGAAACGGCCATGGCGTTTTCGTGTTTCAGGTCGGAGAGGGTGGAGTCTGGCCGGAGATGGTGGGGCCGGAGAAGAGGCTGCTGAGGAAGAGCTTGTCGTCGCCGCCGGTGGGTAGTAATGGCAACGGTAACGGTCATAATTGTAATAGTAATAATAATAACAACAATACGGCGTCGTCATTGCCGTCGTTTTTGAATACATTGTCGTATTCGCCGAGTGTGCTGCAATGGGCGGAGGAGAGCAGCGATGGAGGATCGAGAAGTTCGTGTTCTTCGTCTACTAGGTCTTCTGGTAGTAATGGAGCTGGGTTCTCCTTGTTGCTTTACGCTTGGAGAAAAGATTGAAAACCCAAGAGAAAAAAAATCCAAAAAAAAAAAAAAAGTTGAGATGTGAGAGATATTACTGAATTAATGTGATAATTAGTATTAATTCTTATAATGCGACAAAATATGTTTGAAAAACGATCATAATATATTCTTTTATATTTTGGCTGATGGCTGCAATTAAGATCCATGCTGTAAATAGATAATAATTTGATTCTGATTTTTGCAGTTTAAACATAGCTTTTGCAGCTTGATTTGAGGATTACTAAAAATTTAAAGGTCTCACTTTTAGTTTTAATATTGTAGATTAATACTAAATTAATCTTAGTGCATCTTTTTTTTTTTTTTTTTAATCTTTTGAAAGTTGATAAACGACAAAAGAATGTAGGGTACAAAACAATATGAACATTAGTTTTGAGTTTGCATGATTAACGTGTTGGAATATTTGAGTTGAGTGCCTTTTTTAGTGAGTGCCAGCCTAAGATGGGGTTGTTTTTACAGCATTGTTGATTTGGGATATGAATTAAGAATAGTACTTTAGGGGCAAACAAAATCATAAAGTGTCTAAATTCTTTTGAATTCTTGTAAGATTTCGAATATTTTAACCTCTTACAAAAAAATATATATGTATATTTTCCCTTTGTTGTCGCTTTTACACAAGTATATTATCTAACACGTTTAGCTAATTTCAAAGGCACGTTCATAAAGTAATAATCAAACTAGTAGTTGAAAGAGATCATGAATGACGACAATAGACAAGACTCATAGGCCTTTGAGAAATAATTCCAAAGCTTTTCTGAACAAGGATATGATAAAATCTATATAATATCTCAAACGAATAAACATAAAATATTTACACATACATATATATACTTATATATTTTTTTAAAAAAATTAAGTGTCCTCGTCACAACCTATGTTCTTATAGAATCAATCACTTTTAAGATTGAACCTTCAAATATATACATAGAGATTCAAATTCTCTGATATTAAAATAGAGAGTGACATAAAAAAGACATCCACGATGGTATACCATCTCCACGTGTAGTGCACGAGTCCGATGATTAATTAAAGTAGTGGGCATCCTTAAATATACTAAGGAAGTTATTACTCTCAATATTTATAGTTACTTTTAGGTGCTATTTTCATTCGTTAATTGTATTGTCAGAACAAAAGCTAAGGGGGGCAGAAAAACGACAGAAAAAGCAAAGCGGTTGCAGCATTTAACACAATTATTTAACTTTTTGCAATAAGAGTTTTGAAAGATTTCGTGACATAGGAGTTAAAGAATTGTCTTCCTTCAACGTCTGGTGTGTAAAACAATCTAGGCTTAGCTTGTTAAATTAGCTAAAAGTTGAAGGCAGATTTCAAATTCCATTCTTCGGATACAACCATGAGTCGGGTCTTTAGTCTTTACACATAAAAAGACGATAAGGAAATTAAAGACCTCAAAATCAAAGGCTTCTAGATTCATGTGGCCCACAATTCTGAATGACTTTGTACCAAAACTTACAAAAAAAAAAAAAAAAAAAAAAAAAAGGAAAAAACAAAAAGATAAGAAACTGAAAAAAAAAAAAAAAAAAACTGTTACACACATCATCACAGACATGCACGCTTGCACAGTTGTAACTTGTAACCACTCCCACCGCATAGGATTCCCAATAAACTCACCTTACAATATATATATATATATATATATCATCTTAGACACACACACGTATTATGTACATTATATATATATAGGATATTTATATTTATAGGTATGTATGCATATATATATATATATATGTATGCAAATAGGCTCCATTAGCCTTTGACATAAAAGCCAACACTTTCTGAGCCAGACCCATAACCAGCTCTCATTACCAACTTTGTAGCCCCTCCTTTTGTGTCCATTCTTTGATGAATTTATAATTTTTTTTGCTCTCTATCATCATTACATATGTAGGCTTCTCCTTTTTCACAATCATGGCAAATTAAATAAATATGCGAATTTGCATTTTTTCTAAATTTGGTAGAAAATGGATTTGCACATGCAGCCAGTTAAGGACAGAGAAGAAAGGGAAAGAGGTATTCCGATTGAAGCCTTTTTTATACATGGCTTGCATTTGTACATCGATTTGGATTGGAATTTGGATTGAAATTTTGAGGTTAGAGTTGGTTAATTTTTAAAAATGTGTTATAATTTTTTAAAATTTTTTAAAATTTTTTAATAAAAATTTTAGATTTAGACTGAGAGTCAAACATATATTTGACCTTTGAAACAATGTGATGGGCTACACTTTTTAAAGGGTTCCACTGAAGCCAACCTTCGAAAAATGGTTCAAGTGTTTCTTATTTATCTCTAAAATTGGTGAATAGATGGCGGGCATGATTCAAATTAAAAAATTCGGTCTAAACTTATGAACTAAGCACGCGCTTAATAAAACAATTCGATCAAAGACTTCTCCTGCTTAATTACTAATCTCTAAATGAGTTCAATTTTCTTTCTTTCTTTCAATGCATTGTGAGAACTTCATGGACAAACAAAACAGACTTGTTTTACTTGATTCTGTAGTGGTGGAAATGAACTAAACTTCTGCATGAGAATTATATAAGATATGTATAATTTTTATACTGCTTTTTGGAACCGTGAATTGCAATGTTTACAAGGAAAATAAAATAATAATAATAATAAAAGCTTTTGTTCTTAACAGGCAACTGTTTTGATTTGTGGCGTTTTCATTCATCAGGTCTTCCAACACTAGGCGTGAATATTTGGCCAATTGCTTGAAGTGCAGAAACGCTCCAACTCTCAGCATGCCTTACAATCTGTCAAATGAAAGTTTAGCAACAACCAACCACCAAATCAGTAACTTAAAAATACATATATCCGGATTGCGTGAGTAAAGGGCAGGCGCTTATCTTACTCTAATCTCATCGTCTAATTCGTAGACCGTACTTCCATCGATGCAAATTAGAGGCCTCCACGGAAGTTTCAGGTACGTCCTGCATAGCAGATGAAGTTGATTGTTTGTTTAAAGGAATTAACAGGCTCGGTAATACCATCCAAAGACTGAAGTGAAGAAATGACATCAAATCAACTCCAATGATATGTGTCGGGGATTGTCGAGCTTTTGGCCTGATTCCTTATATCTAATTAGTTATAAAAATCAACTGGCAAACAACATGCATATGCAAAACGAAAATGCTGATTTTAGAATCTTAAATATTACAGTAAAGCAAAATAGAAATTAGATAAGTAAAGAACCTCAGTTTCCATTTTGCTACCACAACGTTTGGTTCAGAAGTGATATCCTGCAGAAATGCGTCTTCTTAGGCATGGGCAACGATATCGAATCCGAGTACATTTTCAATCTATCTGAGTTACTACATCCAGTTCCATCAGTTCATATATATCAGAACCAAATCAAGGTATGACTTTTTCTTTTCGCCTTGTTAGCGAAGTGCTTTGAAAGTGTTATTATTTATTAACAATATTAAAAGTCTATTGCAATCTAAAGAGAATGAGTACCTTCTCTATCTTTTCCAAGCCAATAGACGGTGAGTCGAAGAAAGGAACAAGCAATTTCAAGTTGCGGGAATACAACTCCTTACCTGCACAAACCCAAGACGATTAAAAGTCCATCCTACATTTCCTCTTGCGTATAAATTAACGAATCTGACCGCAACTCTTTCTTACCACGAAATCGAATAGTTGGATCTTCAAAGATACAGTCTTCAGCGTAAATTGCAGAAGAGAAAACCCCTATATTCTCAGCATTACTACTTATTTAAGTATTTAACTCCACATAAAAGAATGAAAAACGTCTAGAAAATGAATAGAATTCCAAGATGAAAAAGCATACCGGTTACAAAGTAAGCATTTTGGTAGTCCGATTTGAGAACCGTGACAACATCGTCAACACTTGAAACTGAAAAATCATCCCCCCTTTCTTCAGTAGTCACTCTGGCCAATCAGCAAACATAAGACGAAGGAAGAAACAAGAAAAAGAAGTAACTATTTTCTTGCATTTTCTCGTCAACCAAGCAAGATACTAAAACATAAATAACTGTAAACTGCCTGATAGTTTGGTTGTCGTCGAAGGAAGAAAGGAGCCGGAGAAGCTCCGTGACCCCACTGACCGCAATTCTCAAAACCTGAGGCGTCTGTTTCTTACTGTTATCTGGAGCTCTCGACAAGCACCGGAATCCATGCGCAATCTAGCGAATTGGCCGCGGAATCGGCAAAACAAACGAATTGGCGACGAGGGAGCAATAAAATATCAAACTTTGTTTTTCCGAGAAATAAAAAAAATAAGAAGAGAAAATGTTCTATTTTACCCTGAGACTGTGCTGAAAGCGCAGTGGAGGAGCTTGTGGTTGTAGGTTTGGAGAGTCTGGCAATCCCGCCATTTGCCTTGGCAGGGCAAGCCGTCCCGTAACTGCCATGTCATTCCTAATTATTCTATCCTTCCATGTTTATGCCGCTCCCCTCCCAACCGTACGAACATTTTACCGTATTGAGGTTTTTTTATTTTTAATGAAAATTTGATATATTCGGGAAAAATATATGAACGGTAAATTTAAAAATTATTATATTAATATATATATATTAGATTAATATATTAAATTAAATTAAAATTAATTATATTTATTTATTAAAATAAAAATTTTGTTATATTATAATATATAATAAGTAATTATTAAGTAATTTTCTCTATATTTGTTAAGCCAAAAAAGCCGATTATTTGGTGTTTTCATAGCCGATGATAAAAATTTTGACCCTGGACCTAAGGTTTTAAATTGGATCTCTTTTAACATTTTTCCGATGTTTTATTATATTACTGTTACTACATGAACTTTTCAATCTAATAAAACATTTCTTCAATTTAAAAATGTTATAGACGACAATATCTTCATTTACTTTAGATGAACTAGTATGGAAACAAATTTATGAAAATACATCATGACAATATTTCTCTTAAATTTTATCAATTTTGTGACACTATCTTTAAAAATTTAGGAAAAAAAATTGTGTTGTTACTTTAGTAGTCGGATTAATTTTATGAATTTAATTTATGATAGTAAAATTAAAACTTTACAACACGTAATGTATAATTATTTTTAGTTATAAATAGATCATTAAAAATTTAACCTCAAACTAAAACAACAATACAGTGGCTGCATAAGTTTTGCAGGTTTATGAGATAAACTGTCGATTCAATCAAAATTTTGATGTTACCAACGGAATCATGAGTCTTGACAATCACTTATCACAGGACAGAATATCTACCATAGTTTTTCCTCAAAATTTATCAAAACTCATTTATAACGTCTTTGGGAGATAAGACATGATTCTAGCTCAATTTGGGCCGAAATAAAGGAGCCCAAAAACATCTAATCAAGCCCAATGCATCCAATCAGCACGTTAATCTTCAGCCTAATTCGGTGTTACGGCGAACAAACAAACAACCAATTTGAGAGGAAACAGACGATAATATCAAAAATATCAGCAGCAATCACCAGGCAGAAAAAGATTCTCCACTTCCACCGACTTCTCCACAGTTCCACTTCCACGTCTTCACTCATTCACTCACTCAATCTCCGACAACCGAGTCTTCCAAACCCGTTGACCTCCTCCACCGCCGATGGCCGATTCCGCCGCCACTCGTCCCCTGAAGATCATAACCGGCGCCGACTCCTTCGGTTGCGAACTCAAGGACACCCTCGTCGCCCACCTCAAAAGCCTCAACATCGAGGTCGAGGACCTCGGCACCTCCTCGTACTACTCCGTCGCCGCCGAGGTCGGCCGCCGCGTCTCCTCCGCCGCCAAATCCTCCTCCCCCACCCCCGTCGAGACCCGAGGCCTCGTAGCCTGCGGCACCGGCGTCGGCGTCGCCATGATGGCCAACAAGTTCCCCGGCATCTTTGCCGCCACCTGCCTCTCCACCTCGGAGGCCCTCAACGCCCGCTCCATCAACAACTCCAACGTCCTCGCCGTCTCCGGCATGTCCACTCCCCCTCAGTCCGCCATCGAAATCCTCGACACCTGGCTCAACACCCCCTTCAAATCCCCCTGCCCCGCCTCCGGCTCCAAGCCCTGGCCGGAGGACATCGCGTCCTTCTTCGATAAATCCATGATCGAGATGCAGAAGATCGGCGCTCAAATCCCTAGCGAAGAAGAGTCCTCCAACTGCTCGATTTGCTGCCTGGTGAAGAGCCGGGAGCTAGGTCCGATCGACATAATCCCCGGCGGGTCGATGAAGATCGTGAGAGAGACTCCGACGTCGGCGTTCGTGAGGTTCAAGGCCGGGAGCGTGGAGCCGGCGCACCACCACACGTTCGGGCACGACCTGGTGGTGTTGGAGGGGAAGAAGACGGTGTGGAATTTGAGCAAGAAGGAGAGATTCGATTTGGCGGTTGGGGATTTCTTGTTCACGCCTGCTGGGGACGTGCATAGAGTTCAGTACCACGAAGAGACTGAGTTCTTCATCAAGTGGGATGGCCATTGGGACATGTTCTTCGACGAGGATCTTGAGACTGCCAAGAA
Source organism: Ficus hispida (assembly GCA_025413025.1). NCBI lineage: Eukaryota > Viridiplantae > Streptophyta > Magnoliopsida > Rosales > Moraceae > Ficus > Ficus hispida. The sequence goes on from CM046363.1 coordinate 19,190,242, forward strand.
AGCTATTGAGAAGGAGTCCGAAAATGGCCCCAAGTAAGAAAAAACTCTTAAAAGGTTTGAAAAAGTGCTGAAAAGTTGGCTTCTTTTTGTGGAAAGGTATTAGTTTTTTGGTATGTGCTTTTCTGGTTTTGTGGAAGATGTCTGATTGTTGAGCATATTGATAATTACAGATATGAATGGACAATGATATCTGGATGGCTGTAATGAACAATTATGTACTATCTATCAACTTTGTCTAATAATAACACCCTATGAAGTGGCTTCTTTTCGAGGAAAGGTAGTCTTGTGTTCTACGTTTTCTCTGGTTTTGTAGAAGATGTTTGTGGGTTGAGTATTTTGTAATGGTTTATGGGGTATGAAGAGAAAAGTATGGCATGGGTCTTTGTAATGAACAATAATAAGTATCCATGATTAATGGAGACTATTTTAATCTTTTTCCTTCAATATTTGTCTTTAATACTATCACAAGCTGAGAATAGTGGAATGAAACCGTATTTGTATTAACTATAGAACATAGAGTTACATACAAAATAAACAAAATGTATGTCGTTGCTGTAACCACCTAATCTTTCATAATTTGAGCTGGTTTGCTTTAGTGCTCAGTAAATGAATATCACATGATGGGGCTAATTGCTAAACAAGACTAAGCTTGTCAGTAGTACTGACAGCTTCTTCAAGGCGTTCGGGAAAATCGATGGCAAGCTTCTTCCGAATGGCCACCAACTCTTCCCCGGCATCACATATGTACGCTGAAGCTTGTCTACCAGACAAAGTTGCCCCTTCCATACTGTCTATGTAGTCCTGTACAAGAGATAGAAGGATTATATGAGCATTCATTTCTTATGATGATCAGATTTTTCTTAAATTAGTTTATGCTAATTTGACTTGTTTCATTCTTTAGTTAATAGCATCTTCAATGAAGGTGAACTTTACCTGTTTTGTATATGAGCCTGCAAGGAAGAAGTTTGTAATCGGCGTCTTCTGATCGGGTCTGAATGGATCTTTACCGGGGCCCTCACGGTAAAGAGATTGCCCGATTTTGACAACTGATGACCAAATAACTTCTAACCCTTGGGCTGATGGAAATAATTCTAGTACCTGTTTAGCCACTCTTTCTATGATTTTATCATTTGTTAAAGGCATGTAAGGATCGCCCGGTGTGAGAACACATCTGAAGCAGAAGTAAATGAAGTTAGTGTTGGGAATGTCGACAACATTGTAAACATCCTACACAAATTAGAACATCCTTTTGATTTTTTCATTCTTTATAACTAGATCATCAAGTCATGAAAAAGAAAAAAAAGGTTGATAATTTCGAACTGCAGGTTAAAAACTAGCCATCACAAGGGTAAATATTGATTCCTTGAAATGCTTCATATTCAAGGAAAAGGTAATCGTAATAAATGATGAAAACGGTAATAGACGTTTTCCTTACTGGAGGAGCGAGCCTTGTCCCGCGATGTAGTAGTCTGCTGGAGAAGAAAGTGCCAAGTCAGCAAAGCAAGAAAAATCTGCGTCCGGAGTATAAAGAAGGTTATCTAATCCCACAGCTCGCCTCAGTTGCCTGCAATGAAAAAAGGGTTCGTTGATAAATGAAGCGACAATGTCTTTGACGAGTCTTAAAAATGGGAAACAATGAGATTTTTGCCAATTCTTCTATTATTAGCGTCAAGGATCCAATAATGAGTTCGTTAATATCTACAACACAATGAATAACAAAATCACCTCGACCGTTCTAGATCCTGCAACTCCGTGACCCATCCATTGTATCTGAGTTGCACTGTGACAACAGGAACTCCGACCAACTCGTAAATATTATCGAAAAATTGAGACTCCCTCCATTCCTTTGGAAGTAATCTCTTGATTCCGGGGACATCACATGCTGCATCAAACAAACGGATCGAGACATTTTAGTCTCCCGGCATAGAGAGCAATAATAATGGCAGAAAGACAGAGTAAAGTACAAACCTGCAACATAAGCATCAGCTTTAACAGTTTTCTTGTTAGTGGCCTAAAATAAAATAAAAGGAAACATTAGGCATTTAACTCTTCAACCAAAAAAAAAAAAAAAAAATCAAAACTCGGATGTAAAATGCAACTCGGTATTATCAGGCCAGCAAGTGTAAATCACCAAAATAAAAGGCATGAGCTACAAACATTCAGGCCAAACAATGTGTCCTATCAAATGCCATGAATCCTTGCATACAAAAATCTTAAAAAAAGAAACATAGAAGTGTACCCTGGACATGGCTAAGCCCGTGATATATGTTTCTCCATCAGTAGACTTGTCATACAGTATCTGTCTACATCCCCACCTAAGATGAAACCTGTTCCAGTAGAATATGTGATACGCAATGACTCGTAAAGGGGAAAACAAGAACAATAGTGAAACCAGTATCCAATTATTCTACAAAATTACCTGCCCCCTCTATCAGTAATATACTTTCGAATCGGACCGCTCAAATAAACATCAGGAGAACCCTTGAGCATGCGCAATAATGAAGCCTCTGTCTTAGTTGCAAATAATGAAAATATAGTAAGCATGCAACGAGCACTGATATTATCACAGTCGATAAACCCAAGTGCATATGCTACGGGATCCCACATTCTTTGGATACTCATGCGCGTGCCACCTTTGGAGAGGAACCAATCAGAGAAGCTAATCTGTGAAAAACACATAATAAAGCAAGATTTAATACATAACTAAAGCATAAAACAGCAAAATCACAAATTTATAGACAGTTAAGAGGATCAAGAACTTGAATTGAATCCGGACAGGCAACATATATAGGTTCAAAACAATAAATGGAACTAAAAAAAGAAAAAAGAAAAAAGAAAAAGAAAGAAAGATGAATAGATATCTTACACTATCCAAATCTCTAATGTCCTTCATGGCTCCATCTGGATCAACGAGAGCCTTTACAACTGGGCTTAAGGCTAGAGCTAATGCATTTCTAGCTTTATCATATGTCTGCATATAAACAATGTGAAAAAGAAATATCTTAACATAACTCTCAAACAGTTGAAATATAAGAGATGCCGTTAATTATTGTTGCCGTAACAGAAATTTATACATTTAGCTGATTTGTAGCCAAAAATGCACGAATCCCATGTATGGGGGCCCCAACTGGAAACCGAAAATCAAGTTCTGCAAAATCAGGCAAGGATTACAACTATATCTCAGAAATGTGAATGAAAAGAGGTGTCAGTTTTATGTTCCGTGCAAGCTGTGCAATGGCGAAATCAGAAGAGCTTGAAAACGAAATTAGTTTGCAACAACAATTTAGAAATTTGACCAACCATGATCAAGCACCAGAACATACCGCCTATTTCACCCCCTTTATTAACAAAAGTGTGAGTATGATCCTTTACAAGTAGATTTTGATCTGCCCCGACCTAAAGTTAAATGAAGACCCAACAAAATCTATCAGAGACCATATAAACATTGTTAAAATATATAGAAGAAAGTAAATTCCTTGCAACCCCAAGAAACTACCCTATTCACCTTTTTCATCAACCGGAAAAGATTGTTATAACAACCAAAGAAAACGTGCAGTCCCATTTCAATGTGGTTCCCGCGTTTATCAACAAATGATCCCACTTTTCCACCTATAAAAGGTCTTGATTCATAAATATCCACCTGAAGAAACCAAGCATGATCATGAATACTATCCTTAGAGGAACAATAGTAAAAAGTCGAACTAAACAATTCAATTTGGGGAAATCATACAAACAAAAGCAAATGCTAGAAAGATCACCAAATGAACCAAACCTCGTGACCCTGATCCAAAAGCTCAACTGCAGTCGACATGCCCGCCAGCCCGGCGCCGATTATTGCAACTTGAAGCTTGGGACCCCGATAGTGTTCGGGTTCAGGTGGAAACAATCCCTTAGGAGCTGGGAAACCAAATCATTCAGTTTAGTATCTCTAGGACAAATAATAGTAGCTCTAACCAGTAAGTTCTTCCTCAGTTTCTGAAACCCAAACACACTTGATATCTAACCAAAACATGCAATCTTTGCTTCATTTTATCATTGATACTATCTTTTTTGTTAACCAAAAATGGCTAACAAATTCAGACAGATTCCACCATATGTTATCAGATGAGAAAGCATTCTAAGCTGAAATAGTGCCACTTAGTAGTCAATCTTTCGTGCAAAGTTCATAAACTTTTGGGAATGGCATAATAACAGTTATACGAAACACTGAACCAAACAACTTTATCTCTCAAAAGTAGCAAAATTTCAACCAAAATTCACTAAAAACAACAATACCCAGAAACCAAAAAAAGCTAAAATCCAACACTGGCAGAGGGAAAAAAGGAAGAAGAAGAAGAAGAAGAAAGAGGACTTTAAAGGTTACCATTTACACTCATGTCGGAAATATTGGAGTCCAAAGAGGAGCGAACCCACAAGGATCTGTGAGTCCTCGCCGAGTTCACAGAAGAGCGAGAGGACGATGACAACAACAACCCAGCAGTCTCCAATCGGTTTCCGGTCACGGAAGCCGCCGGGAAAAGAACCCAAGAAGCCATGGCTGAAGCTGCAAGAAACCCAATTTCAACCAAGCTTTTTTCTTCACTCTCTGTGTGTTTAATCTGTCAAAAACATCTGGGTTTTGTGAAAAAAGAGGAGGAGTTGGAATGAAGAGGATTTATAGGGGCCACAGAGAGGAGAAAAGACAGAGAGAGGTATCTGAGGCTGAGAAGATGCTGGGGTTGAGAGTTTGGCAGGTAATTGAGTGAGTTTTTAGACTGCTTAGCTTTTGGAAGTCGTTAATTAAATGGAAATTTTGGTGGGCACTTTTTGGAGAGTTTTTTTTTAGAACCGACGTGCACAAAGGAGAGAGTAGGAGAGAACGTGGTGGCTCCTCTAACTATAATGCGCCACCAAGTCTAGCACCCAAGACCAAAGTTTGGACGTGACACTTTCGAGTTGGATACTCCGTAATCTCATTTAAATTTTTATCCGATTAATATGTCGTGTGTTGTAGACGTGCGAAGCAAATAAGTGAAATTGCTTTAGGTCTTTTTAATTGTTTTCGATGAGTTTGAAATTTCTGAAGTGACAAAGAAGAATAGAAACGGAATGACATTAATAATTTTATTTTTTTAAGTAGAAAAAAACATGTAAGAGAACATTTGCTCTAATATAGTCCAGAGAGTTCGTAACTGTACACTTTTTGGCCACCCTTGAATTGTAGAAAAATTACAAAAATTGATTGTGATTTAAAAAATTATTTAAGAATTAGATGATTTTTAAGATTATCTTTTTGTTTTTTGTTAATAGACATCAGGGGGGAAAAAACTAAGATAAAAACTGTATATTTGCCATATCAAAAAATATGATTGTTTTAGCCGTCGCCTATCAGTTATAATAGTTTCTTTTTGTATTCATTACATCAAAATAAAAGGTCACTTTTATGTAAATACTTTTTCTTCTGTTTTTTTTTTTTCCCTCTCCGTTGGATCCAATACATGTTTGGTTAAGAAAAAAGAAATGGAATTAAATGAGAGAAAATAATGTATTATTACTTTGTTTGACTGGACTAATCACCAATACATGATAATACCTATTTTAAGAGAATGAGGCTTCCATTATCAATTTATCTTGTGGGTTGAACGGAATTGTCAAGAGAAAAAATAAATTTGAGTTTCACGTCATAAAAATACAACAATAATAATAGATATATAAAAGTATTAAACCAACCTTTTAAAATGAAAGTTATTATTTCAAATTTTAAAGATAACTCACACATCAAGGATTGTCGGGCTCTATTTCTTGTTCTAATCTTTTGTTTTGTGATATAATATAAATCTGCACGTTCTTTTCTCTGTAAAACAGTTTCAAATGTTTTGTGATATATAATATAAATCTTCACCTTCTTTTCTCTGTAAAACAGTTTTTAAAATCAGTCTTGTCAGGAGTGATGTTCTTTTCAAAATCATAATTATTTTTTTTTTCTTTTAGTTGGATGCTTTTTCTCTTTGTAAATATGATGATGTTGTGGTCTCAGGTCTACTTCATGATCAATATAATTATTTTCACAAAGTGAATACTAAAACTAAAAAGGCTTCATATAAACAAATATATTATAGGTGAATTAATTGATAAAAATTTTCATTTCTAGTCAAATTTAATTTTGCCAAAATGAAAAACAAATAAAATTTCATCTCACAAATGTTTGTTAAACTCCAACCAAACAAAGGCAATCAATCAATTTACCAAAAGTGCCCCCTAGTTCTTGTCTTTAGTCATGTCTTCTTCTTCCCCCTCGCATTCTCTTTCTCACTTGTGCCCTAGAGATGTCATCCCACCACATATTACCATCGGTAATGCAGTGAGTTACCACCGGATCCAACTTTGTTGTTGTGTATTTCATGAGCAATATTTTTTTTTCCAAAACAAAAATCAATCCATAAAATCTGATTGTTGCATTTTTTTTTATTTTATTTTGAGATATTTAACTATGATATGTGAATTAGTATCCGTTGACATTAGAATATCTAACACTATTTATTTCTCAAAAATAAACTGTATGGACGTAATCACGATGGATCCAAAGCCTAACACCAACGCCAAATAAAAAATACTAAAATAATTCCAAAAGTGTCATGTACCGTCGAAGATGCTCTGCTACTTAAATCCATAAAATAAAAATAAATAAATAAAATAAAAAAATCATTTGTGTCCGATGATTGCGCCTATGTTGGTTCAATTATAGGTTATGGTACATTAATACTTAGATTTATTTATTTTTCTTTCCTTTTCACAAGAAAGAAAAAGGATGAGCTATATTAGGTAAATTATTAGTGGTCATAAAGCTTGTAAATCAATCTTATTTTAATGTTGGGCCACGTAATAATGAATTCGATAATCTTTTTTAGTTGGCAGTATGTGTGTGTGTGCGTGTATATATATATATATTCCTCTTCGTTTTTTTCCTTGTCTTTTATGCGTTTGACATCCACTTTTCTTGTCGAGTCAAAAAGGATAAATCTGGGCTCTGATTTTGGACTTATGCAAGCTTTCGGTCTAAGCTAACACTGAGCAAACCTTTTTATTTACTTTTTTTTTTTTTTCTACCGCAAAATATCTTATTAATAAGACATTGTTTTAAGCCATTGATCTATATCAAGTTATGTCATATTTAGATATTATTTGTTTAAATTCAAAATTTATAAAACATTCAGTATTCCTGTTTTAATATACCTCACCATGAAAGCTCTTGTTCTGTTCCAGAATGTTGAATTTACTTTGGTTCGTGGCATAATTCAACACTTGTGTTAAGGCTTTTGTGGTTCCCAACTTCATTATCAGCCAAAGCCACTATCTAAGTTGTAACTTGCGTCTTTAGCAAGAAATTAAAAAATAAAAAATTATAACTTTTTTAGTATACAAAAGAAAGCGCACACACAAGTACATTCTCACAAGGCAGATCGACCATAAGGATTTTCAGGAAGAGGATCAAGTATACCTAACTAAATTAAAACTTTCAAATAATTATTAACTGAAAAAAAAACTCGTAAGCACATCAAAGGGGAGCGAGGACTTTGGGTGAAAAAAAAGTTATAACTTGTAGAAACTTTTTCCCCTCGCAAGTTTGATGGGATGTCCATCCAAGTAATATCCATCTCAATTACAAGTGGAAATCTCCAAGTTAATTTGTAAGTATTGAATTAGGTATGAAATGCAGAGGTAGAAGGGGAAAAGAAAAACTAATAATGATATAAAAAAAATTGCGCATACACATGATAAGTGTTTAAATTTGTTGTCTCATTTTTTTTATCTCATGACTACTCAATGAATTGCTTAATGCTATGTTTAGTATGATAAGTGAAAAATAGAATGGAAAAAAGAGTAAAATACTTCGATGATGGAAATAAAAAGGAAAAATGGATATTTTCTTTAATGCTGTTTAGTAAAAAAAAGAAAGATAAAATAAAAAAAATTTAATATATAATGCATTTTATGATTTTTACCTTCATATAAATTTGAAGATAATAAGAGATTAAGATTAAATTAATTATTTTTTGTACTTTTTTTTGTCAAACTTTTCCCTTTTATTTTCTTTTCAAGATTAGAAAAATCAAGATACGATAGATCTTATAGATTTAGAACTTCTTTTATTTTTTTTTATTTTTTTCATTTTCCACTCTATCAAACAAGATAAAATTTTCATTTTCCTCTCTAAAATCCTTTATCTAACTTTCTCTATCTCTGTTTTTCACTCTATTAAACATAAAAATGATAGATGGTACAATAATTTTAAGTGATAGGATAAATAAAAAGGAACAATCAACAGTAAAATAAAAACAATAGACATGAACTCAACGCACACAATAGACAGAGTAATTGGCGGGTTTTTGAACGCCCGATTAGGCTAAGTGCAACAAGTGGGCCAAATTTGGGCTGTAACACGTGCTAACCAACAAAGAACAATTACACGTGAATACCACGTCCCATCACCCTAAAGTACGAATATACAAATCAACACACTTTTTTTTTTTTTATTTTAATAATTTGATAGTAGAGTTAAATATGGTATTATATTGATTAGATATAGTATTATTATTAGACTATATCTATAATTACGACACTCTTTTTGTATAAATACTCCTAATCCCAGGCACTCGCAAGCGCGTGCTACACACTTCACGACTCACCTACCAAATTCTACCGGTTTTTTTTTTTTTTTTTTGCTTGAAATTATACCTGTTTCTAAAAAGAAAAAGGATAAATTGCTCATTTAGTCACTAAGCTTTTAATATTATGCAACTTTGGTCCTTGAATTTTTTTTTTTAGCTGAAATACCCTAAATTTTAAAATATTGTTATAATATCCTTTCCGTTAATTTTTGAACAAAATTTGTTAGCAATTTAGTTAAAAAGTAACGCTAAGTTTGGATTCCATCAAAAAATTAATGAAAAATACTACTAAAGTAACATTTTTAATAGTTTATGATTATTCCAGCTACGAAAGAAATGCCCATAACTATTCAAATGTTATTACAATAGTTATTTTGTTAATTTTTAAACAGAATATGTCAGTAATTTAGTGAAAAAGTAATGTTAATTAATGAATTTCATATAAAAATTAACGTAAAGAGTTGTTGTAACAATATTTTAAAAGTTTAGGGACATTTTAACTATGAAAAAAAGTCCAAGAACCAAAGTTATATAATATTAAAAGTTTAATGACTAACCTAATAATTTAAAAAAAATAATAATAATCTCAATTTTTGAAATTGGAAACGGAGAATTTGAACTATTTACTTTATAGTAGAGTTATATGTAGAATTATTAGTTGATTATATCTACAACTACATATTATCACTTTATGTGATATGTGAATTATTATTTTTGATTGATATAATTATTGTATCAATTAAAAACATATATCATGTGATTATATGCATAATCTAACTATAATAATATTACACATAATTTTACATAAAAATATAGATTTCGAATCCCCCACTTAAAGTTAAAAAAAATAAAAATAAAAAATATACAATTAAAACTAGTGAAATAGTGGTCGAAAATTAAAATTAGAGTGGACGTTATAATGTTACGGGAAAAAATAAAAAAAAATAAAAAAATAGTGGCTTCATTTTGTACATTTCTTCAGCGCGTGAGTGAACGCGCAAGACGTTAGTCCTGTTTTGTAAGGGATTTTCATTCGAATGGGGAATAATAATTATTGGTTTCCAAAGCAAAATAAAGCGAAACGCTCCTATTTATGCATTTTTTTCGTTGTTGCTCACCCACTCTTTAGAATAAAATCCAACTTCCACAAAAAAAAAAAAAAAAAAAAAAAAAAAAAAAAAAACCAACTCACCACAGATTCTATAAGGGACAGACACAAAAAGAGAGAGAGAGAGAGGGGCTAAGTAATGTAGATTTTTATTTAGAGAGAGAAAGAGAGATACGATGGGCTGGCAATGAGAATGACTCTGGTTTGGCCAAGATTGGGGGGGTCTCTTAATGGTCAATGGACATTTCTGTGCCTGTCACTACCGTAATAAAGTGCCACTCCCTTGAGATTTTTCGCACATATAGGGTTACTTAAACATGAAAATGAAAGATTAGAAATGAAAGGTGCAATTAAACCTCCTCGCGGACAAAAAAATACCATGTAAAATGAGATTCTCGGGTGTACGGTTTTGTTTTTTCTTATTTAAGGGTTTTTGGTGCCTTTTGCCTTACAAATTTTTCAATTGAATTGACAACTTTCTTTTGTGAATTTTGATTGTGGTAAATTATTCTTGAAATTTTATTAAAAAGTTGTAAATTGTTCTTGAAAAATGGAAGAAGTCCCCGCATGCCTGATGTATGTGACATGGCGTATTTTCCACGGCGTATTTTCGACCATCATTTGAATTTTTTTTTTTTTTTTCAAACGAGTTTGTGTAGTTCGCACGAGAATTTTGTTTTTCCAAACTTTAACAATGGTCATCAATTTGGAAACGTCTGTAAGAATTTGATCATTTAATTATTTATTAAGATTACCTCGTACAAAAAAGAAAGAGAAAATGAATAAAGTTATTAACTTTTACATCTTATCACTTAATTACTTACAAAATCAGTAATAATCTAGAATAATAAAACGTAACTACAATCTTTTATGTTTAATATTGATTCCTTCTTAGTATTGATTTCTACTTAAAGGGATTGAATGCAAAATTACTAAAATAAGCTTTTAATCAAGTCACATGTTATATAGGTCAATCATCACTTAATTATGAAAAAGAACATTTTAGTAATCACATGTTTAAATTCTTATTTGGTTGAAAAAAATACTATAAAGAGAATTAGATTATTTCCCTTTCAAACTTCCTAATAGGAAAGTCAATAATAAAAAAAAGAAAACAATTATTTATCATTTTAAATTACATTCTTTTACCATAACACATTTACAAGATAACTTAGACGATTAAGATAAATATTGCCAAATGGGTTATTGCCAACTACCCATTTTTAAGTTTTTTTTTTTTTTTAAAGTTTGTTACGAGACCAATTAAAATAAGAACATGATAGAGCCATCGTGCTTGCACTTCATGCGCGAGGAGAGTCATCGGTCAGAGGACCCACTTCTCAAAAACCGTTTATTTATTTATTTATTTAAATACAATACAAGCAAATAAAAGAAGCCAAAAAGAAACAAAAAAACAGATTGGAAATGAAAACCATGCACTTATTAACATTACATTTTATTTAATCTTTTCACAATTTTTTTTTGTTTCCTTTGCACTTATTAACATTACCTTTATAAATTTCCTCTCTTCTTCTTCCTCTTCTGTTCTGTTTCTTCGTGTACTGCAAGAGAGAAAAAAACGGTCGTTTGGGTTCTCTCTCTTCTCTTCCCTCTCTCTCTCTCTATCTCTCATCAGTTTTTTGTATTGTTGAGTTTCTGGCTTTGCTTTCTCATGTGGGTATGTCAGCTAAAGGAAAGTCCACTGTTACAGAGCGAGAGAGAATATAAGAGAGAGAGAGACACTTTTCTTTTGTTCTTTTTTTTTTTTTTACCCTTTTTCTCAGTGTAGAGTACTCTTTCAAAAACCAGCCTTTCCAGAAATACTCTGTTTTTCCCCCTCTGATTACATACATACATATATATATATATTCCTCCGTTAGATTACAATAGCTGTCACCATCTTTGAGGTATTTTTGCTTTTAGCTTTTATCTTTCTTTTCCCCCTCACTGGAACTGCTTTTTCTTCGTAATATGATTATCTTTTGGTGGGTTGTAATGTATATTTTTTTTTATTTTTCTATTTATTTAATTTGTTTATTTTCTTTTTTTTTTCTTTGAATTTTTTTAAAAGGTGTGGTTTTGACAGGGGAATGGTTGATAGTGAAGCAAGTCTGCTTTTTGTCTGTTTCTCTGTGTGATTTATTTCGCAAAACTACATTCTCTAAATTTGTCTTCTAATCTCTTATGTCCCCCATTTCTGCTTTTCTCTCAGCTTTGGGTCACTGGATTTGTGTGCAGAAATACTTCGGATTCTAACACACCCAGATCAAATCAAGGCTCGAGAATACGTTTTTCTAGCAGTTTCGTGATGGGTTTTTGGTTTTCCACCTGATAAAATTGAGGTAAGAGTCCTTCGAAGTCTCTTTCTTTGCTTCTATTTTCGTTCATTTTCCTTCCCTTTCTGGGTCCTTTTTTTTTTTTTTTTTTTTTTCTTTTTTTAATGTTTGCTTGTGGTTGCAAAAAGTAGGAGCGCCAGCTGTTCTTTAAAAGTCCCAAGAGAGAAATTTTCAGGAAAAAAAGGAAAGTGAATTGGAGTCCTTCTGGGTCAGAAAAATGAGAGATTTCCCATCTTGTTTCGGCGAAAATGGAGTCCAAGTCGCAGATTCTTCCTCTTCAAACAGCCCCAAGAATGCCCAGAATTTGGTCACTTGTGTCTACCAATGCAGGCTAAGAGGAAGGTCTTGCTTGATTACCATCACATGGAGTAAAAACTTGATGGGTCAAGGCCTAACCGTTGGAATCGACGATTCTTCGAATCAGTGTCTCTGTAAAGTCGATATTAAGCCATGGTTGTTCTCCAAAAGAAGAGGGTCCAAGAGCTTAGAAGCATATTCTAGTAAGATTGACATATATTGGGACCTCTCTTCGGCGAAATTCGGATCCGGGCCTGAGCCTTTGCAGGGGTATTATGTTGCGGTTGTGATGGATCGGCAAATGGTTCTCCTTCTGGGAGATTTGAGAAAAGAAGCTTTCAAAAAAACTGGTGCCAGCCCTGTGGCTTCTGAGGCTGTTTCCGTGGCCAAGAAAGAGCACATCTTTGGCAAGCGGGTTTTCGCCACCAAGGCGCAGTTTTGCAACAACGGCCAAAGCCACGATCTTGTCATAGAATGTGACACAATTGGGGTTAGTGACCCCTGTCTTGTGATCCGCATCGACGGCAAGAATTTGATGCAAGTGAAGAGGCTCCGATGGAAGTTCCGGGGAAACCACACCATACTGGTTGATGGGCTTCCAATTGAAGTTTTCTGGGATGTCCACAGTTGGCTCTTTGGAGCTTCACTTGGGAATGCAGTTTTCATGTTCAAGACGTGCCTTTCGGCTGAGAAGTTGTGGTCTAGTCAACCGATGTCAGATCCGAACTCATTGCCGTGGTCTTTTTCGCAAAGGTTTTCGGATAGTAAGGGGCTAGGCCTCGGTTTTTCTCTGATATTGTACGCGTGGAAGAGCGAGTAGAGTGGGGGGCAAAGGTTCTTCGTTGAAGTGCTAACTGAAGAAACCTAGTGAGTTGTGATTCTTGTCAACCATGCTGTTGGATTATACCCAATTGAATTATATATGCATCCATTTGTTATTTATCATCCTTCTTTTTCCTTTTAAGTAACTTTAGCAACATAATAGATCACAGACAGTTTTGATTTCCGCTGGCTGTATATCCTCCATACAGTGTTAGTTTCACTCTCATAAATATTTCCTTTTTCTCTATCGAAAATTCCATTAAAATTCTGCTTCTGAGAATGTTGTTTGCCTTTTCATTCATACATAAATCATAATGATCTCATTCTCGATGGTAGAGTAGCTGTTATGAAGCTAGAAAAAAACGCCTGCACTACTTCTTTCTTGTTTATTAGCTGTCCATACCAACTTACTTTCATTTAAACACTGAAACCAGCACACGGCACGGATGAAAATCGAATTCCTTGTGTGGGGTGTTGGATCTTGTCATGGACATTTTCATGTGTATGTTTGTACTGATTTGGTGTGGTGGGGCTGATTCTGCTGGACGGTTATATCGCATGGTTACTTTTGAACTGATGAATCATTAATGCCTTTTCATACTCAATATTCCACATGTTATTTAGCACAAAAACGATCGGCATTCTTTCAGATTTGAATTCATTATGCAGAGTTATGCTAATATTTAGATTAAGCTGGTGCGCTAAGTAGCTTAGTATATTGTAGATGTTTTGACATAGAAGACCTTGCATTTCTACGCAATCTCAAGATCCATTCACGCCCATTTCGATCTTTGCTTCTGGAATTCAGATTCTACAGAGAACTAGGTTTTGTTTGATAAGAAGTAATTCCACTTGTTCCTCTCTTTTCCACTCTAGAACCCTATATTTCATTAGAGCACGAGGGTTTTGTTTGAAATTCATGTCCTTATCCACGATTTGATATTAAGGTCAAAATATGTATTGACTTTAGTCTCAATGGCTTGCTTTCTTCTTGTAGTTGAAAATTTATTTAAAAAGAAAAAAGAAAGAAAGCTGCAGAGGTTATGGTTATTGATTTCCTTTCTAGGATAAGGTTCTCTGATCTTGTACTAAGATTCTTTGGGCTTATTTCTGGCCGGTCTGCAAACTCATTGCGTTTGTTAGACAACAATTATTATGGCAACAAATATTCAATTCGTGTTCTTTTTAAAAGCTAAGGTCTCACCCTTGTATTTATGAGCTTTGAACTGCATGTTGTGAGTGTTTTGCACTTTGGTATAAACCCTTTGTACGTTATCTTCTTCTTCATTAATGTTTAGGCACCGCCTCAGGTACAAGTACACTTTGTCCCCCTACTCAGCCTTTATTTATTTAAATTTTTTTTAACAGCCATTCATTTTTGCAACTGCAACTTGTTGCTCTTAAATTTCTGTAACTGCAACTTCTCATTCATTTCACAAGGCGTTTCTAACCGTCGATCGAAAACTGCATGCACACGCGGGAAAAACCTTCCCAAGAGTAATGGCATTCTTCGTTACTCTTTTTCCGTAAGCAGTGAGTGAATGTCAAGTTCAGCCCCTGTTTGGATCATAGGTTCGAACACTCTGACTCAATTATGCAGTATATGTTTCTTACTCGGTCGTTTTTTCTACCCAAGTTTGAGGAGTTGAGTTCTGAAAATTGGCTGCAAATGGATGTTGATATTCAATATCACATCTCCAATTTAAGCGTGAGAAAAAATGAGAGAAAAAAAGGTTTAATAGAATATTCGGTGTAGTTAACTGGTATATGGTAGTGAAAGTAAGGAAATGAACTTCTAGTGATGGAAAATGGTTCAAACTAAACCACCCCAACTCCTACGGCCGGTCATTTGGTTGGCAGAGAGGCTACGTTTTTCTCATCGATAAGGTATTGAGTTTGAGTTAGTTCCATCCTACTAGATCAGAATATATGAATAATTAACTTTATAAGAAATTTATGTATTTTTTTTAATTTATCTGAATATCTCACCTTCTATCCTATAACTTTTTTATAAAGAAAAAATAAATAGATTAATATACATATGTTGTTAAAAGTGATGTCGCACTACATTAGAGATAACAAAAATATCTCGTCCAGCACCACCCTCATTCCAAATTAAACTTTGTTTACATGTACGTAAGGAAGTGCACAATCAATTAGTGCCGTGCACATGTGGTGGCCTACAAATTAGCATCAATATGGATGATTGTCACATCCCATAAATGCAAATATACATATACATATATATATATATATAATCTTGTTTGCATGTCTAGTTGTTCAAACATGAGCTTTCGTCTCACGTACTGAATTATTCAATTTTAGTCGAGTCATTACAATCCGGTATTAATACCCAACTCCAAACTTATCCTCATCTCCTAAACTACAGCAATTATTTTGGGCGGTTTTGGGCGGTTTCAGTATGATTAAAAGACTCAAATTATTACCCGAGTGTGATGATCTAGTGGTAATGAATTATCATTATTGTAAAAATTAGAGTGACACATTTCTCATTCTTTAACGACCATTCTTGTCAGCATTTAAAAAGCCTTTTTAATATATCGAGGGATATATTAATGTTGATTGTCCCTTTTTGGGACTTTTTACTTACTAAAAATACAAAAACAAAAAGCAAAGACTTGAACTTTTTGGCATTTTTTAAGACATTTTTTTTCCTTCTGGCAAGTGATTTTTTTTTTTTTTTAAGATGAAGTTTTATTATACAAGTAAGTGAGCTTACATTTAGTAAATAGGGCTAGAAAGTGACAAAGTTGTTACACAGATCTATCCATTTGAGGAGTGATGAGGGAGGGCAGGGGACCATGACTATGACCCCACCCTCCTTAGGCAGGTACACATGCTTTTGAATTAGCACATGAAACAAAAATCAAAAGATAAAGATAAATATACTAGAAATCGCACCACAAATTAAACATCGATAGTATGAACAAAAAAACAGCTAATTGAAAATTATACATTGTCCCCAAAAAAAGACAAAGAAGAGACGTTTTTCCCTTCATTTGAATAGTGATGTAAGGGATCCAATTTGTGTAGGCAAAGGAATATATTCCTTTTTAACTGGTTCATGAGTTTTATGGTACTATAAAGAACAGTATTCTTATCTAGTAGATAAATGCCAAAATGAGCTTGAAGAGTATATTCACCTTACTATGGTTGTGTATATATATATATATATATATATTATAGAATTGAATGTGAAATTGTTGTTAAACCATATTTGCTATCACTGTTTTTTTGTAACTTTTTGTTCAAATGATTTTATCATAAATGTTACTCAATAATTGTGAGTCCATGAGAATTCTTTGAAAGTTTGAGGTTGCCCATTGCTAGCTATGTGTATTCACTATTCCCAATTTCATATTCCAGTTATTTTGATAATATTATTGGAATTTACAAGTGAAATCGAAAGTAACTCGATCTATATTCTTATTAACTATTCAATCTAATTATTTCAAAAAATCAAGGGTATTTTTATTTTGCATGAAATAGAAAAGAAAAAAAAAACAATTAACTTTTCTCGTCTAACTATGCATTCTCTTACAAAATCAGTAAAAGGAGTTTAATTGTCCATACAATCTTATTCATTGAACCTGGCTACCTATTTATTATAATTTAAAGAGACTGAATGTCAAATTTACTTAAATATCGATAATTATTTAATATAAAAGGACATTTAATACTATAATGATGGGATTCTAATTGCAAAATATAATAAACATCCCAAAGATGATTGAATTGTTTTATCTAACAAATAAATAAGCATTTTTTCACTTTAAAAAAAAATTTTCCCTAAAAAACACAGTTAAACATAAAAAAAAATATTATATTTTTTAATTTTTTTAAATTTTACTTCCTATTCACTTATCTTCCATACTGTTAATATAAATTGTAATCTATCTGTTTGTTTACATGTGTGCTGCCTAATTAATGTTACATTTTCAAGAAATTTGAAAAGAAAGTCACCTTTTATATGCACTTTTTTTTTTTTTTAAAGAAAAGATATTATATAACTTTTTTTTCCCTGTTTTTTTAACCAAGACTCGAGAGCTAGCTGAGACTTAATAAAAAATAAAAAATAAAAAACAAAAAACAAAAACAATGCTGAGGTTTTGACCTATACATAGCCAAGTTGGCTATCAATCATCATGGTCTCATGTGTACAAAATATAGCCGTGATTAACGTTCTCAAAACGCGCTTTGCATAATCAGTAGTTTGAAGCCCCAATCATTTCCCAAGATTTCAGCATGGCTTTGGACTTTTTTAGTCCATCTGGACGTTAAAAAAAAACCATAGGTAATAATTTGTGCCTACTTCGTCAAACCATGCACGACAACGTAAAACAAAAATAGTAATTTTCTTGTGTGACTTAGTCGTTTCATTAAAATAAAAACGAGCATGTAAACGTTCTGTTTCAATAGTTTTCTTCTCTATGTCCACAAGTGACCATGCACATCTTCTTCTTCTTTTTTTTTTTTTTTTTTTTTTCATTCACAGAAGTCTATGACTATCGTTTATTGTCAAGTACAATTCGAATGTGTAAATTCTTACTCAATCTAATTTATTTACTCCTTCTCTTAATAGTATTCTCAATGTAATTATCAAAGTAATATGATGAATTTTGTTACACTATTTTTCTACCTCTCAATTCAAACTTGAAAAAAAAAATTTAAATATGCACCTTTTTTCAGAAGTAAAACTAACCTCGTTTTCTCCCTCAAATAAATTAAAAAAAAAAAAAAAAAAAAAAGAGACAAGCGTATGCTTGGATCACGCATCATTTTCAAATTGTTTTTTTTTTAATTGAAAAAAGTTACTTTATTTTAAAAATGAGATGTCATTTAAAATCATTTTTCCTGAAAAACAGAAAGAGTCTGAAAAGCTATAAATAAAAAAAAATATGATGTTAAAAACAATACATTAGAAGAAAAAGTCAAAAAGATTCCAAAAGCTTTTCAAAAGAAGTAAGATTTTCAAAATGAGAAAAATGACTGAAAAAAATTTTGAAAAACATTTTTTTACGTTTTTTTTTTTTTTTTGAGATAATTGTAGTATAGCCCCTTTATGGGACATTGTGGATTGTTATCCATCTAACGACTATTATTGAATTGTTTTTAAAATGTATGGCTATAATTTTGTACAAATATGAGATTAGTTATACCAAATCTCTTTTATTTTTTCCTTAGAAAAAAGAAAAAAAATTATTATCTCTCTCTCTCTCTTCTCCGTTACTACTCCCATCTGAATCCCGTCTGACCTTTGAATCCTATTGGAAAAAATGGCAAGAAGGTGATTGTTGATCACCCGATCCGCTCCGACCAGAAAAACACCGCTCCTTGCCGAGCACCGGCGAGAACGGCATCTCTGCCTATCTGTCCCTGCCGAGAAGAAATCATTTGTCGGCCGAGATCTCCGCTAGCCGACCATACCCTTGTTCTCGGAGTAGAAAACCATCCGAGCATGTTGGACACTCCCGGCCAGTGTCCCGAGCACTGTGGCAGGCTGACCACGTCCTGGACTAACTCCATACCTCTGAGACCATATTTCGGAGGATGTCCGGTCTGACACAAGTCACATCAGTACTCCTCAACTGCAGACGCCGCCCACCTATTACTGACACAAGTCACATCACCACCTGCCGCCACCCACCTTGACAAGTATAGCCCCTTTGATGATAGCCACCTTACTGCTCTCTGTGCCAGGTCAGGGACACGTAGTGCCGGCTTATTAGGCCTCCAGCACCTGCAAGCCTAAGGCCTGACCGGTCACTAGGAGTCCTAGGTAGCCGACTCGGCTGGGTCGCCCCGAGCCCCCAGACCCGTGGGAGGCGCCTATAAATAGAAGGGAAATTCATAATTTCAGGTATGATCATTTTGTACCTTGCCAAAGCTCTGTCTCTCCTCTTGCTCATCAGTACCATTGCTGACTTAAGTATCGGAGTATCCGCGGCATACACCATACCGGTGTCCCCATCATTCTAAGGTGCTTCCATTTTGCAGGTGATCTACGGTGGAGCAACTGGCCGGTCGCAACCCGACTATCCGACCACTTTGGGTGTTGTTGCTGGATCCATTTTTGGCATCAACAGTGATGGCAACCTTAATGGCGAGATATAATTAGACCACGTGGGTAGGGCGAGTTCGCTGTTGCCGAGTGGGAGGCATTTCGACGTCGATGACATGCGGGGGGGGGGGGGGGGGCGATTTCGCCATCGTCGAACATGGAGGAAGAGAGGCGAAATTGCAGGTCACATAGGTGGGGAGCGATTAAGGTCGGTCGACTGTGGAAGGTCTCGAGGGGGGGGGGTGCCATGGGTGGGCCACCGATTTTTTTTGGGGGGGGGGGGGGGGGTTGACCTCCATAAGGTGATTTTTGGGGAGAGGGTGATTGCCTGTGGGGGGGGGGGGGGGGGGGGCGGCATTTGGGGCCTTGGAAGAAGCGATTTTGGGGGAGGGAGGTCGCAAGTTCAGGGCCGGTGGGTGTCATCGGAGGCGGGGGCGGGGACAACGGTTTGGGCCTCCTCCAGTTTTTGTTTTTTTTTTTTGTTTCACTTACTTAATGATACTATGAGGTAGTTCATACAATAACTTATATGCACAACCAATTTTTATGCTATTCGATAAAATCTTAACGGTCTAAAAAATGACTATACTAGTAATAACTTTCAACTGATAATGACTATCAAAGAGTCTCCACCACAACTTGCCTTTTTTTTTTCACCCATTTTGAAAATGGGCATAAAATTTTAGGGTAAAACTACCATAAAGTCCCTTTTATATACTCTATTGATATAACTCATTTTTAAACGGTTAATAAGTAATTGAATGACTGAGATGTTATTTGTATATAATAATTATTATACATCTTATCCCATATTAGTATAGATTAACCTTCCCCGACGCAAGTAATGAACCCGTCGACACCGGTGACGAACCCCCACTCCCCTTCAACACCAACCAGCCAGTCCCTCCCTTCTTCCCGACCTTGGCAACGAAAACCTCCCCTCCCATAACCTTCCACTAATGAAGGTGGATTCTTTAAAATATCTTTTTTTTTTAAAATTTTTTAATTAAATATTACTATAATATAAAATATATGATAATTATCCTATATAAATTATTTAATTATATATAAATATTTTAAAAATAATTAAAATATTTTATCTAAAATAATTAAAATATTTTAAAAATATCTTTATCCAAAATGTTACAGCACAAATACTACAAGCCGTAACTCAGAAACTGCGAGTAAGCATGGACAACGATGAGCTGGCGGCACCACGATGGAATAAACTCTGGAGCATTCCTTTTTTGCGGCTTCCAGGTGTCATACAGCTGTATGATTCTTCTTATTAAAATTACTCAAATAGCCCTCATCAATGCATTTTATTACCTACGTGTACGCTTAATGGTCTATACCGCAACGACGTCGTTTTCCAGATGTCAGTTGTCTCGTGCCAGAATCGCCCGGTTGCGTGTAGGCGGAGAACAAGGCAAGCCTCGACTGACCGTTTTGCCCATTCCAACGGTCACCCGAGTCATCCAAAATTAGGAAAAGGACAAGGAGTCAAAGCCTTGACCCAGGGACAAAATCGTCACAGTGACCGAATGCAGAAATTCCAGTTGTTGTAAATTCGGAACTGTTTTGAGGGCGTTTCCGTAATTCTGCGCAGATAAATGAGAAAGAAAACTGATATCAAATTCAAGAAGAAGAAGGAGGAAAGCAGAGAGAACACAAACACTTTAGGAAAGTTTTTCTTCTTTTTCCCCTTTTTTTTTTTGACGTTTTAAAGAACAAAAAAAGAAAGAGAGGAAAAAAAAAAAAAATCTTTGTCCACTATTTTATGTTGGTGTAACTGAGTCATGGGCGAGTCAAGCGACTCAGTTTCCATTGACATTGATTTGATTCCTTTAGGAGGGAAGGTAATCAGCAACAAAAAATCATTTCATTATTTTTTAACGGGCTTTTGTTGAAATTTTGATTTTTTTTTTTTTTGGGTTTAATGTCTTGAATTGAACATTTTCAGGAATGTGCGGTGAAAACAAGCAAAGGTTCAATCTCAGTTTTTGTGTGTGGGGATCAAGAAAAGCCTGCTCTGATTACTTACTCAGATGTTGCTCTCAATTGTATATGCTTCGGTTTTTTCTTCTATATTGATTCTTGATTCTTCATTTCAAATCTGGGGGTTTTTTTTTTCCTTGTTGTTGAGTTGGTTTTTTTGTTTTTTTGTTTTTGTTTTTGTTGTTGGGTTGTGTACAGATATGTCTTGTTTCCAAGGTCTGTTATTCTGTGAGGACGCAGCTTCTTTGTTGCTTCACAACTTCTGCATTTACCATCTTGATGCCCCAGGTCACGAGGTCAGTGTCAAGAATCAAATTTCTTATGTCTCTGTTTGTTAGTTAGTTTGTTTTCATTGTTAATGTTTTTATAATCCCGTTCGTGAATTTTAATGTAGTTGTGTCTGTTCTCCACATTTGTTTAAGAGTCTTTGCAGTTAGGAGCTGATGTGATTTCTTCAGATGTTCCCTTGCTTAGCGTGGACGACCTCGCGGACCAGGTTGTCGAAGTGCTTGATTTCTTTGGGTAATTCTATTGATTTTTGTCTTTAAAAGCTTGCAATGCAGTCTTTGGATGAGCTGTATGATAGGTCCATAAACATTCATGTTTAGATTTTCGATGCGAGAGAAGGGTTGAAGTTAAGGATTCCTAAGAGTGATGCTTGGCTTGAAAAGATAATGTTAAATGTTGCTTGAAGATTTACTAAACCATTCGACAATGCTTCCAAATGTTTAGTGATAGAAATTATCTATTTGGGTTCATATGATCTCTGATTTTTACTGTGATTTTGTGTGATTTGAAACAGATTAAATGTCGTTTAGTCGAGTTTATATATATACATTTTTTGGAATCATAATAACTAGACAAGGGATGTCAATAGCAATCTTACCCTTTCTATAATTAATTCCTTTTTTTCTCATTTATTCAGGTTGAAAGAAGTCATGTGTTTTGGTGTAACAGCTGGTGCCTACATCCTTACTCTTTTTGCGGTAAGTCACGAACATTGAGATGTCTGTTCGAGAATTTTTCTTGGTCTTATTTGACAAAGTAGTTATTTAATTTCTTTGGCAGATGAAGTACAAAGAACGGGTGCTTGGATTAATTCTTGTATCTCCCATCTGCAAAGCACCTTCGTGGACTGAATGGGTCTACAACAAGGTTATCATCTCTGATTCTCTATTACCAAACGTCATCATACCACCTGGTAGAAAGGGGGAAAAATAAGGCAGTAATCACATTCAGAGCTCGCTGATATTTTGAATATAACATGAAACCAATGTAATTAAAGAGGAATTGGCATCCATTGTGGACATGGATGAATGCTGCCACGAAGGACTGTAAAACTAAACATACCACAAAGTTTATTGCGGTGGCCCTCGTGAAGGTTGTTCCATCAGAGGGGGTGAATGTTATTAAACTCTTATGATTTGCTCAACTCTATTTTTGCAGATCTTGATGAACATGTTATACTTCTATGGTATGTGTAGTGTATTGAAGGAATGCCTCCTCCAACGCTACTTTAGCAAGGTACCTGTGCCAACTTACCCTTTCATTACGTTTCTTTTAACCTGATATTGGACCTTTTTTATTTATTTATTTTTTTTTAAGTTTTTTCTAGGAGTGACTTATAATTTCATTTCCCTTACTTTAGGAACTTAGATGTGGCATACATGGTGCAGAATCAGACATAATACAAGCTTGCCGAAAGGTAAGAAGCCTCAGATTCAATAATATATTCTGCATCAGTCTGTAAATAGAGTTAACGATGTCAATGACGTGGTGAATGTGTATGATTTTTCTTGCCATTGATCCTCCCATTCCGTATCATTGCAGTTACTGGACGAAAGACAGAGTTTGAATGTCATGCGTTTCCTTCAAGCAATCAATGAGTAATATCTTGTTTCTTCTAAATAACATGTTTTTTTAATTCAAATCACCATGGAGCAAAAATATGAGTCTGTAAATTACTACAACTGTGGTTGCCCAAGGCGTGTCTAAATGTAACTCAACCTGTAGACACGACCTAATGTCTTGGAGACTTGGATGCATTTAACAGGAGGCATGACCTTACAGAGGGATTTAAGAAGTTGCAATGTAAGACACTGATTTTTGTGGGCGAAAGTAGTCCATTCCATGCCGAAGCTTTGCACATGAGTGCCAAATTGGATAAAAAGAGCTGTGCTCTTGTAGAGGTAAGACTTTCTTCGAACTCTCTAATTATGATAAATTTGGTGAACGGTTTGACTATAAAAACATCTCGTTTTGTCCCAGGAAAATCTAATGCAAAATTATAAACAACATTTTCTGTTTTTGGTCTTCCAGGCTCAAATTATCTAAAGAATCTATCATTCTTCGAAATGTTTTTTTTTTTTTTTTGGCCATAGAAATGGTTCTGTTTAGTAAAATATGGTTGTTTAACCGACTTTATTTGAGTCTTTGACAGGTTCAAGCGTGTGGCTCTTTGGTCACAGAAGAGCACCCATACGCCATGGTGGTTCCAATCGAGTTATTCCTGATGGGGTTCGGCTTCTGCCGAATACCGTATTTTGCTACCTCGTCAAGTAATGGTTCAAACCCTACCAGCCCGTCAAGCCGTTCATGCATAGCACCAGAACTTCTTTCTCCAGAGAGTCTAGGAATCAAGCTGAAACCCATAAAAACTCGAGCAGACATTGCTCTTTGACCAAAAAAGGAAATTTCGACCTCCTCCAAGCCATTTCAATACATTACATTTTGCCAGTGTCACAGCACAAAGGGGAGTAGAACCTCAACTTTTTCACGTATATATATATATATATATATATATAATTATATGTTTATATAGCCGATGATAGATGTATAATTTTCTTCAGGGGAGTAGCCTAAGAGTAGCAAAATTCTTTGATTGTATTGTCTTGCTTTTTTTTGACTAAAATGAATTTTTATTTTAGAGTTGAATGTAGATAGATAAAGTAGGAAAATGTGTTACAAATGTGGAAGTAGGACAATTCTTTGAGGGGAAAAAGGATTTTTGTTCTGTACCTATCATTCATTTTGTACACGTCATCTCTCTTTCTATTTGTATAATTTCTGTAACAACTCTACCACGAAACCATCTGTTTTTTTTTTTTTGTTATGAAAGACATTTTGATATTTCTCATTGTTTCTGATTCTTTTTGTAAGCATTTAATTTTGTAGTTGCTTTATTTTGTTGATACGAATTATTCATTTATTTTCACTCTAGAGTAAATAACCAATCCATTTATTTGAAGAAATGTTTTTATTACATGTTAGGAAACTTTAAATATTATTTTGATCTCAGAAGCTCTTTGATCTTAAAAAATTGAAAAGCTATAACACATAAACACCTCCTCCCACCCGCTAAGCTAGCCCTAGCTTCAAGGTTGCACTGCCCGTTGTTTGCGTTGAGGTTTAATGACAGGAAGATGACTTTGCCATTCACAAGGGGAATCGGCTGGACTTGTTGCTATGTGATACTCGTGCACATGGTCCATTGTGGATCTGTTTAGTAAAGGTTTTTGTTTTTTTTTTCTTTTAGTCAAAATAATAATAATAATAAGAGAGAGAAGTAAAAAACTTTAACTCATTTACAAAAAAACTAGTTTTATTGATTATCTCCACAATAATATTATAACATATCATCTGAATTTAAATAGTTTAACAACAAAAAATGTTAATTATTAAAAATTTTTAAACAAATTGATGAGTTATCAATATATTATTAAATAAACAGAATTTGAAATAAGAAAATAAGACAACAAAAATAGACTTTATATGTAATATATTACGGTTGAGGTGTAATATTATATTTATTATTCATAATAGACGACTCATCATTAATTTATTATAAATGAAACTTTAAATTTCTAAACTCGTTGTTAAATGAGATAAACATTAGGATGTGTCGTACATTAAGATAGCATCCAAGATAAATGCTAAGTTGGAGAGGAATTTACCAAAGTGACAAACTTAAAAACTGAAATTAGTAAAATAATATTCTCTCGTTTTAATACTAAAACTATCAACTAAAAAACTGGTTGTTCTCGGTTGTTCCGAAGTCATTTTGCTAATAAAATTTTTTAAATGATTGTTTAACAAATTAAAAAAGTGATTAAGTCATTATATTAAAAGTTTAATCAGTGTATTAGGTCATTTACTATGAAATTAAGCCATTGACTAAAATTCCCTCCACAAACAACAATAATAAAACGGAAAAGGCCAAAAAGAACGGAGAAGTAGAATGGGCCCACATGACAGCTAGGACAGAAGACTGGTCCCCACAGGCAGCACGCACCAATGAGAAGAAAACAGTGGTCTTTTTTTTTTTTTTTTTCGTTTTAATAATGAAATAGAAACCCTTTGCACTTTCCCGCCTTCGCACCCCTCCTTACTTTCGTTTGATACCTCAAAAAGAGAGAGAGAGAGACAAAACAAACTCAGTCAGAGCAGAGAGAAAGTGAGAGAAAGTGCGAGAAAGTGAGAGAAAACGAGGAGAGAGTATGTGGATGAAGTGCTGGTACAAGAGAACTGAATCGAAGCTTTTTCCTTGGCCATGGACACTCCCGTGAAGAACAATTCCTCCACCACTACTCCTTTCTCTTCTCAATTCGAGGTCAAACTTCTTGCCCTAAATTCGTCCCGAATCTTCCATTTCCTGCTTTATTTCCTTCTTTATGATTTTTCCTTTTCCGCACTTGAATTTATGGTTTTTTTTTTCCTTAATTTTTTTGTTTCCAAAATCGATTTTCTGCGTTTTTAGGTTTCTCTCTACATCTTCATTTTGTGTTTCCTTTTTGGGTTTTAATGGAGCCAAATTAGGTATTTTAACTCAAATGAGCTTGAATTGCGCTTCTCTCTGGTATCTGTGTTTTGTTTACCTTATTCGTTACTAATTTGGTGCATCTTTTGGTTAATCTTTCCTTCGAGTGTGCTTTAATGCAGTTTTCTCAACGGGAAGAAGTTATTATTATTATTATTTTATTTTTTTCATGTATGCATTTGAGAGTCCTTTGTTTGTGATGGTTCTGAAATTTTTTTTTTTAATTTAATTCTGTTTGCGAGATAATGGAATGCACTACTGATTTTCAAAATTTTCCTACTTGAAGGATTCTCCCGTTTTCAATTACATTAGCAACCTTTCTCCGATCGAGCTAGTCAAATCTGGACATACCAATCATACGTTCAGCTCGCTAAATTTTGCTTCTCCGCCGTCTGTCTTCACTTCACCGCAGATTAGTTCCTTAAGTGAAACTAGATTTTCGCTTAGAAGGTATATTAAGTTTTTCTATTTCTATATTTGCTGCACAAAAAATTGTGGGTGGACCATTATAATAGTGTTTGAATGTTGTGATTGTTACTCAGGCATATCCTCTTAGACCCATCTAAAGCCGAGTCCTCTCCAAGTGAAAATGAAAACAAAACAACTGACGGGGTTTCACGTGCCTGTCAATCTGAGCAACTGGGATATTTAAATTCTGGGAATTCCGCAGGAGAAGTTTCTGATGGGCAACCAACTGAAAACTTAGAGTTAGCAGTTGAATTTCCAAGAACTTTGAGGTATGATTGCGGTAGTCCTGATGACAATCCAGTACCTTCTGGTTCTGTTCATAGAGATGCTATGCTGGAGATGGCGGGCATGGGATCATCTCTTGCTCAATCTGTCACGGATGATTCCAAAGAGGAGCACTGTACGTCCAAGAGAGAAAAAGATTTGCGCAGAATCAATCGGGTTGAGCAAAACAAAGACTCTGAAGGATGCGATTGGGCGAAGTTGATATGTGACACCAATAATCTGCTTAGTTTAGATTTGTCAGTAGCTAGAGACCATTCTGAAGGTCAAGAGCCAAGAACAGAAGATACTGGGACGATGTCTTTTGTCTCAAATGTTCTGGACGACAATAACAATGATCTGGGAATCACAGAGTGTGCTTGCCCTACCGATTCTGGTGAACAACTTGGGATCAGGGAACCTGGTATTCAGCCAGAAGGGATTGAAGGTGCAAAGGAAAAAGATCAAACACCAGCAATGCTCTCCAGTACCAGTATCCTTTTGAATAAGCTGGTTGTTGATTCTTCGAGTGATTTAGTTGACGCCAACAGCCAAAAGTATAACTCTGGCAGTAAGGTAACTTTATATCTGTATGTTGCTTGATAAATTTGAAGGCTATGGTGTCTGAGTAATTGAAATGACTAGCATGACCAGATTGGGCTTTTCTGAAGCTCATCCAGATGATTGCTAGTTTGTTTAAGCTTGAAGTACACTTTTACCTCCGTATGTTAAAACTACTGTATGAAAAGACATGTAAAGACACAATCTAGACAAAGCACACATGCTCTTCTGTCGTAGACAAACTTTTCTATAACAATCCACATGGTAAATCAAGTTATGATTATATTATGATTTTGTTCACTATTAAATCACATCCCAGAATCAGCTTATAATTTTATTGCCACTGCTGGGCTTTTAAGTGCTTAAGTAATTTTCCATACTTGTCTCTGTAAGTGGATAATTAAAGTTCATTGTTGCTTGATTACTCAGATGTCCTGCTCGTATTAGAGCCGCGTCTTAAATGTCGTGATGAATTTTGCTATATTTTCTTTTAACTGCCTTAAGGCATATGTTATTTATTACCTCTGTGGAACACTAATATTTGTTTTATCATATCAGCCTAGTTCTCAGTTGCATCGTACAATCCGAAGGCGCTCTCTGGTTTTTGAACGATCAGAATCTCATAAAAGGAAGTCAATCTGTGATCCAACACAGTCCAATAATAAAATTGCTACTGCTGATGATAAAGTGTTTCAAAATCAGCAAAGAAGCGGTTGTTCATTATCCAAGTTGCCTGGCATCGGTTTGCACTTGAATGCTCTTGCAAGTACCAATGATGGAAATGTTAGGAATGGGAATTGGGTTTCTGAATGCCAATTAATGAGTACGCCAAGAATATTGAAATCATCTTCTCCTCTTACACCGGTGGAAGTTCCACCTGATAATTCCTCCTCCCAACTCTCTTTGGAGAGAGCTTTGGTTCCTTGGGACGGTGAATCCCAAGTTGTAGAAACTACTTACCAAACGTCTGAACTTCTTGTAGGTGAAGAGTTCAACCATAGCAGTCCTCGAAACAAAAGGCAAGTCAGAAATACCTTTTTCCTTGTCATCTAAATTCAACTTCTCTGAACTCAACCTCTATGTTTACCATTTGAGATATAGTATTCTGTTTTGATGCTTCTCATCTTTTAGGCGTAAGTCTGAACCAGTTGGAGAAGGCTTGGCTTGCAAGCGCTGTAACTGTAAAAGGTCAAGATGCTTGAAACTGTAAGTTTTATAATCTAGTACTTTTACTGCAATTGATATCTAGGACCAATGTGCATATTATTTGTCTCTCGAAGATGTTAAATTATCTGTGTCGGTTAGTATGCTTCTTGACTTAATTAAGAGTTAATTGTCTGCATTGAAGCATTTTCCTCATATTATTGTCATAGTTTCACCTGTTGTATTTTTCAATGCAGTTACTGTGAATGTTTTGCCGCTGGTCTCTACTGTGTTGAGCCTTGTTCATGTCAAGATTGTCGTAACAAGCCTATTCATGAAGAGACTGTCCTAGAGACTCGTAAACAGATTGAATCACGCAACCCACTTGCATTTGCTCCCAAAGTGATTAGAGGCGTCGATGCTTTTTCAGAATTTGGGGTTAGTAATTGTCCCTGAGATTATACTATATGCAATAGGCTATCCCAGTATCACATTCAAGTGGCATCACATGGCATAACAACACATCTCCTTTCTCTTATTTCAATGAAGAATGACCTTGCCCATCATTTTCTTGCCAGAATTTATGGGTGAGGTTTGGGTTGTGAGGCTGTGTGATGCTGAAGATTTCTAAAAACTAGTTCTTTGGAAATATCCAACTTCTTTTAATCATGTGCACTGCGGTTTCGTACTGTGCAGGAAGAAACAAACGGTACTCCAGCTTCCGCCAGACATAAGAGGGGATGCAATTGTAGAAAATCAGGTTGCTTAAAAAAGTATTGTGAATGCTATCAGGTACTGTCCGTTTATGTATTCTTCGTCATTTCAAAGCTAATCTACTAAATCAGAGTTTTCTGCCAGATGTTAACTGTCTAATATGCATCTTATGTTTATGTATCAAGGGTGGTGTTGGATGCTCTGTGAGCTGCAGATGTATGGGGTGTAAAAACACTTTCGGTCAGAAGGATGGTGAGTACCGTAAATGCTCCTTTAATGTTTGAACGAATTGCACAAGATATGGCGTTATTCTAGTTGTACTACCTAGTGCAATTGTAGCTTTCCTAGTAATTGCTAGTTTTCTTCATCTTGATCCTACAGGAGCGGAAGAAACTGAATTCAAGGAACCAGCACTGGAAACCCATGAAAAGCATGCTCGGGATGTCAGCTTAGAGATAGCCAAGGACCAAGACCTCCCCATAACACCGTCCGAGATTGGCAGGTTTTCCACTCCACTAGAACTCTAAACTTAAAAACACCCTCGTCTTTTTCCAACTTTCTAGTGATATGTTATCAACGGGTTTTAAAAGCTCCTCTCTTTTGCAGGCCTTTGAATCAACCACAATTCAACTTTAGTCGGAAACCCCGTACGTCTCTGTACTCCATTGGGTCATCTCCTCAATTGGGCAACAGAGAGAATCCCGAAAAGCTCAGCTTCGAGTCTCATCTGCAGATGATTCCTGAAGATGGAACTCTCGAGACACTGGAAAGCAGTTGCCCACAAACTAGTGGGGTCAAGTCGACCTCGCCAAATTCTAAGCGAGTCTCGCCTCCTTATCGCGAATTCGGCTCATTAACAGCGCGGAGGAGTGGTCGGAAGCTGATTCTGAGGTCCATACCAGCATTTCCTCGGCTTTCAAGCAACCATGAGAGCAATGATTTTCCATAAGAAATGCTGGACTAGATAGCCGTATGGCATTCCTGTCCGCTCGTAGTCTACTAGTATTTAATAAAATACGGCTTTCAGTACAGGAGTAACTGTTGCAACGACAGCCGGAAGTCTCAAATCTCGTAAATTGTTCTCTAGCATTTTCTTTGTTTTGGTAATTTGACTCTAGCTTTGCTACGGTCTAGTAGTTATGTTTTTATTATTTGTAGTCGTAGAGATGGTGGAGAAAATGTGTCTGGTACTGCCTTAAACTTTGATAATGTTTCGTTTTTCATTTTTTGTCTAGTAAGTATAAATTTCATGCTTTAGAGAAGAACAAATAATTTGAATTGCCTATTAATCTTACGGGTTCGAGATTTCCTACAAAGTAATATTTGGTTTATAAATCTTCCTCCAATCTTTCTCCCCATTGTGGGCGTTCTGCGGTTTTTTTTTTTAATTTATTTTAAGAATGACCTCTCATTATATATATATATATATATATTATGGATTTTCTAATAATAGTGTTGAACAGTTTGTAGAAAAATATGCAGGTTATTATATATATATATATGTATATAAATGCCCTCCTACGATAGCTTAGCTCAGATAGATTTTACATCTTTAATTTTCTTTTAATAAACTTTTAAGTTATAACAATTAGTTGATTTATTTATAAGTTGTAATTTTATATAAAATCATGTATAAAACAACATAGATCTTTAGTTGTTGTCGTAATTCTTTCAATTTAAAAAATATATTTGTATTTCATTTCGACGAATTTTTTAAAAATGAAAAAAAAGGAGAAATTAATAATGAAATTGCTAACACAAATGAAGGGGAATACCAGCAAAATAACTTCACCAGTTTATCAACTAGAATGTACACACAAACCTCCCCTAAGCTATTAGGACTGTCATGATACATGATACACAACAAACATAACCAAGATGATCATCTCTCTGACTCTTTCGTATTTAAGAGACAGTCAAAAACTGAAACATGTTTCAATTTTCGAGGGTTTTTAACAAGAGCAGGACAATATTTTGTGTTAATGTCACTACTTATCTTCCTGAAGCTATGGGATTATCATAAAAATGCCAAAGCATTACTTTTTAACCAAACTGCAAATTTTTTTTTTTTATCTACTCCAAATGTAAAAGCACCAAACAAGTAATGGAATCTATAAATAAATTAAAAAAAACAAAAAAACAAAAAAACAAAAAGCACAAGCTAGTACACGATCATGGTCCAATAAAATTTTTCCACGCAGCATTTGCTCTGGGCTCTGAATTCAGTCTAGTACGAGCAAAATTTCATCAACATAAATTCTACTCATCAACGAAAATCCACAAAATTGAAAACTGGGGTAAATGTTCTTTTGCTTAACAAAGAGACTCTTGTTTCATTATTTATGCTCCGACGACTTCGGTGGTTTCACCCTCGACCACTGTTTCGTCAACTGGCCTGTCCACTTTCACGCCAACGTCCTCTGAGTAGTCACCGTGAACCTAAGCAGCAAAATCAAGAAACGGGTTTAGAATCCAGATTGAACTACAGCAAAAAAGAAAAGTTAAAATGTTCCAATTTCCGGACTATCTCTGTATTGAATAAAGATTAAATGTTCCATAATGTATGCAAACAAATAGAACTGTATACAGGGGAGTAAACGGTGAAATACCTCCATCAACTTGCCAAGATCAAATTTAGGAGCCTTGAGGATTTTAACTTTGCGAATGAAAACGTTTTGCAGCGGGTAGATGCTAGACGTTGCCTTCTCGATCTCTCTGCCAATCATCTCAGGAATGAACTTGTTAACCAAATCCTTCAGATCACAGGATGTGGCCTGGTTGACCATAATTTCTCTCATCTTGCGGCGAATCTGATATTAAAATGCAGAAAGGCAAATAAAATAAGAATTTCTCATGCCCAATCTGATTGTAATCAATCTAGACGAAAGAATGGAACATAATATTCATACCTGACGGATCTGGCTGGACTGGGCATAGGAGGTTCGCTTGACCTGGTTAGCACGTCTCCTGGTGAGAGCAATGCAGAACATCCTGAGGGTGTAGTTGTCGGTAGTCTTAACATCGACATGAGCCTCAATCAGTGTCTGCCACTTGCGCACAAGTGACCTCAGCTTGTCAGTGGTGAAGTCCATTCCCTGTAAATTTTCAGGATCGAGAATAAGCACATTCCATCTTCACATTGAAAAGAAAAACAACACAACCTTATTTCACAACAAAAAACTTCAATCCACATATATGAGCTTACCCAGAAGTTAGTTAGCACATTCTTCCCTTGCACGTCCTCAGCTCTCAGACGGATCTTCCTGTAAGCGTGATCCTCATCCTTCTGGAGATCAGCCAGAGAAACCTCGAACACTCTGTGTTTGAGTCCTTCAGAAGCAATCTGTTCACAGAATATGCAAAACACGCTAAGTTCTAGCTTTTCACAATTCAATTTACTTGTTAACACTAAACAGACAACTTATTTACTACAACCACAAAAACCAGAGCGATGGACACGCCACGCAAATTCAGATCAGTATTTCAGCAAGTTTATCAATCCAGCTTTAACGTCTCACAGAAATAAACATTTATTCCACAAGATCAAACTTATCAAACCAATACGTACATAAATATAGCACATGGGCAAGAAATGTAAACGTGACACCATCGAACAAACTACACAAAAAGTTCCAAATTCTAACAAGAAACAAAAACCCAGCATTTTCTTAAACAAGTTTGAAACTTTGTAGCTTTAGGCACACTAGACACTCACACTCAATCACCACACTTACACATGTATATATATCAAGCTATTATATTAATCAGCCCAAATTCACATAAAGAACAATAACTGGGAAATCAGAGAAAATACAAATGGATTACAAAGAGAGAGAGAAACCTTGGTTCCTTGAGTTCTGGTGACAAGGGTTTTGCCAACTTGTCTTTGGTTGAAGAGAGAAGGTGCCTTGATATCATACCAATCCTTCTTGGCAAACGGATCGGTGCTGTATTATTGTTCAGATTCAAGGTTAACATAAAACACTTTCATTCCTTTTATCCAATTTCAAGCTCAGAAAATATATAAAAACAATAAAAAAGTTAAAACTTCAAACTTCATTAATTAATCAAAACGAATTAGGGTTTTGCTAAATTCAACTTACGCCTTCTTCTTCCCTCCCTTCTTACCCTTCGAAATCCTCTTGTTCTTCCTGCAAATCGAATCACGAATTCAGCCAAAAAAAAAAAAAACTAATTTCACAAATAGATAACGAATATACATATAACGATATACGGAAAGATGAAGACGAGAAGAGATTTGTACCCGACGGCCATGGTTGCAGAGAGAGAGATGAGGGGGCTAGGGCTAGGGCTAGGGTTAGGGTTTGAGTTTTGGAGAGGCGGAGGCAGTGACAGTAATCCAGAAGCAGATATCCAAACCCTAACGGAAGCTCCTGAGCTTTCTTATATGTCTCTCTAGCCTTATATTTGTGCCCCTATTTTGCCAGTTTATTTGCGAAAAGCCCCCGTGACTCCATTTTTTCCACTTTCTTCCCCTGAAAAATATATGATTTTCATTTTTCCTTTTTCTTTTTCTGTTTTGACCCCCGTGTGTGTGTGGGGTTTTTTTTTTTTTTTTTTTTTTTTTTTTTTTTTTTTTTTTTTTTAACACCGATTAAAAACTTTTAATTTTTTTAAATAATTAAGCATGAGCTTTTTCCTTTTCATTTTTTGCCGGAATAGGCTTTGGGAAAGTATAGTAATTTTATTAGAATTACCAAAAATAAATAAATGAATGAATAATTAAATGGGATGGGCTCTGGTAGAGATCCTCTGAGGGGCTCTACCGGTAAAGCCTCTTTTTCGACCGTTAAGATTTAATCGAACTGTTCAACCGTTGATGGTGTACGATATTTATTATACACCTAACCTCACATAATCATTCCCACCTAAAATCTTCTCCGTCGTCGGTGATCTTTCCGCCTCCGACGACTGACTCCGGCCACCTCCGGCCCCCAGCCCCGGACGCCGGCCACCTAACTCCGACGCCGGCGACCTAACTTCGGCCACCTCCGGCCCCCAGCCCCGAACGTCAGCCGTCGCCGCCAGCACCCCATTTTCTCTCTCTTCCCCTTTCTCTCTTTTCACTTCTCTCTCTCTTCCCCTTTCTCTCTCTTCCCCTCCCTCCCGCAGGCCCCCACCCCCGGCCTCCCCCCACCACCTACCGCCACCCTCCCCGGCACCCCCCTCTCTCTTCCCCTTTCTCTCTCTTCCCCTCCCTCCCGCCGGCCCCCACCCCCGGCCGTCACCCTCCCCCGGCCGCCACCCTCCCCGACGACCCCCCTCTCTCTTCCCCTTTCTCTCTCTTCCCCTCCCTCCCGCCGGCCCCACCCGCAGCCTCCCCCAACCCCAGACCCCCCTCCCCCAGCCGCCACCCTCCCCTGCCGCCCCCATCCCCTAGCGATTTCGCGAGAATCGCGAAATCACCGGGGATGGGGGCGGCTGGGAGGGTGGCGGCAGGGGGGAGGGGGGTCGTCGGGGGTGGGGGCCGGAGGGAGGGAGGGAAAGAGAGAGAAAGGGGAAGAGAGAGGGGAAGAGAGAGAGAAGAGAAGAGAGAGAAAGGGGAAGAGAGGGGGGTCGTCGGGGGAGGTGCCGGGGGAGGGTGGCAGCCGAGGGTGGGGGGAGGCCGGCGGGATGGAGGGGAAGAGAGAGAAAGGGGAAGAGAGAGAGAAGAGAAGAGAGCGAAAGGGGAAGAGAAGGAGAAGAGAAGAGAGAGAAAGGGGAAGAGAGAGAAAATGGGGTGCCGGGGCGACGGCAGGCGTCCGGGGCTGGGGACCGGAGGTGGGTCACCGCATCGGGGATGAGCCACTGGTGTCAGTCGCCGGCGGAGGAAAGATCGCCTGCGACGGAGAAGATTTTAGGTGGGAATGATTATGTGAGGTTAGGTATATGATAAATATCGTACACCATCAACATTTGAACCGTTCGATTAAATCTTAACGGTCGAAAAAGAGGCTTTATCGGTAGAGCCCCTCAAAGGGTCTCTACCACAGCCCTCCCCTAATTAAATTACCATTTACCCTAAATAACATATTTACAAAATATTTAAAATTATTTGGTGAATAATTTGAGTTTGAGTTGAGTTGAGATTTTTAAGTTTGAATAGTAATTTTTGTTGACTTTTTCAAAAAAGATAAATACTTTTTCAGAAAAAGATAAAAAATGATAAAAAAAATACAGTTTAGTTTGAATGGAGTGTTAATGCCAAACGGGACCTTACTTTTGGTAAATAAATTATTTGCTTAATAAATTTGCGTGGTTAAAAACATAACCTGATAGTAATTTTATACCTAATTCCATGATAAAATGAAGAGTTCAAATACACCAATCCCAAGTTAAAAAAAAAAAAAAAAAAACCAATTTACTATCCAATTACTTCAAATATTTTAAGACCATGCTATTTACTTAAATAAAAAATATTAAAAAAAAAAAAAAAAAGAAAGAGATTGGAATCCTGGGGTTGCGCGAGCAATTCAAATGATCCAAAAATGTCGACTGTCGTGGGCTAGGATAAAATCATGGTTAAATGGGCTATCCTGCCCGTTATTTCACATGACCAACCGAGTGAGAAGAAAACGAGAATCCCAAAAACAGAGAGAAGCAAACAATAATATAGAGCTCCATCTATCTATAACATCAAGTCATTAGCATCATTATGAAACTTGTACTATTGCTAAATCTAATTGCCTCAAGAAATAGAACACTTTTAAATTCAAAATGAAAAACCTGAGGATGGATAGCCTGAAATGACACAGAATGCCATAAGTTGTACAATCTTAATCTGCCATCAATAAGCTAAATGGAAAAAATATCACTCCCTTATACCAACTTGGGAACCTTAAGAGAAAATGCAAAAAAAAAAAAAAAGAAAAGAAAAAAAAAATCCTTTCAATCGAAATTTGAGATTCTTGCAAATTAATTCTAAGCCATTCAGCACCAAGCCGCCAATCATAAATTTGGAGCAAAAAAGTGCCGGTAACAAAGGTCAATGAGAGTTACGATGAAACTTTTAGGCTTTTCAATGCCGCAGTAACCAGAGAAAGCTTTCCAGGAGCTCTTTGTTTGTAGTCTTTCTCCAGGGCTGCTGCTGCCAGAGATTGTAGCTCAGGGCTCTCTTTCTCTTCCTTGTTCCGGCCTTTCGCGAGCTGCCCAATGGCGGAAGTGCACTGGATAACAGGAAATTAAACTTTCATTCGGTCATTCAAGTTGGGAGCAATTGGATACGTAGAAAACACCATAAAGTAAAACCAAACATGTGCGACATGAAAGGGAATAGTTACATAATGTATTAGAGCTAAGTAAGACAGTACGTGGCCAGTTTGCTATTGCTTTTAGAGACGACACAACTCCTTTGCCCATATCATGATGCAAGAAGCGTAATGGTAAAGTGCCTAAAAGTAACTGGAGAACCTAGGATTTCTAACTTTTTATTTTTGCTACAAGTAAAAGTAGAACTTCTTTTAAAAGCACAACAATCCCAAAGTAGGCAGATAAAACTGGGTTTCAGAGAGAGAGAGAGAGAGAGAGGAGAGAGAGACCCACCAAGCAAATACCAAAGAGAGCTCTAGTATTTTTGCCTCCAGTCAAATCAATAGTGGAAGCGTAGTATTTCTTTGCTGCCTGTAGGTTTTCTAGTCCACCAAGTGTGTAAAGTACCTGTTGATCATGGAAACAAAGGTTAAAGAGTATGTAAGAGGGTTCTAAATGATCGGAATTTAAAGTAATTATGGCAACACTGGGACACACGGACTACTCACGTCAGCATAAGCCAAGTGATATAATGGAACAGTGGGTTGTGATAATATCAGCTCCTCGTAGCAGAAAGCGGCTTGCTTGTACCTAACATAGACATAGCGATCAGTTGGCAAGGGGCAACAAGGAAGACCAATAACTTCAACAAACAGACAAAGATATTCACATTTGCAGGGAGACATATATTTCAGCCAATTCTCTCCAGGCATCATGATCTGCCATAAATCTGTAGAACGGAAAAAACAACTGTACTTAATATTTTTCCTTGGCAAACAATCACAAGAATTCTGAAAAGACTTTAAAAAAAATATGCCTTACATTTCAAGATATTTATTTAGACATTCAATGGCCCCTGAAATATCACCCTGCGCCTTTGCTGTGGCTACCTTCCTCTTGAGTACCACCTACAATGGAAAATTTGGAAACAAAAGTTAGGTAATCATTCTATATCATGTATAACTTGAAACAGCAACCACTATAATAAATAGAACCCATCATTTCGAGATGTTTAATCATAAAATTTACTTGATCAAGCGGATTATCCTCTAAAAGGCTAGAGTAAGCCTTTTCTGCTTCTGCCCATGATCCTTTTGCTTCAAGCAGCATTGCCTCTAGCCTACCTGTGATTTAAAACAAGACCACATAAGAAAGCTTGTGTGAGGCTATTCTTTTTCCTGTTAAAACTCAAGACATATAAACAGGTGATTGGCAGTATGTTGTTCAACCTACCAACCCTTTTACTCTCTGGAAATTTCTTCCGCAAAACCTTTATGCAGTCCTGCAAGTAAATTATGACGGAAAATAACATAAGCCTCAAGAAATAGAGTCAAACTAACAACTTCAACAGCATCAGATTAAAGTCAGGCCTAAGCGAATCTACTGTTTCAGCAGTACTTAAAAAAGCACTTTACGCAAATGAACACACCAATAAAACATGGAAAGAACCCATAAAGTCTATGGAGCCTTATTAATGAGCTGAAAGTCAATCCATCACTAACACACAAACTCATAAAAAGGAAGGAATAAAGACAAAAACTTCCCATGTGTTTTATCGAACTGTTGCATTCCATCCTATGTTTTTAGGAATGTTGCATTCATCCCTTGTGGTTCATCAATCGTTTTAAGGTGGAATGCAATGTGTACTCAAAGCTTTATTTTTAAGATTCTTCCTTGACTAGACAGACATTGCTCTATCCAATTGTGATAATAAACTTTTCATTCAGTGCTTCACCAAGCAAGTTGTGGTAGCTCTCAAATTTACGTCAGATTATTCTTGAATTCAGCAGTTAGAGAAAAATGGCGCTTAGCTGTTCAGATCACATTGCCAATATACCCAAATGGGGAAGCTTTAAAGTTAGAATGTGGGAGTGAAAGGCAAAAGATAAGACTCTACCCTTGCAACATCAATAGAATGGCAGTCCATAGCTGCAATTGCCACCTGCTCGTAGAGAGTCCATTCTGCATTAGAGGATACAAAGTCACCCGTTAGTCTGAATTATACGAACACAGGAAAAACATAAGAAACCATAACAACTCAGTTCAAGAAGATGAATTTTTGTTATTAGTATTATCTCTTCATTTCTACTAAACTCTCTTGATCAAAAGTCATATTGATCGCGCACTTTTCCCGTTTTCCTATTACTTGAAAACTGTAACTTCATAAACTTATTCGCATCCAGCCAGTTTAAGAACCGCTAATTCTCAAACACTTGCTTAAACTTTAGTCAAAGCCGCAAAGAATATCCATAAACAGTGAAATAAATTAAATTTTTTGTTTCTCATTCATATTGTGTAATCAAAATAACTAAATATAAAAATAAATAAATATCTTTTCAGAAGGGAATAAAATTCTCGAATAAGTAATTAAGAATGAAAGATGTGAGCAACCTGGACTCCATTGACCACAACTATACTACACAACCTAGAATCTTATAACCCCTTTATTGAATAAAGTTATTCCAAACTAAAACAAGACTATACAACCATAAACCCTGAAATTCAAAAACATAAATTCAGACTGTTTCATTATCCAAGTACAGGTACAACCTCGACCCAATCGAATTAAGAGTAATTCAGATACACTCAATTCTTAAAAACAAAAACTTTATTCAATTCAAGCGCAAAACCAATCGAAAAAAAAAAAGAGGAGGAAAACAGATCAGGCTCGAGACTGACCTTCCGGGCCGAGAGTTGATCGTTTCTTGGGATCGTTCAAGATCGAGAGACCGTGCTCTAAAACCTTCTCGGAACGGCGAACCTTGAGCTTCCTGACCAGACAGAGGTACTCCCAAGCTCCGCCGCCGCCGTTATCCACCTGGTTCTCCAGTCTTTCCAATTGGATCTCCTCTGTTTTCGTCACCATCTTCGCCGAATTCGCAGGATCAAACTGAATCTCTCTCTCTCTCTCGAAGTGGCCGGTTTTTGGATCTATCGACGGGGACTTTGTTTGTTTTTAGTTGTTTGAAGGGAAAGAAAGAAGAAGCCGATTCAGAAGAGCGAAAGACGGCCTTAGAAGTCCATGTCGCACCATTTAGCTCCAAGTGTATTGATCGGACGATTTTGACCCTTGGATTCCTCTACGTCTCTAATCCACCACTGCTTAGATCCACTAGGGCCCACTTACGCTTTTTTCTTTTGAGAAATTATAATAAATATAAGTTTTTATAAAATTACAAAAGCAAATATCAAATAAGAAAGTAAGCGATAGGGTTTTATTTATTTATACTATTAGTAAAGCTCATTTCATCATGTTCGATAAATTCCAATAGTTATAGTATTATACGAGACATGATGTAATATATATTATAGTATTATATATTAAAAAGAAATTTAAGAAGATTTAAAAAAACTTGTTTTCTTCTTCTGCGACAACCCCCCTCCACACGACCCAGGCCCTCC
Organism: Ficus hispida; assembly: GCA_025413025.1. Taxonomy (NCBI): domain Eukaryota; kingdom Viridiplantae; phylum Streptophyta; class Magnoliopsida; order Rosales; family Moraceae; genus Ficus; species Ficus hispida. The sequence goes on from CM046363.1 coordinate 19,230,146, forward strand.
TGCTGCCTGCCCTACGACCTAGAAGCCCCCCGTCGGACGATGAGCCCTCTAGCGACCCAGGGCCTCCTCTGTCGAACGACGAGCCGCCCTAGCAACCTAGGTGCCCCTCTGGCCCATGACCCAAGCACCCGTCAGCCCGCAACCTAAGCCCCCTTTCCCCAGACGACGAGCCCCCCCAAGCCAGATCTAACCCCCCTGACTCCCCGACGATGAACCCCTCACTAGATTCAGCCTTTCCCTCCTGGTGACGACACCCAGGTGCTAGATCTGCTCCCTACCCCCTCCCCCCCCCCCCCAATCGAATCTCGACCTCGATCTTGGCTTGGCTCGCCCCCGCGACCTCTGACGATGCCCCCCTCCCTCGATCTTGGCTCGTTTCCGCAACCTCTGACGATGCTCCCCCTCCCCTGATCTTGGCTTAATCCCACGACCTCTAGTAATGTCTCCTCCTCCTGATGACCTTCGACGATGCCGCCCCCAGCCCAGCGGACTATGAGTAAGGAGCCAAACACGTTGAAGGTTTTTTTTTTTAAATAAATTTCTTGATATGTAATACATTGAGGTAATGTGGATTATAATTATTATACACAAGCAATATCTCAATCGTTTGATTATATCTGAAATGTTTAAAAATAAGCTATATCGATAGGGTATATAAAAAGAATCTCACATACTTGCCCTCAAATTTTTAAAATTTTTATAGTAAATAAATTTTTGCTGACGAGACATGGAGATGAAAATGCCTATTGGCTTCAATTGTTATGCCACTTGCATGCTGCTTCTGCTCCAAAGAAGGTAGACATATATATATATATATATATGTAAATATATATTCATTTATATGAACTCAATCTCGTATAATTCGAAGTAATCGTGGGTAGACATAAAAGAAGTGCTAATTTAACATCAGAAAATATGGGTAAATGCCGAAGGTTTTAAGAAATTATCTAAATTTTGTAAAATTAGCAAAATGGTTTTTTTTTAATAGTCAATTGGTGATCTTATATTGATTTATTGTAGTCAATCGTTGATTAATCATAATCAATTATTGATTAATGATCATTTTCCTAGATAAAAAATGATAATTTATTTAAATAAGTGTTTAAAAACTATATATATACCTAATTTTTCCTTCAACATCTCATAAATATTTTCCCTAAATAAGTATACAAACAATACAGTAATGCTAGAGATACTAACCCTAATTCTAACTTTTTAATATAAACTTAAATACTATATTTTTATTGATATATGTAATTAATTGATTTAATAATACTTTAAATACTTTGTAATAAATTAAAAAATAACAACTTATATACTATATAAATTAATACTCCAAAATTAAAATTAAAATCAGTGTCTTTAGTATATTTTTATTAACAATATATTTGTTCAGGACAGACCTTGCATCAACAATCTTTCATCCTTATATGAAGTTGTTCGTATCGAGGACATAAAATTTGCATATAATCAGCTAAAATTTATCGATACTTCTATATATTCATGCATTTGAATATCAGGACAGTCTGGAAATTACTGGTAAATACATGTAACCTATGCTTTATTGTAACGTTTAAATCAAATTGTTACTATTTTAGCATTTTGTGTTTTTAATTTTTAACTTTAGCCTTTAAATTGGTTTGCTCCAATTTGATTATGTTCCCCATATGCAAATATGGTTTTTTTTTTTTTTTAATAATTTTACCTGTTTAAATTTAATACTTTCAGCTCCGTGAGCTTGGGATTTAATTTAGTTTTTCATCACCAGACATAAAATTTCCACCATATGAAAGGAAGTTGAGGAACAGAAATAGATGAAGAGGAAGAAGCTGCTACCAAGAAAAAGGAAATGGAGGACCAAAAAGCTCAAGTTGAGAAAGAGGTGGAGGATATTACTTGCAAGAATTTTTCTTTATTTACCCTTTTAAGTCTGAAATTACTGATAAATAGACATACCTAATGAAAGAACAGCCACATATAAAACCGGAAAAATTAAAGAAAAAACCGATGAACATTGATATAAAACCGAAAAAGGAAAAAACAAAGCCAAGGAACAATACATAAGAAGAAATACAAAAAAAAAAAAAAAAAAAGAACGAAAATCAACCACAACATAAAAAGCATACAATTAAAAAAAAAAAAAAAACTGCAGCATTTAACATACCTCAAAATTTTTTGGACTCCTCATTGAAGAACAAAAATTAGGATTTTTGTTATAGGTTTCAAAATATTAATATTTATATGTTATTTATTTAGAAATTTGATATATAGATGTGTGTAAAAAGAAAAAAAAATATATAATTAAGTTTTTTTTGTGATGGGATTATTTATGTAATTAAGTATATTATTGTTGTTTTTTATGTCATTTTGTTTAAGGGTTTTTTTTTTTTTTTTGTAATTAAAGAATTTAAATAATTAACGGCGTGGAGAATGAAGAAGAGTGTACCAATACAAAGACATTTTACAAAAACAGAATCTAAATGTGTGGAAAGACAGAAATAACCCTCATAAATCTACACGCACACTTTCGATGTGAGCACTGGGTAGCTGGCAGTGCCCCCTGTTCGAACGAGTTCCAGGAGGCGCAATGCTATTGGGCATTCACTGCCAAACGGTGCGTTTTGTGGGTACGGGAAAACCACCCCAATTCCAATCGAGGCAAAACGCGTCGTCGTCGTCGTCGTCGTCGTCGTCGAGGGGTTGCAATTCCGTTGTAAAACCCTACTCGCTATGCAACTACTACTACACCTCCTCCATCGCAACGTCATCCCCCGAAGCCCTAACCTCCATGAAAGCTCTCGAAGAATCCGACGTCGGCATTTTCTGCTACATCTCCCATCTCCCTGGCTTTCGCGGCATTCTCAAGCAAAGGTCTGTGTTTTTCTGTTTGGATGCTTAGAAAATGATGGGAAAATGCGACGAATGAGATCTTCTTTTTTATTAAAAGAAAACTTAGCACTAATGAGCTTTTGTTCGTTACTCTTGTCCAAACAAAACACTTGTTAATTGCTTCTTCTTCTTTTCTTTTTCCCCCTGAAATTGTTCGGAAATTCTCCTGACTATTTCTCAATTGTTTACTTGATAATTGGCATTTAGGTACTCTGATTTTATCGTAAATGAAGTTGATTCTGATGGGAATGTTGCCCATTTGACCTCTTTGGAAGCACCTCCAGAGGTAAGTTGATTCTGAATTTTTTTTTTTTTGTGTGTATATATACACATATATCTATATATTGGATTGCTAATTTTTGTGATTTATCCAGACCTGTGAGGAAAATAGAACAGAGACAGAGAGAAATGATGCTGCGACCAGGAGTTATACTTCTGAAATCGAATCTTTTAGATGTCTTGCTGGTGACTCTGATGCTGAGAGTTTGGAAGCTTTACTTAATCAAATTAGTTCTGGTGGTGCTGAAGAGATTTCACCCATTGTTCTCTTACCGAATTCTGATAAATCCCACAGAACGGTTCGTCTTCATTTTCATTTCAGTAAATTTCTTTCTTCATTTAAGGCCCTTTGGGGGGACATCTGGAGATGGCCTTTTGAAGGTTGAGTTAGAAATGTGTGTTTGGGAGGAAAACTTTTTAAAAAGTTACGTGATATAAAAAATAGTGTAAAATTTGAAACGAATTCGAAAAAAAATATGCAAAATGGATATTGTCTTGTTAACACGAGTATTTTGACATAAAAATTATCTTATTTTGATTTGAAATGAGAAAATTATGGACTTTTAAAATTTGAATTTTTTGAAAATGAAGGAGAAGGAAAGTCTGATATAGAGTTTGGATTTTGAAATCCAGATAGTAAAATACCATTTGGAGTTGCGCCCCAAAGAGGCGCTTACTTTCATGTCTCAGGGTGTTTGGGTGGTGGTTTAACTCACACCATCAACTCAATTTTTGTCTTTTTCTCCAAAAGTTTTTTGTCTTTTCTGAAAAAGTCAACCAAAATCACTATTTAAACTTACAAATCTTAACTCAAACTTAAACACCAAACACCCTATTGTAGATTCTGCTAGTTTTAAGGTTCTCATACATATTTTTGGCATGATCTAATTCTTTTAATGGTATTTAATCCAGATACTTAATGAAATAGGAGAAATTTTGTCAAGCACTCTCAACCTTTGCTTTTCAAAAGACAGAATCAAGTGGAATTCTAAAGGAACATCAAAGAATAGTGTAGAGCCATGGCGTGCCCTATATGGTTGAATGTTACAATTCTGTAGCGTTAGAGACTTTCCGTGTAACGCGTCCAGTTAACGCCTTTTTTGCGGTCCAATGTATTTATTGGAATGCTTGAAATTAAAATTTCTCTGTTTCCAGTGCTTGTTTTAAACTTGCAATGGAGATAATGAAATAACTGGTTTATTGGCATTTCTTCATCGCATTTAGGCGGCAGGAGAATTGCGTGCCAAGGAGATCAGTAAATGGGATATTATTACAGTTCATTTTTTCTTTTGCATTAGCAAACAGTTCATTTTTTCTTTTGCATCATATTTTTGGCAGTTTTGGGTGAGGGATTAGAATTTAGTTTGAGTTTGCACTTGAATCTTATTAGGTATTCAACCTTGTCTTGAATGTATACAAGTTGTATATTATTGCAAGAATTGGGATATTGAGGGTGAAAGTGAGCAAATATGATAATTTGATTGGTTTTTCTTTGCCATTTTTAAGTTCAATTTTTTCTTGTTTCGTTTCAAACTAGACTAAATGAATTATCGGTTTTTTTTCTTCTTTCTTTCTTTCTTTCTTTTTTTTTTTTTTTTACACTGGCCTCATGTAAATAAATAATTTGCAGTTGATTCTAATCATGTCAGGCAATGCATAATTTTTTCAAGAAGAACTTCAAGTTCCTTGTGACCGATACTGTTGATGGGCCAGATGCTTCATCAAAATGCATTCGCGTGAGATTAAATTCAGGGAGGCAGAACAACAAAGGCAGGAACTCCAAGAAGCGGAAAGAAAGAGGTGGGAAACCTTTTGATAGTAGAGGTTCAGATGACTGGCCAGAGCATGTCGGTAAATTCGTTAGGTAAAAGGGTATTTCGCTTGTTCCTGCCATCTGTTTAACATAGGGAAAACTTCTTATCATTCTCAGAGAAATCCGTATACGCTTAACCAAAAAGTTCTCCTTCTTCTCATTGTTGGTATTTAGGTTTCATCTTTACAAGGAAAACAAGGATTCACAGGAGGCATTAGGACTAATAGGAAAAATGCTTGGCATCCAGGTACTTGTTCCTGGGTTTTCTTCTCCTTTTTTGAATTGTTAATATAACTTTCTTATTTATTGCATTCTTGAAATTAAAATCCAATTGTAGAAACCACAAAGGGCTACGTCATGCATCATACTACAATCGTCATCAAATGTAATTTGGTTCCTGAACGGGAGAATGGGGTGTTAATCGGAAACGTCTCCTTTTTTGCTTTAGTTTCAACAGTTTTCATTCGTGATTGAGAGAATTACTTAAATTTCTTTCTGTCCAAAGCAACTGAGATTGAACCACATATATGTAACTTCTCAATCTTGGTGAATGTCTTTGCTGGTTGACTGATAATCTTGTCTGACAGCCAAGGTCATTTGGGTTCGCAGGAACAAAGGACAAGCGTTCTGTCTCAACGCAAAGGGTATTTATTAACTTGCAATTTTATTTTTCTGGCACTTTGAGTTTTAAGTTTTGATAGTGCTTTAGCTGCAGTAATGATATAGATAGAGAGGTGGGAACTAGGAATTTGTCAAATGAACAAATACTCTTGATATTTATCCCAAGTGTGGATCTTCGAAGCATTAATGGTTGATAGAAGTATTGGTTCTATTGAACTTATTGGAATTGATAATTTTCTTGAAGACTGATGCTTAAAATGGATGGTTCCTATTATGATTCAGGTAACTGTGTTCAAGCAGCGCGCTAGTAGTTTAGCTGCCCTCAATGATAGGTTGATTGGTATTAAAGTGGGTGATTTCTGGTAAGAGAATTGATTTCTAATTATTGTTTCTGGTCCTACTTACTTTTGGATACTTGCCTGTCTAATTGCTGAGTTTTTGGTCAGCTATGTCAAGGAAGAACTTGTCCTCGGTCAACTTTCAGGAAACAGATTTACAGTCACATTGCGGTGAGGGTTTTCCCCTTGTGAAATCTATTTTTTTTTTAATAGACACATCTTAAAATCGACTTCAATTTCTTCAGTTTGTACTTATTGTTGCACTCTCATATTTTCCAGAGGAGTTGTTGCAGATTCTGAAGATACCATTAAAGCATCTGCGAGTGCGCTAGGAAGACAGGGTTTTATTAATTATTTTGGTCTACAAGTATTTCCTTAACTTCTTCTCTCTTCTCCCTCTTTGTGTGTGCTTGCTCACGCTTCCCAGATGTTTTATTTTGGACGCTTCTAGTCTCAGTTTATATTTTCTGTTTGTTTTGATGCATACACAGTTAGTTGGCTGCATTTTCTTATTTAAATGTATTTGATGTCTGTGCTGTGAAAATCTCTCAGTATGTAAATTCAGTCTTCTCATACCTTATTGACGTGTACTTGAATCCTGAATGAGTTCAGCGCTTTGGAAGTGGGTCTGTGCCAACTTACCTTATTGGAGCTATGCTATTCAGAGGAGAGTGGAAAGCTGCTGTAGATATGATTCTTGATCCAAGAGAAGGGGATATCCTTGTTTCTCTTTATTCTCTCCCCTGTTTCTTATTCTTTTATTTTGTTAAATTTCTCATATTCTCATATTTATATTCTTGTCAACTTTGAACCACTGATTTCTTGCAAGCTGCTTTAAGCAATTTTTGGAAAGATCAGTGATTGTTTTCTTTAACTTGTTCTTTGATTACAAAGAGATGCAATTACAAAAGCACGTGAATATTATAAGGAGACTAATGATATCGATGGGACCCTGAGGCAGTTACCTCGACATCTGGTTGCTGAGAAGGCTATTGTGAGTTTCTAATTATATTGTCTTCCATACAGATTTCTAGTTATAGACCTCTTGGATCTTGATAATGCTTGTTGCTTCAATAAGTTTGCTTGTAGTGAGAATAAAACAGAAATTGTTGCTTGTACTGGATAATTCTTTCCCTGCTATGTCTACTACTTCGATTGACGCTCGTTCTTCACTTCTACTTCTAATCTGATTCCTGTGCTTTCTGGTAAGTCTTATGTTGCTCTTTTCACCGTCTCATTCAGCTTCAATGTTTGAAAAAATGTCCTGGGAACTTCCTCCAGGCGCTGAAGGCAATACCTAGAACTTTGAGAATGATGTAAGTTATTGTTTCGAAAAAAGTGCTCTTTTTATATAAAAGATTTTAAATATTCACTTGACCTGAAGGTACAATTATTTAAAAGTGTTCTCAGTAATTATTATTCCTGTGCATTTAGGTATGTACACAGTTACCAAAGCTATTTGTGGAACCATGCAGCTAGTACGAGGGTGCAAAAATATGGTAGTCTTTTAATTGTGCTCTCTTTCCCCCTCTGTCTCTTTGGACATCGTTTAGGTCTCTTTATGTACATGTTGGAGTTGGGATGCCATTTTTATCTCATTATTGCCCTACTTAATTGCAATCTATAACCACAAAAATAATACAATAATTAACTGTGTCATGTTGCAGGAAGTGACAAAGTTGTGGTGGGAGATCTGGTATACTCTAAAGAAAACAACACTGAGAAGTTGAGAGGAATTGCCAACGCTGATTGCAAAGATGAAGACTCTAATGAAGTATTTGATTCTCATGATATAGATGCCGTCTCTGGCTCCGATCTTCCTGAAGAAAGGAATAATCCTGTGAAGGTTCGTTATTCTGTATTAGCCATTCTTTTGTTCACTCTTCTCGTACTGCTAATAAAACCTGTCTAGTAGGGCCAGGCTCTACTTTTCCAACATCTCGTTTAGTCCATGGTTTGCTGGATTCCCCTGGATAACTACTGATTGTGGTTCCGGTGGCAATGAAAGTTGTACCATCTTGATCATGTGCTTTTAGTTTATCGTCAAAAGCGATTTACTTTTGAGACAGTTTGAGAATTCTAATATGCTTCTTACCCGTTTGCAGGCTGTAACTGCAGAAGATGTTCTTGCTGGAAATTACTCCATTGATGACGCTGTCCTTCCTTTGCCGGGGTAAAGAAATATCAACCTTGAGTCCTCTGGTCTATTCTCATTTATTTCAGTTTTATTCTTTTCTGACACTGTTGGTTTTGATGTATTTTGGCAGCTCAAGGGTAATTCTTCCAACAAATGACATAGCCCAAGTCTATCATGACCTCGCAAAGAAGGTTCGTTGTTTTCCGGCCTTCTCCCTTATTTTGTTATTTGTATGCATTTTCACGTTTTCTTCCAGAGTTCCTCGCTAAGAATCTATGGTAGCAGAAAAGAAGAGAAAAAGAAATTTTAAGAAAATAAATAAATAAAAGAGAGAGAGAAAAGATAGCTAATAATCATTGTCTACTTGATTGTTTTCAGGATGCAATCAGCTTGACTGAGAGTGCACACAATGTTAAGTACGTTACGGAGTACTTATAATCTTCAATCAACAACCCTCCTTTTCCAACTCTTCCCTTTCTAATTTGTTATTTTTTTTTTCAGAGAATTCTCAATTACTAGCATGACCGGAAGCTATCGGCGCGTTTTTCAAAAACCAGTTGATTACGAATGGTATTCTTTTGTTTTTTTTTTTCGTTGTTTGGTTTGTCAAAATCAGTTCTTTCCCAGCACACTAAAGCACCATTGATTTGCTATTTCTGTTGTTGCAGGGAACTACTGACATATACTGATGGGACAATACCGTTGGCGGAAACAGATTTAGACATTATTGCTAAATCTAAACCCGAAAAACTTGACAAAGAGAATGGAGTAAATGGAAACGACGAGAGACGTAACCACAGCACAAAAAGATCAAAGCGCGACGACAATGACAATGGCGTAGAACTTCAAACAGATGATAAAGAGGTGGATGGCGAGAGAGAAACCGAGGTACAAGCTGATTCCACTTGTGGCACTAATTCTCAGGAACCCCAGAAGGCGCTCAAGTTGAGCTTTACTCTTCCTGCTTCTTGTTACGCAACAATGGCCATCAGAGAGCTCTTGAAGACATCAACTTCTGTATGTGCATACCTTTCTTACAACTCGAATAGAGAAATCTAAACGTTTAAGTCTTAATCTTAACTAATCTGCAATAAACTGCACCAAATCATGAATAAATGCATGTAAAAGAATACTAGGCTAGATAGAACACACTCTGTCACTCCAATTTCTAACCCAGGTCTAATCATAGTCCGCACCACACGTATTTGTCTCGTTCAAATATCAATCTAATTTAGATTCTCAATTCAAAATTTCAAATATCGATCTAATTTAGATTAGCAATTCAAATTTGATTTTTTCCGTTCGAATCCACGTTCTAAACAGAAGCAACAGAAGCTTAGTTTCGCGTTGCCGATCTATGGACAGTTGAATCTTGCAATTGTTTGTGCAGGTCGCATTTCACAAGACATTAAACTAAGGAGGGTAGAGAGAGCCTCATTGTTCCCCCAAACCACTGGAGTTTTGAATCTTTCCAGGACAGGCCCAGCCAGTGTTACTATTATTTATACTAATACAAGGATGCACCGTCTTTTGTTGTCCTGTTTTTGTTACAAAAAACATAATAATTTTGCTTTGATTCATAAGTTTCTATTCCGTTAATTTGGATTATGTTCATTGAATTCAAGATTTGAAGTTATTTTGATGATCCAGATTGAAATTTTGCAAAGAAAAAAAAAAAAAAAAAACAAAGCAATATAAGTAGAACAAAGAGAGAAATTTTGATCATTTTGCAAGAAAAAAAGACAATTCATTGAATATAGAACCAAATTTTCCAGTTAATACCATAATTAGTACCAAGGAAATTCCAAGTCGACAGATTTGAGCGAGCACAAAACTACCTACCATAAATTAACCTATATATTGAAGAAAAAAAAAAAAAACAAGTAAGAACCCTCGCCCCAAAAAATTTCCCACCCTCCAAACACATTGTGATAAAAATTACAACCAAAACCCTTAACTAAATCGGCACGTATCTCTTGGCCGCCTGCTTCCCCGCGACGGCCGCCGCAGCCGCGATCCCTCCAATGGCGCCGGCGATGGCCGCCGACCTCGGACCAGCCGCCGCCTTGTAAAGAGCGCCGGTCCCCAATCCGGCGACGACGGTGTTCAACAAGTCGTCGTGGCCTCTCAATTCAATGATTCCGCTCTCCAAGCCGGCGAAGATCAAACCGAGGACGCCGAAGGTGTTTCCGAACCTCCTTCCGACATGGCCGCCGGAGTTGAGGACGCGGTTGACTCGGAGCTTGAGCGTGTCACCAGGGTCGGCGGCCTTGACGCCTTCGAGGGAGCCCTTGGCTGCGCCGATCACGGCGCCGGACAAGTAGCCGCAGCCGGTGTAGTACTGGAGGTTCTCGCCCCAGGATCGGCTGGGCTTCGCGGCCTCCTCGATGAAGAGGTGCTCGTGGGCGGTGGGCAGATTGTAGAGATTTCGAATTGGGACTTGGAGATCCTGGTAGGGATTGTAAAGCCTCGTGCTTTGCTCGTCGTGGTTGGGTTTGTTCGAATCCGCCATGGAAGCAGCCAGCACGAGGTCTAGAGAAAAAGAGAGAGAGAGAGAGAGGTTTTAGAGAGATAAATTGTCCGAGTCAACAACGAAAACCCTAGAAATAGCCCAAACGGCAAGGCGAGGGTTTTAGCCGACCATTTTCGCTGAAAAAGAAAGTAATTTATTTATTTATTTGTTTTTTAAGGAGGAACCTACAAAGTTGTGAGTGCCGTGGCTCCACATAATTTTCCAACCCACATCGACAGAATGTGATTTGGCATTGTTTTCGTTAGAAGTTGCTTTAAAAATTATACTAAGTAAATAATAAAAGAGTTATTTATCATGAAAGATAAAACTCACACTATTATGCGAGTCGCTTGGGGGAATAAAAATACACTAGTAGTATTAAAAATATCGATTTTAATATTAATTTTTAGTATTATTTCATGTGTTAATAAGTTATTATTTATTTATTGATAAATGTAATTAATTAATATGATAATGTTTTAAATATTTATAAATTAAAAAAAATGACAATTCACATGTATATAAGTTGATATTTAAAAGTTGGAGATTAAAATTTGTATGCCTAGCATTATTTAGTATTGAGTTTTGCATATATTTTCATTTTGAAATGATTTGAATTGATCAAAAGATGGTTTTTTTTTTTTTTGCTGCCTTTTTTATTTTAAAATGATTTTGATAAATTCAAAAAATATATTATTCGTAGAATTCTATTGTCATTCATCAAAGTCATATTTGTATTAAGCTCTACAGATTTTGTGTACCTTTTTATTTTAACATGATTTTGATCAAATTATTAAACTGATAGCTTTGTTTTGGGGTGATCGAAACGAGTTTTCTCAGTCCATACTCATAGAGATTTTAACCATAAAAAATAGTTTGTTTTTCATATTTGAGAGTGGCTTAGTGCCTCGTTATGTTGAAAGTGATAGCTTAGGGTTCATTATTGCTATTAGTTGTCATAATAAGATTGCTGTAAAAGAACCAAACATTTCTGAGGTTCATAACTTGTTATTGTCTTGTGGTGGTAACTCTTGCTATTTGGTTCCTACAGACGGGAATAAAGCGGCCCTAAAGCACTAGCAAAACTAGTTTCTCCGGATAGGATAATTTTCATAAGAAGGATTTGTGTAGAATGAAAAACTTTACAATTTGTACTTTATTATTATTGAATTTGATGTAATGAATTCCAGCTAAATCAAACTATAACTTTTCCCTTAAAAATATGTGTGTGCGCGCGCGCGCGTAATATGTATATTCCTTCATTGTTGTGCGGCGTAAAGCTATAGGAAGATCAAACATGTAGCCAAAGGCTTCCAAAAATAAGGTCTGTTTGGGCGTAGTCTGCACTAGAAAATTGTCAATTGCCCAAACTCATCATTGGGCATTTATGGGCTGAGGTAACAAAACATAGGACGCTACTTCGTGGAACTTGAGCCCAATTTAGTTCAAGCAAAGTGCAAACAACTTAGTCTTTTTGAACCGTCAATCAACTGGCACCGAAACACCAATTTTAATATCAAATTTTAAATATCTATATACATAACCGAAATTTATGATATTTTTACTATCTTCTAAAAATTTATCAATAAAAATTACAACCCACGTACTACAAAAAATTGATCTTTAATAATTTAGATTAAAATTGATGTAATTAATAATATTTTTTTGGTTTATGTACTTTTTCCATAATAGTTATTAAGCCTCATTTAGAACAATAACTCCCAAAGGAATTTACATTACTCCACTTGAAAACTCTCAAATCCATATCTTTCTTAAATACACATTTTTAAATCAACCCCCAAAACTCCGTCTTTAATCACCATGCCATGCTCTGCAAGACCCTAGTGCCTCTAAGACCAAGTCTCTGGGCAATTATGGGAACAGCAAAATTCATCATTTTTGGTGAAGCTACTTAGGCACATGGTCATTGAATAGCAACTTGAATTTGATCATGACTAGTCCAAAAAATTTAAAAGAGAACGACAGGAAAACTTCCATTGACATGCCAATTTTAATGCTGAAGAAGTCAATTGATAACGGAATGTATATAGCTCTTTTGCTTTTTTTTTTTTTTTTTTTCCTTTTTTAAATTAAAAAATAATAATAATAAATGAACCTCTAAGTTGCAACATAATTTTGCACACATATCTTGTCGATATGGTTGGAGAGGATAATGAGCGAGCGAGAATGAGCTTTTTACAATGTTCCCTTGTATTCATTACAAGTTCTGATCCGTCTCTTTCAACAACTCATATGGCATTTTGGTGAATTATATGCTATTGTGCTGGAGCATTTGGGTTCACGCCCCTCCCTCGTAGACCTTTCTTGACTTTATCCTTTTTTTTTTCAGTTATATACTAGATTGAAAGGTGTTGAGAAGTCTATGACAGAATGTCTTTTTTTGTTCTGTTTATTTTGGAGCTAGAATCGGATGAACAATGCTTGGGACATGAATTCTAATTTTAATTTTAAAATATTAATTTATATGATAAATATATTAAAAAATATCATATTAATTAAAATTAAAAGATTGTATTTATGAAAAAAGAATGATAAATGAGTTGATATTCGAAAACTAAAATGGACATTGATATTCCTACTTATCGGGAGGTTTAATCTCAACATGCAAGTCCAAAAAGAAGCAAAAGCCCACTTGGGAGACACAAGGTTCATTATAGGAGGGAATTAATGGAATATATGAACTCTCCTTTAAAATTATTTTAATTTTGTAAATTCCCTTAAATTTTTTAGCATTATGAAAAGTTCCCTCCATATTTGTATCCATCCATTCCCCTTTAACTTCGAATTTGTGACAAAAATGCCCCTTTCAATTATTATCTTTTTCAACACGCAAGTGGAATTATACTGTGAAAGTCTTATTGAAAGAAAAAATCGAATACCAACTTAATTAGACGACTTAAGCATATAAAAGCAATGAAGAACAAAACAAAAATGTATAAATAGCGAGATTAAATGGGTTAGGTGGAAAATGAAAGCAAGAATTTGTAGTATTTCTAAATTTGGGATGAAGAACACCAAAAAAATCCAATAATTCAAAAATTTTGATGTGAATAATTATCACCAAGTGGGAAGGTGGTGGTGGGTTTAGAGTGAGTCTGAGTGTGATGGTGCGTTTGGTTCACACTAATTTGAAATGAAATTTTTTATATTGAAGTTTGTGAATTTTTTAAAAACTAACTATATTTTTTATTAATTTAAAAAAAATTAAAATTAAAATAAAAAACTTACGTCCAAACCGATTGGTTAAATATATACCGTCTCATTGAGTGTGTATAATAACTTACTGTGGGGCGATGTGGCATGTGAGAACAGCCCTTCCTTAAATTAATTGGTCCCAGGCTCTGTATGTTTTCACGTGTCCTGCCATCCCCTTGCCGTTAATTACACCATTATCAGCACTGCATAGGATTCTAAAGAACCCCAAATTGGTACAAAAATACCACCCCCCAAAATATTTAATAATATTAATTTTTAAATATTATCAGTTTCCAGCCTACTATGGGTTCCCAATCCCACTCTCACACTAACGCGCGTGTTCATCACGCGCTTCCCAATCATATAATCCCCCTCCCACCCCACGTTTTCTTTTTTGAGGTCAATTGAAGTCCCGTTTGGCATAATAATTTAATTCAAGTTAAACTGTACTTTTTTTCGTCTTTTTTTGAAAATTTTTTTTGTCTTTTCTGAAAAAGTCAACAAAAATTACTATTCAAACTTAAAAATTTCAACTCAACTCAAACTCAACTCATTCACCAAACACCTCATGAGTAAATCATGTAATCAAGTAAAAGAGAAAAATAAGAATAGGGTTTTATAAAATTTAAAAGAAATGTTGCTGAATTACTTGTGGTTAAATTGATCTTAAATGTTGCTGAATTACTAGTGGTTAAACTGGTCTTAGTATTGTAGTTACAGTCATAATCTAACAATCAGTAACGAAATCAGAAATTCTTCCTAGGAAGGGCAAATAACTAAAATCAAAATTTATTAAGCTTAAGGGGACCAAAAGAGTAAATTTTAGTATTTGGTTACAAACCAAAAAGGCTGCCTCACCATGGATTAAAATGTCTATGACATCGTTAATATTTTCACGACATAATCTACATTTTGAAGTCTCGACATGGATAACCATAGAGGGGAGGGGGGAGAATATTTCTATTTGGAGTATCCGTCAAATGTCCACGATATTCAAAAATATCCGCAATATCCTCAAATATCCATGAATATTCAGGATATTTTATGGAAATATCCAAAAACTCAGGGAAATCTTTTATTTTTTATTTTTGCAAAAAAAATCAATTTTGACGCACATTTCATTTTTTAAATATCAATAAAGTGTGACAATATTCTTCAATGATTGAAAATCACAGTTGTAGGGCTGTACATGAGGGTATTGGAGCAATTGAAAAACAACATTTAAGAAGACACGGTGTGACTCAAATGAGTCAAACTAATGAGGATTCTATTACCTTGAGTTTAGATTTCATGAGCTTAGAAACCGAGAAAAGTTCATACATTTATAATCCTCCTTATGATTCTCAAATGTAGTCTAGTTTAGAAGTACAAAATCTAGGCTATTTTTTCGATATATTGATATATCTTTCATTACAAATTAATTTCGAGATATCATTGCTTATCCATCCAGATTACTCATCATGTTGGATAAATCAACAATATCCAATTTATAGGTTAACAATTGAAAGAGACCAAGAAACATGTGGCACATTAACAATTACATTCAGAATGATTCAAATGCAATATCTTGGTAAATGTATTATTTAGATGAAGATCAACACTTGCCTAATATTTTCCAACCTACTAGAAACTCTTTTAGGTATTAAAGACATTCGAAACTTGTATTTTCTCTCTTATATTTGATATTTACTTTTTATATAATATATTAAATTTTTGTATTTAGACATTTAATTATTGTATTTTGTGTGTAATATCTAACAAGTATGTAATATCATATAGAAATTATAATTAATGCATAATTATTATGATTTCCTATGACACTATGCCATATAACTCTCATATTTAATAAAAAATTCTATTGTTTTTGTTATAAATTTAGTTCATAGTAAGTAAAATTGATTGTTTTTACATTTTGTAATGTTTCAATAAAAAATTATAAGTTTTTTTTTACATATCCATTTTATCCTGGGATATCCGTTAACATCGATATTTTTATCGACATTATATGTAAATCAAAACATCAACAACCTGGTTAACATCGACATTTTCATCCTTGACCCTCACTGAGCCTATATTGACTCTATAGATACTAACAATAAATTCACACTTAACTCTTTAATAAGGTACATAATTCAAATCCCTATATAAATTTTTTTAAAAATTGGTCTTGGTGTTCTATATATTTCATTGGTATTCACATAATTTTTCTAGTACTAAAGTTGCGTAGCAAGCTGGGACTTTGACGTATGTAAAGTCATGGCATGGCAGTATAGTTTTGGTTTATTTATTTTCACTACTTTTTGGCTGGGAATATAATTTTGATTTCAGTTCCATGGAAAGGAGAAATAAATAAGTAAAAATAATTCAAAATAAATAAAAAATCAGATGAACAGCATTTTGCACTGAATAGATGAATAAGTTTCCTCTCAGTTGGAGGGTGACTTCACTTTCTTCTTAAAGGCTGTGGTACTGGTACTGGGCCTGCCTTTTCTCTCGCGCGATAGGACAAACCCCTTGATAAATGAGAGAGAGAGAGAGAGAGAGAGAGAGAAACCAATAGAGAGAGAAACGAGAAGAGAGAGATTGGAAATTTTTTTTTGTAGCGTTCTCTTTCCAACATTTTGCCAATTTACAGTGAGCCAAAGGAAGAGAGAGAGAGAGAGAGAGAGAGAGAGAGGTAAAGAAGAGAAGAAAACACCCACTAAACACTCTCTCTCATACAAATACACACACACACAGACATACACACAAAATTCACAAACATGTTCGATGGAGTACCTCATGACCAGTTGCACCAATTCATAGCCTCCTCAAGATCAGCCCCTTCCTCTCTCCCTCTCCCTTTTTCCTCTTTCCCACTCCACCAAACCTCCTTAATCTCCTCTTCCTTCGACCCTTTTCATCCTCAGTCTCATCCTCATCATCAACTGGTTCTTCCTCTGCAGCAACAGCAGCAACCAGTAAACCACTTTCTTCACCACCCCATACTTCACCAATCAGCTCCGGCGACCAACAATTCCCACAAGAGCTGCGTCAATGAAGGTAAACAAGCACCGAACACCTTGGTCTCTCCGGCCGTTAATCCGCCGGAGATCGCGAGAGAGAGATCAGTTCTTCCTCAAGTACCCGACCCCGACGATCATCCTTGGAGTAACGACGAGGTTCTCGCGCTTCTGAGAATCAGATCTACCATGGAGAGTTGGCTCCCGGACTTCTCTTGGGAACATGTTTCCGGGTACGTCACTACACATTTATGTGTGTGTGTGTATATACATATTCTAACTTTAATTAGCTTAGTGGATTTTGATTCTTCAGAGATGGTGAGGATAATGAGCATCTTGTTTGTTCATATTCATATTGTGGAAAAAGATAAAAATTGTGCAAATATAAGCAATGAATATTGTGTGCATATATATATATATATTAGGGTACAGTAGTATATAAGATACATATATAAATGTATATGTATATAAAACAGAGGGAATAATTGAACAATGGACAAAGGCAGACTCGTTGTGTTGTCGGTTTTTAAGACAATGATGGTGGGTGCAGGAAGCTATCAGAGCTTGGTTTCAAAAGGAGCGGTGAGAAGTGCAAGGAGAAATTTGAAGAGGAAAGCAGGTACTTCGACAACATTAATAATTACGCCAAGAGTTGCAGGTTTCTCAGTGAGCTAGAGGACCTGTATCACAGTGAAGAAAACCCACATCAGAATCATAATAGTAGCAGTATGAATGTTGGGACCCAAAAGAGCCAAATTAGAGTGCTTGAGATTGTTAATCCATGTGAAGGAGGAGGAGGAGAAGATCATGATCCATTAGCCGGCTACTCGCCGACGCCGAGAAACGACCGTGATGACACGGTTAATGGGGCAAAAGAGTCCGAGAGAGGATTCGAGGTCGTCGAAGAGAAAGCGGAGGAGAAAAACGATGAAAGATCGGGATCGAGCAAGAAGAGAAAGAGGGAGAAGATCAAGTTCGAGATGTTCAAAGGATTCTGCCAGGAGATTGTGAACAAGATGATGTCACAGCAGGAGGAGATGCACAACAAGCTTCTTGAGGACATGGTGAAGAGAGACAAAGAGAAGGTTGAGAAAGAAGAGGCTTGGAAGAAGCAAGAGATGGAAAAGATGAACAAGGAGCTTGAGATTATGACTCATGAACAAGCCATTGCCGGTGACAGACAAGCCACAATAATCGAGTTCCTTAAAAAGTTCATTTCATCATCCGCTGCTACTTCTACTAATACTTCTACTTCTTCCGATCAGAGCCAATTCTCAGCACCACCCGAAAATCGGAAAGATTCTCTCAACAAGGCTGCTGTAGTAAAGAATACTCCAAACGACACAGATGAAAGCCCTAACCGCAATCTTCATGAAAACCAAATCAACAACAATGTTAACATCGTCGAAGAAGTACAGCCGGCGTCTACAGTGATCATACGACACCAAAACTCGACCTTATCCGACAATCATGAACCCCAAAACCCTAGCGGTCATGTCGTCGTCGTCTCGGACATTGTAGTGGCACCTAGTACAACCTTGTCTTCCAAAAACCCTAACCCACCGTCTGCGACGGCGAACAAAGTACAAAACGACATCAAAGACGATGTGGGAAAGAGGTGGCCGAGAGACGAAGTGTTGGCGCTGATAAACCTGAGGTGCAATCTCTACAACAGCGGCGATCAATCGGACAAGGATCATCAGGGTAATTGTGCGGCGAAAGCTCCGCTGTGGGAGCGAATATCGCAAGGGATGTCGGAGTTGGGATACAAGAGGAGTGCAAAGAGGTGTAAAGAGAAATGGGAGAACATAAACAAGTACTTCAGAAAGACTAAGGATGTGAACAAGAAGAGGTCGGTTGATTCAAGGACTTGCCCTTATTTTCACCGATTAAGCACTTTGTATGGTAAAGGAACACTTGTTGCACCTCCTTCTGAAGGGCAGGAATTATTAGTCGTCAATCATGATGATTCTTCTCCGCTTGGATCTGATCTACCTCCTGATCATACTGATCATCATCATGGTCTTATTGATAATCATGATAATCATGTTGCTCAAGCTAAGAGATCGGATAATCATCATCATCATCAATAAGTACCAGCGGCTTTTGATTTTGAATTCTAATTTGATTTTTGCATATTATTTTGTGTGTGTGCATTTATTGGTAATAATAATATGTGGTACTTTTTTTTTTTTTCTTGGTAAGCATGTAGTAGTACTAATATGCTGCCTTGCATATGACATAAATTTGTTTTTTCTATATAATATATATATTATTTATGTTGGAAAACTTGTTTTGTAGTAGGCACCGACAATTTTGAGAAACCAAGCTAGCTAGCTAGCTAGCTTTTTTTTTTTTTTTTTTTTAATTATAATTTTAAAGAGAGGTTATTTGGTTTCATATGATCTGAGAAGTATTGTCGTTGTTGTTCCTGGATTTACTATTCCAATAAGTTGAAAAGACATTCTTCAGAGTTCCCTCTCTCGTGCTGTTATATATTTCTATATAGAATAAAACAAAAAAATGTTGGAAACAGATCGGTTAAGAATCTTTTTGCAGCCAAATGAAAAGGAAGGCTCTTATTATTGAAACAATTGTTTGGTGAGCGAGTGTACCAAGTTGCTTGCTCTAAAAATGAATAAAAATTAAAATAATCTTACCCACTTTCAATTTCCGTTGTCACATTTCACATTTAATTTAAAATATATAATAAAAGGTCAAAAGAAAGATCTTAATATTAAATTCAATTTATTGTTAATTATTCAGTTGTTAAGTTTAATCCACTCTTTCAATCAAGATACTTAAAAGCACTAAGTTGTCGTTTAGCTTGTTTAGTTATATTCAAACTACATCAAACAAATTTAAAACGAAACTGTTTGTGTGTTAAAGTAGCTGTACACAATAACCCCATTAGCACTAGTTAGCTCAACAGATCACATGAAGCGAGAAATTTAAATAAGAGTTCTTAAATTCGAAACTTATGATAAACGTCATTTAATAGTGATTATAATTAAGAAAGCTTTCTTGACAGAAATCAAGACACATCAATCCAATAATGAACAAGAAACAAAATAAAATTGTATATGATTATATATATATACACACACACGAAAATAGCTGGCGGAGGGGGGGGGGGGGGGTTAACGACCTAGAAAAGAAAATAACCTTTTTCGATTGTCATTTTGTCGGATATTATTGGTTCATGAAATAGCAAATACCTGACGAGAGAGAGAGAGAGAGAGAGAGAGAGCGAGAGGGGGGGGGGGGGGGGTAGCAAAAGAAAATATGCAATTGTCTTTTATGCAATGTGCAAAGGAGAGAAAAATTGACAAGTGCATGACATGGTAATGTGGGATAAGTATCTCGCTACTATCATATCTATCCGTAAATGAGGACTGTGGGACCCACACGCCACATGCCCCCTCTGGATCCAGAAACAGCCTACACTTCCCACCACCCCGATCGAGCATCACTGATCTGATCCCATCCTTACGGCCTTACGGTGGGTGAGTGAATATCTCCATTCTTTTGTCCTCTTCTTCCTCCCCCTTTAAAATCTCTCTCTCCTTCTCTCTTTTTCTCTCTCTCGTCGACAGTCCTCATTTAGGTCCCACGGATGCTTTGCTTGCAGAGCGAGATACACGTACACAATCAGAGATAGGAGATTACCAACGACTTTGGTAGTCTAGCGATAATGAATAAGAGATATAGGAGAATGCCAACGAGTTTGGTAGTCCAGCGATAATAAGTTAATATGATAGATTAATGATTAAAGATCTAAGTATTTGATAATTTTTTTAGAGATCTTAAATATGAATATTTTTTTTTTATTATTAATCTACTACTCTGTTGTTGGGGTCTTGTATTCTATTTTAAAATATTAACCTAGGAGGAATAGCCCCTCCTTTTAAGTTAATTTCCAATTTTATGTCTAATCAATGTGAAACATTTTATTCATACATAATCAACAATCATCTTCTCAAATTAAAGCTCACTATCACCGCAACCCCCCTTAAATGATAATTCATTCGTCCATTTTCCTCAAATTAGGAAGATCACATTCTATTGAGATCTCCACAGCGTCAGGACCCGTATTACACAGAGTTTCCATCTCGAGAGTTCACATCATGGATTTTTCGGCCATCATAATCTCTCTGGGGGTCACCATTCTTCATTTGATTTTCTCCATGTTCATCTTACGCGTACACGTGACTACATTTGGAACTTGACTTTGATACCACTTATTGGGGTCTTGGGGTTCTATCCTAAAAGGTTAACATATTAGGAAGAGTAATTCGTCCTTTTGAGTCTACTTCCAATTCTATGTGTAGCCAATTTGAGATTTTTTGTTCTCACATACTCAATATCTATTTGATGTAGAATGTATGAGACCATACATTTGTGTATTCTTATTGTTAACACACTTGGTAAGACTGGAGTGAATCTCTCCTTATCGAGTGATAGTTCCCGGTAGTAAAACTTTTCATATCCATTTAAAAATTAAAAATATTAATATATTTTATTAATTGATATAGTTTCGAATTGTTAGATTTCTTTTTATAAATTATTGTAATTTTGTTGTTAATCAATACCTTATAAAATGCGATGCATCAGATTTGGCACCATAATCATGCCATCATATACGAAATCATTAATTGTTATAGTATATGCTTGTTTAATTATTTTAGTACTATAACTATGATGTAATATGAAAATTTAAGTTTAGTTGACTCTCAAGTTCAAACATAAATTTTTCATTTTAATTTATATATATATTTTTTAAATTAACAAAAATTATAATTAATTTTTAAAAAATCAATCAACTTCAGTATATAAATTTCATTTCACATCAAATGTAAGATTAATAAAAATGTCTCTCATAATTATTTTTGAACAAAAACAAGTAATAAATAGAATTTAAAAAAATAAATTGAACCACTGCCACACAAGACACAACAACGTCGCATGTGATGGAGGCCTGTACATGCCATTTATGTGTCCATATTATGTACAAATAAAAATTATATTTTTTTTAAAGAAAATTTTTTATTTTCAAATTGTTTGTGTATCGACGAGGGCCCACCACCCCCAGATACAGCGATCTGGTACACGTGCACATACTCGGGCCCACTGATCGACGGCTCAGATGCTTCTTTTCTTTTTTTCCTTCAATCTTCATGAGTTCTGAAGTAAACAGAAAAGTCAACTGACTCATGCGTTTGACTTATAACCCTTTTTTCATCGGTAATTACGAAGATTTAGTGGGAATTCAGCCTTTCATAGAGCACGGTTTGACTTTTCTGCTCATTGATTTCTTATCAGATTGAAGTGTCTACATCCTTTCGTTTGTAAAGTTTTCCGCACTGGAATATTACCCCTGACCTGTGCCCCTGTGCCGGAGAGAGGCCCATTGATTTAATGCTTGTGTGAAGCACGTCTCAGCCAAAACTGAAGTACCAAAATTTTTTTTTTTAATTAATTCAAATTCAGCAAAATCAATAAATGAAAATAAAAACGAAAAATTCAAGCAAAGAAAAAAAATCAAAATAAAAAGAGAGAGGATGAAAAGAGATTTTAGGCCCTTGGCCTAGATTATATGGCCAAACTTAGCCCCCAAAAGTAGTTTTTGGCTTATTACTATCCTTAAATTTGTTTCTAATGCATTACACTAAGTACTTTTTTGAAAAAAGTTTCTGTTTTATTTTTCTTTTTAACGGATAAAAAGAGAAAAACTTATGGACGTTTTGGTTATCCATTAAATTGGAATATTTTTTCAATAAAATATCATTTGATTAATAGTGTTTTGTATTTGAATACATAATTAATTAACATAAACTCTAATACAAACGCTACTCACTATTTGAATATGCACTTTCAATACACACTTTTTTAAACACGCATTTATTTTTCAATACATATAAATGTATTTTAATGTTGATATTTAAATGCATATTTTATTAAAACACATGTATTTAAATGTAAAAATATGATATCCAAACATATCTTATAATACACCCATTCGAATAAGATATCAAATACAATGGACATTCAAAACGTATCCTTATGCTCGTTACCATGTTGTCAAATTATATTAATATTTTATGAGATTATATAAGAGAACAAAAGGAATTACAGAAAACAAAAGGCTTTTTGTTAGGAAAAAATAAATAAATAAATTTCACGCATATTCTTCTCGTGTGTCTTATAATTACCCTTCCATTATTGCACACACGTGCTCATGAATAAACGAAATGAAAGCAACTTTTGGAAATGTTGTAATGTACTTGGAACTTTAGAAGAGTTAAACAGCATCATTAAAGACATTAATTTGTTATCGCGAAAGCTTATGGGCATCCAACGTTGAACCTTGGAAACTAAATGCGAAAAGGACAAGGATTGACTTAACCATCTTATCATGACTTTTGGTACTCAGTTCTCTCGCATGCCTTCTTTCAAATCTATTTTACTTGTATCATGAATACAGTCTGTCATTTTAAATAATATAATCTAACGATCTTTGTACATGT
The DNA here is from genome assembly GCA_025413025.1 of Ficus hispida. Lineage (NCBI taxonomy): Eukaryota > Viridiplantae > Streptophyta > Magnoliopsida > Rosales > Moraceae > Ficus > Ficus hispida. The sequence continues at coordinate 19,253,480 of CM046363.1, forward strand.
AATGTCATCCTTATCTTTATCCCATTTTATATATTTATTATGATTTATTCAAACTTGGCTGCTTTTATCAAACTTTGGCATGTTATCAACCAAAATATGGTCATTTAATTTCACTCCCACAAATGGTTTATCAATTATTTGGTGAGAGATAGTTAAACTATTATTTGGTGAGAGATACTTGCACTCTCATTTCTATCCTTTGCATATATGCACCAAGCCAACTTTGCTCCATGTTTTGTCTAAATATTTCAGAAAATATAGTTGCAGAACAAGCCCAAAAGGCCAAAATTAAAGAATAATTAAATAGAAAAATATCTTGATTTAACTTCATGAGTAACCTTTTTAATTTTCCTCCGAATGTTTACATGGCAAGTTGAGAAAATTTCCTTTGCCTATTTTCTTTCTTCCGATAAAGACCATATATCCATTATTGTAGCAATTATTGGACAGTTATAGTCTTCTCTCTCTTCATGTAAACCTCTCCGAGCATTTGTCCTATTTCTTCTTGGCATTGGATTTTAGGTTGAAGTACTTTATTATCATCATACGCTTTTGGGACCCGGAGGCTTGCCAGCTAATTTATACATGTATAAATAAATGTGATAAATTTAAAAAAAATTAAAATAAAAAATAGAAACGAAAAATTATAACGTCATCTATGATATATGATGACTATATATATGTGTGTGTACATACATACATATATATATATATATATATTTTATGACTGCTGCTTAGCTTGGCAGCACATACTTTCTTCATGTGTTCTAATTTATGTGCTTTTGAATTGCGAAACCAAAAATAAGAAAAACTTTTCTATTATTTACTTCATGCCAAAAAAGAACCTATTTTGGTTTCCCCATTATACGTGCTTTTGAAATTTCAGCAATATAAGCAAACGTGATTAACGGATAAGGACACAATAATCTTATTTTTCTTAGCTAACTGAAAAGAAAGTTCATACATGTAGTGACCAATTATTTTGATAAGTATTCTAGCTAAAAAATAATTTAAATTTTTTTTTTTATATAAGTAAGCACTTTAATAACATGAACTTACTGCTAAAAAAATGAATGTGACAGTCTATCGACCCTTATAATTATAAGCATTTACAAACCCCATTATATGCTATTGTTGAATGATTAATTAATATATACGTCTAATCACAATATTTTGAATGCCCAATTCTATCAAAGTCCCGCACCACAAGTCAAATCAAGAAATCCAACATGTAAACCTCAAATCCAAATAACCATCCTTAATTAAGTCACTAAACAAATTGTTGGAGGGTTTCCTCCACATCAACGTTTTTCTATCTTTTACGCTGTTCTCCATAGAATTGTGTTCCTCTGTTTTTTGTCATTGAGAGGCGCTAGGGTGTAACAAGTAACCATGAAGGTTCAAAGAGGATATATACAAAGAAAAACATATATATATGTGTGTGTATTGCCAATGAAATGTCATTCCAAGAGAGAACCTTTTTGAGGGTCTAGGGATCTCCCAAATATAGGACAAAGTTTCTATTTATATATGAGTGTCTTAATCATTAAGATTTTACTAGATCTCTGGAGTTGAGACACACCATCAATTCATTAAGTTTTTTGAGATCCCAAGAGATTTTCCTTGTGAAAAGGATCCTTTTGAACTCATATATAAATATCTCATTTTCACGTGACTCTCTATGTCAGTTATGTTAATTTCATCAATTCTTACAGACTAGATATCCCTCAAGAGAGATGCTCGAGGAGTTCCTTGATGTATACAATACTCTCACGCTTGTCCCTCTCATGCTCAGCCATTAAAAGTGTTTAGAGTCCTCGGTTTGGTACTTCTCAGTCTCGACGATCTCGATCATGATAAGACTGAGACGTGTCATGATCTCAATTTATGTGGGGAATTTCCCAATCACAAATGCCATGATTAGTGATGTTGACATTTTTATTTGGTTATATGTGTAACTAATAATGGGATAAATTAACTTGTTATTGCAAGTAAATCCTTATAAGGTTAAATGATATTAGTATTGAAACTCGATATCGTTAAGAAATGAAATGATATTAAAATAAAAATGATTTATCCTTATATTTTAATATCATTCTTTTTTAAAATTTTTTTTTTAATATATACATACTTTTAAAATGACAATCTGTAATTGTATAGGAAGAAAAAAAAATTAAAACACTAAATTAAATTGAAATGTTGAGAGATTTAGGATATGATGATACTATTAGGAGATATCATTGTATAAATTAAAATTTATAGGGATTTCGGTTGGTTTCAGTTACCATCAATTACGTTGGGTAGCAAAAGTGTAGTTTAATCATAATAGAAATTCAAATTTGACCTCAGGCATCGCAATGCAATCATATGGCATCTTAATTATGGCATCTTAATTGGGTATGTATATTTTTAGGATTTCACAGTTTTGATTTATATATTCATGAGATATTATGAGTACTTTAAGGCGTCTTCGAGATATATTTGTAGATAATACTATACAATTACAATCCGTCTTTGTTCAATGAATACAAAACACCCATGTTTTAGTACCTGGTGCAAACAAGCATCAGTTTGACTTGGGGAGGACACGATAATACGAAAATTTAACTATATTTCAACGTCATTATCATATGATTTTGCTATATGTCTAACTCTACTCACCATCTCAATAGAATGGGCCGAAACAACTTCAGCTCTAAGGCCCATTAATTTTTTAGGCCAGCCCAGTAACAAAATAACCCTCTCTCTCTTCCCTTGCCGCACTCCTCAAGCTTAGCCGCTCATATTGTATCGGACTGGCAGTGCTCACTCTTAAAGATTTAATTATCAAAAAATAAAAAAATAAAAAAAAAAACAACTCAAAGATTTAGCCTCCGTTTGATAATTTAATTGAAAATAAAATTTTTAAGTTGAAGTTAATTGATTTTTCAAAAACTAATTATAAAATTTATTAACTTTTCAGAAAAATATAAAAATTAAAATGAAAAAAATATAGCTTAGTTAAAGTTAAATTTAAATACCAAACAGAACCTTATACACTTTTATAAATATTATAAAATTTATGTACTTTTTTTTTTAATCTCTACGTAAACCCGACAATTTCAAACTATTTTATAAAAAAATAATATCTTAAAGGATACGATAAATATATGGCCATATGCAACTAGGAATTTGACTTTTTCTTGCATTTGTCAATAAAATGAAAAATTGTGCAAATCAAGATTATATAAATATATTACTGTTTTGGGACCATAACTGTTTTTTTTCCGGACGTGAAATTATAAGCTCCATTAGCTGCTCATATCACGTAACGAAATATGTCACCTTAATTACAAGCAAAGGTTTACTAATCTTGAGCTAATAACTAATCTCAAATGCCTTCTTTAGGACTTGAACTTAAAAACCTCCCCTCTACAAAACTACTTGAAAGTTAGTACATGTCACTTTAACATATGATAAATATAACGAAAAAACCCTCAACACTCAGTCCATTCGTAACAATACGAGACCATTTGTTATCATATTATTTTAAGAACCACGATCAAATTGCTATTAGAGTTAATAGGTGTTTCAATTAAAAAAAAAAAACCAAAATATTACGATTGAAGATTCTCAATAATTTATCCAACTTCATGATTAATTATGGGGATGGAGTTTCGCAAACTAGGATATGGTTGTAATTTAATTTTTTTTAATATAAGTTACTAGGATCTCATTAATGTTGCTTAAGAATTGCTATAGAATTTTGGACCACCCATCACTTAGGACCACCCAGAACTGAACAGTGTACAAAACAGTACTGATAACTGTAGTACAATGATTATGAAGTAACCAACTCACAGATTACCATTTCCCAGTATCTATCTTTTTACTGAAATAAATGCTTGCTTGACTTATGAAACTCGTTCCAATATGAAGAACAAAACAGCCGGCCCTCCTGCAGCGCTTAATGTTCTATATTCGGACCAAAAGAAAAGTTGCTTTATACACTCAAACTATATTTCACAAAAACTGTAGTTTTATTTGTAAATTAATTTTGCAAGGGTTAGATATATGATTAAGAGTAATTTTACATCATATATTGTAAATTTTTAACAAACAATTATATATTAAATCATTAAAAAATAAATTCAACGACGGTAAAAGTATAGTTATTGACAAAAAATTTTCCTAATTGTCTACGTGATCATTTTTTTCCCCCTTTGCATAAAACAATAGACCGTGATATATCTTATCCCTTTGTCTACATTGCCGTTTCTATATCTTATCCCTTTGATTTAATTTTATTTCTTTGTTTTGTTTTTTGTTTTTGGGTTTTTGTTTGTTTGTTTTTTTCTTTTTAATTTCACGTGAGACTATTCAAAATACAAACTTCAAAAAGATATTGTGAGATGGAATCATTAAATTAACTTTTAATTGATTTAATGCTAGATGTAGACCTACATCTAATGACATGTCGTACTATTAAAAAGTTAATATGGTAACTAAAATGATTGTACCTACTGTTAAAATAACAAAATATTTTTTTTGAAAAATACTACGGTAAAATCTTTTTTATACACCTTATTATAGAACTCATTTTATAAATCATTTGATCAATTTCAACGACTTAGATATTATTTGTATATAAAAATTACAATATATATTAATTTATAATATTATATAAAAAAAAAGAATTTGAAAGAAAATTGAAAAAATAAAAATAAAAATAAAAAACACAAGTGAGCCCCCACCCCCACCCTCCCGCCCTCTCGCCTGTCAATGAACCCCCTACGACACCCCCCTCTCCCACTAGACGACAAGTCCGCCCACGACCCAGGCCCCCCCCCTCCTCCGGACGAGTAGCACCTCCTGCAATGTTGTGCCCGCAAACGAGTTTTTCTTTTGGTAAATTAATCATTTGGTTCCTAAACTCTTAATATTGTGCAATTTTAATATCTGAACTTTTTTTTGACAACTGGAATATTCTAGACTTTTAAATATTGCTACAATAGTCAATTTTGTTAATTTTTGAACTAAATCTGTTAGTAATTTGATCAAAAAGTGACGCTAACTTCGGATTCCGTAAAAAAATTAACGAAAAAGACTATTGTAACAATATTTTTAATAGTTTATGATCATTCTATTTATGAAAGGAAATGTTTATAAACTATTAAAATGTTGCTACAATAGTCAGTTTTGTTAATTTTTGAACGGAATCTATTAGTAATTTGTCAAAAAGTAATGTAAACTAACGGATTCCGTCGAAAAATTAACATAAATAATTATTGTAGTTACATTTTAAAGTTTAGGAGTATTCTAGTGACGAAAAAAATTCAAGAACCAAAGTTAAACAAAGTTAAAAGTTCATGGACCAACTTAACAATTTATCATTTTCTTTTTTTAAGAACTTATTACTTACAACCAGATCTATATTACATCTAATGTACTTTCGCTATCAGGACCATTAAAATTTTGGTCATGTGACTGCAAAAATGAGCTGTACGGTAGTGCTCCTCATAAGGACTCTATCGCAATTGCTCCTTAATTTTTTTTTATCAATTTTTTTTTTTCTTGTTTTCGTTCTCAACGTCTCTAAAAGAAATTCAGAATCTCGGTATGATTTTCTCGACCATGGATTCATTCCCCAAATATTCACAGGGACATAAAAGCAAACAACATCTTTCTCAACAAAGACTTCGAGCCAAAGGTAGCAGACTAATATCACACAACCGATGTTGCGGGAACGTTTGGTCACATTCCACCAGAGTACGTACAGAGTGCGAGGTCTACAACAAGCGGAGACATCTCTAGTTTCGGCGTGATTTTGCTCGAGTTGGTGACGGGGAAAGAACCAACGAGACCCGACTTCAAAGAGATCGAAGGCGGGAACTTGGTAGGCCATAGGTCTTTCGAATGATCAAGAAGGGACAGGGTGCTGATGTTCTTGGTCCAACCATCCTTACGGCGGACTCTAAGCACATGATGCTTCAAATGCTGCAGATTGCTTAGCTTTGCCTGCCTAAGAATCCTACCAGCAGGCCTAATGGACGAAGCCAATGAAGGACTTGGGGGACTTAAACATCTCTCTCTCTTTCTTTTTTTTTTAATAAAAAAAAATCTATAGTTTTGAAAATGAAAACTTGATCATAATTATCTTTAATTGCCCGTGATATAGTTATCAGTAGTACTCATCACCCTACCATGCTTCATGTGTTCAAACATGAGTAATTGTAACAAGTTAGAACTTGAGTCATAGGTGTAAAGAAATATAATTATACAGTAAAGTGTTTACGAAGCAAATAGGACTGTAATATAAGACTTTTAGTTTCCTAATCTTATCAAGTTCAAGAGATGCTCTTCTTGACCATAATTTTGCTTCGTGTAATTTATGCGTATATTTCTGTTGCAAATCTTTTTTCTTTCGTTCTTTCTTTCTCTTTCTCTTTCTTTTTTCTTTTTTCTTTTTAATCAGCCACCAACTTCATAACAATATGATGAAATGGAATTATTAGTGATGTTTAAATATCTGGTCAACGTGGACGGAAGACGAGTGGACGATAAAGGGGTTTTGGCTCTTAGCCTAGATGGCTAGGTTGGTTTAATTTGGGCTTATATTATTTGGCCCCCCAAAGTAATTATTGGCTTGTTCGGTTATTCCTATCCTTAAACTTGTATCTGAGTAACGCACTAGGCGCATCACCCTTGAGTAAGTGTTTGTTTTTTTCTCACACATAACAAGTGTGATGTCTGATAATCTAAAAGCAAAATAAAGAACCACCGAAGCTTGTGGTCTAATTATTAGGATATCTTTATTAGACATCTTTTTTTTTTTATTCTTCTTAATTTGAATTCTACAGTCTTTTATAAGCCCCTGTTCTAATTCTGATTATCGATGTTTTGGGTTGGTGAGTGTCAAAAATAGATTTTGAATGAACAATTGAGATAAATTAATATAAGATTCTAATTACTCTTTCAATGTCCCTAGGATTACAACATGCCAAAAAGGATAGTGGGTGAGATGGGAACCACCTAATCTCCTTCTTCTATTCACCCAAAAAAAAAAAAAAAAAAGGAAAAGAAAGAAAGAAAAAATTTTCTTTTTCTTGAATACGGATGAAAGAGAAAAGCTTATATAAGTGAGTATATTCTCAAGTCATATTTTTGGAGATAATATAAAAGAATAAATAGAATGGCAGATAAATAAAATGATTGTTCTTAGACCTTCACTAGTGCATATAAATGTTCAAGATTTATGTATTTTGACTTTAGAAGAGTACTTAATCAAAGTTTACAAAAACATCAATTAGATCATTGGAAGCAAAGCATGTGACTGGAGGGATTGACATATCACTATCTTATAGATCATTAGTACGTGCCTAGCTCCTTTTTTAAAATAATGGTGTCGTGTTAGAAAAATACTCGTCGTCTCGATTACAGCTACTTGCTTGATTCTAGAATCTTTGAACTTGTCTTCCTCATTCCAATAAAATGGAGAAAATGAGGTTAGTGAAAAAGAAATTTTTTTGATGCTCGAGTCAGAAAATTGATCTAAATCAAGAGAAAACTATAAATTCAAAGATCAGAAGAATGTGTCTTTTTCTTTACTTATTATTGTTTTTGAACTCAAGAATACAGGGGAAATCCAGAGTTAATTTTGATATATTCGTTAATTCATAATGATCTACTTATTTTATCCATAGAATCGAAGTTTTTTTGCGCGCCTTCATTTATATATTGATCTTCCTCATAGCATAAAGGCAACATGCCCTTTTTGAATGTCTTGCATTACTTTATATTCATTCTGATTTATCGTTTTTATCAAATTTTGGTAAATGTCATCAACCAAAATGTGGTCATAATTTACTAAGGTATTTATTTTCACTGCCCCACATGGTTTACTTATTATTTGGTGAGAGATGGTTACACTCTACTTGCTATACTTTTATGATCCGCACAAACCACAAATTTTGCTCAGTACTTCGTCCATTTCAGAAAAACGTAATATTAAATAAACAGGTTATAGTTGCACCCCCCCCCAAACAAAAAAAAATAAATAAATAAATAAGAAAAATAGAAAAGTGTCTTTTTGACTTCATAGGTAATTTCTTTTTTTCCAAGGAAAGTTAATTTACAGGCAAGTTGCGAAATTTTCCTTTGCCTCTTTTCTATCCTCCCATAAAGACCATTTCCATTATTGTAACAATTATTGGATAGTTATATATATAGTCCTCTCTATGCAAGTGTCTACTGTGCAATAATATGATATCTTCATGTAACCTCTGAGCAATTTGTCCTATTTCTCCTTGGTATTGCATTTTATGTTGCGGTTCTTATTCATCTTTATACGCTTTTGGGACCCGGAGGCTTGCCAGCAATTTTATTTATTTATTTATTTATTATAATTTAAAAGCGAATGAATTAATTGAACTCTACTTCTTTATAAGAATAATCATATCTGAAATTATCAGAATTAGACTATACTTGTTATCATCTTGCAAGCCGAGCCAGGGGTGCTTGTAGATGGGGTTGAGTGTGGGTGGGTTGTATGAGTGTCCTTCATTGAAATTTTTTTTTCCTTTCAATTTTGGGATAAAAACTTTATAATTTTTTGATCTTATCGTCACTAAAAATAAAAAATCCTCATAAAGTCCATGTTAAAACTTTACCCTTTATTTTTATATTTTTGGTAAATTTATTATTATTTTTTTTATAAAAAAGATTGATATACGTCTCTGATAAAATATACGTCTGGTTTTGATGTTATTGCCAACTAAATTATGTATGCGTAAATGTGATAAATAAATTACCTCAAGGAAAAAAAAAAAGAAAAAGAAAAGGAGAGAGAGAGATAAAATCGTATTAAACGAGGATATATGCGTTACTGCAAATGCTTCTTCATGATGCAATTTTATGTACTTTTTGAGTTTCGTAACTAAGAAAAAGTTTCTACAATTTACTTCATGTCAAAAAAGAAAACCTATTTTTGTTTCCCCTTTATACATGCTTTTGAAATTTCACCATTATAAGCAAACGTGATTAACGGATAAGGACACAATCCAACTTTTGTTAGCTAGCTTAAAAGAAATAAAGTTCATGCAGGTAGTGACCATTTTTTTTTTTTTAATTTTTTTTAATAATTAAGCACTTTAATAACTCGAGCTGACTACTAAAACATGAATGTGACAATCTATCAACCTTTATAATAAGCATTTACAAAACCCAAAATATTTTTAAACCATTAACTAATACGTCTTATCACTTTCTATGAAATGCTTAATTCTATCAAATCCGCACCACAAGTCACATCAAGAAACCCAACATGAAAACCTCAAATCTAAACTACCCTATCTTAATTAATTCACTAAACAAATGCTAAGATTAGTTATGCATTTGCTTTCGTCATGTTTTTAACTATTTTATAGGATTTAGGCCGTTTGATTATTCACTTATCAGGGTCATAAAGCTCTTTCTCATGAGCAAACACTAGATTGAAATCTTCAATCTTTCAAGATATTCGGGTATGAAATATTACTCTACCAATAAATTTCTATTTTAAACGTTAAATTTATATTAAATTTGGCATGTTTTGCATACTATTTTAATTTAATTTGATTTTGATATTTAATATTTATAATTTAACATGCACTACCGAGAGTAGGCACGGAGCTAACTCATATTCAGTGGGGGTGCTACTTAGTTTTAATTTTTTGATTTTTTTAATAAATACCCTATTATTTTTTAATAAATTTTGATAAAAGTCCCTTAAAAAGAAAAATTCTCTAATTACTCATCATATAGTTATTAGTCCACTGATATCTAAATATATATTTTGTTATATTAATATATGTATAGCTTCCATTAAACATTAAAAATTTGATCTTATTATAGGATTAGTTCAACTCTCCATTCCTGACCTAAAGTTATGAAAAGTTATGATACGGCATACCCTAGTAAGGAATCAACCTTACTTAATTTTAAGTACTTAATTTTGTTAAGTTAATATTTTCTTGAAAAGACGATTGTGCTTTATCAAAGTTCTAAATCCTTGAGATAATTATTGTTTACTCTTGGATTGGAGGATTAATATAAAGTTTTATTTAAAAGTCCAATATTTTTCTCCTTAAAAGAAAAAACTTGAAGTCTAATTTTCTTACCAAGGAAATAAATTAAATAGACACTATACATGTGAACTACACGTTACAAAATGTACTTTGATTACAAAAGTAAAAAATAATGGCTTTTGTTTTTTTTGTTTTTTTTTTTTAATGGCGTCCTTTGTAACCATGTTGAGGAATGGATAAGATACTGATGGGTCACTCGGGAATATCCAACACCTTCACCTGAATCCATAGAAGATCTTTATTAAGTTTCAAATAAGAACTAAATTTATGCAAATTATTGTTAATTTGGTGCTTTACTCATATCATAATGAAAATATCAAAATTTCCCTTAAACAAGTTCTAACCGAGCTGGACAGTTCAAATCAGGTAGTAAATACTACCTTTTTAGAACAAACATACCAACAAACATTAAAAAAAAAAAAAAAAAGAGCACAGAAAAACATGTAAATAAAAATATGCCTAGCTCTCTCTCTCCCTCTCTCTCTATATATATAAATATATATTCACATATATATATATATATATATATGTATATATGTAGCTCAATGACGTGATGTCCATGCTTAGTTGTTTGTTTGGTCCCCACGTAGAGTGAATGTGCTCACCAAAAAGGATGCGGCTTATATCTACAAACTTCACGAGAGCAAACTAATTTTTTTCTCTTTTAGTTTAATTGTACTTTCTGATCGTAAGATATGATATATATCGATTAGGGGTGTCAATTCGTGTCTCGTGTCGTGTTCGTGTCGTGTTTGAGTCGTGTCGAATTTTTTTTACCACAACCCGCGACACGACCCGTGACACGAACACGACACGACGACACGACACGAACACGACACGAACTCGTAACGGGATGACACGAACACGACACGAACTTGACCCGCGACACGAACTTGACCCGCGACACGAAACTGACCCGCGACACGAAACTGACCCGCTACACGACCTTGACCCGAAATTGACACGAAATTTGACACGAACTTGACCCGAAATTGACACGAAACTGACCCGCGACACGAAACTGACCCGCTACACGACCTTGACCCGAAATTGACCCGAAATTTTGACACGAACTTGACCCGAAATTGACACGAAACTGACCCGCGACACGAAACTGACCCGCTACACGACCTTGACCCGAAATTGACCCGAAATTGACACGAAATTTGACACGAACTTGACACGAACTTGACACGAACTTGACCCGAAATTGACCCGAACTTGACACGAAAAGTGACACGAAATTGACACGAATTTTTTGCGGGTCTACACGAACACGACACGAATTTTTTCGTGTCAAATTTTCCCAACCCGGACACGACCCGCCCCCAATTTTTCTCAACCCGAACCCGTCAAATTCGTGTCGTGTTCGTGTCGTGTCGTCGTGTCGTGACTCGTATTGCCACCCCTAATATCGATATATAAAGTTTTGAGGACGTCTAGTTTCTAATGTACTTGAAAACACAAACATATTTCTTTGCGACCTACTTAATGCATCCACATGCACATGAACATTCCAGTTCTTAACAGCTTTAGTATATCATTATATATATATATATATATATATATATATATATATATATATATATATCTTGCGTGAGTGCTTTAAATTGGAATGGCGTGGAACTACAACTACCACTTAAGTTAAGTATATTATGAAAAATGAATGCTTTGTTTAAAGATCATACTGACCTTCACACATTTTTAAAACAAATTTGGAGCATTAATCTTTTTTTTTTTTTTTTTTTCCTTTTCTTTGGAGAATAATTGTTGTAGTCCAACTGCCTGTAGCAAATCAGTAGTGTGCTGCCGTGTTGTGAAAATATGGGAGATAAAGGAGCCCAAAATAAATATGTTAGTCAATTGTTGTATGAACAATGAAATACATGATGAAAGATTTTATCTTAAATATCTAGATGTTTATATTCTAATGTCCAAATTAGTGTAGGTTACAAAATGGAAATGACTGTTTTGCTCCAGTTTTTTTATTTTTTATTTTTTATTTTTATTTATTTATTTTTAAGTTGTAGTTTATAACTATTATACGTCATAAAGCTTTCTATCAAATATATGTATCATTTTTGTATACTTCAATTAAAATAGTTTTTGTATAGTTTCACATGTAAAGTTTAAATTCCCCACCACTAAGTTCTTTTTTCTTTTTTTGACAAATATTAATGTTACATTTACTTAAATTTTACCAAACTTGGTGATCAAAACTAATATCTATATAAATATGTATGGATGCATGTATATGCAACTGAAAAACGCGTCTGCGCTAAATGCAATTAAAGGAAGGCACTTAATTGGCATCTGTTATGGAAAGAGCAAATGAAGTAACTACTACAACATAAATTGTAACTTAATGTGATGGCAACCCATATACCAGCCGTTGAATCTCCTTCTCCTTCCCATTTGCTTCTATTTTGGAGTTATAATTTAAATCTATGAAGAAGCTAGCTCGCAGTTTGTTGGACCAAATTGAATATCATCACGATTTAGATAACAAGAAAATTTGATACTTAATTTCTAGCGCAACGGCACTGAGGTGGTGAGCTTGTTCTGATCAATCTTAATTAGAAAATTAAATATGAAGGCCGTTCAGATCTTTTTGATAATCAAAATCATCTTTTAACTAAAGAAGAATAAGGATTTAACATAAATCTAAAAAGGGTAATGATAATAGAGTGGTTCACGTTTTGACGAATTATATATTCAATTCATAAACACTTGTGTTGGTTCACTTCAAAAAAAAAAAAAAAAAAAAAAAAACTTGTGTTGGTTCTGATGTTATTTCGAGATGCATCAACTTGTTTTGGTTGATCTCTTGATAAAAAAGTTTAGAAGTTTTCCCTTAAAAAGAAAAAAGAAAAGAAAGGGAAATGTGTAACACTTGCGAACAAAAGGTGCGCATTACTTGTAAATGATAAAACGAGAGTCGAACGAAACTATTTCCTTTTTTTTTTTTTTTTTTCCGAGGATGACTATTCTTATTTAGAGCCATTGAAATTAACCAAAAACCCAAAAAAAAAAAAAAAAAAAAACTGTTAAGTGTAAAATAGGAACAGTCAATTTAGTAGCCATTTAAAATTTTCCGTACTAATCAAAATATTTTTTTATTATTTTTTAAATGAAAAAGGATTATGGGTGATCCAATCATTTTCAGGTTTTCAATCTCATAAACAGGAACCTCTTTTTCTAAGTATAGTATAAGTATATTTTTTATATTAATTTCTCTTGATCGGCTATTCAAAGACTTACCTGTCATCACTAAACCATACTTCAACGGCAGAAACTGGAACGAGATCTAAGAGGATGTAATGAAAATCGAATCCGAGTGGACGAATGAGAGAAGCCTAATAAAGACATTCATCCCTTTACCAACTCATCCACCCTAGTGTGTGTCAATCAAAATCTTTTACTTGAGTTCTATGAAGATTCATGTTTAATTTATCTCTTCATTTTCATACAAATTAAATCAAATCTAATAATCTAATTTGTGTTTGATTTATTAATTAAAAATAAAATTAATTGATTTTTTTAAAATTAATTATAATTTTTATTAATTTAAAAAAATAAAAAATTAAGATAAAAATATATAATTTAATTCTAGGAGGTGAAGTTAAGTTGAAATCCTAAATCAACCATAAGATTTTCCCCAAAACTTGGCGTAGCCAAGCGCGGAGTCCGTGCTGGTATTATATGTCACCCACCAAACAGACCACCAAGATGGGACCCACCAAAAGTTTTTTTTGTTTTTGGGCAATGGCAGAGGCATTAAATGAAAAGAAAAAAAAGTCACAGGGGTAGTTAGGACATTTCGAGTGAGGAAAAAAGTGCCGGATTATAGGCCTCGTGATTGAGGAAGGCTTGCCATGGATCTAGTCGGGGGTGTGGACGGAGCTGTGGGATCCACAATGTTCCTCCTGATGTGGACTCACTCTTCTTTCCTTTTTTTTTTGGTTAAATTGTCAATGCTAAATAATTATAAAACAGGGGTTCTAAATTAAAAAAATAAATAAAACGCTCTTAAAGAAAACAGATTAATAATTAAATTGAAAGTTAAGCTTTAATCTCTTCATTTCCATTTAGTTCTTATATGAGTTCCCTTTTTAACATGATATTAATCGGAGGGATCTTTTTAACTGAAAATGAGGATTTAACAGTCCTCTCAGAAAAAAAAAAAGAGGATTTAATTATGAACATAATCTAAATTTAGATATTCGAATATCACATTTTCAAACTTAATAAAAAAAAGAAAAAAGTGAAGATTTAATATCTTAAATCACTTTAATTTACATAAAATGTCAGTTTCTAAATTCATTTTTTTTGGTAATATGTTTTTTTTTTGTTAAAATTGGCAATCTAAATTCACCAAAAAAAACAAAAATGGCAATCTAAAGGAACATCACAAGAGAAGAGACTACACTAGAAGTCTCATTAAACCATACACGATGACAATTGGAATTGAAACCAAAATGAGAAATCAGTTTATAAATAATCTTTAGCGAAAAAGAAAAAAAAAAACCAATGCAATTATCAAATTTCATGGGGCTACGCTTAAAAAATGATATTCCTGGGGCTTTATTGTTAGGACCTATTTTCCTTTTTTTTTTTTTCTTTTTTTGATGGGAGGACTAACTTTTTTTTTTTTTTGAGTTAATGTCGCATAAATGCACTTTAATCCAAAAATGCCTTTTTTTCCCCCCCTCTAATGCATTATTTTTTGTAACTTATAAATGTTTTTAGCTTCTTTCTTCTTCTTATCCTTATTCATTTTTGGGATTTAATTCAACTAACAGAAACTAAAATGGGGATCTATTCAAGTAGGTTTGTAATTAGTTTGAGCGTCCAAAAAAGAAAAGAAGAAGAAAGAAAATCGAAAGACTTTAAGGAAAAAGTTTAAAAAATGGGGATAAATTTTCAATTCAATTATAGTTTTTATCTCAATAATATTGTGACCTTTTCTTCGTGACAAAACATGGAATTGGATTTTACAATCAACGGCACTTGGACTGAAATCCAGCTAAATCAATAAATGAAATAGGAAATATGTCACCGGTTTAAAGAAAACAAAACAAAATCTAGAAAACAGAAATAATTTTCAGGTAAGAAAACAATAAATAATAATAAATAATAAATAATGTATTTTTACTATAGGACCTGAAAAAATCACTACGAGTCATATATATATCGGTTATACTTTAGCAAACAAAAAAATAAAAATAAAAATTATGGAAAAGGACAAGAATAGTAAAGAAATTTACAGAAACACACCCACCTTCCCACTGTCCCCTCTCTTTATCCGAGTCTTGACATTACAGGGACAGTCCTCACGTCTCTCCTTTTCACAACTCATTTTGACTCCCCCCCACCCACCTCATTTTTTTTTTTTTCTCTCTATTTCTTTAATCACATAATTATCATTTTAAATTCAAGTTTATACTCTAATCACATTGCTTTGTCTCTCACTTCATATTAAATTAACACATTTTCCTTTCATATAAGTCCTTCTATCTCTCTCTCTCTCTCTCTCTGTCTCTGTGAAGCATTTTTTGTCAGTTTCTCAAGAGTGGAAAAATCCAATGGCGAAAGAACTTCTGCAACTTCCTCTGCTGGAGCTTCCTCTTCTTCCTCTTCTTCTTGTTCTCCTCCTCCTCCTGCAACGGTGTCGTTTTCAAGCTCTTTCTCCGATGTCCATGTCTCTCTCTGTCGCATTGTGATCTCTTTCGATCCAGTTTCACTTACTCGTCCTTTGTTCAGGTACATTTTGCTCTCTCTCTCTCTCTCTCTCTAACTCTTTCTCTCTCTAAGATTCTCGACTTCCACAGCCATTTTTCCCTCTTCCTCTTCAATTCTCGAGGTGCATTTGCATTTTCAGTCCCTGGTCGGAGATTTTCTGTCTTGAATTTTCCTTTTCTTTTGGCCTTCATTTAGCTTTCTCTCTCTAAGATTTCTACTCGAGATTTTCGTTTGCTCTCTCTCTCTCTCTCTCTCTCTAGTTTCTTTTCAGATTTTTGATATGTGACTTCCGTTGTTAGATGTAATTTGTCCGTACTATTGTTTCTCTGTCTCCTGCCTTTTTTTTTGTTTCCCTTTCTTTTTCTTTACTTGATTATAACAGCTTTTGGATGCTGAGAAAATGTCGGAAAGTAAAACAGAGTACTTATTTGGTTTGAGACTTTTATTACTAATTAGATCTGGAAAACAAAGGCCATGGCTTACTCAAGCTCAACTCTAACTCTTTACTTCAGCTGCCGTCAGAGCTTTTCCTTCAACTTCAATTTTTTGTTTTTTGTTTTTAGTTTTTATTATCCGTTTTCTCAGCCAAATTTATATTAACATATTTTGCATTTTTACTCCAGACAAGTAATGTCATAAATCGAATTTTTTTTCTTCAATTTTTATGAGATACGGAGTCATGGAGATCAAGATTGTTCAAATAGGCTAAATTTCTCTTGTGTGTATAGAGTTTTTCCTTAGTATTCGGAGGTGTATCTATTACATTGGAGTGGTAAAACTGTATTTTCTTGCTTGTTCTTTGTTTCTTTCTTAAGTTAAATATATATATAAATAAAAAATGATGATATGCAAGTCTTGAGTAACTTTACGGGTAATGTAGCTTGCTTAAGCTAAATCTTTGCTATAATGTTTCTTGTTTATGTTCATATAAAGAATTCGAAAACACGGGTTTGTGACTATGCGAATGCGTATGCAAGAAGTTGAATCTTTAATGTTCTATGAGCAGAGAAAGGGAATTTCAAGTCAATCTGATGGAGCAATACGACGTATTGGAGCAAATTGGGAAAGGGGCTTTTGGTTCTGCTCTTCTTGTGAGGCATAAGCATGAAAAGAAGAAGTGAGAATGTTTTTTCAGATTGTTTTGTTCCAGTATTTATTTCTGCAGTTTAACGTAACCATGTTGTGATACTATGATGCATTTTGGGGATTGATTTGTTTTTGCTTGTTTTTATACTTTTCTTAAGGTATGTGTTGAAAAAGATTCGTCTTGCTCGGCAGACTGATAGGTCTCGCCGATCTGCGCACCAGGAGGTTGGTATTCGTTATCTGTTATCCTCCCAACAGTTGACATATTTATTTTCCGATTGTATTTTAATTTTTGAATTTCTTTAAATCCAGTCTAGCCTTTTTGACCTGGTGTTTTTCAACAATGATTCATCTGCTTCTTCTATAGCTCGAGTCTTTCATGCTTGCATGACTGACATCTGTGTATTAACCATTCTTTTGATTTCAACAGATGGAGCTCATTTCCAAATTGCGAAATCCATTTATTGTGGAGTACAAAGATTCTTGGGTAGAGAAGGTAGGTTTTTCCTTTTTTTTGTTTCTTTAATTTCATGTGACATATTTTTCTGTTGCCGAATCAATTTGGTGAAGATGGACAAGCCTTTTTTCTTCTGGTAGTCTTTTTCTTTTCGGTTCGGTGCTGCAAATACATCCTCTCTTCCTCAACTACTCGAAATCTGTTTGGTAGTTAGTATCGAGCTTTTTTCTTTTTGTATGATTTTGGTTGACTAAAACCGGTTTGTATTGATCCCCTTGTTGTCAGGGTTGCTACGTGTGCATTATTATTGGTTATTGTGAAGGGGGGGACATGTAAGTTTTTCCTTTCATGACTTCGAATAAATGGTGGATTCTTGACTTGAAGCTTTTCATAGCCCTGACATTTCTTCTGCCTTTCTTTGTATGGTACAGGGCCGATGCTATTAAGAAGGCCAATGGCATTCTTTTCCCTGAAGAGGTTTTGTGCCTTCTTTAAGATCTAATTTTGACACTGTTTAGCTTTCACATCCGAGGTTGTATTCCAACTGACCTTGAAATAAAACTTTTTTCAGAAACTCTGTAAGTGGCTCGTTCAACTCCTCATGGCCGTTGACTACTTGCACAAGAGTCATATTCTTCATCGTGACGTTAAGGTCAGTAGCCATCTCTTTCACTCACTTTCTTGGCATTTCTGACCTGTCTTGTGTACTGATAGCATTTCCGTGACTTCTTCAGTGTTCAAATATATTCTTGACTAAAGATCAAGATATACGTCTAGGTAAGTCATCTAATAATATTCATGTTTTTTTTTTTTTGATCGAATAACTTTAACAAAGAATCTCTATTGCCTAACAATGGTTGGTCATTGATGGAGCAGGTGATTTTGGGCTTGCTAAAATGTTGACCTCGGATGATCTTGCTTTGTCCGTACGTAGTTTAAAATTGTGTAAACTTTTCTAAATTTGGGTCTTGTTTTAATGTCTATTCCTTATTGAAAATTAAGGATTCGTATTTCAGGTTGTGGGCACACCCAGCTATATGTGCCCTGAGCTTCTTGCTGATATACCTTATGGTTCAAAGTCAGATATTTGGTCTTTGGGTAAGCTCTCCATGTGGGTCTTCAAGTTCTTTGGTTTCACTTTTAACTACTTTTTGAGTCATTTAGTACAACATATTCCTCTGATCCAGGATGCTGTATATATGAAATGTCGGCTCTAAAACCCGCATTTAAAGCATTTGTAAGTTTCACACCTCTCATTGGTTGTAACATATTGTTCCGAGTACCAGTTCCCTGTATTTTTTTAACCATGCTTTTAAGTTTAACTGCTTTCCGTTTCGACGTTTTTTTTACTATTTATGGTAAATATATATTGTCCTTGAACAGGACATTCACGCACTGATTAACAAAATTAACAAGTCCATAGTGGCACCCCTTCCAACAAAGTACTCAAGTCAATTGTAAGTCGTCTAGTCTGTCCTACAACTTCTTAGCAGTGTAGTGCTTGCACTTTTTTCACGTATGTCGGTAAATTTAATGTATAGGAATCATTTTGGTTATATAAAACTTATGGCTTTCCCACATTTAGAGGTAAATGCAAGTGACAGAGGAAAAACAAAAAAAAAAACACACACACACACACTGATTGCCGGCTTTGCCTCAAGATTTAACTTGTGAATTGTGGTTAATTGTAATGACTAATTTTAGAGTGGATTTAATTTAATAACTGGGTGTCTAACTAATCATTTTTCTAATGTCCACTTCAGTCGAGGTCTTGTTAAAAGCATGCTGCGGAAAAATCCAGAACTTAGACCAAGTGTAAGTATCATACTTCTCCAGCTTACATATTGCGATAATATGTCAAAAACTCCATAAAACTATACGATTTTCTTGCTCTTGCTCTCTTGCTAGTTGCTATTCACCTTGATAATACTGCATTTTTGCGAATGTGAATATTCATACTGCCCCAGACAAGAAGTCTCAAGTCTTGGATCAAAAGGAATATGACTATAAATCTTACTTATTTTTGAAAATAATCTTACAAGGGGAGAAGCATATTTTATGCCTTCTGTATGTGCTACTATAATTAACTGATGGAAAAATATGCTTCCAAGTGGCAGAATCATACGACCTTTTTTATTTTGATATGCCGTGTTCTGGTTTTCAAAGAACGACAATTCCAAGAAAACTTCCTTGTATTTGTCTTTAAGGCTGATGTAAGTCTTCTGTTCTATCTTTGCAGGCTGCAGAGCTTCTTGGCAATCAATACCTTCAGCCTTACATTCTTCAGGTTCATCTCAAACTCAATAGCCCCAGACGGAGTTCTTTAAGAGTCCAGAGGCCTCAATCCCATTACATGCAAAGAACAAGATTTTCGGAGCCAGAAGTTCTTTCATCCAATTACCGGGAGAAACGGCATTCCTTCAGCAATGACAGGACTTTGAATCCAAGTATATCTGGAGGTGAGCAAGATTCTCTGTGCTCTACCCAAGAAATACATGACATTCATAATCTGAATCGAAGGTTCACAGAACTGTCTGATGGAAACTCTCACAAAGAGGCAGCCGCATTCAAACAGTCAGTCGTTTCCAAAACAACAAACATAGCTAAGGTTTCAAGGCTAACACCGTCAAAAGCATCCGCTACTCCAAAGAAGTGGACTGAGCCCCTAAAGAATCGTGCATCGGTAGGAACAGTTGAAGATTCGCTCTCTAAGACATGCATCCCTTCCATGAATGGCAACTTTTTAGGTTTTGATATTTTGGTTTCGTTTGTGTTTCCAGGTGCCTGGTTCACGGACTCCAAAGAAATCGATCTCAACAACTCGGAGGGCATCATTGCCATTTCAAACAGGAGGCCTTGCAACTCAAAAATTTCCGTACAGGCCTAATGTTGGCACCCTTCACTATGTAGAATCTCCTGACGTTTCTGTCAATTCCCCTCGGATCGACAGGATAGCTGAGTTCCCACTAGCCTCATATGACTATGGTGACCGTTCAATCACCAAAGACAAATGCACAATTCAGACCTCTGACAGAGCTTCTGAAAAGCCCAGATTTGCTGATGCATGGCAGGGAATTCAGCGCAGCGTTTTTAAGGTGGACAGGGAAGATGGAACTGATGAATGCTCTGATCAAAATGCAACTGCTGGGGCATCAAGCCGCACCTCATCAGACTCACGTCGCCGGTTTGATCCCTCGTCGTACCAGCAAAGAGCTGAAGCGTTGGAGGGATTGCTTGAATTTAGCGCGAGATTACTCCAACAAGAAAGATATGATGAGTTGGGGGTTCTGTTGAAGCCTTTCGGACCTGGAAAAGTCTCTCCCAGGGAAACTGCTATTTGGTTGACCAAAAGCATCAAGGAAAACACACTTAAGCAAGAGGATTGACAGCATTCTACTTGCTACCATATGTACCATAATTGTAACTGCTACAGCTTAGGCTGTTGCGAGTCTTTTTCGTGCTTTTTTTATTCTTTTTAACGGGACTTAGGCAGTTAGATTCTAAATTCCTAGTTAC
Source organism: Ficus hispida (assembly GCA_025413025.1). Classification (NCBI taxonomy): domain Eukaryota; kingdom Viridiplantae; phylum Streptophyta; class Magnoliopsida; order Rosales; family Moraceae; genus Ficus; species Ficus hispida. Next base: position 19,274,384 of record CM046363.1, read on the forward strand.
AAGTTTACCGAGTTGGGAATCGGAGATCGTTAATCACTGATTCAGATTCTCTAGTTTATCAAATGGGACAAATTAGTAGAGGTCGACTAGATGTTGTATCTAACCGTCTAACTTATGCAGTTTTGCAATTTAGCTGGACTATATTCAATGATTAAGATTAATCTCTCTCCCCTTTTCGGTTTTTTCTTTACTTTTAATCCATTGATGAAAATCGTTTATTCGGTATCATTCAGAATTGAGCTCATACATGGCTTAAGTTGTTGTCATTGCATGATCAAAGAACTTTAATGCTCGAAGAACTTCAATAGTATGAAACAGTTTGTTATAAGACAGTAATTAAATTGATTTCCTATATTCAAGTACAATTAGGAATTATTAATGTTCACCAATATCTCCTGCACTGCAGTTTAGTCTTTGATTATCCACTATCTCATGTTTCCATTCCGCAGATTCACATAGTCGGCATGACGGCATCAAGCTAGAGACGGTTAGAATAGATTGAAATTCGGCTGCATTCACACAATTGAACCAAATTAGAAACTAAATAAAAATTGGAATTACAAATTATGCCGTCTTAAACATAAAATCTATACCTCATCCTCATATGCAGAACGAGGCTCGTGAAAGTTTGAATGACTGATTGAAATGCAATCAGAATCATTCTTGCTATTTCTGAAGGAGCTTCTTGTCTTGTAGAGTTTGACAAACCAGGGTTCAAGATTTTCTCCGCTATTGAATTTGCACTGCGAAGATGAACGTTTCATAACCGGATCATCCAGAGAGAAATACATCGCATCCGCAGTCTCTGTCTGCTTGCTCTTCTGCCTCATGTTCCATTTCGGTCTTTGCTTTGGTTCACTCTGTGATCTGACTTTAGCCCTTGAAGATTCTGTATTTGTCATATAGTTTGGCAAGAATGGAGAGCCATACAACTCTGAGTCTGGATAATTAGGCTGGTGACAAGTGCAAGAAGCTGTTCTTGGATTGGTTTTAATGGTCATGGAACTTCGGGGAGTGTTTTCGGCAGTACTGAAGCAACACTCCTCATACTGATGTCGTTTGGTTATTGAAAGAGGTTCAGAACACAGTGCTGTCTTTATCCGCTCAATTTGTAGATGATTGAGATGATCACTCCTGCTTTTTGATATCAGTCGAGTTTCATTGGGATTTATATTTGCTATCTTCTGCATAAAAATACAATGAAATGTCAAAGAATTGAACAGTTTCAAGTGTGTGTTTGAACAGTTAAAATATTCAGCCGCATATATTCTTGTTTGGCTGGTTAGAAAAACAAGTTCTCTTTAACAAAACCGTACAGTTCTTATAGTTTTCCCCATCTTAGTAGAATTGAAAAAGTTCTATGAGTTGGAAGGGAAGTAGGGACTTGCTCTATTATCACGAGTGAAACCGTTCTCTATTGATGATTGACTTTCAACAACGAGCTGTGCTTCCTCTGCCATCTGAATTCTCTGAAAGCGAGCTCTGACTTGGATTGACATCAAAGCGTGCATGCGCTTCAAAGTAGATGCCGTCTGTTTCCTCACTATGTGACCCCTTACAAGTGCTTGTAACTTCACTAGTCCCCTTAATGCATGCAATGCTCTCCTCGCCTGAAACAACCATAATCCATAAGAAAACAAATAAAGGAACTTTTGATCTTAAAGATGTGAAAGCATGGGAAAAAAGGGTTTTTAGTTTGCACCAGATAAGCGCGAAAGGCAGCTTGAATCTTGGTGGCTGCAGCATTTTTGACATGTCCTCGAAACACCACCAAGGCCTTTATATGGTTCTGGCGAGCTACAGATTCTGTCGGAACCTGCACCTGGAGTTTACTGGTGTCAATCGAGTCAAACGACTTGGTAAGCTTGTGGGACGTTTCTTTGCCTGATAATTTCCTAAAGCTCCATTTTCGCTTAACTTTCGGTGTTCCAGGTTGGTTCTCCATCTTTATAGAATGATGCTCCGCCGAAAAAGCAGCCTCAATCTTCTTCTTGTCCTCCTTTTTCCCTATCAAAAAATTTCTCATCCACTTGCTCACCTTTCCCATCTTCGCTGCAAATCTCTTCAAGACTCCTTAAAACTACTACCGAAAACAAAATACCCGTCCCACTACACTTATATAGGACGGTGCTAATCTTAAAAAATTGTCCTCTGTTGACTTGTAAAATAGTACAGTACAAAGTAAAACCTGTCTTATTTAGGACTCTCTCTCATGTAGAACTTTGGTCGTATGATATTATTTTATGGTGTCCGCCTGCAGAAGTTTTCCTGATTAAGCCACTTGCCGCTCTAGTAGATGACTATTATACCTTGCCCTTAATTTAAGTTTTCCTGAAAAGATTTTATTTGTTTTCTTTAGAAGTCGTCAAATGGCAGTAAAGCTTGTGCTGTATTTTTCTTTCTGGTTAGTGCATGCCCATCTTGATGTCACAAGTCCCTCCATAAACTAATCACTTTCTCCGACTGGATTGAGATCACCCGTGCAAATTTAATGTCTCAAACGATATCTAACCAATCATATTATAACACGTCATTTAGATAATGTAATCTAACATTATAGATCGGATATTATTTGAGACACTAAAATCAGACCAAAGGCTCCATCCACACACCAAAATTGCAAAATTTTCGTCATATTATCAGTAACCTATAGTTAATCTGTACCCCTTCCGCGCCGCGCACCACCCCCCCCTCCTCTCTCCCTTTTAACAATAAAGTTTCAATCACGGCCTTAATTTACCAATTTATTAGAGTTTAGAATTTATTTTTTGAGGCAACAACTGGACAATATGGTTCTAATTCTCAACTCGAGTTTACGAATCCGTCTTAGATTCTAATGCAAGTAATTAACATAAATGGTTTATCTGATAAAATCAAGAGACACCTTCACTTGTTTCGCTACTCGTGTCTCGTAGTTTTGCAATCCAAAAACGGAGTAAAGTAGACCATGAAGCCAAAATGCATCAAAAGGGAACTTCTAAACCACATAGCAGCATAATACACATATGTGGTGTGTGTGTGTAGATATCACAAGATCAAATTCACTTTGGGCAATGCTTGAAGAACAATAAACCACCAACATTTAAGCACATGCATAATGCAACATATAAACCTCACCAATTTGACCGGAATTCTCGGTTTAGCCTAATTAAGAAAACACAAACAGCAGTTCTAATTTCGAAGAATTATTCATCAATTTCTTTCTGTTGTGTTGCCCTCGTAAAGTCGAGGGTAACTCTAGTCGTCCTCAAAAATTTTGCTAGCTCTTTTACAACTTAAGCTCTCCTACCGCCAATCATAAATCCATCTGCACCACAAGTGATATGAAATTTCATATCAGACAAGATTAAGAACACGAGATATATAGAACAGCTAAGCAGAGAAAGGGCAACCACAAAATTTTTCACATTTACTTTCATTCTAGAAAAGAAGCCTTTGGATTAATAGCATCTCAAGAAAAAAATATTGCTCTAAGAAACATCAGTGTCTTGAAGAAGCTGAACTCAAGAAGAAGATAACAGAAAAGTTTTTTTGAATCATTGACAACAAAGTCTCTAGAAAAAACCAATTCGGCGGGGAATGCCCGCAATTAAGAAAGAAAAGTTCATTTTTTTCGCCTTTAATCATCGGAGCTTCTGCTTTCCACTGCTCCGCATTGCGGCCTCTTTGACCTTGTCCAAGTAACCTTCAATAGGAGGAGTTAGAGTTGCCAAGTAAAGATCTTTCGGAGCTGGAGTCGGATCTGGAACCAATGCAGCTGCCTTCAAATGTTCAGGCAATGCCTCAATCGCTTCTTTCTTCATCCGTAACAGCGTCGACTCCGCTGCTTGCTTTGCCCGATGACGCCTCATCAAAATTCTACTGTACTCCTTAGCAAGCCTCTTGCCATCTTCAGCCGTCAGTTCATACTTAGGTATGTCCTTCTCGTCCACCAAACCGAGGGTTATCAGATCCAAACCAGGAGTCCCGATGATTGTAGGTTTCTCAGAAACCCCAAGTTTTTCCTTATCTTGCTTCAGCATCTCAAGCTCTCGCTTCCGGTCTTTGCTAACAAGCCCCAACTTCACCCTCTCCACTTCACGCTTCCTCTCTTTCGCGGTCAAGTGCCTAACAGGTGAGGGAGCATTCAAGACTACATTAAACTTTTCTAGCCTCTCTTTTTCACTCTTCCCTCTTCCTTTACCTTTTGGACCAGACTCCCCACCGCCTTTTTTTATGGATACCTTGCTCCGCTTCAGCGGCATAGCCGTTTTCACCTTTCCTTTGCCCTTCGCAGTTCCACTCACCGAGCATCGTTGAAGGAATTGGTGGCTTAAAGATGAAATAGACGACGATATGTTTTTTGACTTTAAGATTCTTATCATATTTCCAGAATACCAACCAAGCGATTGAAAAAACCGAAGCTAACTATAGACTTAGATTCTTCGATTAGTAAGCGTCCTTCCAAATCACTGCATCGAAAGTAAATAAGCAATTACCAATGTAGGACCATACAAGCTCAAGATAACTTTTTTAGCATAAATTACTCATGAGAAACAAAAATCAAGATGAAAAACAATTAAATAATTAACTACAATTACTGAACTCTACAGTTTCAAGACAGTGCTTTTAGCAGTAATAACTTTGGATAAACAAAAATCAAGACAAACACTTTGTTTTCGATTTCGTCATGTTATTCGCTACAAAATCAAAATTTGGAATAATCCATGGAAACATATCATGACTGAACCGGCAACTATTTATGCATTTCAAAAAAAAAAAAAAAAAAAAGCAAACTTGGAATACTCTTTTAATTAAAATGAAAAAAGTAAATGAACGAAAATAAAATTTCTAAACTATATTGAACCAATCTCCTCCAGAACAAACGCCATTTTCATCAGATGAAATCTCGCAGAAGATTATGATTATCCAAGTTCGAGAAAAGCCGAAGAAAGCAAAAGAGAGAGAAAGCGAAAAGAAGAAACGGGAATCATAAGAGTACCTGCGAAGAATTCTATTCGGCGGCGGCGGCGGCGATGGCGGTGGAGGCGGGTTTCGGCGACGGAGATTTGTGAGTTTCGTTTGGAGAAGAAGGGCTTTGAAGGTACATCTACAAACACCGAAGAACGGAGTGAGTCCGGAGGACAAACGATGTCGTTTATCGTGCTCTATCTGGACTCGACCTGACTTAATAATGGACCATGGTTTCTTAAGCCCAATTTTGATGGGCTTCACCTTAGACTAGGGCCCGTTTATCCATCGCGGGAAAATTTTAGTAAATACTAAATAGTACTGAAATAAATAATTGAAGTAAACTTGTTGTAAAATATTTGGAGTAAATAACATAATTTATAAGAAGTAAATAAGTTATTTATGTGAGAAATTTGTTATTTATTTCTATTTATGGTACATTTTAAAGAGAACCTCCTATTTATTTTAGTTATTTTTAAAATTTTTATTTATTTATTTTCCTTATTTATACACCTCTTAAAAAATTATTTATTTATCAAAAATTATTTACTAAATAAATTTTTTTACACATATGCCAGATGATTCTTTAGCTAAGAATAGATTTCGCCTCACCGAGGGGATCAAAGAATTGAACCATTGGGCTTATGTTGTAGATAAATTATTGATTATTAAATATGTTTTATATTTCAAGTAAACATGCTACTTACTTTTTTACTTAAAAAAAAAAAAAACTTTTTAGCTAATTTTCTCTAACTTTTTATCCTTTTAAAAAAATTGCCAATAAATTAATTCTGTATTCAAATCTTTGTTCCAGTAAATCAATTATTTCTCTCAATTTAATTTTTTAATTTTTTTTAACTTTAGATAGGGATATTTTAATTTCTACACATTACAATAAAATTATATATATGAATTTACCATTCCACTATACGTATGATTATTTTTAATTATAATAAACTTCCTATATCTATATGTATGATGATCCTATATTCTACTATTTGTCACTGTAACTTTATTACTTTGGTCGGTGGCAGGCGTGGGAGTACGTGGAAAACGATTTTTTTTTTTTTTTTGGCCAGTTAAGAGTGGCGTGGAGTATGTGGAAAACATATATATATATATATATATATATATATATATATTGGCCAGTTAAGAGTACGTGGAAAACGATTAATAAAATTATTAGCTTCCATTTGCTTTGATAGTTAGAAATGAAAAATTTAAATTAGAGTTTGTTGATTTTTTAAAAATTGATTACAAATATTGTTGATTTTTCAAAAAAAAAATACAAAAATTAATATGAAAAGTTATAATTTAATTGGAATTAAACTCAAATATTAAACAAAACTTTAATATGAGAAGGTGTAGATTATGTAGAATTGTAGCAATAAGCTATACCTGCGATTTAAAGTTGGAGTTTGTTGACTTTTCAAAAACCAGTTATGAATTTTATTGACCTTTTAGGAAAAAAAAATTAAAACTAAAATGAAAAAGTACAGTTTACTTAAAATTTAACTTAAACACTAAACAAATTTAAGTTCATTGTAAATATTTAGAAATATGAATAGTAAAAAATAGTTATGAATTGAAGAAATATACAAAAAAATAATAATAATGGAGATGGAGTTGTAGATGACCACCGTACGGTTATTTGAAGAGAAAATTAGATGATGAGTCATATTTTGAGTACTTTCTTATTATTTTTGCAACTCTAATATTAAAATTGGTAATTTTATTATTATAAAATAGTAAAATTATCAACTTTAATATTTTAGTATGCATAGATATAAGGAGGTATCAAATTTGTAACATTCTTTCATATAACCCTATTTGAAACAAAGAAAAATAATAAAAGACTTATTTGTACATATATCCTGAACTTTTCTAACTTGGCAATTTATTTTCTAAACTTTTCCTTGGCAATCACCCTCCTAAATTTATTATTTTTGATAATTCAATTATTTTGGTCAGATTTGTTAAAATCTAAATGGTTTTTAACATGTAACTTGCACATTATATTCCAAAAAGAGCATTGTTGATTATTTTTGCTTAACTTTAAATATAATTTTATTTGAAAATTTGAACTCAATTCAACTATATTTAAACTTAAACCTGAATTTTAAAAGAAATTTGTATTGAAATTAAATAAAAATTATTAACATTGTCCCTTTTGAGCTATAATATATAAGTATTTGTGCAACAGTTTATCTTAATTTTAATGAATTTAAATAAAAAAAAAACTGAATTGTTAAAAATTAGAAATTTAGGGATTGATTGTTAGGAAAAAAAAAAAGTTATAAGCACTAAATTTTCAAATTCAAAAAATTTAGAGGGTATTCATATAAATAAGCTTAAAAAAAAAATGTTGAAACGGAAACTATGCCCAGTGGTAGAAGCTTCCATACGCTATTTCACATCAATAGAGTTTTGATAAGCATTAAAAAGTATGTACCAAATCCCATATCCAGTGGCCTAAAAGTTGTAAATAAAGCAGGACATGAAAATTCATGACTTGATTTGTGTATTTAAAAATTTTCCGTGAAAATCATGACGAAGAGACTTTATTACTTTTTTTTTTTTTTGGGGCTAAAGAAAGAGACTCGTTTATTGATATTCATTTTAAATATTTTAAAATTTTATTATTTATTTTAATATATATTTTTTAAAAAGTGCTATTTACGTCTTTCTTCCTTATCTATTATATAACTAGAAATAATAATTTATTTAGCAAATTTATTTTTGCTAAGGTAAATAATTTTTTTACTCATTGCGAAATGATTCTTTAGCTAAAATGATAGATTTCGCGTATGAAGTGGATCAAAGAATTGAACCATTGAGCTCATGCTGTAAGTAAAATTTTAAATACTACATATGTTATTTATTTCACATATTCTTAAGTATGTTATTTACTTTTTTCTTATTTAGCTCATTCTCTCTCTCTCTTTTTTTTTTTTTTTGCTTTTTTTAAAATAAAAAATAGCCAATAAATTACTTATCTATTCAAATCTGTGTTCCAGTGAATCGATTATTTTTCTCTCGATTATTTGTTCCAGTGAATTGATTATTTTTTAGTTATAAAAAATTTACTAAATTCTAAAATATGATCGTATTTTCTAAAATATGAATATGATCCAAAATTCTATTAAATGTTTATGTAACTTCCTACTTTGGTAGGTGACAGACAGTGGCGGATACAGGGGGTGCCAGGCCCCCTATTGAAATTTTGTGTTTTTTATTTTTATCCTAAAAATTTTATTATTTTTATAATTTATCTACATTAAAAATAAAAAATTCTCATAAAATATATACTAAACTTAATTTTATAAATAAAAAAGTTCATGCTTTTATTAATTTATTCTACTAAAATTAAAAATTATTATATAAATCATCTAAAATTTAAAATTCTTACGTAACTCATTTTAAAATTTATTTTATCTTTAAAAAAAAATTTGTATATGTCTTCACTGAAATAGTTTTTTTTTTTGGCTCCATCCTTGGTGACAGGCAGGAGGAGTACGTGAAAAACGAGCAAAATTAATTCCGTATTCAAATCTTTGTTCAAATGAGTCGATTATTTCTCTCTCGATTATTTCAGTGAATCAATTTTTTTTTAGTTATAAAGAATTTACTATATTCTAAAATATGATCGGATTTTCTAAAATATGAATATGGTCGAAAATTCTATTAAATGTTTATGTCACTTCTTACTTTAGTTGGTGAGAGTCGGCGGGAGTAGGTGGAAAACGAGTAAAATTATTAATTTGTGAAGCCGTAGATTCTGTGGAATTATAGCAATAGGCTCTGCAGATGTTTTGACTTCGAAAAATAATAATTTTCCGTCATTATTGTTTATGCACTTTAATTTAACAAGCATTACTCTCTTTGAAATGACTTATTATAAGGTACCGCCTGAGCCTCTACTAAGGCCAAAAACATTCAGTAATTGAGGCAACCATTGTTTAACTTGAGCAATTTCATTCTCTACATGTATCTTATTTTCAGCATAATATCTCTTATTATATTAAATCTCTTATTATATTATCAAAAGTATAAAAAAAACATTTTTTATGATATTATTTGTTATCTTTTACGAGCCGTCACGTAATAGATCCAACACTCATCATATGATAATTTTTAATTTTTTTAGAAAATGAGTCACTTTCAAATTTTAATCTTTAATATTTGTTTTCTGTTTTAGTTTTATTTTGTTTGTCTATTTTGTATTTTTGACTTTGAGAAAAATTTGGAGTTTGTAAAATCATGTAATAAGAAACAGATAGAGACCATACAATGGATGTATATTTATATACGTATGTGTGTATTTATATGTTTAGCGTTATCAAGTGCGGGAGATAGGGCCAAAATATAGAAATTTCCACATGTAATCTCCAAAAATTCGTATGAACTTGGAGAAACTAGATTTTAAGTTCCTAATGTATCAGAAGCTAAATACATTTCATCACGTACAAAAAAGTCTAGTCCTAAAACAGTTGGTGACAAAGTTCAAAGAATGATGTCATAGTCTAGCGCAGGACAGGAAATTAAAATATATATATTATACACAAAATCTCATTTTTCGTATAATATAATACCCGGTAGGTAAGTTTTAGTTATTGTGAATATGAATTTCAGTTATTAAAAATATGAATTTATGTAAAAAAAAAAATGTAACTAAAATAAATATGAATTTTCCTCATTTTACATTTACTTCTGTATGAATTCAAATTCTTAATAATCAAAGTTTATATTTTTAGTAACTGAAATTTATAGTTATTAAATATTATCCGATATTGAATATGAGACTAATCCTATATATATATATATATATATATATATAATCCCGAAGAGCTTTTTCTTTGAAATTAGTTGTTTAAAAACTTTTTTTTTTTTGAAACAAAGAAAAGCAAAAAAAAAATGTTGAAATAGAAACTATGCCTAGTGGTAGAAGCTTCCATACGCTATTCAGATTTTTGATAAGCATTGAAAAAAAATGCAACAAATTCATCATCCATGGTCCCTCTAAAAGTTTTCTATGGAAATCATGACAAAGAGTCCTTTTTTTGGGCTAAAGAAAGGGATTTTTTCTTTCTTTTTGGGTGAATTAAAAGAAAGAGACTTGTTTATTCATTGTCCATTATGACTAATTCCTTCTAAAGTTATAACCTTATAATAAAACAATATCTGTCCTTTTTTTCCTTATTGCTTTTGTGGGGGATTATTATTATTATTATTATATGGTACTATTATACAAGAGATTAGGTGCATCCTATTGGCTGTGAAATTTTGACTTTAGAACAACGTCTTTTATTTTGTCCATCTCTAGAACCTCAACTTTCAATATGTTGTAGATTGTGGAGTTTCGTCGAAAATCAGCAATTTGAAAAGGGAAGGACACGTTTATTATGGACCTTGGAGCTACTTCTTCATCTTCTCATATCTTTCTTCATTTGGGAAGTGTGGGGTCAGTTTTAAATCATTTGGAAAACGACGTCGTGAAGAAGTTCTAAATTAGGCAGACAAGATGCCTGCGTTTAAAGGGCCAGGACTAAAGCAATAAGAGTTTAGCCAGAATCACGTCAGAAGGCAAAATTAACAAGTGAAAAGAAAAGAAAAGAAAAGAAAGACACGTGTAAGGTCGAGATTACAGAGAAAGAAGAATGGTTGAGATGAGAGTACTGTAATAAATATCTCATCAAAATGGGACTATAAATAGGGTTCGTGACATGAAATTTGTATGCTTTAAATAGACAAAAAATAATAAAGACATTAGAATTGATTTTACTTAGAATAATAGATCCAGTTAATGTTATTTGTCGTTCAATATATCAATACAATTCATAGACGTGAAGTCTTACACTAAATACTCTTTATGCATAATAACCAAATTACAAGTACATCCTGCTAGGCTAGCTCAATGAAAGAGAATTGATTTGGACAAGAGCTCATAGATTTGAAAATTAATGTTTTTATTTTTCTTCAATAAACATGAACCATGTCTCATGTTGAAAATACACGAAACAACTACATATAATTGTAACTCTCCATTAATTGAGTTATTTATTCTCCATCAAAACACAAATTTATTTAGTTTTGATTTTCAGTTACAAATTTGTAAGCAAATTTATTTATTTTTGATTTTCCGTTACAAATTTGCTTACTTTAGTTAAAAAATAGTTAAAGTCCTATTTTTACAGCGAAAGACAGAAAATAAAAGAAGATAAATGGCATACTTCGATATGTTTGGTTTTTTATATTATATATATATATATTGTTGCTAGAAAAAAGTTAATAGAGTTAGAATATGAAAGATCATGCATTTTCATGTATCATAAATAGCTGACAAAATAGGTTGTTTATATATCCTATCCATCGTTACGGGATCGACTCCAAACAAAAATCTTGTTGAGAACGTGCGAATGACACGTAGACTTCCACTTGTTTGGTTAGATGTGAGAAGCTCCTTTCACGGGCTCAGACCGCTGCTTTTTTTTTTTTTTTGTTAGACTTTGCTTTGAAAAATAGTCCTTGCAGCCTAAATTGATTATAATTAACACGTCCAAACTAATTGATATTAACAAAACCTGTTAAAATAGATACCGTGCAGAGACGAGATTAAGATTTTATTTGACGTTTGAGTTTGATTTCAGTTAAACTGTACATTTTCATATAAGTTTTTGTCTTTTCGTATCAATTTTTATCTTTTTTTTAAAAGTCAACACAATTTATAATTAGTTTTTGAAAGTTAATTAATTCTAACTTAAAAATTTCATCTCTAACCGGCGAATCAAATACAAGCTAAATTACGCATGCCAATTCATTTCAAAAATAAAATACACATAAAGTCCCAATAATTGAGTGGTTTATTCAAAGATAAGGAAAAAAAATCCCTGTCGTTAATTCCTCATTGCAGTACGCATTCGCGTTGTTTATTCTATATATATGCCAAATGATCTTCTTCAGTAAAAGTCTAACAGAAGCTTCTGCGTAGAAAATCAGCTTCTGGAAGTGCCTTTTTTTAATTTATTTTTAAACTGTATTTTCGTCGTTTTGTTTGAGTATCAAGAAAGCTTCAACTTCTTGAGGCCTGATTTATACATATACATATATATATATGTATATATTTAAGTACATATAGGCCATAGGATACACGAAAGCATCATCTTCTTCTCTCTGTTCAAAGAATCTCTTTATCTCTCAGATTCTTTCACCTGTGAAACAATTACAAAATGGCTTCTTCTGCATCCCTGGCTTTTGTAGCTATGATTTTGGTAGCACTTCCCATTACTGCTTTTGGGTTTCATTGGGATGACATATCTCCTACTGCTGCTGGTACTTCTTTAACCCCTCCTCTCTCTCTTTTTCCGATACAAATAATTTGGTTTATGTACTTTGTCTCCGTTATATCTGAAAAGTCATTCTTTCGTGACGTATGAATGGAATAACTGAAACAATCTTATATTAAAAAAAAACGATCAGTCTTATTATTTTATTAAATCACATGTGATTTTTAGTTTATGTACTAATCTTAATGCGTTGTGTGTGAATTGCAGCGGCGATATGCGAAGACATAGAGTGTGGAAAGGGAACCTGCAAAGCCAATGGAAATTTCCCGTTAGGCTACACGTGCGAGTGCGATTCTGGTTGGACGCGAACCAGCCACCACGATGAAGATGACGACGATCACAGGTTCCTTCCATGTGTCATCCCCAACTGTAAGCTGTCTTCACTCTCAAGCTTTTCCTTTTCTTCTCTTCCACCTCTTCTTCGACTATTATTAATCGTGTAGTTGTTTGTAACTTGCATGACAAGAAATAACATGATTTGAATGTTTAGTACTAAAATAAATAAACGTTGGTTTTTTCTTTTTTTCTTTTTGTTTTGTTTCAGGTACTCTTAACTATGGCAGTTGCCAACCAGCTCCACCTCCGGTTCCCGAGAAGGAAGTACCACACAATACCTCTGCCTTTGATCGTAATTACCATCATCTTTATCCCATTAACCAGTTTTTTTTTTTTTTTTTTTTTTTTTGGGTTTTAGTAATTAAATGTTTTTTTTTTTTTTTGGGTGATTTTGTTTTGTAGCTTGCTATTGGGCTTACTGTGGAGAAGGGACATGCTCAAAAAACAGAACATACGGGTACAGATGTGACTGCAACGCAGGGTTCTTCAATCTTCTCAACATCTCAGTCTATCCCTGCTACAGTGAATGTAAGAAATTACACAGATCTCATTTAAAAAAATAATAATAATAATAATAATAAAAGAGAAATAACACAAATCTGCTATTTCTCTAACAAGAAACAGAGGGAAAAAAAACAGTAGTTTTGTAACCGTAATTAAAAAGATTTTTGTGTTTTTTTTTTTTTTCCAAAGGCACAATCGGATCTGACTGTTCAAGGCTGGGGATTAAGGTTGCAAATTCTACTGGCAGCGATGGTGGGAATCAAGACAGCCAAGGTGAGAGCCACTTTGACGAAACCACTTTTATTTGGATTCGGCTCATCATACCACCCTTCATTCTTGTCCTTTTAATACTTTTCGATTCACATGTTCAACTAACTAATCTTTTAATTGATGGTTATTTGAGGTATAATGATATTTATTAGATTTACATGAAAGAGACATGAACAGAAAAACACAGAGAGTCAAATCCCTTTCATTTTGCTCTCATTTATTTTCAGTTATTATTTTGTTCAAGTTTGATCTTATGGCCGACCGGAACAGGATGTTAAATTATGATTTTGTTTTTTCAAAACTAATGAGGATAAAATATTTTTGAAAATTACATTCCAAAAAAAAAAAAAAAAAGATAAATATTAAAATTTTTAGGTAAAATATGGCTTTAAGAAATCTTATAGGGTGGTAGATGGGTCAAACATCATACCTTACCTTCTCTTCTTAAGTTCGTATTTTTTTAACACTTACTTGTAAATGTTTCAAACATGACATTTCTACGAAGTTGACATACACCCTATAAAAACATAATTCCTTATTTAAATATATACCCAAAAAAAAAAAAGGTTTGATTTCTTTGTTGCTTGTTTCCAGGTACGTCATTTGTGCCAGGAAAGTTCCACTGGATGATCATATTGATGGCGTCCTTCGGATTAGTCCTGTGGAAATAGGATGTAGAGTAATGGAGTAGGATTATTGTTGGTCACTAAGCTTCTAGTTTATCTGATTTATGGTGTTTTCAGATTATATTATTTCACCTGATCATTGGGTTGTTTTTGGCCTGCGAGATTTGTTTCTGTATAAAAAGCCTTGTTTTTGTATAAATAAATGACCACAGTCATAGGGCTTATGATTACTGTTTGTATCCAGTACATTTATATTTATATATATATATATGATGATTTGATGTGAAATATTTGTTATGAGTTAGTGGTTTTTTTTTTTGGCTAAAGAGTATAGTGGTTGTTTTGATTGTCTATAACTGCGGATGGATCTCTTTTCTTTTCTGATATGCTTATTTTTTAGATCAAGAAAACAATAAGGCAATAATGAAGCATTATTTTGAATGATCTAGAACTGAATTACTCACCCACCAGTAGCCATCTATATAAAGCAATTAGCAATTTGCTTTTTAATGAAGAAAATACCTCATATCTATACAAACCAAACCAGTTCCGCATGTACACTACACACTAGGAATCTAAACTGTATTGGTAGTTGAAATTGAGAAAAATGAGTACTGCAGATTTCAAAAGAGTGTATATTTGATTTAGATTTGATTCAGCCTTCGGTCCAAAGACGGGCTAAGTAAAGGTTAACTAGTTCAAACTATCTGGGTAAAAATCATTCCGCTATTTAGTAATGACTTATGAGCATTGGCATTTATCAACATTAATGATGCATTACCATACGTGTGTTTGTAAAAGAGAATAGTCACATGGTAAAGGTAAAAGAATCGAGTCCCACTTTGTTATATGGTGGTTTTAGTTGTATTGCTAAATACATTGAGCTCGTATCATCGAAAGTGATAAATAGCACCTTCTAAGGTTATGGTGCCGATGGAACAAAAAATGGAGGAGCATCACACTGCATTTTATGCCTATGAGATTCGGATTATGTTACTTCATCTAGTTATAGCCATGCTTAGTTTAAGTGCACAAATCACAATCATGAAGCACTTCTGGAAAGCAATCTGAAGAAAGAACTATTAACTGACCATTGAAACATAGCTAAAAACCATCTGAACTAAACAGATCAAGCTAAGTGGATGTGGAATACATAATCAAAGTAAAAACACGCTCTGTACCTCTCACAGTCGAAATCTGATATTTCATTCATCCCAATTAGTTTAGAAAGACAGCAACAACTAAAGCATGTCAGAACCAATCAAAATATGAACCATTCCAGTTTTTCCAAATTCCTCTTGTCATACCTACGGGCCTGAGCGGATTGTACCAAAATAACTTTTTGACGAACACAAAGAAGGCGCAAACCGCATGAGCAAATCGATCACAAGGACCTTAAAGTGGAGAATATCAAAATTAATTAATTCCAAAAGACAATCTGCTCTGAAAGTTCAGTACTTTCCACATTTCCCATTCACTTGTAACCATGTTCAGATCTCATGAACAAAAAATTAAAAATAAAAACAAAAATTTTTCAATCAGCATTGTTAATCAAAATACCAAAAATTCATGGCACTAGCAAAGACTAAACCATTTTCAATTATTTCATATGTTTTCCCACTTCCATTCCATCACTAGTATTATTCCCTTTCCCAATGCCCAACAATCTACAAAATCATCCAAAGTACAAAACTTGCAATAACAACAAGAAGAAAGAAAAAAGAAAAAAAAAAAAAAAAAGTCCTTACTTTCATTTTCACTCTAACTCTCACTTGGTCTTGACATCAACACCACTAGTCCCGGCAATGATGACCGCCGTCGCCATATCCAAGAACAGCCCATGTTCCACAACCCCTTCAAACGCCGAGATCTCCTTCCCAGCCGCCAAGGCGTCCTTAATCGGTGTCTTGAAGTACAAATCCACTATGTAATTCGAATTGTCCGTAACGTACGGCTTCCCACCGTCGTCCAATCTCAGCTTCGCCTCACACCCTTCTTCCTTGAACAGCTCCTGCAACCTCACGAGGTTGTACTTCCAACAGAACTGCACGACCTCCACCGGCATGGCGAGGCCACTGCCGCCGAGGCCGTCGACGAGCTTCGTCTCGTCGGCGACGACGACGAACTTCTCCGACGCGGCCTCGACCATCTTCTCCCTGAGGAGGGCTCCCCCGCGGCCCTTGACGAGGTTGAGATCGGGGTCGACCTCGTCGGCGCCATCGATGGCGAGGTCGAGGCGGGGGTGGGCGTCGAGGACGGAGAGGGGGATGCCGAGGGAGCGGGCCTGCTCCTCGGTGCGCTTGGAGGTGGGGATCCCGACGATGTCGGATAGCTGGCCGGTGCTGAGGAGGTGGCCGAGCTTGGCGACGACGAAGGCGGCGGTGGAACCGGTGCCGAGGCCGAGGACCATGCCGGATTTCACGTAATCGACGGCCTTGTCGGCGGCGAGCTTCTTCAGGTCGTCTTGAGTCAGGGCCGGTGCTGACTGGGCCCTGATGGGCCTGGGGTTGGTGCGTAGGTCAAGGTATCTGGGGGTGCGCAGGGTAAGGCGGGTGGTGGTTGTGGTGGTGAAAGAGGAGGAAGAGGCATTGTAATGGTGGTGGTGGGTGGAGGAGAGAGAAGGAGGAGAGAGGAGAGATAAGGAAGAAGAGGCCATTTGGGATTGAAGATTTGGTGAGTGAGTGAGTGAGCTGAAGAAAGAAAGAAGAAAAAATTTTGGTTTTTTTTTTTTTTTTTTTTTAATTATAAATATTTTTGTTGTTGTTCAATTTTCTTTTGTTGGAAGAAAGAATGTGTGAATGTGAAGTGGAAAAGGAGGGACGTTTTTGGGTGAGTTGATTTGGTTGGTTGGTTGGTTTGGGTAAGATGAGTGGAATTGGAAGGTATATGTGAGTCTTGCCTTTTGTTTGATTCTGTAACAGCTTAGGAATATGCAAAACTTTTATTTTGACATTTTATTATATGTTCATATATTATTATGTGCTATTTGTTTTCCGTGTGTTTTTTTTTTTAAATATTAATAATGATTAAACCGAGTCTTATACTAACATCAAGTGAGATGTACTTCTAATATTTAAGTGTCCACAAATTTCTGAATGAGATCGATAAATCATGGTGTTACTTTCTTTTGAAAATTTCAAAAAATGATTTAATTGTGAATTATTATTTTTTCTATAATTTTCTTTTTTAATTATCTATCTACTTAAATTGTGAATTCTTTTTTAGCATAAATCGTAAAAATCACCTTAATCTTGAAAAATCGTTACCATCATAGTCATGAAGTGCGCATATATTTTCATCCCAAGAAATTGAAAAGGTGTGTGTGTGTGTGTGTTTTTTTTTTTTTAAATGTAATTTACCTCATTTCATTACCTTTTCAGGACTACTACACATTACATAACTCCAACTATATATATATATATATAAATTGAAGCAAAACTGAAAGAAAAATTCTGGATTGAAGGATATAGGACGGATCGAATGAGGATCAAATGACTTCACCATCTGGTAGTTTTTTCAATCAAGTTATTCAAATTTAAAAAACCTTTGGTTGTCATTGGGGGTTCTCAAAACCAAGTTGACCCACAGATTTGTCATTAATGAATCAAGTTTGAGCTGGACAAATGCAAATTTTTTTTTATATTTTTATTTTTTTTTTATCAACTATATGATAATACTGGATGCATATCAGACGATTAGTTAATTTATAAGCAGATAATTTTTCCGTTTATAGCGAAGAAAAAGAGCTTCAAATTTTGGTTTGTGGTCGTCGTTAAGTACCTTAGTGGTTAACGAAGTATCAAACCGTAGTCGATAGAAAAGTTGAATCACAAAATTCTGTCTTTACAAATTTAGTTTGTTAGGATTGTACAGGAAAACCGATTCAACCGATATTCTCGAAGTCCAAACCATTTCCTTGTGCCGTTGTAAGAACTTTAAAAACTTGAATAAATTCTTAACTAAATAATAATAATAATAATAATAATAATAATAATAATAATAGAGAAATTCAACATTCTACAACTCATCTTGTTATTTATAAAATTTTAAATTATTACAAAATAAGCACATGATAACTTCCATTACATTTCAAAATTCAAGATCAAT
Source organism: Ficus hispida (assembly GCA_025413025.1). Taxonomy (NCBI): domain Eukaryota; kingdom Viridiplantae; phylum Streptophyta; class Magnoliopsida; order Rosales; family Moraceae; genus Ficus; species Ficus hispida. Next base: position 19,292,520 of record CM046363.1, read on the forward strand.
TTTAGAACAGTTATGTAGGATAAAACTGAAATGACAAGAATAATAACTTTAGATTAAAACTAAAATTGATTTAAGCTATAAACTTATATCACTCCAAATGTACTAATATATATGTATATTCAATAAAGTCTAAAATAAATAGTATATTTTCCCAAAAAAAAAAAAAGAGAGTATATTTTCCGAATCAATCTCCCGTAAATTTCTCTATTTTATTTTGACATTCAATGAAGAGTTCTCAAAACGCCGCCGTTTAGGTTTGTACTTCATGCCCAATATAATACACATCGGCTCTTTTCCCATTCTCTCCTTCCATAGCTTTGCTCTTCTGCCAAGGCATTTCCTTTCCTTTCTTTTTCTCTCCGTCTCTTTCTCTCTAATTCTTCCCTTTGTCCATTCAGCCATGTCTGCGGAACCAGCAAGCGCAATTCAAAGAAGCCAAGTGAGTATACCCACTTCCTCTTTTCTTTTTACTACCGTGTTTGTTCTCCGAGAAAGCCAGGGAAAATACCTGGGAAACTTGGGAATCTAACTACTGGGTATTTCTTGGGGTGAGGACGGAAGACCATCTTTTTAGATTCCCAAAATTTATCTTCATTGCCTCCAAGTTCTGGGTCTTGATTAAGTAAGGTCAATTTGTTGATGGGTTGTTTCTGATACTGAATTTTGTGATGATTGATCAGGCTGATCTGTTGGACTTCATAGACTGGTCTGGAGTTGAATGCCTCAACCAAAGCACAAGTCACTCTCTTGCCAACGCTCTCAAGCAGGTGATTTTCACTCATTTTAAGGGTTCTTTTTCTTTTTTGGTATGATTTATTGGCTTTGATTTTTGCATAATACAATTTCTGACCAGAGAAGGTGGGAAAAAGATAGAAAACCCTCTCTATGTTAAAAAAAAAAAAAAACACTTTAGGAAAACAATCTTAAAAACCAGTTTTTTAGTTTTACTTTTAGCTTTTCATGGTGGGTGTTGTAGTGTGTATGTTTTTTTTATTTATTTTATTTGGAGTTATTTTAAGTATGCTCGTGTTTCTTCGATTACAAATATGTTTTCTGGAATTGATGGGGGCAAGGGTGGGGAAAGATGATGAGGAACAAGAATAGACTATGAGGAGGATAGATTGCGGAAACTACCCAATTATCAATAATGGGAAACTTACTGAAAAAGCTTTGGGGAATTTATTTAAACTACAATAAAATATCAGGAAATTAAACTTAAAACTGCTTTCTATGTTTATCTTCTACGTAGTCTACTCTTGTTCCTCGTCAAAAGTTCAACTTGGTGCTACTTGAGATGAAGAATATATGCATTAGTATAATATTTTAAGTAAAGCATAGTTATTCTGTAGTTTGAATTGAAGAAGATCTCGGATATGGAATATAGGAAGAAAACTTAAATGAATATTCCATTATTCATGTTGGGACCCAAACTTTTATCCCGGCTGATGTGAATTGTCATTCTTATATCAGTAGACGCTATAAAATTTGTCTCATCAATTAATATTGCATAGTTATATCTACTGATGGACATATAACGACCACCTGAGTGAGTATGAACAAATCGGGACTTGGGAATAAAAGTTGTCCCTAGCACCACTCTTCCATGGGATAGCAAATAGAATTGTCACTACAACGTATTTCCTCTTTTATTGGGGAAAACAACAAAAAATAATAATATCTTTTCTTGTTTGGTTTTTAGAAGGTTGGTAAATAAAATTATTAGTCTGCGCATCTTTTGTTTTGTGAAATATACAAGCGCAATTCACAATTCTCGTCAGTCTATTATATTTTAAGTATCTACATCACATCTTCTCTCGTTCTTTCATCTTATAATTTAAATACGAGGCCGAAACCATGTAGTTATTATTATATTCTTTATTCCGTATGTAATTAGGGCTATAGAGAAGATGACGGTTTGCATCTGGAGAGTGATGCAGACGAGCAGCTTCTGATTTACATACCTTTTAATCAAGTAGTGAAACTGCATTCTATCGCCATCAAGGGACCTGAAGAGGAAGGTACAAATCAACAGTTGTTCAATACGTTTATAGCTGAAAAAAATTTTTGAACATTGATCGTATGAAGTATTTATTGCATTCAGTATCACTTAAAGTTTAACTAATGTTACTAACCAGATCCTAATGCCAGGGAACATCATGATGGAACATTAACACTTCTTCATGTTATTTTTGGGCCCTTTTCTTTCATCGTTCTTTTCTTACATAAAGTTCAGATAATCAAAGGCAACATAAAATTATCTCGAGTCTCAATATCAATATGTACCGTACTGGCTTAATAGCTGTTTCATGCTTGTATGGTTGAAAAGGTTGCATGTTTGCGTATAACAGTCAAGAAAATGAAAGTATTTGGTGATAAATTTCATGACAAGAATGCCACTGTGTACCGTGTTATCTTTCCCTTTATTTCATGGCAGTTATAACATTTACTCGTTATAAAATTTCCATACAAGTCATGACTGTATGCACTTTTTACTTGCACAACTTTAGTCGATTGAAGTATTTAACATGAATGGTTGACCGTTGACTTTCAGGTCCTAAGACGGTAAAACTTTTCTCAAACAAGGAGCATATGGGTTTCAGGTACAATTTTCAGAAATGGTAACTGTTCTGCATATTAAAACTGCATTTTAGAATAACTAATGCTTTGCATGCCTTGTTAATAATATCAGCAACGTCAGTGACTTTCCACCGAGTGATACAGCTGTTTTATCCCCTGAAAATCTTACGGTAGAAACTTCGTGCCTTCTTGTGCTTCTAATATCAAGCACTTCTGCTCAATTAAATGACTTGTATTAAACATTTAACCATATATTTATCTCGGAAACTTGTTCTTAAGGCCTTTTGTTTCTTGCAGGGGAAACCAGTTCTTTTAAAGTATGTCAAGTTTCAGAATGTCCGTAGGTATGCTTAATCCCTTAATACCCTACTTTCTCCTTGTAATATTCCTTTTAGTAAGAATTCTTACATCCTATTTATATCAGCTTAACGATATTCATTGAGGATAATCAATCTGGCGCCGATGTCACAAAAGTTCAGAAGATAAGTCTCTACGGTTCTACGTAAGTTTCACTATTTTTTCTTATATTTTTAGTTTCTTTTCTTATTATTCTTTTTTTTTTTTTTTTTGGCAGTCTTGCATCTTTTTCTTTTTACTGCCTTTTCGCTTACATTATGCATGCTCTAAACTTATGTCGAGAGTTCTCCTGTTATTATTTAAGCATGCATGATCCCTCTTGAGTTCTTTTTATGATTTCTGTCATTTCTTAACCACGTTAGATACAAGTGGTAAATGCCTGTATAAAGAACCTGTATTCTAGTTGCAGTCGGAATAATGTTGCGTTTTTTCGGTTGTAATGCAGTGTTGAGACAACAGACATGAAGGGATTGAAGAAGATTGAGGACGGCCATTGAAGAAACACAGGGTGGTAAAAAAAAAAAAATGAAACAAAAATTGGATTACTGGAACCATTGTTTTTCTCTCTTTCGTCACTTTGCTTTTTCAAAAATTTTGATTGAAATTGCAATCTAAGAAATTGACGTGTGAATTGGAGTTGCTTTTATGACAGTTCCTGGTCCAGAGTTTCTATCAAAGTCTTTTTTTTTTTTTTGAAATTACGGTGTCGTTTGCGGCTGATATTTACTTGACTGCATGGATCTTCTTAACTTCTGTTTTTAGTCGCATGGCGAATTTTGTTGAGCATCACAACGATAAGCCTTTATCAAAGATTTTCGATTTTGAATCTATGCTCTTTTTTTTTTTTTGGATATATTTGAATACATGCTTTTGTAGACAAAAGAACTATAAATTATACATGCAGTTAGCATCCTCCATTGGACAAGAGTTCACTTTATGAAAAAATAAATAAGTAAACAAATAAAATGGAGTTCATTTCATTAATTTGGCTCTAATTTGACATCATGTTTTAAATCCATTTTCTTATCACAAAAATCTGAATTTACTATTTGAATTATGAGTTTTAACCTATAATTCCAAAGGAGTTTGGTTATGGAGTTTTTGAAAGGGTTCCATGCATCGTAGCATCATTGAGCAATATGTCGTTTTTCAGCTACAATGTCAGCATTAACAAGGAATTTAGAAAATTCGGAAAGACAATTCATGTCGTTAATATTTCCAAACGACAGGTCGCTTTATTGCTCAAGAAATGACAGGTCGCTTAGTCTAAATAAACTAGCAGCGAATATAAATTTCTATTAAGAATTGACATGTTGCTTACTCCACGCAAAATGCGGTCTTCAAAATACAAAGAAATGTCGTTTTCCAAAGCCGCCGCAAAATTCAGATCGTTTATATTTCAACAAACAGTGTAATATGCCATGAAAAACAACATGTCGTCCATCTAGATTCGACAGCGGAAAAATCTTTGTTGGTCGTTTGATGATTCGACCTGTCATTTTAATGCAAAAATCCAGTCGTTGAAGACGTCATGTACTTCTAAACAACAATCGGTGTGTCGTTTCTTGAAGAAATTTAACAATAATATGACTCCGAACTTGATTGGTAAAACGGCCTGGGTCATAACCGACATCATACATGTCTAACATTAAAAAGGAACAGAAAATCCTAAACGACACAGCATTTTTTTCAACGTTAATATTTTGTTTAAACTTTAAGACAATTAGACAAGCGACACAGCATATTTAATCCATGACAGCTAATTTCCAAAATGGAAAGGACAACATGTTAATAGAAATAACAACATCACATTTTAGGTTCACTGCTTTTTTCTTCCCCTCTCCAAATTAACATTCCTTTACCTTCAATCACATATTTCTTTGTTGTTTCTAGTATTATTTAAAAAAAGACGCAATAAAGTACAACAGTACAATTTATAAGAAGGGCATTGCCGACACCTCTTTCTCATCTTCATCAACAAGGTAAAAGCCCAATGTTCTCGCAAATCAATCAGATAATTAGATAAACCGCCGGCTTTAGCCGAGAGTTTGAACCAATTATTCATCAAAAATCAATTGCTTCCTGAATAGAGGTCAATGCTACCTATTTGTAGCCGTGAAGTTGAATGAACATCTCGAACCGCCAAGAACCTAAACCTGCCCATTCAAGTCTATCAAATGAACAAGGAAACAGAATACGATCAGCCAGCAATTTTGAACATTTTTTTTTTTTTTTTAGCATACCTGAAAGTATTTGATGGCGGAGAAGATGACGCAACTCTATATGCTCGACGCTGGAAACGGCTACCGAACTTCTGTGAAGTTTGTTTATCCAAAATATGCCAATTGGATCCCCCATCATCGCTACCCTCGAGAATCCTGAAGAGAACAAGTAGATTAAATATTCAATAAAACCATAGATGTAGAACCAGTATTTGACTAAAAAGACGTCAGTATAACAACACTTGTAAAAGATAGAAGAAATCAGCTCCGTGATTAGCACGGTTTCTTCCTAGTCAAGCAATAATACATGCAATGATAGAAAAGGTTAGTATGTCGAATAGAAAAGTTGTGCATACCAGTCCATAGGATCCCTTTCTGGTGCATCATTGGCGGACATTAACTCGTAAGCCACAAGTTTGTGCTTCTGGCTGTCTGACAACTTATATATGATCCAACAACCTACAGGGTCATAAATAAGTAGCTAAGAAGTAGCACTCTTACGTTGTTATATGTTTCTTTACTTCATGATAATAAAACAGAAGAGAACAATTCTTCATTTGGTCTAAAATACCTCGAGCGCCGTTTGGTTCTTCCCATTTAGTCATCTGAATTCCATCAAACGCTGATGTGGCCTGATAAAGATATGCATTTAGAGAGAAGATTATGAAATACGCTCTAAAGGAATAAATAGATCAATGAGCCAAATACAACTCACAATTCCAACCGGAATTTCTTCACAACTTGCAAGGACCGAACCAGAATGTATTCTATTTGATTTCAACAGAGGCAAGGAAAGTGAATCTTTATTCAAGTGTCCACAATTCTTAATATTATGGATGGCATCATCGAAAGCATCCAAAGCAACAGGAAGTGCAAGAGAAGTATGAACAGGGTTTCCGGCCAAACCAACATCAATCCTCCCATCACTGTCCACCTTACTAGTGAGTGATAAAGCTTTAAGCAAATCATCCAAAGAGGGCAGCAACTGATGCACAAACGATTGATTAATACTTAATCCAGAATCAAGTGAGGTCCTCCTAGTTCTAAAAGGGGATTTCTGAAGATCCATCAGAATTCCTTTAAGAATCCCAAGCACTTCAAGAGCTCTCGACTGAGAAAGTTCTTCCTTGACGAAATAAGAAAGTAGTGGAAGAAATGCTTCATAGATTCTAGACACATGCTCATCTATGCAAACACGAACTGGACAAGAAGAGCAACTCAGGGAATCAGAACCAAGTTCTGATCTCAATTTGCGCCATTCCTTGTCCCCACTTTGCCTTCCAGGTAGTGAGATTGAGGCATCCACCTTAGAATGTAAGTCTCCCTCAAGTGCTTGTCTTTCCTTCTCATCGCGGTCTTCAAGTTCAGAAAGCACTTGAGATTTAAAGCTGCTTCGGCATTCTTTTGTTATCTTAATGAGAACACTTGACAACGCAGACTCCGTAATAATATTACGTCGAGACAGAACCTGCTAGCGGTGATTCAAGTTAACAGTATGCCTCTTCATGAGGGAAGTTTCCTAACTTTCCTTTCCAAAGATTGTTTTTGTAAGAATTCAAGTGAATTAAAAAATAGTAATAATACTTCACTAAACACTAATTACCTCAATCCACTTCCTTGTGTAACGTTTAGTGACATCACAAACTCCATCTTTTGCAATGGCAATTACATAATTTAGTTTTTTATCCCACCTTTCAGGGGGGGGAAAAAAACCTTCAATGTTTAGTAAGAAAACAAAAGGATAAATAGAGCAACAAGAAGTGGATGATGAGATATTCTTTTGAAATGAAAACATACCCCTGCTCGTATAACAATGGTTTATCATAGACTCCTTCACAAGGGTCAAGATGCATCCATCTATACAACACGGGTTCATCAAATTATGAGATCTTCAATGTGCAATACAAATTAGGAAGCTAAGAACTCACATAAACAGGATAAAAGAAAGCGTAGAAACTCTTGGTGAAATATACCACATTTATTAGAGCTTACCTTCCTAAAGATGGTGAAAAGCACTCTGTCCATACATGATCCGTGAAATCCAAGATCTGTCCAGATTATAGTAAACTCAATCACCGACCATACGTTATCTTCACATATAATTTAAAAAAAATAAAAACAAGGTCTCCTTATATAAGTTGCTCTGTTGCTTCACCATCTCTAGGAATTATATAAATTGCATTTGGATAAGTTGGCTGCAATGGATATTCCAAAAAAACAACTAACCAAACGGGATTCATAGCCAAAAGCTCGACAATAAAGTGTGAAGCAATTGGCCCACTCCCCGCAGCGTCCCCTTCTTGTTTCAACAAGCTGCATTTGGAAAAAGAGAAAATAACATAGTGATTAGATCATAACGTATCGAATAAGTCTATTCAGTCCAAAAAAAATCAATACCTTCAATGGATCATTGTAGCGTGGGAAACGGGTGATTGTACGGCAAAAAGTGCATCTGAGATTATAAAAAAAAACAAGTACAATATAAGGGTTCGTCATAGCGAACAATAGCTAAAGAAACATGCTTATTCAAACCAAAAAATTGAAGACTAACTTCCACTCGATTAAAACATTCAATACAGACATAATTCAACTGTGAATTGGAATGAAAAAAGAATTTTGAACGAGAGTAGAAGTTTCAAAGGGATTAAAACATCTAATCCTCATTAAAAATGTTATTCACCGACTGTAGCCACACAAAAACACGTACGGCAGTGAAGGCAGAACAACAAGGTCAGCATTCTTTCCCATTTCACAGACAAAAATATGGAAAAGAAGCCAATTAAACGAAAAATTGAAGCCTTTACATTCAAGAAAAAAGAAAAACCATTATATAGTTGACTTAAATGCTGGACAACTTTAGAACATCTTCTTTAGCATACCTATAAATTTCAACTCGAGAACCTCCAAAACGAAGTTCCAAAGGAAGTGCAGCACCCATGCCTTCGCTTACGGTGTTGTTGCCACAACGATCACAAGGAGGTTCATTAACCCACCTATAATAAATAAACCAAAGAGAGATGGACATACAATAAGCAGCTTTTCAAAATTGTGCAGTCAGACTGAATACCATCCTCATTAAACTAAATAAAAGGTAAACTCTGATTAGCAAAACGGAATTAAAAAATAAAAAAAACTCTCCAAACACAGATTCGCCCTTTGGTTGTAAAAATCATGAGGAAACTGCAAAATTATTCTAAAAGGCAACGATACACAACAAAATAATGAGAAAACACCTGAAGGATTGCTTGAACCAGAAAAGCAGCTGCAGCAGGAAAGCATGATCTTCTTCTTCTTTTGACGGTTTGAAGTTCCCCTCCTGAAAAATGTTAATCAGATTACCAATTACCAAGACATCCTAAGAGTGAAATCATGTTATCTTCCGATACAGCACTTTATTAAGTGATATATGTAGAGTGAAACAGTTCAAAGACAGTCAGTAATAGTAGCAGGTTTTGCATCAATTTACTAACTGCAAACGAGGATTCTCTCACCTTTGCCAAAGAAACCAATGCTTTCTCCTCGAGCTCTTCTTTTGAGACTGTTTTCCGAGCAGCCTCCTGGCGCACCGGATCCTCATACTAAACCAATGAAGACAACCACCAATAGTATCCAACCCGAGTAGAAATCATATAATACATAATTAGATATATACATATGTGTGTGTGTGTCTATACATATATATAATCCTAACACACATGTTTCATTGATAATTCTACAGAAAAGTCAAATCAAGAAAAGAAAAATCTGCAGCAAATTCAAGCTGTGTTCTTCTCGAATCATTTGTTTTCTCAACGTTCTACAAACATGCAATCAAATTAAGGGAAAAAACAAAAAAACAAAAAAAAAAACAATTACCAATCGAACTTTATCGACATAAGGCCGTACTCTTCGCTCAAATTCACTGTTATCTTCCGCCGCAACAAACCGCTGAAACAAAAGCGCGTCCTCCTCCGCCTGCAAATCGTTCAAAAAGAGCATTTTCCACAACAATCATTAGAAAAAAACACTGCCAGAAATGAAAATTCAGGAAAAGGAAACAAAAATTAAAAACAATAACAATAACAATCGCCGAACCTGCAACATCCGAGCCAATTCCTCGTCGGACTTCAGCAATTCGGTGTCATTTCCGCTGCAGGATTCTTGAATTTCCAATTCCTTGACTTCTTCATCGATCGAAACCAGTCGGAGCTTCTCCGAGATGGAGGCGAGATCGGAATCGGTGGAGACTGTCCGATCATCATCAACTCCGACAATCTATCGAAATGATACAAAAATTCGTCAAATAATTCAACACAAATATAACTTCACAAACTCATGTATATACAAAAAAACATATATCGGAGAGAGAGAGAGGTGAATTTCGAACCTTTTGATCATCAGGAGGCACAGAAGTGAGAGAGAAAAGCTGGAATTTGAAAACCTGCAAAAACAAGAGGAATCATGTCCAGAGGAGGAGAAAACAGGAGAGAGAAAGAAAGATGGAAGAGAGAGAAACTCACTTCGAAGCCATCGTCGGTGTTGTAGTCCACGTCGAAGTAGGTGTCATTGTGGCAAACCTGAAATCTCCGCCCCACCATTCTCTCTCTCACAAATTTTTTTGACTGAATGTCTCTCGCTCTCGCAGCTGCTGAGTTAAACTCTTTTCCTTGTGATTCAGCCAAAAAGGGTTCTTTTCTTATGATCATTTGAGTCGTTTAAGATTTTATAGTGGAGTATTTGTGTCGTTTAATGTTTAGTACACCTGTTCCAGTTGAAATATCTGTCGTTTTTCTTGCATGAATTTATTCAACCTTAAAAAATATATATATTATATGTGAAGGAATCGAATAACTTGAAATAAAAATGTCCACCCAAAATAAGTTGCAATTGAAAATATATGGATGCTTGACTTTCGTGACAACTGATAAAGTCTTTTTTTTTTTTTTAAGAGATATGAAAGTATAGTTGTCTTTTATTTTAAATAATAAAAAAAAGAAAAACTAAAATAGTCGATGTCCGCTTTATGAAGTCGTTTTAATCATGTCAATTAAAAATAAATATAACAATATGACCAAAGAAAGTAATAAATATAATCGAAATTCACCAAAATAAATAAATAAAATAAATATAATCAAAATAAACAATTTTCTTGTGTAATTGCCAAATATTTATTAAAGAGACATTAGGGTAATTACATGTTTAACAACAAAAAAGAGATAGGCTACCCAGAAGAAGAAGAAGAAAAAAAAAAAAAAAAGACCTACGATACCCATAAGGATGGATGGATTGGTAATGATGGTGACTTTGTTAGCTGCTCCCCTTCGTCCACCGAGTTCGATTCTCAGTTACCTCTCCTTAGGCTTATTCCAACTTCAACTGTTAAACATGGATTGACGATAGTAAGATAGATTCAGATAGTAACTGAGAGAAATTAATATAAAAAATCATTTTATATCATACCTAAGAAATGGTTCTTGTTTGTGGGCTGAAAACTTGAAAATAATGAGGTCACCCGTATCCTTTCTATTCACCAAAAAGAGGAGACGGAAAGGTCAAAGTAAAGTTGGCCAGTAGAGTTTATGACAAATTAGCAATAAACGAAAGAAAGAAGAATTACCTTGCTTTGTAATTACAAACGAAAAAGACACGTGTAAAATATTTCCCCCCTCTTATTACAGTGGTAAACTATGATGTTAATGGTTAGTTTAAGGGTTGTACTTTTGTCATAATTTCTATTTTACTTCTAAAAAAAAAAAAGTAAAACTAAAAATTAAAGTTAAAATTTATAACTTTTCTAAATAACTATTAAAATATATTGATATTTGTATAAATGATTTTTGAGTATTTTTATCAAATATAATATTTATATCATAATTTGTGAAAATGACTTTTGGAGACTCCAAAAGTATTGTCAAACTAATTCTTAACTGGATTTTGTTGAGAGATTAATAGTTTGATGACGGATTGAGATTTTATCAATCCAAATATCATGAATCAGGATGAAATTAGGATTTTCTAATCCATATAATTCACAAAATACACCTTTTATATACAAATAAATTTTTGTAGTTACATAAACATTTATTTCTCAAAATATTTTTGTAAGTAAATATACAAATCTTGAAGTCATGTTGGAATATGTTTGTTTTAATTTCTAAAATGAAATCATTATAATTATAATTTTATGTTTTAATATGATTATAGTCGTTTCTAAAATCTATAAATTGAATTCGTGAATCTAAGTTGCAGAATCCGATGTTTATAATTGGATTTGACTAAACTGAGACTCTCATTAATTTATATTTTTCTAAATCAAAAGTCACTCAATATGAATTCAGATCTAAATCTGTATAATTCATTTGGTGAACACCCTTTTTGATCCTAGCCAAACAAGTGTCGTAAGTAATAAGAACACGAAACATGGAATGCGAAGAGCCAAGAGACGAAAAGAAAAATACAAAACTTTCTCGTCGAGTTGTCGTCTCTACAAAAAACGAGCCATAAATGAACTCAACAACACCAACTATCCTCTTTAATCCTCAACCCCCTTAATTAATGTCGTCTAACTACCTTCCCTCTTCTTCTTTTTTCTCTTCCTATTTATCTTTGCATTTCCTCTCTATTTTGTCACCTCTTCTCTTCTGTTTTTGTTTGTTTGTTTGTTTTTTTTTTTTTAACGATTTGTTACAATGTTGGAGAGAAAAAGCCGGGTCAGTATCCAGTCGAAGCTAACGACGGTATCCAGCAGACCCGTCGGGCCGGGCAAGACCCACCCGTTTACGGCGTTGGATCACGCCATGGGGCTCCATAGCCTGCACGTGGTGTTTTACTACAAGGCCCATATTTTCGAGGACTTTGACTTGGACCCGTCAAGGGTGTCTCTGTCGGACGCTCTCTCGTTGTACCCGCCGGTCACGGGTCGGATCTCCCGGAACGGAGATGGCAACTGGGAAGTGAATTGCAACGACGCCGGTGTTCGGATTGTGAGGGCCAGTGTGGGGACCACGCTTGATGAGTGGCTGAGATCGGCTGATGGGATTGAGGAAATGGATCTGGCGGTCTGGGATGATATGCCCGAGGACCCGATTAACTGGTCGCCTTTTCGGATCCAGGTATGAATATGTTCTTCAACTATTTTTGCTGGTTTTGAACTTACTACGAATATTTGAGTTGCTGCTTTTTTTTTTTTTTTTTTTTTTTTTTAATTTTTTTATATTTTTTAACTTAGTTTAAGGGCTGGTTTCGGCAGATATTTGAATATAATATTTTGAAAGCTGACTTGAAAATATATTTTGGAGTGAAAATTTTTAAAAATGTTATGTTATATAGAAAATAATAAAAATTTTAAAATATATTCGAAAAAATATACAAAATAAATATTATCTTATTTGTCTTATCGATATAAGTATTTTAATATTAAGTCATCTTATTTCGATTTAAAATAAGAAAATTATGGATTTTTAAAATTTAATTTTTTTAAAAAATAAAAGAAATTAAAAATTTGATTTAGAATTAAAATTTTAAAATTTAGATCATGCAAAGATGACGCACAAAGGGGTCTAAATAAGTTTTAAAGAGGCATATTGAAGAGACTGGCTGATAAAGTACTGACTTTGAAAATATTGGCTTTCATTTATTCAGCTATTTGCTGTGGTATATTTTTGTAATCTCGTATCTTATATTAAAAGCTTTCTTTATAATAATAAAAGCAAAAACTTAGTCTAAATAAGTTTTAAAAGAGGCATATTAAAGAAGATTGGCTGACAAAGTTCGAACTTTGAAAATATTGGTTTTCTTATATTCAGCTATTATTGTGGTATATATAATTTTAATCCCTTACCTGATATTAAAAGCACGAATGCAATTTTTTACAATGCACTCGTCGTTTCTTTTGCACTGTCACATACTTTGACCCCCCTTGTCTATCGTGTGCTTCCCAGCTGATAGGAAAACAAGTGTTGTGTTTTAGGTTTTTATGATTGTAGGCAGCCATATTCATTTGTCAGAGTTTTCATCAGAGATGTGTGTATTTGCATACAAATGTATTTTTTTGATGTGTGTATATACACGTATTATTATTTATTACCCAGAAGGAAAAAAAAAAAAAAAAAACCTTAATGAATTTCTCTTAAGTAGTTTTTTTCCCCTTGAAATTCGTGAAGTTTTTTTTAGTGAATAGTCGCAAGTCAAATAGTGGTGGGAAAAGTTCATTGTTTAATACTCTAATTAAAGAAAAATAATAATAATGGACTTCGAGATTGGATGGGGTGGAGGTTAAGACAAAAAGTGTAAGTAAGAAAACAGAATTTCTAAATTTCTTTCAAAGTTACCGTTTATTTTGTCCTTCAACCAAGGAAACGTTAGTATTTGTGTTATTAAATTGATAGCATGGATTCATTTTAAGGCAGTGCATATGGTTTGAAGTTATTTCAAAACTTTATTTGTTTTGCTAGCAAAGAAATATCAACTATTTGATGACGGAATAAAACAATCTGAATCGTTTGAAGTTTTGCAGCTTTTGGTTAAAAAAAAAAAAAAACGTAATTACATCTCTTACCATTCAGATGTAATTTATTTCTTTTGTCTTTACTATGTCTGTTCAATGGACAATAACATATTTGTTTTGTAAAGTTAGGATTTTGAAATTTGGAGATAGCACTTTAAATAAGTCCTAAATTATAGTTTTTTTTTTGGCAGGTAAATGAATTTCAAGGCGGAGGAATTGCCATAGGGCTAAGCTGCACCCATATGCATGCAGACCCAACCTGCGCGACCCTATTCTACAAGTCATGGATCGACACACACCGAACCAAAGCCGTGGCCCACCTGCCAGTATACTCCACCTACACGACCCGACGCAGATCCGACTTGAATAACAAAACGCGTTCCGTCGCATACTACGCCGCCAAGTCCGCCGCAAGTGCGACGACGCCACCTGAGAAAATGGCTACGGCCACTCTCAAATTCTCCCACGCTGTCATCAAGCGGTGCCTCATGGAAACCACCGAGAATTGCGCTAACGCCACTCCCTTCGATTTACTAGCGGCACTCTTCTGGACACGTGTCGTGCGTCTGAAGGCCACGAGAAATCACTACAGCCACTCCATCTCGATCTGTACGGACGGCCGGAGGGTGTTGACAGAAGGCGGAAACCCCCTACCGCTCGGGTACTACGGCAACGCCTTGCATTTTTCACTTTTGACTTTAGAAAAATTGGACGGCTATGATCTAGGACACGTGGTTGGTGAAATCCACCGCCACGTGAAGAGTATTGATGAGGAGGAGATTCGATCTTCGATTGAGTGGCTGGAGTCAAGGGCGGGCGTGGGAAGGAAGTATGGCCCACCGTTAAGGATGTATGGGCCGGAGATGACCTGCGTCAGCATGGAGCACATGGTAGGCTCTTTTGGGCCCAATGGGGCTGATGGTGGGCCGTTGATGTACGAGGCTGGATTTGGTGAGGAGGCCGAGCCTATCCACGTGTCGTACCACGTGAGGAACGCGGAAGGTGAAGGATTGATCATCGTGATGCCCTCGCCGGAAGGAGGGCTGGCTAGGGCGGTGGCGGTGACCTTGCCGGAGAAGGAGTTGGCTGAGTTGTGTGAGGATCAAGCTATATTGGGCCTAGAGCCAACGATGCTATTAAGTGGAAGTTTGAGATGCTAACTTGTTTAATCTTTAAGAAATGAATAAAAAGATATGATGTTCCTAAATTGAATTTTTAGTAAATGGTAAGTATGACAAGGATAAGGGGCGATGTACCTAAATAACTTCGGAGAGGGCGATATGTTTATGTGTGGCATATGAATTATTTAGGAAATAAAGTGGGAATTTTCTTATTCATTATGATGAGACTGATTCGAATTCAAGATCTTATCGAGATAAATAAATAGTCTTATTGTATAAAATGCATGTTGTTGTTTTAGGCTTCTACTTATGTGTAAGTACACTAGGTTAGCATGTTGCTTTCTTTAGAAGAAAAATCATCAAAATGCTTTATTTTTGTTAGTATCTTAGACCAAGAAATGGATTTGGTTCGAGATCCGTAGCATTTATCTTAACAATCTCAATTTTGCAAAACACTGAACCATCCAAGTGAAATGGATGGTGCCACTTTCTTAGGAAGAGATAGTAGAGACCTAATTCGAATCTTTTGGAGGAGTGTTGGCAAATTTCCATGACGAATCGCGTATAGCCTCATAAGTTCTGTCACCTGCAACTTCCTCGATTGGTACAGCATCACAAGCTTCTTTTAGTTCCTCTTCTGTTAAGGTCACCTTCATTGCGCCAATGTTATTGTCCAAGTTCTTAATCTTAGTTGTCCCTGTAGAAAGTCAAAAGTAAAAATTAGTAGATTGTGTTATAAATATTAATTTGGGTAATCCACAAACTCAACGTTTTTCAAATTATAATAATTAAACGAATTGACACGAACCAGGGATCGGAACAACATCATCCCCTTGTTGGAGAACCCAAGCAAGTGCAAGTTGTGCAGGAGAACACTGGTGCTTTGTAGCAAGGATTTCGACTCGATCATAAATGACCTTGTTCTTGTTCAAATTTTCTCCTCGGAACCGAGGATGCGTGACCTTAAAGGAACATCGAAAATGATCTTTCAATCAACAAAATTCATGTCCTGAGCACAAAAAGGATAAATAATTCATTCGACAATTTTGCATTAGAACAAAATGAGCAGAGACATCTTATTACCAAAAGACTTTTCTCTGGAAGACTTTCCACAACCGCTTTTCCTCCAAAGAAACCACCACCAAGAGGACCATATGGAACTAGTCCAATTCCTAGCTCCCTACGTTTGTTTATTGTATCATATCATGTCACGTTATCGTCTTTTATGAAAATCAACAGAAATAAAAATTGCAACGAAACAACAAGTCAAAAATATTTCTAACTTATGTATAAGAAAACTTTTAGTACGAATAAAAACCTGCAAAGTGGAACAATCTCTTCCTGAATATCACGACTCCAAAGAGACCACTCCATTTGCAAAGCCGAGATGGGGTGAACAGCATGTGCCCTTCTTATGGTGTCCGGGCTGGCTTCAGATAAGCCGATATACTTAATCTTCCCTTCTTCCACAAGCTTCTTAAGCTCACCCATCTATTGGTCAAAAAATAAGTCATCTATTAAGGGTGCTATGTGAATATGTCTCTCATTTTGAGGAGGAGTAGTAAAAGAGAAATTATCACCCACAGTTTCCTCTATAGGCACTGATTTATCAACCCTGTGCTGATAGTACAAGTCAATATAGTCGACATCAAGACGCTTGAGACTTGCCTCGCAGCATGACCTAACATACTGCGGGTTACCCTTCACTATAATACGGCGATCGGGATCCACTCCGGCTATGCCAAACTTTGTTGCCACTTGTACTTGTTCTCTCGGCAACTGCTTTAAGGCCTACACAACTCGGAATCATGACACAGAAAATTCATGACACTAGAATGAACAGCCAGATTTTCATCGTACTCAGGAGTGTTCTTATCCGTATTTTTGTTTTTATATCCTACCACAAAATTGTCGTAATTGTCAAGTATTACGGATGAATGAAATAGAAATGAAATTAAACACATGCCTTTCCAAGTAGAATTTCACAGGAATGAGGTCCATACACATCGGCCGTGTCGAAGAAAGTAATGCCTTTACCAAAGGCGTATTTTATTATGGTGATGCCTTCCTCTTCGGGGACAGGAGCGTTGT
The DNA here is from genome assembly GCA_025413025.1 of Ficus hispida. Lineage (NCBI taxonomy): Eukaryota > Viridiplantae > Streptophyta > Magnoliopsida > Rosales > Moraceae > Ficus > Ficus hispida. The sequence continues at coordinate 19,309,373 of CM046363.1, forward strand.
AGACTCCGGTCAGACTCATACATCCAAATCCCAACTTGGACACCTGAAGAATTATAATTGAAAATTTTGCAAGCAAAACAGACAGAATTTTATATGCAAAAAAAAGAGTGCATCTTTGAAGTTATTTCATAAAAAACACTTACCTTTAGTCCTTGGCTTCCCAGTTTAACAATTGGAATTTGGAGTTTGTTTTCCTCATCCATCTTTACAAAATTTTCAGTCCTCTGTTTTCCTTCTCGTTGAAGATTTTTAAGGTTTATGTTCTCTTAGAGTCTCATGTAAAGTGGACTGACACTAAAGTTAAAGTTTGCATAGAATATAAAGTCAAGGTCGTTGCAGGTTGTTTATTTGTTAAAAAAAAAAAAATGTTGTAGTCTTAGTGGTGTAGGAAACGATGTAAAAAGAGAAAATTCTGACTGTTGTAGTAATAATATATATATATATATATTATTTTTCATGTAGCTAAATCCACTAATTAAATTGAGAAGAGAAATTGATTGGAGAAGAGAAATCATGCATAATTGAAAATTTTTCACCCAACTCCTTTATTTGAGGTATGCTTTTAATGGAAAGCAAAATATCGAGGCAAAGAGATTATCAGTTTCTATAACTATAGCCTAAATTTGCATGATACATCAGAAGGTGCAACTCTTATATATCATCTCTCTCAATTGATCGATAGGTTTTTAGCACGTATTTTTTTTAAAATTTTTTTAAACCATAATTATCTTTGTAATTAAATAAAAGACAACTATTTAAAATAAAGCACGTGGGGCATAAATAAAAAAAAATACATAACATTACATGCTAATACCATTATTTAGCCTTTTAGGTAGGGACAAAAGCTTCCTTGTTTATTCAAAATTCAAAATTCAAAATTCAAAAAAAAAAAAAAAAAAAAGCTTTCCTTGTTGTCTCCGTCAAAATTCGTCGAAATAATATCCAGGACAAAATCAACTTTATTTTATTTTATTATTATTATTTTTTTTTTATTTTTATTATTTTATTCGTTGTTTTGTCAGATCTCATTCTTTGCCGGAAATGAAATAAACAACTTACTCAAATCTGTACCCATTCTTGTAAAAAAATAAAAATAAAAAATCATAAGACATAAGACATAAAATACAAGCAGGCCAGAAGAAACTTCATCAACTAGAAGTACGGGCATGATTTATTATAGCAATTCAGTTTATGGAAATCAAATATAACACAACACAGATTTTTTTTTTTTTTTTTTTTTTTTTTTTTTTTTTCAGATGCCTCATTTTTATGAAGAGACTTTGGCATCTTTTGGAGGAGTGTTGACAAACTTCCAAGTGGAACTAATCATTCCATCATAAGTTCTGCCACCTGCTACTTCCTCAATCGGTACTGCATCACATATTTCTTTCAGATCCTCCTCCGTTAGTTTCACCCTCACCGAGCCGATGTTGTCGTCTAAGTTCTTGATCTTTGTTGTCCCTGTCGAAATTCAAAGCAAACGAACAAAGAAGTTTAGTTGGATAATCTGTAACATAACATCAACATGAATGAATCTTACATCATTACTCTATTCTTGATTCAAAAAAGTTCGACAAAGGCCGAAAAAGGCGAAAACACTCACCAGGGATAGGGACAACTTCGTCTCCTTGAAGGAGAACCCATGCTAGTGCCAGTTGAGCAGGAGAACACTCGTGTTTTTTAGCAAGGCTATCGATTCGGTAGAAGAGTTGCTTGTTCTTGTTGAAATTCTCACCTAGGAACCGAGGGTGTGAGGCCTTAAGAAAGAAACTAAAATTGTTAAATCAACAATATCCATAATGCAGAATGGGAAAATCTTTCAATCAGATGGTTTATTCAATATAGGACATTAAAAAAAAAAAAAAAAAAAAATCAAACCAAACACTTCACATAATTGGAATGGTTTAGCCGAAAACTTTATATCAGAACAGATTGAACAGAGAATCTTGTACCAGATGGCTATTAGCTGGTAGACTTTCCAGGACTGCTTTCCCACCAAAGAAACCGCGACCAAGAGGACTATATGGAACTATTCCAATGCCTAGCTCCCTGCATGTGTGAAGGTATCAACGTAACACGCTTGTAAGTTCAACAAAACAATCGACAGAGATTCGCATAAGCCTCCAAATCAACTTCGAAATTTAATTTTCCTTGTTTAACAGGAACAAAAGCAAGAAGGAATAACACAACATCACAGCCAAACTTGGGACTATAAACAAGACCTGCAAAGCGGAATTATCTCTTCCTCAATGTCACGAGTCCAAAGAGACCACTCCATTTGCACGGCCGTGATGGGATGAACTGCATGCGCCCTTCTTATGGTGTCCGGGCCAGCTTCAGATAGGCCAATATACTTGATCTTCCCCTCTTCTACAAGCTTCTTAAGCTCACCTATCTGTAGACCAAAACATTAACATAAGAAATCTAACACTTCTCTTTTTCGGTTTTGCATCTGACAAGACTAAAACAGATCAATCACTCACAGTTTCTTCAATAGGCACTGATGTGTCAATCCTGTGCTGATAATACAAATCAATATAGTCCACATCAAGACGCTTGAGACTAGCCTCGCAGCATGACCGAACATACTCGGGGGTTCCCTTCACTATCATGCGGGAATCCGGACCAATCCCCGCTATTCCAAACTTTGTGGCTAATTGAACTTCTCCTCTCGGAAGCTGCTTTAGGGCCTAAGCATTACAGAGTCGTAACATCAAATTTCATCACTCTTAGGACCTTAAATTACATTTACACGCCTTTTTAAAACTAATTAATGATTCACCACCTTAAAAATACAACTTATACCAAAAGAACAAAATAAAAATCTTTGTACAACAATAGAGCCTTCAAATAAAATCTTGTCAACTCGAGGATCGAAATTTTAGTAAGACTATAAATTTGTACGTGCTTCATTGATTTTTCTTCAGACTTGTTGTTCTCGATAATAAAGATTTAGAACGTCTAATTCTTAACAAAGTAAGCAACTTCCTACCTGATGAACTGAGTTTATAAGCTGAAAAATTGGAAACACATGATACCTTGCCGACTAGGATTTCATTTGAATGAGACCCATACACATCGGCCGTGTCAAAAAAGTGATTCCCTTACTGAATGCATATTTAATTATGTTGATCCCATCCTCTTCAGAGACAGGAGAGTTGTACAATCCAGTCAAGCCCATACACCCAAATCCCAACTTTGACACCTGCAGACCAAGAAGTGCAGAAATTTACAGACAAATCCGGAAAAAAAATTCCCAAGAGAAGAGAGAGAGAGAGAGAGAACATATTTCCAGAGACAAACTGGGTGTAGTATTAAACTGTACCTTAAGTCCTTGATTGCCCAGTTTAACTGTGGGAATTTGGAGTTTGTCTTCGTCGGCCATTTTTTCGGCTTTCCAAGTCTCCTGTTTCTTTTGTCAAAATGTTGTTCAGATCTTCTCCTTGGTAATGATAGGTAGACCACTACTTTATCCAAGACTGTTGCACGGGATGGAATATTTTGACCCAGAAAAAAGAAAAAAAAAAAATGCACCAGCCGGGAATCGAACCCGGGTCTGTACCGTGGCAGGGTACTATTCTACCACTAGACCACTGGTGCTTGTTGGAGGAGGGCCTTTCAATTTACTATATTATACTACTAAACACCCAGGACGAGTTATCCAAAAACAAATATATATATATATATATATATATTTTTTTTTTTTCACTCTTTTCATGTTCATTTTAGATACTGAACATTATTTGGCAATGAATGCTGTTTCAAGTGGAAAGGAAGAGACGATTTTTTTTTTTTCTTTCTAATGTGTAATTCAACCCGGCTTTAATGGTGCTATTTCGTTCTTTTTATTTAAAAAATAAAAAAAAGTAACAGAAACAAGAATCAAGCTAACAAGACTTCCTTGTAAGAGCTAAACATCAGTCTTATTAATTGTCCCTTATTCACGAAAAGTAAATTCACATCACCATTCCTTATTACAACATTTCTTTATTAAAACAGAAAAAGACTTGGTGCCTCTGTATATGGCCAAGTAGTAATTATCCATTTGCTCTCACTTGACAAAGAAGTATGACAGAATCTTAAGCTGGTATTTTTCCATGGCCAGTTTTAAGTGGTGTGTTCGCAAACTTCCACGTTACGCGAAAGAAGACGTCTTGTGTCCTATTCCCAGCCACCTCGTTGTTTGGTACCAACTCACAAATCTCTTCCATGTCTTCTTTGCTTAGCTTTACTTTAAATACGTCAATGTTGTCATCAAGATTTTTAGTCTTGGTCGTCCCTACAAAGGCGAAAATCGGAACACCATGTTAAGTGGCAGAATTCTATTTGGATGAGCAAATAAATCCCCACATCCTAAGAAAAATTCCAAATTTCTCATGTAAATATTACTTTTTTACTCACCGGGGATAGGCACAACGTCATGGCCTTGATGGATAACCCAAGCAAGTGCAAGTTGTACGGGGGTGCATCCATGTTTTGCAGCCAAGTTCTCGATTTTAGTGTACAAATTTTTGTTTTTCTCTAAGTTTTCGGCTTGAAACCGAGGATGTGATGCCTATATTAACCACAAAAAAAAAAAAAAAAAAAAAAAAAAATCAGTTTGATCTTCTTTAAACCGACGATTGTGCAGGGGTGCATCCATAGAGTTCAAGTGCCTTACGAGAAAACTATTTGCAGGCACACTTTCCACAATTCCCCTGCCAGCAAAAAATCCATGACCAAGAGGGCTATATGGGACTATCCCAATTCCAAGTTTCCTGTAAATTAATTGATGAGGAGGTTACTTACCTACAAATCAAGTATTTTTGCATTCAAATATTTGTAAGTTCTCAAGTGCTTTTGTTATTTTAATATGTTTTTATGTGATCTTATAGGATTCATAAATAAAAAGAGGATTTAGATGAAAATGTGACAAAATGAGATTTTTTGAAACTAATTGGAAAAAGCCGTGAGCAAAAGAAGCAAACCGAAGCATGCCAGATCAAAAAAAAACCCAAAAAGAGGATCTTAAAGGCACCAAAAAGAAGAATTAGGGAAACACAACGCATAGTAATATTAAGTTTGGGAGGCTAATATGACCTGGGTAATCACTAAAGTAGGTACTTAATTAGTTGAGTTAATAGAGATATTAATTTGATTAATTTTGCATATTATTTTATCGACACTCAAGAGAATGAGTGAAATTAAAATTGGCACCTACGATTAATGATTTGAATGAAGTTCCTTTCAATTCATATATTCGATTGCGTTCTTTTTAATTCATATCTCTAATTGTATTTATTTCACTTATTTTTAGTTTAATGTAGTTGATTAGATTAGTTTATTTTCCATTTTACGTTTGCCTATATAAAATTAGGATGCGACAAATCGTGGTACTTAGCATCAATCTAAGAAATAATCTCTATGGACACAATACTTACTCACCCTATACTATCAAAACATGACGACCTCGTATACTTACAGGTTTTCACACAACATTAATCAACATTTAATCTAATTATGAATCATGAAAATTGAAATTAAATTCATCATCTATGAATAAAACATAGGTTTTTAACCCCAAAAACATATCTTATTACCGGCAAAGCGGGATGATTTCTTCCTCGATTTCACGAGTCCAAAGAGACCACTCCATTTGTATAGCAGTGATGGGATGAACTGCATGTGCCCTTCTAATTGTATCCGGGCTAGCCTCAGAAAGCCCAATGTACTTCACTTTTCCTTCCTCCACCAACTTCTTCAGTTCCCCCATCTACCATACAAAATCAGGCAGTATGTTAAATTACCTCAACAACAAATTCATCGAAGCATAGTCGAAGAAAAATGATAAACAAAGAACTCGAAACAAAACAAACATAAAGAGGTGTTGTGACACTCACAGTGTCCTCTATAGGGACAGTTGTGTCCACTCTGTGCTGGTAATAGAGGTCAATATAGTCCACATTGAGGCGCTTAAGGCTGGCTTCGCAGCAAAATCGGACATATTCAGGAGTTCCTTTCACCGTTATTTCCTCAAGACTCTTTTTGACTACACCAAATTTTGTGGCTAATTGAATCTTATCTCGAGGCAATTCTTTCAGTGCCTAAACAAGACACATACATCAAAACCAATTCCTTTTTGAAAAGAAAAAACGAAAAAAAAAAAAAAAAAAAAAAAGCCTTTACAAACAAAAAGTGATTCTCATGTACCTTTCCAACCAAAATTTCATTGGCATGCTCATGTCCATAGATGTCCGAGGTATCAAAGAAGGTTATGCCTTTGTCGAATGCGTACTTGATGATCGATATGCCATCCTCTTCAGGCAAAGGTGCAGTGTAGGCTCCACTGAGACCCATGCAGCCAAACCCGAGCTTCGAAACCTGTAAAACAAGTTATTTCCATTACACATTAAAAAAATCTTATCATTAAAATGAGCTTTTCCTATAATAATATGTTTTTAAATTGGGATAAACTGTGATAAAATCTTAATTTTCTTCTCCCCCCCAACTTATGCAAACTCCAACGACGAGTGCCCCCTCTCCCATAAATGGTATTAGATGAAGTCCTACCTATATAAAAAGATATGTACCACAAATTGTCTTTTTTAAATTAATTTCATATAAGCAAAATAATTTAAAGTTTTAATGTCAAGAATACTCTGGTAGGGCATAGTTAAGTATAATCATTTTGTTTGTTTTGTTTTTGCTGAGACATAGTAAAGTATAATCTCATTCAAACCAATTTAATACGCCAAGTTATAGTTTCATTTAGGAAGGGGAACTAGGTTCTAGCTGAAATTCATGTTGTCAAAAGTTTTGGAACTTCATCGGGGGAAAAAAAACACATTAGGAATGAAGTTATAGGGCCCTAATGAAATTTTTGACAGCATTAAAATGAGAAATGAAAATTAGATTTTTGTTGCGGGATAATGAAACATAAAGCTGAAAAATTAGAAGGGTTAATTTACCTCAAATCCCTGGTTACCCAGCTTCACTCTTGGAACGCGAATTTGCTCCTCTGCCATTCTTCTTTGCTAAGATTTCTTTCCTCCGAGTTTCCTAATAATTAAGTGGGTGTTACAAGAGACATATATTTATAGAAGGAAGTCGTGAATAGTTCAGATCTTGTATTGTGAGACAAGTAAAAGTATACGACTAACTGCTTTAGGAAATTAGTTGCTCATTGCTTACTTCATTCTTTTATTTATTTCATCATTGATGATGTCACTATCCTCTTTTTTTTTTTTTTGGGGTATTACGACTAACTATCCTTTTTTATTTGTTTCATCATTGATGATGTCATTATTTAGGAAATTACGACTAACTGTTTTTTTGTTTTTTTTGTTTTTTGAAAAAGGACTAACTGTTTTTTTGTCACTAAATAAACGGCACAATCGTGTTTGAGATTTTCGTTACAAAATATCTTCTGAGGTCTAAAAAAGAAAAAGCTTGGGGATTCTGCTTCTAGTAGAAGCTGAGTGGCATTTGATTTTCTCTCGCTCGTGGATCGGTTAATAACAAATGTCACATAAATTTAAAAAAAAAAAAAAAATCAGAACAACAACTTAAGCATCAAAATTCAATTTGGATCATGAGAAAATTTTTGGTTTTCTTGTGTTGATGAAGTGTGAATAAATATTTTTTTAAATTTTACTCACTGGGGAAAGGTGGGATGTCATCACCTTGACGGAGAATCCAAGCAAGTGCCAATTGTTCGACGGTGCATCCATGTTTTGCAGCCAACTTCTCCATTTTGAGTGTACAAAATTTTGTTTTTCTTGAAACCGAGGTTGTGATTTCTTCGTTTAAAAAAAAAAAAAAATCGGTTTAATCTTCTTTAAACCAATATTAATCTGATAAGAAACAGGAATAAGGCTATACTACATTTCATGTTCTTAAAAACATATTTGTTGAAGTGTCTTGCGAGAAAACTATTTGCAGGCAGACTTTCCACAACTCCCTTGTCACCAAAAAATCCATCGCCTAGAGAGAGGGCTATAAGGGACTGTCCTGATTCCAAGTTCCCAGTAAATTTATTAACATTTAATCTAATTACGAATCATGAAATTAAGTTCATTAGCTACGAACTAAACATATGTTCTTATCAACAGGGTTCTTTGCTTCAATTTTTTTTTGACACACTTGAATTATCTTCGTCTTTGAAATATAGTGAACTTACTGGCAAATTGGGATTTTTTTTTTGACACACTTGAAATTTTTTTTAAATAATTATAGTAAATCAATAGTAAATCTAACCGAGCAAATCTGAAAAAATATAAACGATTATTTTACTAAATAAAAAATGGTTAGGTTATTTATAAGGTTAGGTGACTAAAAAATGGTCACCCAGTCTAATTTTCTTCTTCTTCTTCTTCTTTTTTAAATAAATCTATTATGGTTTAATTAGATTTGAGGATTAGAATTTGTGGCTTACTAATAGGATTTTCGCAACAAAATTTTTATGTACTATTTTTTAGTCTCTAAAATAATTGACTAAATGAGTGACAGTCCGTTCAGAGTACCAAAATCTTAATCCACAAAAAAAAAAAAAAAAAAAAAAGGTTGTAAAAAGTAATTGCAAATGTGTTAGAACTTCTTAAATTCCTGCTCCTGGGATTTTGGCTCTTTTGACAATCTGAAGAGTAAACGACATGTCAAACATCCATGTCTTCTCAGTCAAGAAAGCAAACGTATAACGTTAAAAAATAAAAATAAAAATAAAAAGCACAACGTTGTGTGGGAAAACGAAATGACATTTCCTTGTTAGTGAAAACGACGTGTCATTTCAAAAAAATAAAAATAAAAATAAAACGACGTGTCGTTTTACCTCTAGATGTGAACAACACAAAAACGACATGGGCCATAAACACTTATCATAAACTCTATTTATTTATTTATTTATTTATGTTTTCTAAAACGAACTCGTTTCATAATTTAGTAAAAAAGACATGTCCTTGCATATTTTGCTGTAAACGACATGCATTTTATTTTTTGACAAAAACGACCTTGGATGAAGAAAGGAAATTTGATTCCTCGTTTGAACTTTCAACTTCGTTTTTCCAGCCTGCATTTTTTTGAACGACATGTTGTTTTGGTACAATGCCTAACCCAAGCCAAGTATTTGATAATATTGTTATATATATATATACATATGAATTCGACCTTGTTCGACGGGTAGATAAATCCAACAATTATAACTTTTTGTTCATAATTATATAATAATTTATTAATTTATATGTAATTTCTGTAAAATAAAATTATTAGTACAAAACACGTATATTATTAAAAAAATATTATATTAAAATTAGTTAGTTGTTATAATATCATTCAAAAAAAGTTATAATTGCCATTTTATAAAGATATACTGAAAATATGAGAGTATGATATTTGGATATGTGTATGTATATGCACAGGAAAAGATAATATACCTTATCCATTAGCATCTTGATTACTTCGGTATTGTTCATGAAAAAGACTGGAAATGAACAGGCGCGAAGTTCCAAGCTCACAATCAAAAAGGGAGGCCCTAACTCCAGATGGTCCTGCCTTGAATTCGGCTCAGTTTTTTGTTTTCTTCCATGACAGTTATAGGTTGAGCTGGTTTTTTTTTTTTTTTTTTTTTTTTTCAGTGTTTTTCCTTTGAAATAATCTTCAACAGATCTGAAAGACAGGGAAAATAGAGTTTAAATATGCAAACACCCAAACTGGAATTTGGTGGACAGGGGATTAAAAAAAAAAAAGTATTCAGTAAATTGACACAGTAAACCGTCTGATCTTTGTGATTGTTTGACGTTAACCCATCTTTGGAACCAAATAATTAGGGATTTTAGCACCATTGTCTGTAATTAACTTTTTTCGTGATTTGGCACTTTCACCTTTCTTTTTAGCAATATTTTACTCTTTAAAGTTAAATAATAATAATAATAATTATTATTATTATCTTCAGCTGCTGCAAGAAAGAAATTTTAACTCATTCCGGGCTAAATTTGCAAAAAATGTTGCTGTAATTTTCCAAATTGGAGAACTAAATTCTGAAGGAAAAAAAAATTAAGGACAAAAATGTTATAATATGAGAAGTTAGTTAAAAAAATATGTATTAGAAAAATATTGCCATTTGCTATAGAAATACGTGCCTCGACTGGTCGAAAAAAGCAGTTAGAAAAAGCAACTACTATTAGTATAATAATATGTAAACTAACTCAATCTTTTTAATATTTACTTGCTACTTTTTGATAGCGGCGCCTTGCATTTAATCATTTAATAGTGTCTCGGAAAAGTCAGAGTATGTGTATTATATATAATATATATATATATATATATATATGGTATGGTATTGAATATTACCACCATGATCATGACAAGCACAAACTTATCGATATCATTACAATGATCTCAGCTTAATTAACAATGTTATCAGGCTACTTTCTCCGGCCGGACTCACAGTCCTTTTTGCGCTTTTTTTTTTTTTTTTTTTTTTTGCATTTTGATTTTTTATTTTATACACCTAAAGCGAGGCATATCATAATAACTTGACATTAAGGGCACTAGATCTATGAGAAGAATCAGAAGACTATATAAATACTGTATATGCCATTTCTTGACTATCAGTTTTTTCTTTTTTAATTATGGGTTTTAATTTAAGTTGTAAAGTCTAATTATTTTTTTGAAACAATCTTCGTGATAAGATAAAAAAAAAAAACTTTGAAAACTTCATATTTAAATATGAGTGTCCTAATTTTTTTTTTCCCTTATATAAAGAGAGGGAACGACTTTTAAATCCGCAAAGATTGAGAAAACCTAAAAAATGTGAAGATTTCTCTTTTAAACTTCTTCTTTATAATAGTGAATTATAACAGTGATTAAAGTTGACATAACTTTCATATTAAAGATGAACCACTATAAATTTAGTAATTTTTTTTATAATTTTATTATTCTCGATAATATAAAATTAGGGCCATTGATTCTTAACCCCAACTCCCAATTACTTGCATTATTGATTAATTTATACTGGGATTAGGCTCTGCCACTCAAAATGGAACAAAGTATAAAATAAAGAGAACATAATATTTTATTAGCAACATTTATGCACTTCAAAGTTCCATCAATCATAAAAGCAAACCCCTATGCATTCTAATGATTACAACATACCATAGTTTCTAGTTCTATGTTTCCTCAATGATTACAACATACGATAGTTTCTAGTTCTATGTTTCCTCAATGATTACAACATACCATAGTACCATTGCAATGATATTGCTTGAAATATTGATAAAACCCATTGGCAGCTATCTTTTTCGATCTCATGACCTCATATTTATTATATATATACACACACACACATAAATGTATAGACAGGCATATAAAATTGTATACTAAAAAGAATATCATATATAGATAACTTTCACAAAAGAATTAGAGTAATATACATAGGAGCGGTTGGGCTTTAAGTGGTATATGTACCGGTGATTCACCGATGTGCCCTCTATTATTTATTTATTTATGCTCCTTATTGAGGACGCACTTTCAGCCTAAAATCTTTAGTAGAAAATCATGGCAAAAACATTTGGCTGGATCTTCATATTTCCTTTTAAGTGAAAGAGAGAGTCATTTTGAGGTGGAAAAGGAACTATATATACAATCTGCCAGCTCATGTGATTTTTCCCACAAAATGGACAAACGAGTTCTGGAGAAACAAACAGAAATTTAGTCCGAATTGCAAAAACTTCAAAATCATCGGAGCACCCATATCATTCTCTGAATTTACACAACTAGATCTCAATCATTGCTTTTGATGATGTGCAACTGGCCAATCAAATGCCAAAAATTGCTACCACTTACAAAAGGGTATCCTTATTTCCCAAGGAAACCAAACGTTACCATCAAATTACTTTATAAAAATAAAGTAACCATATTATATATAGTCACTATTAAATGCAATGAAAGTGCCTACACTTGCAATTAAACTTAGAGAGAGATAGGGGGGATTTTGACAGGATGGGGTGCTACTTTTCCATTGACGGTAAAAAGAAACTCAAATCTTATATTGTAAGAATAGAACACTATAATAACCTATATATATACATAAAAATATTGATTTATTTCACCTAATAAGTTGATATTTTTAGATTAAAGGTCAATTTCTTAATAATCTTAAAGTGAACATGATATTAGAGCTCAACAAACTCAAACGAAGAATCCGATTCATCTAATTCAAAATTGATGATGTTAAAGAGAACACCATTTTGTAGGAGCGTGTAAGAATATAACATTTGAGGATTTAAGCTCATGAATCTCTTAACAACCTCAAATTCAAACATTTATTTATTTATTTAATTTCTTTATTGTGTGAACCTTACTATGCAACATGTCCATGGAAGCACATGCATGCATCAAAAACCAAAGAAAAAGGCAAAGAAAAAAAAAATGGTCCCCCATAACATATAGGGCTTGTGTTTTATGCCCTTTTAGGTTCATAATTATTGATGCTAACCTTACAAGACACACAGCAGACAGAGAGAGAGAGAGAGAGAGAGGTGACATGAAAGTGTCCTCCAACTAAAGTTATAAAAAGCCTTCATAGGAAATATAGAAACTCTCACTAACCTGTCTGCATGTGGTGGCGTGGGCGTGATCAATTTGCTTCCCTTGGGACCACTATCTCCCCATCTTTTTCACCCGTTAATTTTTATTACTTTTTCTTCTCTCCCTTCCCTTGTGAATATTTCATTTTTTAACTTTAATTATTTTTCTGTAGTTTCCACTCTCCTATATTTGCTAATGCAACACTTAAAAAGCTTGTTTGGGTTGTTGGAAAAAAGTGGAGGGATGGATAGGCGTGGGAGGATTAGCGGTGGGATTTTGGAACCTATAGTTGTTTGTTAGGAGGGAATCGTGGATTTCGAGACCAGCCCATAATTGTTTGTTAAGAGGGAATAATAATGGATTTCAATCCCTTAAAAGAACTTGTTTCTCAATTTTTCTCATTATGGAGAGATTAAAAGAGAGAAATCATACCAAATAAAAGAAATATCCTCTCTTGACTCTGTATTATTATCCTCAATTAGATTAGTATATATCTTTTCTTCCTTCCTATTTTCTTTCTCTCTTATTGAACATAGCGATGAAAAGTTACACCTACTAACAAGTGTATATGCATATAATTTATATGACATTATTTGCCCTTGACAATTTAATTAGTAACTTTTCTTTTCTACATCTTGAATTAAAGTTTTAAGGGTTGAATATCATCTTAACGTCTCTAATCCCAAGACAATATAAGGTGTAAAGTACTAACGTCCTAATTTTAAGTTCAAAAAAGAAAAAAAAAATTTTGCATACAAAAAGGGCTTAAAATCGGTAAAATTTTGCGGGCTTAGGTCCCAATTCTCCAAATATATTTGTCCTTCTTACCGATGAAAATCCTGATATATTTAAATGCCATAATTTTGTTTTGTTGATAAGGGATATGAGTCAAATCGAATTGTACAACTGACAATTTCAAATTATAGAGCTTTTCCCTAAAAAATATATCTTTAAATTTGGAACCATATATTTATCTCAGTATCTTAAACCACATGTTGCTACCAAAAAAAAAAAAAAAAAAAAAAAACCACATGTTATCATATCCTGTATTCACATGGGACAGGAAATAAAATAAAATAAAATAAAATAAGGGGGTTAAAAAAAAAACTGAACTGGAGGACGAAAAAGTCTATCTGGAAGAAGTGGGACTATAAAAAGTCCCGTCCCCCACCCCCCCGGCCTCTCTCTCTCTATTTATATCCTCTCATCTCTTTCTTATCTGTGAACTCGTCAAGATTAAGAAGGAAAAATCAGGAACAGCAAGGAGAAGAAAAATACTGCTTCTGAGAGGGGAATTAGGGCTAATATATAGCAACTAGTCTGTCATCAACACTGCTAGTGTGTGGTGCGACTCACCGAATACACCGTGCACCTCAAATGGGTGAAGCTGCCAGCATGATCTGCGCTTTGCAAACCGATCGGAAAAGAGTAGATCATGTGGTAGTTTCACCTGTTGATGGACGCACGAGAGACGTTGATCGTAAGCCCTAAACCCTAAATCTATTTTCTTAGCCATTTTCTTAGAGAAACCCCGTTACTAGGGTTTTCCCAAAAAGGTTTGCACATGTAATTAATATTGTATAAACATGTATTTTTTTCCCCTAATATTTCATTTTCAGTCATCTGGGTAATTGTAATCTCTCTGTCTCTCTACTCGCTTTCAATGCTAATTTTACTTTTGTCTTCTTCTTCTGTGTAGGGATAGTTTGAGATTCTGATTCTTTTTCTTTTTTGCATGCCATTGATTTCTTTTATTAGGGTTTTCCAAGCTTGTGGAGATCTCGTTCATTGATATACGTAATAGCTATATATATATATATATATATATATGGTTTGAAGTTTACACAATTCTGAGTCTCAAGTCGAGGGGTTGGTGCCTTGGGAAGTGTGCCTGCTCATATATATATATATATATATTTCTTGATGTTCCTCTTGTGTCAATTCATGTCATGTGTGTATGCATTCTTTTGTATTCATGTGTTGTGATTTATGCATATATGTATATTCCCTTTGCTATGTATATATAAATATATATCTTTATCAGTAATTGATTTTAAGGATTTGACATTCTATCTCACAGATCTGTCATATCAATGCACAACTTGTACATATAATACAATATTTTTAGCTTATATGTAAAAAATCAGTAATTTTCTCTACTGAAATTTTGTAGATTTGCTATGAACTAATTAGAGTTTTAGTTGGCAATTGATGAGATTGTCTGAGGTGAGGTCTGGTAGAGTTTGAGATAGTATTGTTGTCTGTTACAATCAAATTTAGGAAATTGAAGCATACCAATTAGAAAGTTAATGCTTATGTGTTTTCGTGGGTAAATATATATGTGTGTGTATATATATATATCTCAAAACAAATGTGCCAAATCTTTGGGTTAATATGTCTTATGATCTAGAAATTTAAGTTTAAAGACACAACTATAATTCCAAATTGGACAGTAATGTTGAAAATCTTGAAATTACAGAAACAAACGAACTCTACCCAAAAGAGGCTTCATCTTTAGGTGTGGAAAAATATCATTAAGTACAGGTGTTCTTTTGATTTTTCATGTGAAGTACAGGTGCTCTATTGATTTTTCTTGCTACATGAGACGTCCAAATTGGAAAAATTGTGTGGAAATTTATTTAAATTATGTTAGGGTTGAATTATAAGAGATCACCAAAAACAGCCTCTTTCTCGGACTTACAAAATTTAAAGTTTGGTACTTTAGTAGGAATAAGAGAAAATAAGGAGTAAGTGACAGATTATTCAGGTAAAGAAAATGAGAAATAAGGGAAATGTCATTTTTTTATAATGTTTTGTGTGTAATTCCTCTAATAATTTCTCTAATTTAGTTAGGATGGATCAAAATTAAGGTGTTTTAAAGGATTTGGTGTCTCTCCTAATCTCTTCTTCTTCTCGTCCTCTTTTTCCCTCTACCGTATAACTATAAATGTTAAAATTCTTCTACTATTCTCTCTATCTCTCTCATTTCTTCTATTTTTCTCTCCAACCAAACACACTGTGAACCTCTATATTTTCAACGTCAAAGTAGAGGCCTTGACCACAACTGATTATCAAGTTTCCGGTTTGGATCAGGAAACGTATATATATATATATATATATATATATATCAAAGCGTGACCTTCATGTCTCTATCTAAAATCCAATCATTGACAATATAAGTTGTACATGATTTTCCAAGAAGTGGAGATATATTTTCAACCTTATACGCTATAAACGTGATACCAAACTATATGTGGCTTATAATTTCTCACTCTGATTGATTTATTACACATGTGCATTGAATTTTACTTGGTAGATAAACATGAATTGAACAAATATTGATCATTAATTAAATGATTTCTTGTTAGGAGTTGTGTGACGCATCATTTTTGTTTGGTAACTGAATTTGGCAGAATCCAAATTTATGGATATTTATTATATGAGTGCATCGAACGTAGCCTAAAACGTCACCCATTTGGTTACATGGCCATGACTCCTTATTAATTTCCAGCCGTTTTCAATTTGTCTCATTTCTTCAAGAGGAACAACTGTTTGGTGGGTTGCTTGTCGGACTTCGTTTTGTGCCATTAATGGAACTTCCCCCATGTGGGCGATATATACGGTCCAGTATAACTACATAACAAGTATTAACATTTTGGAATTGGGAATATAAAAAGCTATCCATGGATCTAGTCTGTAATAATTTATGGAGTTTATCAGGAAGTTATTTTTAAGTATAGATATGCATATATACATAATACGAAAGGAGCTGCGTCCAATAGACTTAAACATCCTACTATTGTAATTTTTTATTTAGAAATTTATAATAATTAGTTAATTTATATGTAATTTTTTTTATTAAGAATCATATAACATGATACTATTTAGATATAGATATAAATAATAAATATCGCCGAAATATTTTATATTACAATCATTTAGCTGTTATAACATCCCACAAAAAGAGTTATATATAAACATTGTTTTATAAGAATTTCAAATAGCAATCTATCTCGATACGAATTTTAGGGAAAATATTTCCAATTTTGGATAATATGTGTAAATAGAGTTAGAGACCTCAAATCACATGCACTAATAGGTCATTATTGAAAAAATTCAAAAAATTAAAATCTCGGGATACATGGATGAAACACATGAATCGTGATGAAAACAACTTACCACCAGAGCTACTGGAAATGGTGGCATAGAAATAAGAGATCATCGCTTCATGATGTCTCTCTTATGGGGGTGGCAATACGGATCGCAACACGATGACACGACTCAAAAACGACACGAATTTCATGGGTTCAGATTGGGAAAAATAGGGGACGGATCGATTTCGGGTGACCCGAAATTGATACGAAAAAAAACGGGTCGTGTTCGGGTTGGACCCGTAGAATCCGAACACGACACTTTTTTTTTCGGATCAAATTTCGTGTCAATTTTGTGTCACGTGTCAATTTCATGTTAATTTCGTGTCAATTTCATGGGTCAATTTCAGTTCGTGTCGTGTCGCAGGTCGCATGTCAATTTCAGTTCATGTCATGTCAACTTGTTTCGAGTTCGTGTCGTGTTCGTATCGCGTGTTCAGGTCAGGGAAAAAAAATTCTACACGGCTCTAACACAACACGAATGGCCACCCCTACTCTCTTATCTATCTGAGGTTTGATTTTTGTATCTGCACCTAGTTCTTCTAATAATGAAATTGTGTGTTGACGAGAATGCTGGTAGGTTCTCTTTCCATTTCATCTATACTCTTTTACTAGATGCTCAAAGCAGTGCTGGGTAAAAGCATAAAGACACCTCAATCATTCCACTATTTTTTTTTTTCTATTTTTTATTTAAGGATGATCCACTTTAATTCAGCACACCACAAAAACAACAACAACAATAATAATAATAACAATTAATATGATTTTTTTTTCTTCCGTTTTGATTCCCCTTAATTTAGTGAAGATCGGAACATTTCAACAGTACCAGTAGGGAATTTTTTTTTTTTTTTTTGGAAAATGTCATTTTATACATTAACAGACAAAGTGACATTATTGTTTCTTATTCTAAAATAAAACGACGTGTCGTTTTATTGCAAAATGGAACAATATGTTGCTTTCTTTTTCTTTTCTTTTTTCTTTTTTTTTCTTTTTGATAAAATCATTATGCACAATTGTTTCAAATAACAACATCAAATCCTTACGTAGAAAAAAGGCATCAATCTGAATAAAAGGACGAAATAAGGAAACGTGGATTTTTACACTTTAAAACGACATGTCGTTTGGTAAGAACGTCACCTTTGTCGAAAAGGACTTCTTTAAATTTTTTTTATTTTATTTTATTCTTTTTCAGTTTTAATGAACAAGTTCAGGATACTGGCAGAAGAAACTTACCAAGTGACACATCGTTCTACATTTCTCATACTGTTTTCTTATCATAATATATTTCTAAGATTGCTTCATTCCAAGAAAAGTTATACAAACCTTGGTTTAAGAAATGACATGTAATTACACTTACATGGATAGATAAGTTGGTAAGAGTGGGTATCTTTACTAAGTTTCTCCCATTTGTTTATTCGGCTTTGATTCTCATTGTCTTTCTTTAGGTTTTGTTTCAATTTCGACTGTTGAAAAAATTATTATAAAGAATGTGTCATCTCTTTATATTAGGTATCTATGGTAGACTCTGAATGACCGACTGAGAGAAACTAATATGAAGAACATGTCTCTCAGTCATACTTAAAAAAATGGGCTCTTGTCTTTGAGGCTAAAAATCTGAAAATGATAGGTCATCCCCACATCCTTTCCATTCACCAAAAAACAAAAAAAAAAAAACAAAAAAAAAAAAAGAAAAAAATAAATGACAAGTAATTTGTACGACAAAACGACTAAAATTCTTAAAATAAAAACGACATCTTTTCACTAGAACAAGCTATACGAATGGCCAAAAAACCAAAAGAATAAAAACTCTAAAAAATGAGAAATAAAACAACATATAGATCAAATCCATCCAAGTTAGTACGACTCCTTATGAACTACTTGAGTTTAAAAATTTTATTCTTAAATCTTTTTTCCTTGACAATCAATATCTAAACTTATAATTTTTTACAATGTCAGTCGTTTATTTCTATTAAAATTTCAGTGGTTTTATTTTTCTACATGACTTGCATGACTTGCATATAATAACTCAAGAAGGACATTACTAGTCTTTTTTTTTTTAAATTTACTTTTAATGTAATTTTATTTTAAATTTCATCTCAAGTTTAACATATCATTCTATTATACTCAAGTATTTAAATGAATTTATATCGAAATTAAACAAAAATACATAGAATACCTTTTTGGACTATCATGTGCAATCGCTTGCCAAAAAAAAAAAGATCTAAAATTTAACGATCTGGCAAAAAAGACTGAGGGTAGAAAAAAAAAAAAAAAAATATATATATATATATATATTTCATGGTTGATTTTCAAGGAAATAAAAAGGATTAGATTGTAAAAATTAAAAAAAAAAAAACGTCAGTGGTATATTAAAAAAAAAAAGCCAAAAAACAAAAGGGAAAGCATTTTAATGGCATAAATTTAAAGAGTAATGCACCAATATGACATAAAAAAATCAATACTAGACTACTATGATATTAAATTAAACTAAAATTAACTATAATTTGTCTTATACTGGTCAAGAATGATAAATTTGTATCATGTTGGTCAATAGAAGAAAAAAATATAGTTATTTGGAGAGGATAAGAGAAAATTACTTAAATAACTATATTTTTTATATTTATTGATCAATATGACGTAAATTTCTCATTCTTGACTAATACGACATAAATTTTAATTAAATTTAATTTAATTTTATGTCATATTGATCTAGTTCTAATTTTTTAATATTATGTTAATATTATGATATCTAAATTTATGTATTTCAAATGCTTTTTCCTCGATAATTTTCTTTAAAAAAAAAAAAGTGGCAAATTGTTCGAGTTGGATCACTTCCTAATTTTAATTGGGCTTCCAAAACAAAGCCCAAGCCCTTCAAAGAAAATATTTTTAAACTTTTTTTCTGACGAGAGAAAAAAAAAAAAAAAAGGGGAGGGAATAAGAGAGAGAGAGAGAGGTACGGTGATGGAGAAATAAGAAAAGTAAACGAGAAAAGCTCGGAACACTGAAATGAAGTACGAGAGGGGCTGGCCGACTGGGTCCCTCTTTCCGGACAATTTTTTTTATTTTTTGATTTTGACCACACGAATTGTCTACCTCGAGGTTTGCCTTGTCCCTCTTTGAATTTTATTCTCTTAAAACTTTTTTTTTGAATTATATATTCATCCTTGTGACCACCGATATCAATCTCTCTCTGTATTTATGTGTGTGTGTATGTATAAACTATTTTTTTCGGAGACCCATGAATTATTTTAATGTTGGAGGACGAGAGCAGCTAAAATCAGATCCAAAGACCCATTAATTTATTTCAAATTGGTGCTTTATAACCCACTGAAAATGACCTCTATTGCACTTTTTAGTCTATCTAAAACACTGTTGTCACTTGTTTTTTCCTTTGGGTTTGTGATCTGATAGTGCTATTTGATTGCCGGGAAAATGTAGTAAGAATTTAGGTGTAATTAGCATAAAAATGTCTCAACCAATTCAGCTGAATGGCTGGTTAAATATGTTTTCAATGGAACATGTAAGTTACAAGTTTTTCGGTTTGTTTACTTTTGTTAGAAGATACATAGTGAATGTGTTAAAACTTGAATTTTGTAGATGAGTTTTGAATGCCTATGTGCTTATTGAAGTTGTTAGCCTTAAAAGAGCAATTATATATATATATATATATATATAATGGAAAAGGAAAGTAATGTAAGGTTTATCATGGTTCACCTTTGATACGAGAGTTACATCCACTTTTGCTGCTGTAGAATTTCACCATGACAAAGAATAAAGATTACGAGGGAATTGCATACCTCATGTCGCTCTGACTCGGTTATCTAATGCTTAATCACCAAAACCGGTGCGTCCAATGTAAGTATAATTGGAGCAACTGAGATACATATGTGAAAGCCTCAAAATATCCTTACTTAAAATGTTGCCTGAGGGCGATAATTAAGCTCCACACGTTCATGAGGGGTAGTACGTTTAAGTTTGATGAAAATCAATTATGCTACAGTTTGTAAAGAACGGCTTATAGCTTGTGCTTTTTGGTCAAATTGGTAGCTACTGTACTCATTGCAATTATTGATGTACTATGTTCATCTAGAATAATGGCCCTACTTGTTTTCCACATGCACCAAAAGGGGTACATTTGCATACTACAGAGCATTACAAATTTTTACATGCACGTAACGACGTGCTAAGAAACTATGTGAATTTATCTATGTTACACTTCATTCGCCATACTCCTTTAGGGTTTGAGTCATGAAAAATATTTTATGAATTCATGTGTGCTTGTTTATTGGAACACAATTTTGTTTGTTTGTTTTTTTTTTTAAGGTCTTTTCAGAATTTGCGTGGACGGTTTTTAGTTGGGTATATCAAGTTGAGCTTTGATTTTTTGTGTTATGCATGTTCTAATTGGGCTAATAAAGATGATTGATTCTGAAATAGGCTTTCTTCGCTCGCACACTCTAGCTGATTGGCGGTCGATTTTGATTTAGCTGTTTCTCATCATCTTTTCATGATTTTTACCTTACAACATTTGTCGAAGATTATGGGCGTAGATTGTGGAATCCCTAGGCTTTAGGGATTAATTATTTCCGAATATTAGCTGTAGAAGATCAGCTGGTTAGCTGGCTGATTTGTGTTTATTTTGTTTCCTTATTTATTTCCTTAGATTGTGTAATCTGCTCCTAAGGATCAGTTGATCCTTCCTGTATATATTGTGCTGTATCGTTGAAATAAAACAAGGAAAAGTATTATTTTTCCCTCACCAAAAACCTCATGGTATCAGAGCCGAAAAAAACCCTCCCCTCCCATGGATTTTAGGGCAGCAATGACTGGCTCTCAGAAAAAAACCTCCCAAGCAGATTCTGATTCAACCTCATCCTCAGAAACACGCCAACCCCAGCCAACCCATCGACCCCAACCAACCAACACCCAGCCGACCAGCATCTCACAGATCAACAGCAACATGGAGAATTCCAGCCCAAACCTGTCTCTGCAGTTAACTATTCATAAACTAAATGGCAGCAATTACCTCGAGTGGGCTCAATCGATCAGACTCGCGATTGATGGTAGAGGAAAGCTTGGACATTTGACTGGAGAAATCCCACGACCAGCCGCTGATGACCCAAGTTTGAAGGTATGGCGTTCCGAAAACTCTCTTATAATTGCGTGGCTAATCAACTCTATGGAACCTGCCATAGGAAAGCCCCATCTATTTCTGCCGACAGCAAGAGATGTATGGGAAGCAGTTCGAGATATGTATTCGGATGTGGAGAACTCGTCTCATATTTTCGACCTGAAAACGAGGCTTTGGAAGGCGAAACAAGGAGATCGAGATGTGACGTCATTTTACAACGAACTTGTAACATTATGGCAAGAGTTGGACCTCTGTTATGAGGACGAATGGGACTGCCAGAAGGACAGCGTTCGGTACAAAAAGAGGGAGGAGAATGACCGTGTGTATGTCTTCCTAGCCGGACTCAATCAAGAACTGGATGAAGTAAGAGGCAGAATACTCGGCCGATAGCCTTTACCATTAATCCGAGAGGTTTTTTCTGAAGTTAGGAGGGAGGAGTCGAGGCGTAGAATAATGCTCAAAACGCAGGAACCAAAGAATAGTCCTGACATTGAGAATTCAGCCCTGGTTTCTAGAGGACCAGATTCGGAGGAGAACCGGAAGAAAAAACCTTGGTGTGATCATTGTAAGAAATATTGGCATACCAGGGAGACATGCTGGAAACTCCATGGGAGGCCACCGAACCAAAAGAAGAAGACCGGAGGAGAAGGCAGAGCACTAAAAACTGTGGGCGAGGATTCTCAGGGGCAACCAGTCAACTCAGAGATGCACTCCTTCACAAAGGAGCAGCTAAGCCACCTGTACAAGCTCTTCCAATCTCCACAATTCTCAAATCCCTCTTGTTCTTTGGCGAAAAAGGGTAACTATTTCATTGCAGCCCTTTCTTTCTTGCGAAAACTCAAATCCATATTGTTCATGGATTATTGACTCAGGTGCTACTGACCATATGACTGGATCTTCAAAATTATTTTGTTCCTATAACCCATGTGCAGGAAACAAAAAAATCAAAATTGCTGATGGTTCATTGTCAGTCATAGCAGGAATAGGGTCCATTGTTATGTCTCCCTCACTCACTCTTCATAAAGTTCTTCATGTGCCTAGTCTGTCATGCAATCTTTTGTCAATAAGTAAATTAACCCGTGATCTTAATTGTCAAGTTAATTTATTTCCTTCATCTTGTGACTTTCAGGAGCTGACCTCGGGGAAGACGATTGGCAGTGCTAGAGAAAGTGGAGGACTTTATTTTTTTGAAGAAGGATCGACGTTAAAACGGCCAGTACAAAGTACATGCTATGGTTCTGTTTCTTTTCTTACCAATAAGGAGATTATGTTATGGCACTATAGATTAGGTCATCCGAATTTCCATTATTTGAAACACTTATTACCTGATTTGTTTAAGAATAAAAATCCTTCTTCTTTGCAATGTGAGTTTTGTGAATTGGCTAAGCATCATCGTTCTTCTTTTTCTTTACAACCCTATAAACCCACAAAGCCTTTTGTTTTGATTCACACTGATGTTTGGGGTCCCTCTAGGATCGTTACTCCTTCGGAAAAAAAATGGTTTGTAACATTTATAGATGATCATACACGATTGAGTTGGGTTTACCTATTAAAAGAGAAATCCGAAGTTAAAAGTATCTTCCAAAATTTTTATACCATGGTTCTCACCCAATTTCAAACAAAAATTCAAATTCTTCGAAGTGATAATGGTACGGAGTATTTTAATAAAACTCTTGGACCTTTTTTTCTCGAGAAAGGAATTGTGCACCAAAGTTCATGTAATGATACACCTCAACAAAACGGACTAGCTGAGAGAAAAAATAAACACCTTTTAGAAGTAGCTAGAGCATTACTTTTTTCAAAAAATGTCTCTAAATATCTCTGGGGTGAAGCAATTTTGACCGCAACATACTTGATTAACCGAATGCCTTCTAGGATTCTAAAATTCAAAACTCCGTTAAGTGTTTTTCAAAACATTTATCCCTCGACTAGGCTTATTTCTGACCTTCCTCTTAAAATATTTGGATGCACAGCTTTTATTCATAACCATGATCACAGTAGAGGAAAACTTGATCCTAGGGCCACACGTTGTGTCTTTGTTGGATACGCACCAACAAAAAAAGGGTATAAATGCTTTGACCCAATCTCAAAGAAAATGTTTATAACCATGGATGTCACTTTTTTTGAAGACAAACCGTTTTTTGGAGCTCATCTTCAGGGGGGAAGAGAGAGAAGATTCGAATGATGATGATGTCTTTGAAAATCAAGAAGAACCATTTTTTCAAACTTCTCGACAGGACACTATTGCTGAAAATCAAGTTTTAGATCCTGACGAGCCAAATCCTACTGATTCTTTTAAAAATTCTGATCCAAGTGTTTTGGATTCTAAACAAGTAAGGCAAATAGGTGTAGAAAATATAGGAGAAACGGTTCCCTTATCTGTAGTGCGATCTGAAAAAACAACCCCATAGAAGAAAGGGACAGGGACATAACATGTACTAAGTTGCAGACCTACTTCCGAAGAAACTTCCGCTCGAAAGATAAAGTTCCCGCCTCTCTTCAAAGTCATGAGTCCGAACCAGGGAAGCACCTGTAGTATCTGAACTCTTAGGTAAAAATTCCTCCACTGAGTCTTTTGATGATCTAGATATTCCCATTGCGTGTCGAAAGGGTGTGCGGACTTGCACCAAACATCCTATGTCTCATTTTGTCTCCTATGATAAATTATCCCCTGCTTTCTTTGCTTTCACTTCACAACTCTCCTCTATGGAAATTCCAAGAGATGTACAGGAGGCTTTGCAGGTTCCAGAGTGGAGGAATGCTATTGATGAGGAGATGACGGCTCTTGAGAAGAACCAAACATGGGAAGTAGTGGATCTGCCAAGGGGGGAAGAAGACGGTGGGCTGCAAGTGGGTTTTCATAGTTAAGTATAATTCGGATGGAACCATTGAGAGGTACAGGCTCGCTTAGTAGCTAAGGGCTTCACCCAGACCTATGGAATCGATTATCTTGAGACCTTTTCTCCAGTTGCCAAATTGAATACAGTCAGAGTACTTCTGCCGATTGCTGTTAACCTTGATTGGCCACTCCATCAACTAGATGTGAAGAATGCCTTTTTGAACGGAGATTTTGAGGAAGAGGTTTACATGGACGCACCTTCAGGGTTCGATGAGAGATTCAACTCAAAGGTCTGCAAGCTGAAGAAATCACTATATGGACTCAAGCAATCTCCTAGGGCGTGGTTTGATAAGTTCACTCGTTCCATGAAGAACCAAAGATATGTTCAGGCCCAGAGTGATCATACCATGTTTATAAAAGAATCCAAGGAAGGTAAGATTGCTATCTTAATAGTATATGTGGATGATATCATTCTCACAGGTGATGATTTGGTAGAAATGGAACGGCTTAAGAGTTCTCTAGCTCTGGAGTTCGAGATTAAAGATTTGGGGGCAGTAAGATATTTCCTAGGGATGGAAGTAGCGCGTTCAAAGAAAGGGCTGGTTATTTCTCAAAGGAAATATGTTTTGGATCTTCTTAAGGAAACGAGCATGAGTGGATGCCGACCTGCAGATACTCCTATGGACCCCAACCAGAAGCTTGGAGATGTTACAGAGGGGGCACCAGTTGACAAGGCAAGGTACCAGAAGCTTGTGGGTAAGTTAATCTACTTATCCCATACTAGACTAGATATAGCTTTTGCAGTAAGTGTTGTGAGCCAATTTATGCACTCTCCCTATGAGGAGCATCTTGAAGCTGTATATCGAATCCTAAGATACCTAAAAAGCACTTTGGGGAAGGGGCTTTTCTTCAAGAAGGGGGAGCAAAGGACTATTGAAGCCTATACTGATGCTGACTGGGCAGGCTCAGTTACTGATAGAAGATCTACATCAGGGTACTGCACGTTTGTATGGGGTAACCTTGTCACATGGAGGAGCAAGAAACAAAATGTTGTAGCTCGGAGTAGCGCTGAAGCAGAGTACCGAGCCATGGCACATGGTGTTTGTGAGATGCTGTGGTTAAAACGGATTCTTGATGAACTTGGTAAACCAACGGAAAGTCCAATGAAGTTGTACTGCGACAACAAGGCTGCTATCAGCATAGCTCACAACCCAGTACAGTATGATAGGACAAAGCACGTTGAGATTGATTGACACTTCATTAAGGAGAAGTTGGAAGGAGGAGTTATCTGTTTGCCATTTGTTCCTACAACGCAGCAGATAGCCGACATTTTTACTAAGGGATTGTTCATGCCTAACTTTGAGCTTCTCGCTAGTAAGTTGGGTATGATGAACATTTACGCACCAACTTGAGGGGGGGTGTCGAAGATTATGGGCGTAGATTGTGGAATCCCTAGGCTTTAGGGATTAATTATTTCCGAATATTAGTTGTAGAAGATCAGCTGGTTAGCTGGCTGATTTGTGTTTATTTTGTTTCCTTATTTATTTCCTTAGATTGTGTAATCTGCTCCTAAGGATCAGTTGATCCTTCCTGTATATATTGTGCTGTAATCGTTGAAATAAAACAAGGAAAAGTATTATTTTTCCCTCACCAAAAACCTCAACATTGTTTAAGAGTTTCTCATGCGTTTCCATATCTCCACTTAATACATTTCCCTGTCTTCTGTCTTAACAATCCATACAAATGAAAGTGCCAATCCAGAGCAAGAGAGAAGACTATTTAACCGTGTTGCTTAGGTTTCATTACTTTTCTAGGTTCTAACTTTAACAGTACAAGTTTCTATTTTCTAAAAGTTAGAAGTAGGTTCTAAACATCATGTGAATTCACAGGCAACGATGCAACTTTCTTACTTCGATTCTATCTTTGAAGTACAAAGTCGGTTTGTTTGTCCTTTTTTTCTTTCCTATCTCTTTCTACTAGAAAATTGTCAAGTTTCATTTGTTTTGTTACTTTTAGATGTATTCTATGTACTATTAGTACTTTCTGTTTTGGCTTTATTTTGGCCGCATCATCCAACTATCTGTCCCTAGTTGTGAGTGGCCAAAACAAGGCACATCTTCTTCTGAAAAAACAATACTTGTGGAAGGTTGGTAACAAGAATTTCGTTACATTTTTACTTTCTTAAGTACTCTAAGGCTTGTATGCCTCTTCCCCTGATTCTGGAATAGTAATTGTTTGCAAAATTGGAGAAGATTTGTTAATGATGAGGGTCATCTTATCCTTCTTGCATTTTGAAATATAACTTCTTTTTTATCTTGTATTGAAAAAAAAAGAAAACAAAAACATAAATTGAACTTTTCTTTTTCCAAACGCAGGATCAACAAGTCGACTATTTTGTAGCAGACAGTTTTTACACAAGTGAAAAGGTGACTTGTGTGGATCAACGAGAGGTTTTTAATGAGATTGTTGAAGCAAAAAGTTTCGGAAGTCCGTACGTGGCATATTTGCTGGCAAGAGACAAATGCCACTTTAACTGGCTGGTGCCAATCAAGATCTAAGAAAGTGATTAGGTTGGTTCTTAACTTTTTTCCCCCCCTTTTCTTTACAGCTGAATTCACCTGATATTGTATTACCTGCCCCACTTCTTTTCCTTTTTTCGTCTTTTGCGAGTTTGATTTGGACACCTTGTTTATAGAAGAACAATGCATGGTGGGGTACTTAATATTGTATAAGTTTCTTGGATCGGCAGATTTTTTTTTATCATACGAAGGATTCATTGTTTGACATATTCCATTAGGTGCAGAAATCCAAAATCTTGCAATAGACTTTCTAGCCACGTTAAGCTGGCACCAAAGAGATTACGTCAATCCTCATTGCTGAATGCATTTGAGGATTCCTTTGCCACTTTGGGGGTTCATTTTCCATCTCCAATGCTAAGACCTGCTTTGACCTCCAAACTTCTCTCAAGCATTCTGACTTTTGTGAGCAACTCATTCGATCTCCAGGCAAGTCTTTTTCGAGTATTATGTCATCTAGTTTTTCTTTGTTGATAAAATCTCTATGTTGTGTTTCGAGAACTCCCAAATACTTGATTATGGTTTTGGCATATCTGGAAACGTCTAGAAGCGTATGAAGTAATGTTTTTTAAGAAGTGCATCTTTTTCTAGACTTCTCTTATCTCTTCTTTGAGTCACCAAACTTTTCTGGAATGTGCTCTGACGTCATGACATATTCTATTTTGCTTTGTGTCATTATCAGTTTTCCAGCTAAAAACCAAATCAGAAAACAGAAGAAAACAAGTTGTTAGCTCCCGATCATCTAATCAAACTAAGCTGGAATCTAAATAAGTTTGCTCATCCATGTAAGTATCTAGTTGGATTTATTCTCTTCCAATATTCTCTCTCCCTCTCTCTCTCTCTGTAAAAGCCAGTGGCTCGTGGGCATAGAGATTGTTATCTATCTGTTTGAGTTGCAGGTGCTGTTGCATATGGTGTAATAACAGAACAACACAAGCCTATTTACAGTTTCGTCTTTCAAATCTAAAGGAACCCATGAGTTTTTCTAATCTTTTCCTGGATATTGAGGTAATCCGTTAACCATCATTGCATCAAAATTCCTCTCTCTGGGTCTGGTGTTCCTCTTAGTTATGGTATTAGCAGTCGATCTTGTTGTGTGGTTGTCGTTTATGGCTCGGATATTGAATTGCTCCAGATGAATGTTTGAGCGAAGCTGATAAGTGATATCTTTAGATAGGAAATTGATTGGAACTGTTAACAGATGTTAAAACTTCATCAGTAAACGTTAGAATGTCCATTTTTCTTAGATAGCTGTGTATGCTTTTGGGTAGGCCCGTGCATTTCATTACAAGTCTCTGCTGGTAAGCCAGTGTAGACAGGCCAAATGTGCTGTAATTGTCTACCTTTGAGCATGCTGACAAGATAACGTCTCTTTTTCTCAGTGAAAATGACGACATAACCAAAAAGAAATAAGGGGCAGCAATCCTTTAGTGAAGATTTCATGGATTAGAACATCTTGCGGGGAAAGCAAATATCAAAATCAAAAGAATAAAAAAAAGGGGAAGAAACTTGACCATTAAGCCTCTCTAAAAGAGCTAACTTTTCAAAAGAGTTTTGACACTTTAAAAGACTTCTAGACAAAGCCACATAACGTGGCTTCTCTAGAATTCTCTTCTAAAAAGAGTACTTTAAAACTTGTACCAGACTTTCAATAAGATTTTATCTTCATTCAATATTTTTATTGCTTATTAGAAAATTTAAATATTATGTATTGTCCTATTAAGCTCTTTCAAAGATGACTTTCCAGGACAACAAACATCCATTTTTCTTGCCATAATGATTCAATTCCTATTAGTTTCAATGATACATACAAGTCGGATCCTAGATGTAGAAAATCGTAATCGATTAGTTAACATGTTGATTAACCGTATTCTGAGATTTGCGTTATTGGAAGTGACCAATTAGGTTTACGACGAAACCTAGAAATTGATCACTGACCTACCCACTTGTGTCGGTTTCGGGTACAGGTAGGTCGTGTGAACCAAAAACCTATTAATAGATAAGAACACATTCCAACTAATTCACAAAAAAAAATAAATTTGTTGTAGCATCGACCTTTGTAGCGATCAAGACTGGTAACTCCGTCAGTCCATACAGTTGTCCTTCTACTGGTACATGGACAACTGTATGGACTGACGGACTTACCAGTCTTGATCGCTACAAAGGTTGGAAACGCTCTTTAATGGAACTTTAGCTTTAGTTGGTCGTGACCAAGAAACCACCGGTTTCGCTTGGTGGGCCGGGAAGTTGAATCCCCGCTGCCTCCATGAAAGAGATAACTTTAAATTCTCTTCTTCTACTTCCCTAAAACATTAAGCAAAAGCAATGCCTAAAGGTCCCTATTCAACCTCTTAGTGAAGATGCCATCACTTTATAGTTTTGCTGCTTTCTCTCTATCTCTTTCAGTACTTATTTATTGTGATTGGATCTGCATTTACGTCTGATTCATTCTTTTTCAAAAGAGTATGTGAATTAAAGAACGTTTAGTACTCATAAAAGGCTATCAATTTGAATAAATAAAATTAACAAAGCAACATTGGAAGAATATGGCCGGCATCTTTACGTACAAACCTATGGGGACACACACACACTGTGCCTTCTATTTCTATGCATCGACCTTAATTATAATAATTATTTATTTTGTTGTAAATTTTATTGGAAGAATATTTTTACGCTAAAGAAAGTAAACGTAGCAGTTTTATTTGCTCTCCCCCCCCCCCCCCCCCCCCCCCCCCTTTTTTTTTCGGGTTGGCCGCCTACTTTTACTTTTTGGTGAATCCATACCTATTTGTCTACAAGGAATAAATAACTTGGGAATACTTTGTTTCAGTTACTCTTTTCTCAGACTTCATGGAATTTTTAAAATTTTTTTTGTTAAGAATATTTTCTTGGCGAAGTGTAGTGAGTCCTATAATTGATTCCTCTTACAAAGAGTAGAAAAAAGACGACCGGAGATTCTGTTGTGCTATCTGATGGAAATGAAGTTAACTACCTAGGTAATGGTAATCTAATCTTTCTTCCTTATTATCTTACTACCGTGAACTTCTGCAATCTTTTTTTGCTCTATTCTTTTCAGTTCTTGTTTTATTTTTCTTCCTTGGAGGCTTTCCATGTTCAGGTTCAGCAAGTTGAGATGAAGGGCCTATGTGCACAGGATCTCAAGGGTTGATCCGCCGATGCAAAGGTGAACTTTCTATTAATTTTTTCTTGATTATGTAATATCAAGGATTACTAAATTTGTCATGGTATTTGCTCCTCTTTTTTCTTTTTCTCTTTTTTTTTTTGTTTTTGTTTTTGTTTGTTTTTGTTTTTATTTGTTCATCCCAATTGTTCACTTGAGAAATGGAATATGTGGGAAAATGACATTTTTTAAAGCTTTTTTTTTTTAATCAACTTAATGTCTTTCATTTTGTTAAATTAGGAAAGTGACTATTTCTTAAAAATGGTCAACAGTATCAATGTGTTTTTACCGGTCAATCGTTAACAATTTTAATGATTGACTATGGTTAATCACTGATTGACAATATTTTAATAGCTACCAACAATTTTCTCAAAAAAAAAAAAAAAAAAAAGCCGTTCTTTTAAAGAACTGTCCAAAAGCTGCCCATCTACCTAATTTGTTGGTTGAGAAATATATAGCCAAGTACTTTTACATTTAGTTGTAGGCGAGTAATTGATTGCATTATTTTATTTTTACCGCTTAGACAATGATTAAAAATTTTAAAATATATGAATCAGGAGGTTGCAAATGCTTCAGAATTCTTAGGCTAGTGTTTGCTTAGCTAGGCATAACTTATAATTCAGATTAGTACACTAGAGTTAAGAGTCATAATAAAGATTAGAACATTTGAACTAATATTTTTCTTTCAATAAGAGAGAAAAATATTGAACGTCTTGAATTCTTGAGCTTTACTCTTCCATGATTGGTGAAACCGCAAGGGAAAAATGTTATGATTATTTATTATTTGTGATTACTTCTAAACTTGCTTGACTCTGAAGCAAAATAATCTTACGAGGTAGGGAAACTAAAATTTTATATAACGTTGTTAGGAAGTAGGTAGTCTATGATATGATGTTATATATCATTCTTTATTGGTGCACATGAAGATTTGCTGTGATTGACATGATTGAAAATCAAAGCACGCTTTTCTTTTCTTTTATTTTCTTGTAACAATTTCATCTTTTCTGGGTTTTCTTTTATTTTCTTTTGACAATTTCATCTTTTCTGGGTTATGATTAAATTGATATTTTTATTTGACTTTCTCTTTCTTCAATTAAATTTTTTTTAATGGAAAAAGCAAGATAACTCCAACAAGATAAACATAAATACATATAGAGAAAATTAAGGAAATAGCCATAAATTTGACAACTTATAATTTTTCTCTCTATAACAGTAGATTTGATAATTTTGTCATTTCATAACATTTAATTAAATAATTAAATAAAAATATAGTAAATAGAAAAAAAATACACTTATCTCTTTTTTTCTTTTTTATTTATTGGAATAATTTTTATATATTTCCGACTCCGTTCGTTGACCGGTCTCCGGTCACTGGCAGGTCACTAGTGTAACAACATGCACAATAGATTTAATGATTTTAGTGTTGTGAACTTTGAAAAAGTACTTTAACATTTCAATAAAAATCCATTGCAAGCATGTGTTATTTTTCTTGTGAATGATTTGCTTGTTTTCGGTGGTTTGTTTGTTGAGAAAATTTATTTTTGTTTGTTTGGTTTGGTTTTTGGTGATTTGTTTGTCCCTTTTCTTGCTTCTATTTATTTGCCGGGAAAATTTTTGGTATTGTAGGGTGAAAATAAAAGCATTAACGATTTTGTATTTCAATCGGGTATGTGAAAAAAAAAAAAAAACAATGAGAATCCATTTTGAATTCGATCAAAATTCGTTTTGAATTCTATCAGAATGTGTTTTACATTTTATTAGAATGTGTTTTTCCTTTTCGGATTTTAGTAGAATTCATTTTGCATTCTAATAAAATCCGTTTTTACATTATATCAGTAACTGACTATTTTGCATTCTATCGGAATCCTTTTTGCCTGTTTTACATTCTATGGGAATCCATTTTGCCTTATCGGATTCTAGTAGAATGCATTTTGGATTGTAACAGAATCTCTCTAACTATTGGAGTTGGACAAGTCCAACCATCTTTGTTGAAATCCAAAAAATATGTTTGGATTCTAATAGAATCTCTCCGGCTATCAACATCGACGCCGATTATCAGAGTCGGATACATCCAGACATCTTTTGTTGAAATATGAAAAAAAAATTTCCAGCTACCTGTGAGCAAAGTCGAATTCATCCAATCATGTTTGTTGAAATATGAAAAACAAAAAATCCGATGACCAGAGACCTACTGGTGACTGATTAGTGAACGGAATCGGAGATATATAAAAAATATTCTTATAAATAAAAAAGAAATGAAAATAAAGAGATATGAGGATTTTTTTTATTTATTATTTTTTAATTTTATTTAATTAAATATTATAAAATGGTAAAATTATCAACTTTATTTTTATGAAAGACAATTATAAGGAGGTGCCAAATTTAAGACGTTCTTGCAAATCCCCCGTGCATCTATACAATATATAGAAAGACCAATCTTTGTTACTGTTCAAGCGAGTTTTCGTCCAAAAGATTCGTTTTGGACAAAATTTAGCATTTAACTTCCTTCAATTTTTTTTTTTTGTTTTCGGCCTAATTTTATTTAATCTTTACAGATTAGTCCTTTTTTCTATTAGTCAATTTATTTATTTTTATTTTAGTCCTTTTATCTTTTTTTGTATTTTGTTATGCCTTTCTTTTTTTATTTTTAGGTCCTTTGTTTGTTTGTTTGTTTTATTTTTATTTTTATTTTTATTTTGTGGTTTATTTTTTAACTTATTATTTTAATTTTCCCCTATGTAGATAAATTTTCTCAAATATGTCCAATATGTGTGTAGCACATGCTTTAGACAATAGTTTTGGACGAAATTGTTTTATATTTAACTTTTGGTCACTCAATTTTCTTTTTTTTTTGTTTTCGGCCCTTTTTTTTTTTGCAATTTAGTCCTTTTTTGTATTGGTCAATTTTTTTCATTTTAGTCCTTTTACCTTTTTTGTATTTTTTTTTCATGCCTATCTTTTTTTTTTCCTTCAGGTCCTTTGTTTTTTTTTTTTTTTTAATTTTGTGGTTCCATTTTTTTAACTTATTATTTTAATTTTCATCTATGTAGAAAAATTTTCTCAAATAAGTCCAACATGTGCAAGGCACATGCTTTAGAATAGTAAATTAAAGTAACTCAAAAGACAAGAGTTGCATGTGTATGAAAATAGTGCTTCATTTCTTTATCAAATTATTATGAACAACGCCTTGACACAATGACTTGAGAAATAATAGTTTCTAATATTCCTAAACCGCAACTACTAACAACGATAAAAGCTTTAGATACTAAAAGTTGTCTAACAAGGATAAAAGCTTTAGATACTAAAACAAAGTACTTATTGGCAAAACATGGTTTAAAAAAAAAAAAAAAAGCTGCTGATTCTTGTCATGTCTTATGTTGTGCAGAAGTTCGATCATCAGAGTCACGTCTTGTTCCCTGGAATCGGAATGCACTTGACGAGCCAACCGATAGGCCAAGACAAAGCCGCAATGCCAATGCAGGCACACCATTGTCCCCAATCAAGCCTCACTGTCTGGGCAAACTTCTTCAGAAACTCCACCATCACCATTTGAAGAACAATGGTAATTGCAATTATTGCTAAAAACAGCTTGTTCTTAAGTATCCCCTTGAATATGTTCTTCTTCTCCAGTTTCCTCGCGTTGAACTCGTTAAAGACTTGGCAGAAAACAAAAGTGTTGAAGATGATTGTGTTCTTGACCTTCTCATCCACGCCAAATATGGATCTCCCCTTGAATTGTAGAGTCAGCAAGACAGTCACCTGGAACAAGGCGTGTGCGAGGAGGTTTCGCCACATGACTCTGGTTATAAGTGGCGCGGTTCGACCCACCGGCGGCTTCTCCATCAGCTCATTAGTCGGTTGCTCAGTGGCCAATGCTAAAGCTGCCAACGTGTCCATTATGAGGTTCACCCACAGAAGCTGGACAGCCGTCAACGGGACTTTACCGGAGGACACAGACGCAATGAAGTTGATGACGAGAGCGGCGACATTTACGGTGAGCTGAAACTGGATGAACTTCTGAATGTTGTTGTACACACACCTACCCCATCTCAGGACTGTCACTACTGACGAGAAGTTATCATCTAAGATCACAATGTCCGAGCTCTCCTTTGCCACTTCTGTGCCTTGGATCCCCATTGAAAGCCCAATATCCGCTTCCTTCAGAGCAGGCGCATCATTCGTTCCATCCCCGGTGACTGCCACCACGTGACCCTTTTCCTTCAAGCACTGCACCATCAGGAGCTTGTCGAATGGGGATGATCTAGCCATCACTCGGATTCTGTCAACTTTCTCTGCTCGCTCTTCGGGCGAGTAATTCCTGAACTGAATGCCTTCGACCACAGCTTCATTGCTCTCCAGGTCCTCTCCGGGCTTTAGAATCCCACATTCGATTGCTATAGCTCTTGCTGTGTGCATGTTGTCTCCAGTAACCATCTTGATGCTTACACCGGCAGCAGTGCAGATGTCTATGGCTTCTCTAACTCCCAGCCGACATGGATCCTTTAAGCCTACTAGACCCAGTAAGGTAAGTTCACTTTCTTCAAGCTTCTCATGAACCTGTCCATTTTCTTCTTCAAGCTTTTTATGGGCAAAGGCAATACACCTCAAGCTTTTAGCAGCCATGGTCTGGATAACTGTTTCGATGCGCCTTCTTTCTTTATCATTCATGGCTCTGATAGTTCCATCTTTGTCGTGATAATTTGAGCACCTGGCGAGTACCATCTCGGCAGCTCCTTTCCAGTGGCTATGGAAAGTCTTTTCGTGGTTTCTCCTGATCAAAACCCCACTCCTCTTTTTCTCTGAATTGAAGGCCTCCACGTGGATAGTCTTGCATTTTTGTTTCACCTCTTCGATATCCAATCCCAAGCCAAAAACGGCCCAAGAAAGTATCGCTTTCTCAGTAGGGCTGCCGGAAATCTCAGGAACAGACAGAAAACTCTGCTTATAAACATTGCCGGTGGTGTTCAAACCCACGCCTTCTCGCAGTAAATGGAGAACAATCGGAGACATATTCGATGTTATTTCCTGTTTACAACTCGTTGACTCTTCGCCACTTAGCCAGATCTCCGTAACCTTCATCTCATTCAATGTAAGAGTTCCGGTTTTGTCTGTGCAGATTGTTGTGGCTGACCCCATTGTCTCGCAAGCAGAGAGCTTCCTAACCATTGCATTGTCCTTCATCATCTTCTTCATTGAAAAGGCCAAAGTCAGCGTAACAGCAAGAGGAAGGCCTTCAGGAATTGCCACCACCACGATCGACACAGCCGCAGTCACAATGCCAACAACAGCATTCATCACATCGTTGAACCTCGTCTTTCCCCCGTAAAATTCCCTCTCTCCCATGTCATTAGTGGTGTTTCCTGTGAAATAACGGACCATCATAACAACAAGAACAAGAGCAGCCACCGACAGACCAACATACCCAATAAAAGAAGTCAACTTCTGGAGCCGAGCTTGCAGTGGCGTCTCTTCATCCAACTCACGGCTTATCGAGCTCATCATCTCACCCCACGCCGTGTTCATCCCCACGGAAGTGACGAGCATGGAACCAAACCCGTCCGTCACCTTTGTCCCTGACAACAAGAAGGGATTCTTCTTGCCATTGATCTCGACATGATCGCTTTCTCCGGTCATGCTCGATTCATCCACCTTGATAGAATGTCCTTCCAAGAACACCCCGTCTGCCGGAATCTGATCTCCGATCTTCAAGCACACGACATCGCCCACGACAATGTTGAAGATGGACACAGGTTGACGCCTTCCATCTCTCACAACTTCCACCTTAATGTCACTACTCTTCGCGGAGAGCTTCGTGAACTGCCTCGACTGCTTAAAGTTGGTGACGGCAGAGACAACAACAACGAGAAAGACGGCGAGAATGATACTTCCGCCGTCGAACCAGCCATCTTTCCACCCATGTTGTTCGATACCAAACCCTAGAGAGAGAACTGCACATGCCAAGAGGATCATAATAACAGTATCCTTGAAAGCATCAAACACAAAACTTAAGAAGTTCTTAGATGGCGGTTTTTCATATTCATTAGCACCAAAAACCTTCCTTCTACGAATAAGATCAACTTCAGAAGTACTGCCAATGCCACTCTTGACATCACTCTCAAGAATCTCAGCCAAGCCTCTGACCCCTCGGATTCGGGCCAAACTTTCATGCTTCTTTTCCATAACCATGTCGCCGAGAGACTTGGGATCGACGTCGAGAAAAGGCGGAGGCTCGTTATCGATGTTGAGAGTGACGTAGGAGAGCGAGCGGAGAAGTCCCGCTTTTTTCATGAGAGCTTTCATGGGCAGACAGGCCCTGATGAAGGATATGACGGCGAGAGCCAACCTCCATCGGCTTTTTGGGGACTTCGGTTCATATTCGAAGCAGTCTTTCTCGACGTGCAAGGCTGTTTCTTTCAGCAACGCTTTTTGAGGCCACAAAGACATGGTTTGCTTACGAGAGGAAGATCAAACAAAGCAAATTCAATAGAACAGTAATAAACACAAAAATAAAGATAAAATAAAAATAGGGCTCAGTTTTTTAGTGCGCTTCAACAAATTAAGAATAGAAGTGTGGAAGAAGAGATTAGGTTTTCTCTTTATATATTTTCTCGTCAACGCATAACGTATGAAATCTGGTAGAAGGAGCTGGGAAAGTACCTTGCAGCTTCTTCCCCTTAAGAGTAAAATGCGGATATCGTTAGTAATAAGTTTGAATAATGACGTTATAATATTTACGCGTCTGTTATATGTTAAATTTTCATTTGATGTGATAATATTTTAAATATTTATATTTATATACATAAAATAATTATAACTCGTATACTATATATAAATTAGAATCAATATCCCTAATATTTTTTTTTTGGAAATATGTGATTATTAAATATCAAACAAAAAAAATAACAAAAAACTTTCACTCTTTCTTCTGATATCTTTTTCCCTAACTTTACGAAAATCTTTTTCATTTTCCACTTTCATATAACTCCGACGTGTGTTGCTCCGTTTAACAGGCCTGCGACATATGGTATTATAACAAGGGCAAAGTATACACTTGTCAATGGGTTAAAAACATCCATAAATACATTGATATATTTATGTATATTTATCTATATATATGTGTGTGTGCGCGCGCGCGCATGTGTATTTGTTGGGGGAGAGCATATATATATATATGTGTGTGTGTGTGTGCATGTGTATTTGTTGGGGGCGAATGCATATATATATATATATATATGTGTGTGTGTGTGTGCGCGCGCGCTCGCGCATGTGTTTGTTGGGGGAGAAAGCAATGTTCGGTTTCATGCTTATGCAGTTTCTCTAAGGTAGTCATTCCTTCTGCGTTTTTCTCGAAATCTTCTACTCTGAATTTTGCTCCTTATTTTCGCGTTTGGAAGCGTATTAACCGCAACAGAAAATAGAAAATCATGAAACTCATTTGGCCATGGCTACTTGTTACAATTTCAAAAAAAAAAAAAAAAAAAAAAAAAAAAAAAAAACCCCTTACCCGAAAAGAGATGTTTGAAAAATAAAACATCAAAAAATAGAAAGACGTAAAGTATAATAAGAATAATGCGTTAAACCAGTTTCATCGTTTATAATATTTGGTATATTCTCTTCGTCGTCGTTCATAAATTACATGTTAAATACCTTTTTCGATATATGAATCTGTAGATTACCCCAACAAAAAAAAAAAAAAAAAAATCTACTCAGAAGTACGTTTGCTATATTATTTTCCTTTTTTATTTTATTTAATTTTAAAATTTAAATAAATGCTCTCAATTATTCGTGGAAGGTCATGCGGCAGTTACACTGGAATTTCCTTCTAAACGGAATGAATATCTTTTGCACGCACAAGCCATCTTTTTCTTTGCCTATTATTATTATTTAAGCTTAGTTTTCTTTTCTAGTCGATTGAGAGCGTAATTTTTTATTTTTTATTTTGTGTTTTACATATAGTTTCTCCAATTAATTTGATTAAAAAATCGACTAATTTAAAGTTACACCCTCTGGCATATCAGTAGCATCAACACCAGTCTGAGCATAAAAGCAATAAATATATGCTGTCATACTTTTCAATGACGATACACGGAGAGTCTACATATATGTATTTATACATATATGCACTCATATATATATATATATATCTGTTTTATTTGAAATTAATGAATAATTGCATAGCGATTTTGTAGTAAATAATAACAAATTGGCGATCAAAATATCACGAGTCTTCATTGACTTGACTTGTAAAGGACTTGGAAGAACTTGAGAGTTTCAATGTGGAAATATAAATAGCCCAACCAGTGAATTTTCTTTTTTTTTCTTTTTGAAATTGATATCTAAATCACTTCCTTAATTTTTTGGTTTTTCTTGTTTCGGTAGCCCAAACATCTCGATTTCTTCGTTTTAGTCTAACGTCCGAGAGATTTCAAAGCAGAAAATAATAACGCGAACTTTCCTAGAAGTTTTCCAGCTGATAAATATTCCAATTTGGGAAATGCCAAATATTCATAGTATGGCCCGATTATGGGAAAGTGCCAAAGAGAATCTATTGGAAAAGTCTTGCAGTGGAAAATGTAGCCCTCTCTAGTTTTAAAAACAGTTTCTAAATATTATTTACATGCATGCGAGAACATTCAATTATACAAGGGTCGAAATGTGATTAAGCTTGTCTACTTTGAGGAAGTGTTTTCACAACTTTCTCAAGGCTTGAGGAAAGTGAACACTTGTCAATGTGATTAAAAGCATGTATACGTGGGAGTATATATACATGTGTATTTTTTTTTTTTTTTTTGAGGAGAAGGCAATTTTACATTTCATATTTATGTGTTTCCTTAATTGTGGTGGTTCCATGTATAAATTAGTGATAATTTTTATATCTGCTCTTATCATGAAGTAAATAGTTCGAATCTCCCTACCTCAAGTAAAAAAAAAAAAAAAAAGGTTTGCTTTAAGGTCTTCTAATCATGAAACTCATTTGGCCATTGCTACTTATATGTACACCTTCACGACAATATCATAATTAGAAACGTTTATTACGACTCTTTTTATTTTATTTTATTTTTATTACCTTCTTCTTTTTTGCTATTCCCACTCTTTACAACTGTAAATTCGTATTCTTTTTGTAGTTCCTTTACGCTAATGTCTGTTATATAATATCGATTCAGGGTAAAAGTAAAAAATAAACAAAAAAAAAAAAAAAAAAAGAAGAAGAAGAAGAAAGAAAGAAAGAAAGAAAAGTAAAGCCCTACGAATAATGCCTTAAACACTCTTCATCGTTCCTATATTGCATGTTAAGTATCTTTCTCGATATAAGCAACATGCAGTTACTTAAGAAGTGCATATGTTATATTCTTTTCCTCTTTTATGTCTCAAATAATTACTCTCAATTCGTGGAATGCTACGGGGGAAATTATATGGTAATTTCCCTTTTGCTTTCCCTTTCCGCTGAGCTAACCGAATGAATTTTCCTCTGACATTAAAGCCATCCTTTCCTTCAAAATTACTTAAGCATAATAATTTCTTTCCAAGTCAATTGATAGCGTAAGTTCTAAATTATAAATTTCATTCAAAGAAGCCTGTCTATCCTAGTTCCTCATTGATCATGAGAAAAAGCAATAGCTGATGTTTCTAATATTTCTTTTGAAGTCGATACACGTAGCGTGATAATTTTGATCACGACACGATAACAAGATTTGAAACTTATATACAGTTAGTGACGTTAGGTGGACTATGAATGGGATTGAGTCAATACGCGTTAATTAGTTTGATAATTAACGTGTTTAGTAAATGAGCTGTATTATGATATGTTTAATAAACAAATCGTGTTCGGTTTGATATTTTCTTACACGATTAATAAATAGGTTGAAACGAGTAAGATCGGCTATGAACTATCACCTCTAGATACACGGATAGTCTACAGATTATCTCTTTTTTCTTGAGTTCTAGTATACAGTAAAGCCATGTTTGCTAAGAAGGAAAAAGACGAGAGGGAAAGGAAAAATGGAAGTGAAAGAAAATAAGAGGCAAAGAAAATATTTTAGTTTTCCTTGGGTTGTTTGGTAGAAATAAAGGAAAATAAAGAAGTTGTATAATTACTATTCTATCCAATTATTTGTCTTATTTTAATTTAAAAATATAGACAAAATTGTAATTTTTATTAACATATAGTGGATTTTTGTTTTTCATCCAATGTTGGAGAGACAAAATTTGATGGCCTCTCCTAGATTCTTTTTCCACCGTATTTTCCTTTCTATCCTTCCTTCCTACCGAACAAATACACATTCATTTTCCATTAAATTTTCCCTTCACCCACTCTTTCCTTCTTATTTTCCATCATACCAAACAAAGCACAGGAATATTCACCTGTTGTCCATCGACGACGCCTTTCGGCCTGATCTTAGTAAAAGAAAACGATTACACAACGAAATGAGTAGTCAATTCTATAAATTCGCGTCAATATATAGTAGTCTTCATTTTATTGACTGACTTGTAGTTGGACGGACACGGTAGTTCTTCAGAGTCGTCGAAAACAGAAATTGGAATACAAGTGAGAACCAAGTGAATAATTTCTTTGTTTTGGCCAACTTCAATTGATACCCAAACATGGCATCCTATTAAATAAATTACTTTCCTGCTTCGGGAAAAGCAGTTTTAATATTGCTGATGCATTTCAGTCATGCAAAGAGACTTTCAAATAATATTCAAAGGCTTAAATAATTTCCCCAAGTTGGTGGCAGGACGTTGTAACAAATAAATTATATCTTTGAAAATTTTTCTCAGGACCGTAAGTTTTAACGTCAGACTTATCACTATGATTTGATCTTCTGAGACTTGGGATTCGGGCCAAAATTTCATGCTTCTTTTCCCTCACCATGTCGCCGAGAGACTTGGGATCGACGTCAAGAAAAGGCGGAGGCTCGTTATCAATGTTGAGAGTGACGGAGGAGAGAGAGCGGATAAGTCCCGCTTTTTTCATGAGAGCTTTCATGGGCAGACAGGCCCTGATGAAGGATATGACAGCGAGAGCCAACCTCCATCGGCTTTTCAGGGACTTCGGTTCGTATTCCAAGCAGTCTTTCTCGACGCGCAAGGCTGTTTCTTTCAGCAACGCTTTTTGAGGCCACAGAGACATGGTTTGCTTACGAGAGGAAGATCAAACAAAGCAAATTCAATAGAACAGTAATAAACATAAAAATTTTCTTGCCAAGTTGATTTTCAACTTCAGCTACCATGGATCTTGTTTACTGGATCCATCATATCTACTATAGTATTCACCACCACAGTCAGATTTGACAGTTTTAATTTTCTTGTAAGTTGATTTTCAACTTTAGCTTTGAAGACCTTAAATACATCCAGGGATTGTAACTTCTCATAAATCAAATATAGGTACCCATA
Source organism: Ficus hispida (assembly GCA_025413025.1). Lineage (NCBI taxonomy): Eukaryota > Viridiplantae > Streptophyta > Magnoliopsida > Rosales > Moraceae > Ficus > Ficus hispida. Next base: position 19,351,209 of record CM046363.1, read on the forward strand.
CATTGAATAGTTATCTATGAAAAAATATTGTTGATCATTCCAAGAAGCTATAAGGAATGGTCCGCAAATATTAGTATGAATCAGTTCTAAGACATCAAAAAATCTGTTGGTAACTAATTTTCTAATGTTTGTCTGTTTCCCCTACACTCAATACATATTTGGAAATCTGTCAAATTAAAGGGATCAAGAATCCTATCAGACACAAGTTTCTGAATTCTCTGTTTAAAGATATGGTCAAAACGCTTGTGTCATAGCGTGACGGAATCCTTATCAATTAATTTTCATTTTGTAGCACGTGAACTTGCACGGAAGGTTTTATTAAATGAGATAATTATATCCAACAAATATATGTTATCATACAAAGATAAAGAATCGGCACCAATAAGATTCAAATCTTGAAAAAGACTAAATTTATTAATTTTCTAATGAACAAGAATAACCAAATTTATCCAAAATAGAAATTGAAGCCAAAATCCATCTAAAAGATGGTACTACATAAGTCTCTTCCAAATTCAAAAAATGACAAACGTTTAACAATAACCTAAAAGTTCCTATAGTCTCTACTGCAACTGTTTTGTCATCGCCCATATAAATAAATCTTTTAGCATCACTTGGCTGATGGCTTCACAGGCAATCCTACATACACACTTACGTGAGTAGTAGCACTATAATCTAAACACCAAGTGTGTCTTGTTACAAAGGCTAAATTAGCTTCAGAATAAACCAAAGTGAGAAGCATGCCTTTCTTTACACGCCACTTGGCATACTTAAGGCATTCTTTTTCTTGTGTTAAGCTTTCTCGCTAAAGTAACAGGTAAACTTCTTATCCTCTTTTCTTGTCCTTAGAGGCGGATACTAACACTACAACAAAAGCTGGCTTTAATGGCTTTCGTAAAAGGCTATCATAGATGTTCCCTAACATTTTATTAAAAAATGCTATTACAGGCCTTGTTATTAGTCCTTATTTTTTATAGCATTTTTCTGGTGCTACGTTTTGCCTACGGTAGCATTTTTCCTGGGCTATTGTTTTGCGTTCAAGGAGCATTTTCCGGATGCTATGTTTGGCGTAGTAAGGCATTACTAGCATAGCACACTAAAAATGCTATTTTAAGATGATATCTTAATTTGTTTCTTTATTTGTAACTTCATATTGTACTTGCAACATATGTTGCAATTAATTTGAAGTCATTTTAACATTGTGCAAGTGCGGTTGACATTGATATGTCACCATGACCACATATATTATCATTAATACGTACAAATTTAAATGTCACATAATTCGTCAGAGTATATATACAATACAACTATTCAAAGATTCAAAAACAAGTAAACCATAATTAATTAATAAAAGTTACTGCAAGAGGTAGTTTAATTGAAGATCAAAAGAAAAAGAAAGACTTCTACACAAAAAATAAAAATAAAAATAAAAGGTCTTCACGAGGTCTCGATAGCACAGGCCTTCACAAGTAAACATATGCACTTGAAGTCTCGAACCAAATCTGAAGAAGCGATGCTGAAATTCCTGATAAGATAACGAAGACCAGCATTATGGACAATCAACAAGACAGAGTTGATGGCTCTAAGTTGAAAAAACACCTCACCCATAAATTTAGCCATACGTGAAAGGATTTATAAATAATTGAAAGTTTAATGCTCTTTACACCATGCTTCATAGACTAATGTGGTTGTCACCAAAAGCAAAGAAATTTTAACATAACGAAATGCAAGAAGAAAAAGTAGTAAATAGTTCAAATCCATCAAAATGAAAAAAACTGAAGTGGATTTTGAGCAAGCATGATACAATTATGCTGTGATTCCATGATCCAATATTACTAAAGCTAAATCTTAAAATAATAATAATAATTATTATAATAATAATAAACATAAACAAAAAATTACATGAATTGGTCATATTGGCTCAACACAGTAGTCTTACAGCAGATCACCTTTAACTTTAGTATTTTCAAGTGTATGTCCCTGAAATGAAAATGCAAAATCAAGAAATAGATTTAGATAAACCAAAAAATGCCACAGTAAGACCCAAAAAATCAAATAACTACAGAGGAAATCTACCAATAGCTTCGTTCTTCAGAATTTAATTATCCAAACAACAATTATAGTACCAGTGAATAATAACAATAGTCATTCTTTGTGAGAGGCAACTGTAGTTGAGAGAAGTGAGAATTGCACCCTGTAATGAAGTCATATTCATCAACAAAAAGCAAAAAGCTAAGACTTAAATGCTTTACAATGGAAAACAAAAGGCTAGTCCTTCGATTATGTCAAGTTTGGGGGGCAAGGAGAACAGACCCTTCAGAACTAGTGATACAAAAGGAATTCAAAGTTAGAACGAACTAGATTACTTCTATAAATAACATAACATGGTTGGTAAAAGGACATGGTTGAAGCACAGATTTACAGCAAAGATAAAGAGTCACGATTTATAACATTGACTAGAACTTGACAATAGAATTCAATAATATGTACTAAAAAGGAAAAGCGGAACAAAGAAAATTTATCATTTAAAGTGTGAACTTCAAGGAACAAAGAAAATTTGTCATTTAAAGTGTGAACTTCAAGTAATGAAATTGAAATCAAAATGAAAAGACAAAAAGCTTCTGTGAAGAATGCATGAAAATTTGTCTGTTGCAGGGTGCATTCTTTTAATTTCGGTTTCTATACCATGATTTACGTTTTTCTCTTCAATTTGTTAGTTTATTCTTGATATTGGGTGATGAACTTAAAAAAAACAAAAAAAAAAAAAGTTCTCCTTTGGAAATTACAAAATTTATTGATAAAGAAATAACTAGAAGAAAAATTTTTACAGTTAACCTTAAAAATTCTCGAACTTAAAGAATGCTAACCAATATTTCTCTTGTTGTTAATTAGACAACAAACAGACCTTATCTTGTCAAGATCAAAGATTCACACAATCCCAAGAAGTAAAAACTCTCCTGGGCATCACTTAAAAATAAAAATTATAGCAAAAAGACTATTTTGGACAACCTGTCTAACACTTTGTGGGCATAACATAAAATTAAAGAAAAACTATCACTTAGATTTCTTATTCATGAACCAGAAAACAACAACCAAATCTCTTTTTAACATAAATGTACAAGAAAAGTTTCTAAACCTTATCTTTCACTTTTCCTCTGTTCTAATCTCTCATAATTGCTACAAAACGAGCCGTGTGTGTACCTTTAGTGCCTAAGTGTACACTTTTATAGATGTTCAAAATAGAGTACAAACACAATCAGATCGCCTAGTTTACAACTCAATTTCAAAGCAGTTAATAAGGTTCACTCCTACAAATGACCCAAACTTGACCTCCAAGCTAAATGACATGTAAAATTGTTAAAGAGTCTTCTGAAACCCAGTTCATTTCCAGGGAAAAAAAAAAAAAAAGAAAAGAAAGAAAGAAAGAAAGAAAGATCGTAAAAGCCAACCTGAAGAGCAATATCCAAATTGTTAGAGTTGAGAGTGCGCGATATCAAAAAGCAAATCATCTCCTTCAATTGTTTTGCACGCCCAGAGTCTCCTATAATCCATAGAAATGTTGGAAAAATGGTTTTTAAACCATTTTGAGGAGTCATTTTGAGGTCCAAATTTAAGTAGAACCCACTTAGTAAAAATAAAATATCTTGGTGAGTTTGCATTCTCCGTCGCGAGAAGATTGAAATCATATATTCATACGCTTAAAATGGTATTCAAGTGAATGAGAAATTGATGCTCAAATTATACCCAATGGAATAGAATTTCATTGAAAAATTACTTATAAATGTGGAGTCCCATATTGCTTAGACATAAAAGCTCGATGAACTTTATAAAAATTTACACTTTTAGACTTGGGTAAGATTGTGTACTTTCACGTGCAGGGGTGCAAATCACAACTCCAGTGGGTTATAGGGGCTCAATGTGTGAGACATCTCCATGATTTGCAGAAACTGAAACACCATTAGCGAGCAATCAAGAGTTGCGGGAAGTTGCCCACTTGGGATTTTGGAGTTTCGGTCTTTGAAAAGAGCGTTAAAGCGGCTCATGAGAGCGCTACAGAATCGCTTCTCGGAAGAGGGATGGAACAGAGAAAGATCCCATAGAGGAGCCAGCCGATTCCTACGTTTCCAAGGAATATAGGAGAAAATGATTTGACGCTCTTGTGGAAATCTTGTGGAGACCAGATAACAAACAAAATCAGATGTTTTTGTTGTGCGCTAAATTAAAAAGAAAAGGATGGGAAATCGAATAATAAAATAGCCCACAAAACAACCACCATAGCAAAATCAGGAAAAAAATAAAAATAAAAAATAAAAAATAAAAAAGACGGTACATGGAGAATAATTGTACCAACAATGTTTTTTTACTCAGATGTGGTTGTTGGCTTATGGAAGACGATAATTGGATTGGGTTGGGGTTGTCGAATCCTTCTCGTTTTTTATTCCTATAAAATTTTAGATAGAAAGTGGAAAACGACAACATGGAAGCAGTTTTTTCTTTTTTTTTTTTTTTTTTTTTTTAATTTTTCCGTATAATACCGCGCTTGCTTCTCGCCGTTTCTTTCAAGTCCGTTAACACAAATTTGAGAACGCTATTGTCTGGTGCCGTGAAAGTCACTTATTCCTGGAGTGTAAGTTAGCACTTTAAATTCTTTCTCGTTTCAACCTTTCCTCTTCTTGCATGCAATAGGATATGAGCTCATTAAGAGTTCATTTGTCCTTTTGAGTATTATAACTCACTTTAAACTGATTGTATTGTGCAGGAAAAGAAATCAAAACTAAATGCACTAGCAAGTCCTTAGACAGCTCTAACTTAGTGCCTTTAATTTGGAAGCGATAGAAGACATCTCCATGATGTACTCCCTTATGTTCTATTTTCATTTATACTTAATTGAAACAATGTTAGCTAAAAAGGTACTTATTTCAGGCTTTTGTCACTAAGAGATGTAGGTCTTCTTCCCGAAGCATAAGGTCAAGATCCATGCAACCAAGAATAATCATAACATTCTCTTCCCAATTCTTAAAGTCTATGCCATTAAGCATAGGAATTGAATTAATATTGACAGATATTGTTGAAGCAGTAACTGAATCGAAAATAAAACAAAATAACAAGTTTATAATCAATAATCATATCACAAAACAAGAATAATGAATTAATAAATTCATACGTGACATAATCAAACAATTCACATAATAGTGGGCCTAATACAAATTCAGCAGATCACAAAAACAATAACAACAATAATAATAACAATTAATATCTTTTTTTTTTTTTTTTGATTCCCCTTAATTGAGTGAAGATCGGAACATTTCAACAGTACCAGTAGGGAAATTTTTTTTTTTTTTGAAATGTCGTTTTTTGCATTAACAGGCAAAGTGACATTATTGTTCTTTATTCTAAAATGAAACGACGTGTCGTTTTATTGCAAAATTGAACATCATGTTGCTTTCTTTTTCTTTTCTTTTCTTTTGATAAAATCATTATGTACAATTGTTTCAAATAACAACAGCAAATCCTTAGGTAGAAAAAAGGCGTTGGTGTGAATAAAAAGACGAAAGAAGGAAGCGTGGATTTTTACACTACAAAACGACATGTCGTTTGGTAAGAACGTCACCGTTGTAGAAAAGGACTTCTTTATTTTTTAATTTTATTCCTTTTCAGTTTTTAGTGAACAAGTTCAGGACACTGGCGGAAGAAACTTATCAAGTGACGAATCGTTCTATATTTATCATACTGTTTTCTTGTCATAATATATTTCTAATATTTGCTTCGTTCCAAGAAAAGTACGCACATTGATTTAAAAAATGACATGTAATTACGCCCATATGGGTTGGCAAGGGTGGATGTTTTTGTTAAATTTCTCTTTTTTGTCCACCCGGTTCAATTCTTATTGCATTTCTTTAGGTCTCGCTCCAATTTCGGCTGTTGAAACATGATTTGGTAATGACAGGGTAGACTCCAAATGGCCGACTTAAAGAAACTAGCATAAAGAATATATCTCCATGTCATACTTAGGAAAAAGAGTTCCTGTCTGTGAGTCTGAAAATCTGAAAATGATAAGACCACCCTCAGATCCTTTTCATTCAAAAAAAATAAAAATAAAAAATAAATGACATGTAATTTGTATGACAAAATGACTAAAATTCTTTTAAAAAAACATCTTTTCATTAGAATAAGCTGTACTGATAGCCAAAAAAACCAAAAGAATAAAAACTCTCAAAAATGAAAAATAAAACAACATATAGATCAAATCCATTCAAGTTAGTACGCACCTTATGGTCTAATTGAGTTATAAAATTTTATTCTTAAAATTTTTCCTTGACAATCAATATCTAAACTTATAATTTTTTACATTGTGAGTCGTTTACTTCTATTAAAATTTCAATGGTTTTCTTTTTGTATATGACTTATATATAATAACCAAGAAGGACACTATTAATAATTTTTTATTTAATTTTAATGTGAATTTATTTTAAATTTCATCTCAAGTTTAAGGTATCATTCTATGTTTAAATGAATTTATATCGAAATGAAACAAAAAAGACAAATAATACTTTTTTTTTACTATCATGTGCAACCACTTGCCCAAAAAAAAAAAAAGGATAAATTTTATCAACTTCGGCAAAAAAGTCAGATGGTTAGCAAAAAGAAAATATATATATATATATATATATATATTGGAATGTCTGTGGTAGAGACCTTTTGAGGGTATCTACCGATACATACTTTTTTTAGACTGTCCAGATTTAATCGAATGGTTTAAATATTGTTGGAGTATCATATTTATGATACACCTTACCTCACATAATCCTTCCCACCCAAAGTCTTCTTCGTCGCCAGCAACATTTTCGCCGCCGGCGACCAACGCCGGTGAGTCACCCTCAACGCCGGCGACCCACTTCCGGCCCCCACCATCGCCCGGCCGGCGACCCCCTCTTTCTCTCTTCCCCTTTCTTTCTATTCTCTTCTCTCTCTTCCTTCCCCTTTTTCTCTCTTCTCTTTTCTCTCCCGTGACCCTCCCCCGCCAGCCCCCAGCCCGGTGAGCCCCCCACCTTCGGCACCCCCCTCCCCCGGCCTCCCCCACCCCCCGCCCCTCCGGCACCCCCTCCCCAGGCCTCCCCCTACCCCCCGACGACCCCTCGGCCCCCTCTTTCTCTTCCCCTTTCTCTCTCTTTTCCTTTCTTCTCTCTCTCTTCCATTCTCTCTCTCTCTTCCCGACCCTCGGCCCCCTCACCCCTGGCCGCCCCCGCCCCCCTACACCCACACGCGACTCCCCCTCTCTTTCTCTCTATTTTCACATCGCTCTCTCTCTCTCTCTTCTCACTTCGAGGGTAGGGTGGGGGAGTCGTAGGTGGGGGTGGGAGGCGGGGACGCCAGGCGGCCAGGGGTGGGGGGGTCGAGGGTCGGGAAGAGAGAGAGAGAAGGGAAGAGAGAGAGAGAAGAGAGGAAAAGAGAGAGAAAGAGGGGGTAGGGGGGTCGTCGGGGGGTGGGTGCCGGGTGTTGGGGGGTGGGGGAGGTCGGGGGAGGGGGGTGCCGGAGGGACGGGGGGTGCCGGGAGGCTGGGGGAGGGGGGTGCAGGAGGTGGGGGGCTCACCGGGCTGGGGGCCGACGGGGGAGGGCCTCGGGAGGGAGAAGAGAAGAGAGTGAAAGGGGAAGAGAGACAGAGGGGGTCACCGGCCGACCGGTGGTGGGGGCCGGAGCGGGTCGCCGGCGTGGGGGGTGACTCACTGGCGTCAGTCGCCGGCGGTGGAAAGATCACCGGCGATGGAAAAGACTTTTGGTGAGAAAGATTATGTGAGATAAGGTGTATCATAAATATGGTACTCCAACAATATTTCAACTGTTCGATTAAATCAGGACAGTCTAAAAAAGGTATATATCAGTAAAGACCCACATATTCTCCCTATATATATATATATATATAAGTGGCAAATTGTTCGAGTTGGATTGCTTCCTACTTTATAATTGGGCTTCCAAAGCATTGCCCAAGCCCTTCAAAGAAAATGTTTCAAACTTTTTTCTGAAAAAAAAAAAATAAAGGAGGAGGGAATAATAAACAGAGAGAGAGAGAGAGAGGTAACAGTGATGGAGAAAGAAGAAAAGGTCAGACCAGTGAAATGAAGTACGAGAGGGGCTGGTCGACTGGGTCCCTCTTTCTGGGACAATTTTTTTGTTTTTTTAAAATTGACCACTCGATTTGTCCACTTTGAGGTTTGCTTCGAGGTCTTCGAGGTTTGAATTTTCTTCTTTTAAAACTTTTTTTTTTGAATTATATATTCGTCGTTGTGACCACCGATATCAATCTCTCTCTGTATTTATATGTGTGTGTGTGTGTATGTATGTACAAACTATTTTTTTCGGAGACCCATGAATTATTTTAGTGTTGGAGGACGAGAGCAGCTAAAATCAGATCCAAAGACCCATTAATTTATTTCAAATTGGTGCTTTATTACCCACTGAAAATGATCTCCATTGCACTTTTTAGTCCATCTAAAACACTGTTGTCATTTTTTTTGGGGGGTTTGTGATCTGATAGTGCTATTTGATTGCTGGGAAAATGTAGAAAGAATTTAGG